>OY744523.1:158156754-158626754 GCA_963556195.1 Sepiola atlantica
ACATACGTATATACATATATATATAGATACATATATATATACATACGTATATACATATATATATAGATACATATATATATACATACGTATATACATATATATATAGATACATATATACATACGTATATACATATATATATAGATACATATATATATACATACGTATATACATATATATATAGATACATATATATATACATACATATATAGATACATATATATATACATACGTATATACATATATATATAGATACATATATATATACATACATATATAGATACATATATATATACATACATATATAGATACATATATATATACATACGTATATACATATATATATACATACGTATATACATTCATATATACATACGTATATACATATATATAGATACATATATATATACATATATATAGATACATATATATAGATACATATATATAGATACATATATATAGATACATATATATATACATACATATAGATACATATATATATACATACGTATATACATACATATATATATACATACGTATATACATATATATAGATACATATATATATACATACGTATATACATACATATATATATACATACGTATATACATACATATATATATACATACGTATATACATACGTATATACATACATATATATATACATACGTATATACATACGTATATACATACATATATATATACATACGTATATACATACGTATATACATACATATATATATACATACGTATATACATACATATATATATACATACGTATATACATACGTATATACATACATATATATATACATACGTATATACATACGTATATACATACATATATATATACATACGTATATACATACATATATATATACATACGTATATACATATATATAGATACATATATATATACATACGTATATACATATATATAGATACATATATATATATACATACGTATATACATATATATAGATACATATATATATATACATACGTATATACATATATATAGATACATATATATATATACATACGTATATACATATATATAGATACATATATATATATACATACGTATATACATATATATAGATACATATATATATATACATACGTATATACATATATATAGATACATATATATATATACATACGTATATACATATATATAGATACATATATATATATACATACGTATATACATATATATAGATACATATATATATATATACATACGTATATACATATATATAGATACATATATATATATACATACGTATATACATATATATAGATACATATATATATATACATACGTATATACATATATATAGATACATATATATATATACATACGTATATACATATATATAGATACATATATATATATACATACGTATATACATATATATAGATACATATATATATATACATACGTATATACATATATATAGATACATATATATATATACATACGTATATACATATACATACGTATATACATATATATAGATACATATATACATATACATACGTATATACATATATATAGATACATATATATATATACATACGTATATACATATATATAGATACATATATATATATACATACGTATATACATATATATAGATACATATATATATATACATACGTATATACATATATATAGATACATATATATATATACATACGTATATACATATATATAGATACATATATATATACATATATATAGATACATATATATATACATACGTATATACATATATATAGATACATATATATATACATACGTATATACATATATATAGATACATATATATATACATACGTATATACATATATATAGATACATATATATATACATACGTATATACATATATATAGATACATATATATAGATACATATATATATATACATACGTATATACATATATATAGATACATATATATATACATATATATAGATACATATATATATACATACGTATATACATATATATAGATACATATATATATACATACGTATATACATATATATAGATACATATATATATACATACGTATATACATATATATAGATACATATATATATACATACGTATATACATATATATAGATACATATATATATACATACGTATATACATATATATAGATACATATATATATACATACGTATATACATATATATAGATACATATATATATACATACGTATATACATATATATAGATACATATATATACATACGTATATACATATATATAGATACATATATATATACATACGTATATACATATATATAGATACATATATATACATACGTATATACATATATATAGATACATATATATATACATACGTATATACATATATATAGATACATATATATATACATACGTATATACATATATATAGATACATATATATATACATACGTATATACATATATATAGATACATATATATATACATACGTATATACATATATATAGATACATATATATATACATACGTATATACATATATATAGATACATATATATATACATACGTATATACATATATATAGATACATATATATATACATACGTATATACATATATATAGATACATATATATATACATACGTATATACATATATATAGATACATATATATATACATACGTATATACATATATATAGATACATATATATATACATACGTATATACATATATATAGATACATATATATATACATACGTATATACATATATATAGATACATATATATATACATACGTATATACATATATATAGATACATATATATATACATACGTATATACATATATATAGATACATATATATATACATACGTATATACATATATATAGATACATATATATATACATACGTATATACATATATATATACATACATACGTATATACATATATATATACATACGTATATACATATATATATACATACGTATATACATATATATATACATATATATATACATACGTATATACATATATATATACATATATATATACATACGTATATACATATATATATACATACGTATATACATATATATAGATACATATATATATACATACGTATATACATATATATAGATACATATATATACATACGTATATACATATATATAAATACATATATATATACATACGTATATACATATATATAGATACATATATATATACATACGTATATACATATATATAGATACATATATATATACATACGTATATACATATATATAGATACATATATATATACATACGTATATACATATATATAGATACATATATATATACATACGTATATACATATATATAGATACATATATATATACATACGTATATACATATATATAGATACATATATATATACATACGTATATACATATATATAGATACATATATATATACATACGTATATACATATATATAGATACATATATATATACATACGTATATACATATATATAGATACATATATATATACATACGTATATACATATATATAGATACATATATATATACATACGTATATACATATATATAGATACATATGTATATACATACGTATATACATATATATAGATACATATGTATATACATACGTATATACATATATATAGATACATATGTATATACATACGTATATACATATATATAGATACATATGTATATACATACGTATATACATATATATATACATACGTATATACATATATATAGATACATATATATATACATACGTATATACATATATATAGATACATATATATATACATACGTATATACATATATATAGATACATATATATATACATACGTATATACATATATATAGATACATATATATATACATACGTATATACATATATATAGATACATATATATATACATACGTATATACATATATATAGATACATATATATATACATACGTATATACATATATATAGATACATATATATATACATACGTATATACATATATATAGATACATATATATATACATACGTATATACATATATATAGATACATATATATATACATACGTATATACATATATATAGATACATATATATATACATACGTATATACATATATATAGATACATATACATATACATACGTATATACATATATATAGATACATATACATATACATACGTATATACATATATATAGATACATATACATATACATACGTATATACATATATATAGATACATATACATATACATACGTATATACATATATATAGATACATATATATATACATACGTATATACATATATATAGATACATATATATATACATACGTATATACATATATATAGATACATATATATATACATACGTATATACATATATATAGATACATATATATATACATACGTATATACATATATATAGATACATATATATATATACATACGTATATACATATATATAGATACATATATATATATACATACGTATATACATATATATAGATACATATATATATACATACGTATATACATATATATAGATACATATATATATACATACGTATATACATATATATAGATACATATATATATACATACGTATATACATATATATAGATACATATATATATATACATACGTATATACATATATATAGATACATATATATATATACATACGTATATACATATATATAGACATATATATATATATACATACGTATATACATATATATAGACATATATATATGTACATATATACATACATACGTATATACATATATATAGACATATATATATGTACATATATTCATACATATAAACATACACACATAGATATACATACATACATATATATAAATACATACATACATAGTATACATACATACATATATATAAATACATACATACATAAAAATATATACATACATATAAATATATACATACACACATATATATACATACATATATACATACATACAAATATACATACATACATATATACATACATACATATACATACATACATATATAATGTACTGTATTTTTAAATACTTCTGAGTTTAATTTTCAATTTCTTATAGATATATCAAAGCTTAGATTGATTATTGAATAATTTTGATTGTTGATATAACTACCTATTACTTATTTTAAATTCGTGCATTAATAAAAACAAACAATTAATACATCAAATATTTTCCTATTTACTTGCCTCACTACGAGGAAAGAGTGAGACATAAAGTCGGTTTTTGATGTGGAGAAAATCTAGCTCCTCAAACATTGCAGAAAATAACTTCTAAGCACAAATTGCAAGCATTTGTCCACAAAATAAAACAGTATTCGCGAACAGAAGTATGTGGTATGTTAATATTAAAATAATCAATGGATTTAAAAAGAATTATTTTAAATTGTTAATTAACGAATTGCATTTGTTTAAACCAATATGCAAATTAGTTAACCATTACAATGTAAATGACATATATCTAAGCAGTATATCAAAAAGATGTGTGTTTCTGATGTGTGAATTTGAAAAGACTTTTAATCTCACTGCTAGTGCAAGAAATCTCACAACTTTATAAATAGAAAGATTATGTAAAGGAAAGTCATAATTCTGTGTGTGTGTGTGTGTCTGATTAAAAGTTAGGATCTACCAAAGATACACTTACAAAACTTACATCATCAGATTCAGGGTGACCTTGATGTGGTTCTTGGGGATCACCAGGGATCAAATTTGTTCAGGGGTGGATGGTAATAATAATTTTCCTTCTTACTGATAATTGTTTTAAAAGTAACACTGAAACTAGATCAAACAGTGAGTCAGCTTTCTTTCTATTGTATTGAACCAATTGCCAGAGAGAGAGAGAGAGAGTGGGGTTAAAAGAAAGCTGTTATACATGCTTTCTCTGTCCATATCCAACTATAATATGAAACCAAAAAGGGTTAGTAACATCAAATCAATTGTTATACTGTATCACAGACTTACAAGTCAAACTGTAAGTCGTTATATATGTGCTCCCACAAAAGGGCAAAGTTAGATGACGGGTTAGTTTAGTGTGGAGAATTCAGCTCCCCAAAATGAGGCACTCGGATCCACGTGCAAAAATAACTTTGTCAGTCACATCAGTATTCCGTTATGGATGAGGTGACAGGCAATAAATCCATCTTTTTATTTTGTTGCGATAAATAAACCAGTTTCCATTGGATGTCTGCTCCCGTTGTCGGCACCATTTTTAGCTCTGAGTTGAAGTTTTTTTTACATTTGTCTCTGACCTGATGAACTGCCAGGAATGCATACGCCATTAGTTAGATAATGGACATGTCCGACTGCCTATGATGCGGTGGGTTCAGGAAGACATGACTGAGTGCGCCTTCTTCCACTATGACGGTCTGCTTGTTCTGGAGTTATGTCAATAAGGTGATGGGTCATATTATCCCTGAACAGTTAGTACTGCTAGATGTAACATACATCAACGACAAAGTTGATTCACAAGGGTCTAAGATTCAAAAGGGTCTAAAATGAAACAGATAGCTGTTCTAGTGATTCCGAACATAGCTAGAATTATGATGTGGTGGATGTGAAAGGAAGAATTCTATCGTAATCGATCTTTTTTGTATCCCAATCTGATTTTATTTTTCAAGCATCAGATTAAGGTTAAAATTAGATGCAATAAGAAAAGACCACCTACCAAAACTTCAACAAAAGGTGGATAAAAGCTGTAATCTTGTTTGTATGGAAGGGAGTATGTTCTTTGCCTAAATAACACACATGCAGTCTGAGTTTTCCTAAACTTCAGCCCGGTTTAGTTTCGTATTTATTCTTAGTTTGTTGAGTGAAAGGTATTGTGAATGTGAATGGGTCAATAATTATATAATAACTCACCTGTCAAACTCAATATTAAAACAAAAACGATACATGGATTTAAAATAAGACAGAAAACTTATTCATTGACAACATTTTATTTTCATAAAACACATACAATTTAGTAGAATATAAAATGTCGTTTTACCATTAGAAAATTAGAAAAATATAAGAAATAAAAATAAGATATTTTTTCTCTTTATTTATATATATATATATATATATATATATATATATATATATATATATATATAATGTTTGGTTCTGTCTGTTTTATGACATAACCCTTTCGGATTATTTAATGCCAGAACACAATACTTATTGTAAACGATTCGTTGTATACAATTGATTGAAAGCAAGTTGTTATTTTACCCAAAGCAGTGAGTGTATAGGTTAATACCTTTTCCAACAGTATTAGTGCATAAACGATTAATATATCGAATAGGATTTGATCTTGGTTTAGTTGATTCCATGGTCGGTGACATCATCCATTTGACCAGTTACGCAGCCCCCATTATAATAATTGAGGTCCACTACTACCTTGCAAACTGTTTCAAACTAATCAACTTAAAGTCTTTCCGATCTACATTGGTGACAATCGTAGTAGATCTGAGTGTGAGAGTAAAAACTCCTCCCACTTCCTGTATGTATGACCAATTTTCTTTTTTAAATATCGATCAGGACTAAATAGTAAAATCGAATAAAGCGAACCAAGCTAAAATTTGGTTTTCTAACAACATAGAACAATACGTGGTAGAAATAACTGAAAAGATTTATTTGGGTTTTGTTATTTTGAAATTCATATAACTGATATGAAATCTTTGGCTTATTAGCTCTAGTCATCATTTTGTACGACTTGAAGTTCACTTTAGTTTATCACTTTACTTTGGACAAGTTTTGTGATTCAAGTACATTTGATGGGCAGTCAAAATTAGCTAGAGAAATATCCAGTTTGCAAGATTGTAGTTGGCCAAAATGACTATTATTACTTTATTTTAAAATATTGAGCACTCATTAGAAATATTTAGCAAGAAAATATATATGCATATACACACACTTCTAATCAACTACTTTATTATATATTTATATAAATGATTATTATGCATCCATTTTCCTCTATTTCAGACATTACACTCATTTCATCATAGTACAATTTAAAAATTTGTCGGATTTGTTTGACCATTACTTCAATTAAAACTTCGTTAGTACATGATCACTAAATTAACATTTTTTAGCGTAAACTAATTTAGATTGAATTTTGTTTTTCTTACTTGGTTTTTGAAAATATCAGCTTATTAACATTAGAAATGTTTTCCCATCTTTGTTTTTACATTTTAATTACATGGTGGGTTAAACAATATGCTTCATGGTGGGTTAAACAATATGCTTCATGAAGGGTTAAACAATATGCTTCATGGTGGGTTAAACAATATGCTTCATGGTGGGTTAAACAATATGCTTCATGGTGGGTTAAACAATATGCTTCATGGTGGGTTAAACAATATGCTTCATGGTGGGTTAAACAATATGCTTCATGGTGGGTTAAACAATATGCTTCATGGAGGGTTAAACAATATGCTTCATGTTCTTTTAAAGTTAAAATATCCTAGTATTATACCGACTTTTCTTAACGCTACGCCATACTCTTTTTATTTATTGTCTTTTAGTTCTTTTATCAGACATTGATTTACCTGAGAAGTTTTCTATTTTTTATTTGATTAATGATTACGTATTTACAGTGTTTCTCTTTGGACTGTTGTCCCCATCAACGTTGATATTTATCACGGTCACAGAGTTGAGAGTATGAGGGCCGACCCGACTCCTAGGATTCCAAAAATTCTGACTCAGACTTCTTATTTTAAAGTCTCTGAATATTCAGACTGTCTGTTGATTCTTCAGAGATTAAAAATCCAACTCTGACTCCTAGCATTCTTACAAGTCCGACTCCTTCCAAAACCTTCAACTTCTTGTGACTCTCCAACCCTGATATTTATAATACATTTAAGCAGATGCTCATTTTCTAGCCTTCTTCAAGTGTTTCATTCATTTATGTATGTATGTATGTATGTATGTATGTATGTATGTATGTATGTATGATGATGATGATGATGATGATGATGATGATTCTCCTGTATTTTAATACTGGTAGAACTACCCGACTTTGCTGGTGTATCATATAAAAATAATGGCTCCGATAAATAAAAAAAAGGGTCTAATTGTTAACATTAGTAAGTAGAGTACAAATGTAATGGCTTAATTTCGGATAAATTATTTGCAATTAAATCTTTTTACCATTTATTTAAATAAATATATTTCACATTATATTAAAAACAATCAAAAAACTACCTGCTATCCGATGAATATTTATCTAGCTCTAAGTATTCTTTTTAGATGTATAACTTACATCTCTTTAATATAAATATATTTATATAAATCTATTTAAATGTCTGATAAAAACCAATAGTTTTCATTTAAATTACTTCCTTTGAAAATGAATGAACATATTTTAAGAACGGTTTTGGGTAATTTATCCTTTTTTATAAAATCACTTTAATTAATTACTGTAAAAATATAAACAAAATTATTACACATATATATATATATATATATAAAATATATGATAATAAAATTACAAATGAATAGCACCAAAGATAATTTATTATAAACTGTTTAAAAAATAGTAATGCAAATTAGGCATACACATAACTGTGTTTATGTCTTTGCTCTGTACTATATATATAGTATTTATCTGTACTATATATATAGTATTTATCTGTACTATATATATAATATTTCAAAAGACTATGTTAAATTATTTATTCAATGATTTGTGATGAATGAAAAAAACTTTCATTTATTTAGATAACATCAGCAATGAATGCAAATTTAAAACTCCAAATATTTTCTGTTTCTCTACCGTTACTTTTAAAATACCGAAATGGTGTTGCCACATTATTTTGTCTATCGCTAATCTTATGACATATTCTTTTTATTTGTATATACATTTGCTCATAGAAGGTTTGCAGATAGAAATTTTTCTACATAACTTTCTTTGCTACAAATATGCTTAATTTATATGATATATATATTAGTGTGTGCGTGCAGAGTTGAATGGTTTCGATGGGAATTCGACTAAGAGAGCTCAATGTACTTATTAACAGAGCAGGAATAAATTTAAAGGAAATAAACGAAACACACATTAGAGCTGTCTGCATTATAAATTATTTCGACCTAGATGGTCTCATCAGATGCGTAAACAGCCACATTTCAGAACTGAATGATGAGAAAAACGTTACACACCGTTCAGTTACTAATCATTCAATTCCGAAATGTGGCTGTTTACGCGTCTGATGAGACCCATCTAGATCGAAATAATTTATAATGCAGACAACCCTAATGTGTGTTTAGTTTAATTCCTTTAAATTTATCTATATATATATATATACACATTAGGTGTAACTACTTGGCATGGCCCGAGAGCAGTGAAGTCATTTTAATTTTTAATTACACATAAAATTTTAGTTGTAAAGTAGACAACACTTATTTTATTAAGAATATTACTTATTTCCTTTAATTATTTTTAAATATTTCATATTATCAGTTGTTTGGGGCAGATTAAGTATTTTTCGTCACTTTAAAATCTGACAAGATAACTTTATATGTTAGACTTTAAATTAGAGTTTAAATATTCTAGTTTTGGTGTTTTACCAAGACACACAGATGAATGCTCTTTTATTATTATACATGCTGATTATTTGTGTATGTTGAGGTTTCTGTTCTACTTAAGCATCAATGTGCACAAATAATAAACATAGATCATATTAAAATATGGGAAAGTCATAATCATATATGATTATTTGTGTATGTTGAGGTTTCTACTTAAGCATCAATGTGCACACATAATAAACATAGATCATATTAAAATATGGGAAAGTCATAATCATATATGATTATTTGTGTATGTTGAGGTTTCTACTTAAGCATCAATGTGCACACATAATAAACATAGATCATATTAAAATATGGGAAAGTCATAATCATATATGATTATTTGTGTATGTTGAGGTTTCTACTTAAGCATCAATGTGCACAAATAATAAACATAGATCATATTAAAATATGGGAAAGTCATAATCATATATGATTATTTGTGTATGTTGAGGTTTCTACTTAAGCATCAATGTGCACAAATAATAAACATAGATCATATTAAAATATGGGAAAGTCATAATCATATATGATTATTTGTGTATGTTGAGGTTTCTACTTAAGCATCAATGTGCACAAATAATAAACATAGATCATATTAAAATATGGGAAAGTCATAATCATATATGTTCACCTGACGACGACTGAAGGGCTCATAGCCTAAAATGTAGTATAAATAACAACGTTGAGGACAATACTACAAAGAAAAACAATGTCAATAACGATAATATCCGATTCATATGTTCATAATGATAACACCCAATTTTATCATTTCAGACCTCAAAACTAAACATTACGTATTTGTTAAATTCGAGAGGATTTTTATGTATCCTTTACATTTTAATGTTAAAATATTTTAGGAAACCAATTTAACATCGCTCTTCAAGTAAGATGTTGTATTTGGGGGACATGTAACCGGCGGCGGTTAAGGCACCCTCCACCGGAGGAATCTCACCAGGCGGACTCGATATATGGAACTTCTGGAAAATGGAAATGGTTATGATGAGCATTTCTGGCTTAGCAACTGATTCTCCAAGACATACTCTACGACCAGCCATAAAGGGCAGAAAGGAAGCAGGTTTGCCAGCAAGCGTACCAGATTCGTCAAGGAAACGCTCCGGATTAAACTCGGAAGGATTATCCCACTTCTGCGGATCATGATGCAAGTCCCAAATGTTGAACAAAACCTGTGTTCCTTTCGGAACATCATATCCTCCTACAAAGGGAGAAAGAAAGAGAAAACTAAAGTTACAACTAATTATAAGATAACTCATTCTGGTCATTGTTAATTTAAATACATATATATTAGGTATTGCCAACGTTATTAACAAAAAGAAATTTCTATCTGTGGAACACATTACCACAGAACTACTTACCAGCAGGCTACAACATGGTTTTCTTCAAATCCTATATCAACAAATATTTGTCATAAGTAATCAAATTTTTTTCATTCCATTCATCATTTTCAATCCTCTCATAACATTCTTCATCATTTAACTGACAATCCATTCATCTCATTAACCATTATCCTTGAGTGGCTTTTGGCCTTGATAAGTGGTGAATTCATCATAAATAAAAATAAATAAATAAAAATATCATCCCTTACCACATAACTAGCTTCGCCGGCAAAAGGCACGTTGATCACATGATCGTTACTCAAAAACGAGGTTCTCCCTTTTTCGACATCAACTCTTCAGCTGGAGGTGGTTGTATGACCACGGCGCTTTACCTACATATGCCTCATGTAGCAAGTAACTCTTTTTTGTTTCGCACTTCCTTTTGTCTGTCACATACAACTCATATTTGTAACACAATGTGTGTTTAATATGTATTGGGAAATTCATGTTATATCTATCTTGGATTATCATCATTTTCGTTTGTTATAGATTTGGTGTTTCTTAGCAGAAGAATAAGAATAGTAACCTCTGCATTTGGACGTCGAAAAGAAAAGATATGCAGCAGGAAGGCAATAGCAACACCTCTGAAGACTTTACAATGCATTGGTAGTTCCTATTTCTGTACATGCAAGTGAAATATGGCAGAGCATAAGAGGAAGCTCAATGTCTTACAAATGTTTAAGGACTATCCTTGGAGTAACTTTGCGAAGAAATGCAGATATCAGAAAGATATCTTAATAATAATAGATCCATCATCGACGTTATTCAAAAACAAGAGATTGACATGGTTTGGATATGGGTCCCGGCTACCAGACTCCAGCTATGTAAAGAAACCATATAAAGAAGATTTAATTGAAGAAAGATCAGGAGGACGACCACCAAAGAGATGGGCCGAACAGATAAGGGTTGATACTGGTATGCCACTTCTGACAGCTGAAAGATTGGCACAAGATCATGATAAGAAGCAGAATTTTGTTATCAAGCATGTGGCGAATCTCTCTGAAGTATGCAGATAAATTAAGTCAAGTTTGTTAAATAAAATATCATTATTGTTTCCGAGTGTTTTATATTTCTCTTTCCTTCTGTATATTTAGTGTAAGTGTGTCACAGATGTACTAATGCGTATATTGAGGTTTGATCCACACATTCCAATATTACTTACTGTGACAAAAAACAACACCAGAAAGCCAGAGAATACAATGACCAGTAGGAAACACATGAAAATGCCAGTAACAGTTTGAAACTTGTAAATAACAATATCTCATCTCAAAAGTATCATCAAATACTAAAGAATCAATTTTTACCCAAAGTTGTGTCGCAAGTTGTGGCATGAGGAAGTCCGAATGGAACAACTGGACATATTCTCATTGCTTCCCAAATAACAGCTCTGCAGTATGGAAAACTCTCACTCAGTTTTGCTTTCATCTTTGCCTGACCTATGAATAAAACAAAATATATATATTGTTATATCGTAGTAATAACCATGAATAAATAAGAAAACAATACAGCAATAGAAGGAATAAGAAATGTATTAAGAATACTTAATTACTAACAATAAGTCAGTCTCAAATACAGGCTCTTGGCAGACGTGCGCTAAGCAGTTCTCCTTTGGTTAGGCAAAGGTGGCGACTTTATAGTGACCTGATGAATCCATCCTGTCACTATGGGTAAATCCGGATCAATTCCCCCCTTAAGATTTATTTCTTCCTGGAAATATATCTTTTCCTCTTTGGGTCAATCTCTAGACGTTCTGTTGAACGTCTCTTTCTTTTTGTTGAACGTCTTACTTCAGTAGCAGGAGTAGTGATAAGTTTTTCAGGAATCGGTGCATCAAATACATCGTAAAGTACCTCAATGGGCTCCTCATGTGAGGTTTGTTTTTCCATGTATCTGCGTCTCAACTGATTTACATGACACTTGTTTTCCCACTTCGGACTCCGAACCATGTATATCAGGCGTCCGATTTTCCTGGTGACAATACCGTCTTGCCAGAATATTTGACCCTTTCTGTTATTTTTAGAAAACACTTTTTCACCAACATTAAAATGTTTTTTCTTTACTGCCAACAATTTGTCAAAAATGGTTTTAATTTTTCTTGTGAACATCATATCTGCCGGTGCCATTTTCATCGCAATGTTTCTGTTCGGTCTGACCCTGTAAACCCTTAAGAATTGTTGGATCTTCCTCTCCTCATTTACTCTACTTTTCTTAAAGCTCTTCTGAAGGTATCTACAAACCTTTCTGCCTGTTATTTCTCAGGTTGTACACAGGTGTAGTAATATGTTTTACCTCAAAGTTTTTGCAACACATATTAAACTCCCATGAGGTGAATTGGGTTCCATTATCTGTGACAATTTCATTAGGTAATCCAAACCTGGAAAACAGTTCATGTAAAAATGTTATTGTAATGGCAGATGTTGGATTTTTGCATTTCAGAATCTCCGGCAATTTTGTTAAACTGTTCACCACAATCAAATAATATGCACCATTTAGCGGTCCAGCAAAATCTAGATGTAGTCTAGATCATGGCGTGTCCACTTTCGGCCATGATGCTGTCATTATTGGTGTTGCTTAAGCTGCTAGAGCACAACCTCTACAGCTCTTAACTGTCCTCTCAATGTCCTGGTCCATACCTGGCCAAAAAACGTATGAACGCATTTTGCACATTCCTGGGTGACCACAATGAAATTCCTTTAACAGTCTCTTTTGTAATGTCACTGGGATCATGACGCGCTCGACGTACATCAAAATTTCGTCGCAAATTGAATAATTATTGTTTACCGGCGAATTTATATTTCCCCTTTGTTTGCACTTCACTTTATCCATAATGTTTTTAATAAAATTATCACTTTTAGATTTTATTTGTATTTCTTTAGCAGTCACTGGAAGTTCGTGTACGGTGCTAACCAATACTTCTTTTATTTCACTTTCAGCTTTGAGTGATGCGATTACTGTATCTTCCATTGGTTCACAATATTTCGGAATTAATCGGGACAAGCCGTCCGCATGGCCTAACTTCTTTGAAGGAATATATTTTTTAAAATACACGTGGAACAACAACAAAGAAGTGACTAACAGTTTGAAAAAATGTTGGAATTTATTGTCCAGCGAACACAAGAACCAAAGCAAGCAGGATTTTTTTTCACCAGATACGGTTGCAAATTAAATTGGAGAATTCACGTATCACCCAGAAAATGATTCTATTTTTTCTGCCTATTTTCGAAGGTTTTCGACATTTTCAAGGAAGAATGTTCAGAATGATCGCAAGAAAAAAAGGTTTGCCTACTTCTTCAAAAATTAAACCCAGTGTGCCATGATAGGTACTGCAACTATATTCTACCAAAGGTACTGGGTGAAATTTCATTTGATGAAACTGTGCAAATCATGACAAATGTTTTTGGCAAAAGTCATTCCTTTTTAACCTACGTTGGAAATGTTTAAACCTAACAAAAAGAGACGACTCGGATTTTTCTTTAGCTATGCCGGCATCGTAAATAGAGAATGCCAGTAGTTTAAACTGGAAGAACTGACTGCAGACAGATTCCGATGTCTAATTTTTGTGCAGGGCTTAACCACAAGCAAAGATTCCGAGATAAAGGCAAGAATCCTGACGAAGTTGGAGCAGGACCCTAATTTAACATTGGTTCTTGTATTTGCTGGACAATAAATTCCAACATTTTTTTTAAACCTTTCATCACTTATTTGTTTTTGTACAACTTGTATTTTTAAAAATTGGACCATAGTTTCCTGCAATTCCTCTATTTTTTAAAAGTATATATTTTTTTTCCTCAGATAACAGTTGTTTAAAATGCACTGTAGCCTTTTATAAAAGGAAAAAATAATACGTACAGTCCAAATACAATGAAAACAAAATATCTTTTCATCTCAAATCCTTTCAAAAAGTCAGTCAAATTTTTTTTTAAATTTGGTTGGCAATTTCCTTTGGAAAAACAAAAATTTGTTCTTACTCGAGTAGCGATTCCTTGTGTCTTTGTAATGTTACCGTTGAGGGTTCAAATCCACTGTTCGGGGAAAAATTTTTTTTTTTTTTTCACAAATATCACTAGTTTGTTATAGTAAAACAAATAATTTTTCTCAAGAGTCCTGATTGAAGATCATCAATTTGTTATGTGTTAACAAACTGGATTTTAAATCGTAATCTCTCGTCGCCAATATGTGATATCGTAGTAATAACAATAAACAAGAACACAAAACAGGAATAGAAGGAATAAGAAATGTATTAAGAATACTTAATTACATACAATAAGTCAGTCGTAAATACAGGCTCTAGGCAGACGTGCTATAAGCGGTGCGCTAAGCAGTTCGTTCCCCTTTGGTTAGGCAAAGGTGTCGACTTTATAGTGATTTGACGAATCTATCCTGTCACTATGAGTAAATCCGCATCAGTCCACAACATATATATGCATACAAATTTTTAAATAACTTACTTCAAGAATGAAACGAATGAATAGAAAGCTGCAAACAAAATATCAAAAAGTGCTCAATACATGCAAATAAATAGATGCAGAGCTGATATAAACTGAAATAAATAAACAGTTGTGATGTATATCTATATTCATGCGTGGTCAAACTTACTGGATAAACTTAAATGATAAAAAGTAAAAGAAAGGGAGCAGAGCGAATGTGTAATTGGATATGAATCTTGCCTGTTTAATTATACACCCATCCCTTTAATACACAGAATAAGGAAGTTAGTTATTTCTCATTTCATTTTTTCTAAAAGTCTGAGAAAGTTGGCTCTCAAAAGAGGGCGCAGCTAAAACATGTATGCACATATGTAACCAAAAATGTTTGTATAAATAAAAATTTATACTAATATATATATATATATTTAAACTTTTTTCAAATAAATTACTTCAAGAATAAAACAAATGAAGAGAGAGCTGAAAAAAAATATCAAAAAGTGCTCAATACATGCAATAAATAAGCAGTTGTGATGCGTATCTATATTTATGTCTGGTTAATTCTTTTTGTAATTTGTTTATCCTCTCCGTTAGACCCTTGTTGTTGTTATCCCCCTATTTTATCTCTACTACTCGCCATTGTTTAATGTATCCGTGCCCGCCTATGCTAATTTTTATACCATCGTATATGTGTTGCTATTCATTTGATTCATTCTTTTGTACTTCGAGGTTACATGAAGATTATTGTTTTGTGAAATCTGCATAGTAAATTCCTTCTGTCCATTTATTGTAATTATAGGTAGGATGACCTGAAGGCTCTCTTTTCATTGGCTACTACACCACGATGTAAGGGAGGACGCTACTTCTTTCTCTGAATTACTCCACTTAACCTTGATCCTCATTTTATAATGCTGAGTGTTTAGAAAGGATACACCAAGTACCATTTTGCAAAATGAGCCGTATATATATATGTACGGCAGAATCACGTTGACACACCGGTTCCCGTTAGATCACCGAAGTTAAGCGGCGTCGAGCCTGGCCAGTACTAAATGGGTGACCATCAGGTGTTGTATGTGCTCTCTGCTTATCTTGGCATTGTTTCCAGTCGTCTTGTACTACTACTTGCCATTGGAATCAAGCAATGCCGACTCAGGAGAGCGGTTGTAGGGGATCGCGCAACCCTTGCAATTACAAATTCCCAGGCGGGGCACTCATACGTCGAAATCAACGGGAGAGTCCATCATATATATATATTACTATTTCATATATATACACATATATTATGATATTATAAAATAATATATTACATATATATTTTTCAGTATTTACTTCAACAGTGCTCAATACATGAGCAGAGCTTAGTAGTAGTAGTATGACATATACTTATGTCATACTAATATATCTCTATTTATATAAAGTTTGGTATGTGCATATGTTTATATATTTGTATGCACAGAATTCACTCCTAAACTAATTAACCGATCATTATGAATTTTGGAACACAGCTACTAGGCATAAGAGTGCACAATGTGGGCTATATTTATTTTGATTTAATTTTATGCAAAGAGGGGATGGAAGCCCTTTTTGAAAATTCAGATACCTTAGATTTTTGTGAGATTTTTACAATAGATATTAAACATCAATAAATATTCCCCAAATTTTAATTTATTTGAAGTATTTTAAAAGGTTTTTAGGGATCATCATATGAGCACAACCTCCTACTTAGAAAGTCAAATATTTCAGATTTGCATTATCCATAATCATTAAATATTAATCAGATTTCATGAATTTCAATTTCTTCTTAAGACCCCTTAAGCTTAAGTCTTAAATTTTAGACATTTTCTAGAATCAAAATAAAGTAATGGATTTTGATCAAAATTGGAATATGGATTCTAGACATAAAGTTTAAAATCATTATATCTTGATCTTAATCTTCTGAATGGGACATAAAACTTGTGGAAAACTGTTCTCTTCGGGGAAATTAATTTTACCCATCGTGTGATAGGTATTGTTCTAATATATATATATATATATATATATATACGTATGTACGTACATATATTTGGAGAGTTTACTAAGATATTTTTCCAGAGAGGATTCATAACAATGAAAAAAATCTTTTATTTTATTATTTATTTAGGAAAGTTATTGTTCCCTACACGTGTTTCGCTACCTAGCAAGGTGCTTGCTAGGCAGTTTATCAGGGGAAGTCCAAAACCTAAGATATTGACCTCAACAACTGACAATACCCCACAGGAGTTGAAATCACTTAAGAAGAATAAAAGGAAAACAAGTTCAAAAGACAGCTCAAACAACTCGGTAATATGTGTTAGCTGTGATGCGCCCCCACATGAATCAAGTCCGGTGCAATCTAAAGGGGGAAAAGAAAAAAAGGGGAAAACAGGAAGGGGGAATACCCCACATCTGGCAAAAGACATATCCTTATGTCAACCTCAATATAAATACACACACACACACCCGAAAAATCAAACCATCAACAGCGCAACACTTGACTAACCTCCAGGGCCTCAGATTGGCACATGCAACCTGCTATTATTCCGTTGAAGAGTCAATAGACAGGAAGCAATACAGAAAGGCCGAGAATAAAAAACACAAGATTAAAGCCGTTTCACTTGCGGATGCAAGAAACAGACTGGGCTAAATAATAACAATTCCGCAGAAAACAGTTTAAAAGATATGATAAAAAATAAAAATAGCAAAAACTAACAGAAAGTAATATTTTCAAAAATCTAGTGTCCTTCTTTAAAAAATTATTAAAGGCTAAAATTATTTAGAACAGGTTGGGAAAGATAATTTTATATAAGATTAAATAAATTCAGCTCCAACAACAAATAAAAATATGAACATTTTTCATAGAAAAAGGGGGAAGTAACTCAGCATTATGCCCGGGTGGATTATCTCCCATGGATATATATATATATATATATATATATATATATATATATATATATATATATATATATATATGGCATCTATTTTGTTACATTTTGGTAGATTATCTGCACAGACAGAGTTTTCCTCTGGTGTTTATTATTTTTGACAAAAGGAAGTTTCTTTTCTCGAAATATTAAATTAATGATTTTTAATAACTATCCGAATAACACACAAACAGCTGACACCACACTTGCTGTTATGTAAGCTTTGAAGAAAAAATAAATAGTAAGTCCCATTTCGTATTCGATTTATTATTTTTTTTCCTTCCAGCTTACATCCTACCCGGAATTTGCATTGCCCACAGCCTTTTAAAAACATACTACTAATATATTAATAGGTATTATTGTAGAAAATAAATAACAAAAACAACTTAATTACAGATCACTGTAACTCATCGTTTTGTTTATTAAATCCGTCCAGTATTTTTTTGGACTTTTATAGAAGCATCGTTAATATATTGTTAAATATATAGTTTGTTTTTTTTCTTTTCCCATTCGGGAGTGGGAATTTTCGGTTATATCTATCACCTTTGTCAACCAAATTTAAAATGTGAAGATGTGACTGTAATTTAGAAATGTGTGCAAGAGTTAAGTTGCATTCATTTAAAAATTGGTCTTAACTGTTTGTTTTTTAATATATAAATAATCCCCAAATTGTTCTGTGCACAAAAAATCTGGTATTAATAAAAAAAATATCTATTCTTATGGAATCTTGTAAATTGTATAAATTACTTCAACCTTCAAGTCTATTGACTTGCTCACATGGGTAAAATTGGATGGTGGTATTCATTTTTGTAATAAAAAGACTCCCAACATAACAAATAAGAATCTTTTCCATTTGTTTGATATCAAAGTTCACCAAAAAAGGATTTGTTTATAATTTACTGGAATTCAAAAGAGACCATTTTTCTGCTACGACATAATTAATCATTTGTAATACTTTTTCTTCTGCACGTTCACTTATGTTTCCAATTTTGCTTATCATATAATTGCAATTGTAATCAAAGAGCACCCCTAACCACCAATCCAACACTGAAAATACAAAATTTTGCTTGTCATATAATTGAAATTGTAATCAAAGAGCACCCCTAACCACCAATCCAACACTGAAAATACAAAATTTTGCTTATCATATAATTGCAATTGTAATCAAAGAGCACCACTAACCACAAATCCAACACCAAAAATCCAAAATTGTGGTTATCATATAATTGAAATTGTAATCAAAGAGAACCCCTAACCACCAACCCAACACCAAAAATCCAAAATTGTGGTTATCATATAATTGCAATTGTAATCAAAGAGAACCCCTAACCACCAATCCAACACTGAAAATGCAAAATTGTGCTTATCATATAATTGAAATTGTAATCAAAGAGAACCCCTAACCACCAATCCAACACTGAAAATACAAAATTTTGCTTATCATATAATTGAAATTGTAATCAAAGAGCACCCCTAACCACAAATCCAACACTGAAAATCCAAAATTGTGGTTATCATATAATTGCAATTGTAATCAAAGAGAACCCCTAACCACCAATCCAACACTGAAAATCCAAAATTGTGCTTATCATATAATTGCAATTGTAATCAAAGAGAACCCCTAACCACCAATCCAACACTGAAAATCCAAAATTGTGCTTATCATATAATTGAAATTGTAATCAAAGAGAACCCCTAACCACAAATCAAACACCGAAAATCCAAAATTTTGCTTATCATATAATTGCAATTGTAATCAAAGAGAACCCCTAACCACCAACCCAACACCGAAAATCCAAAATTTTGCTTATCATATAATTGCAATTGTAATCAAAGAGCACCCCCAACCACAAATCCAACACCGAAAATCCAAAATTGTGGTTTTCATATAATTGCACTTGTAATCAAAGAGCACCCCAACCACAAATCCAACACCGAAAATCCAAAATTGTGCTTATCATATAATTGCAATTGTAATCAAATAGCACCCCTAACCACCAACCCAACACCGAAAATCTAAAATTTTGCTTGTCATATAATTGCAATTGTAATCAAAGAGCACCCCTAACCACCAACCCAACACCAAAAATCCAAAATTGTGGTTATCATATAATTGCAATTGTAATCAAAGAGAACCCCTAACCACCAATCCAACACTGAAAATCCAAAATTGTGGTTATCATATAATTGAAATTGTAATCAAAGAGAACCCCTAACCACCAATCCAACACTGAAAATACAAAATTGTGGTTATCATATAATTGAAATTGTAATCAAAGAGAACCCCTAACCACCAATCCAACACTGAAAATCCAAAATTTTGCTTATCATATAATTGAAATTGTAATCAAAGAGCACCCCTAACGACAAATCCAACACCGAAAATCCAAAATTTTGCTTATCATATAATTGTAATCAAAGAGCACCCCTAAACACAAATCCAACACCGAAAATCCAAAACATCAGTCTGCAGGAGACAAATTATTGTCCAACATTAAAAATCACTTTCAACCACACCATTTCTCCATTAAACAACTCACTATGCAAAGTGTGAAAAAGACAATGCTATAAACGTGATCCTTTATGTTTTAATCGGGCCCGCGGGTCACATGTTTAAGACTTGTAGTAGTAAAACGACTTTGCATTAAAACGATAAAAGGGAGAAAGAACGGAACACATTTGAATCACAGTTCATCAACATAAAATTAGAAATAAGAAACTTGTAAAAATTAACCAAAGGCGAGAGTATGCAAACATAACAAGTGTTTATTAAATAAAAAAAAGACAAAATAAAAGTTCTGCTCTGCTCTGGGGAGTTTTTGATATGGGGCCGGTTTAGATCAGAGTTATAGACATTTGCAAATAATGAAAGTTAAAAAAATAATTAATTTGTTTTCTTTTTCTTTTGTTTCTTTTTCATAGGGCACATACCTTTTTATAGCCTTTTTCTTTCTTTTTTTTGTGTGTTAAATGACACGCTGAATGGAAGATATTTTGACAGGATTTTAGATCCTGACGTCAGTTCCTTGGAGGAGTTTCATTAATGTGGCGAGCTTAGGTTGTCTCGTAAACCTTGTCCTTCCTTGTATACGGAAGTATAGCTTTCGATTTGAAATGCTGAAATGCGGATAGTTTTTTTTTAGGTGATGAGATATAGGTAATCTTGTATCCAGAAAGGAAATTGTTGCCGTCATCTATATGGCCAACTTTGTCGGATAGGATTTTTCTTGTAAATCTCCTTTTGTTTTTGTGTACGGGGATATATCTTATTTCGATTTTTGCTTTGTCAGCAGCAAATCTTAGAAACGTCTTGACTCCACCACTGGCGCGAACCTACTCCCGTCTTCCCTTCTCTTTGCAACATGCTTTACTCCAATTTGATTCGTTGCCCTTCATCCGCCCCCGCAAACTGCGTGGGCTGACTTTACGGCTCTTGGCCTCTCGCTGTCTAGACTACATTCGGTCCCAATTTTTTTATGTGCGTTCTCTTTTTGGTGAATTGAACCCTAGTTTTTTTTGTAGGAGAACATGTGCCAACAAGTCCTCTATTCTTCTTTTCATGCTTTATGGGGCAAAATATGTGGATATAACAACAACATGTGCTAAAATTTCTCCAAGTCATTATAGAAAACCATGGTCAATCAATTAACGTAGCTTTCTTTTTTAAATCATCTTGAATAAAAAAAATGCCATACCTTGTGTTTTGAAGTAAGAAAACTTATTTTACGTAACACTTTATATCAGACACAAGCCATATACCATATTTCCATAGCAGAGGTAATTCTTCACTATTGAATTGTGCGTTTATATTTATTGTAATAAGGTCTGCTACTTCAACGTAAGCAATTTAATTCTGATACATACCGAGAACAGAATCAATTTCCTTGTGCATTTTAACCTGAACCTCCGGGTGTCGAATCACCAGCAAAATTACCCAGGTAATCGTCATGCTGCTCGTGAAAGTTCCAGCTAAAACATCAAAAGATGAAAATAGAAAATGGAAAATAGATGTAAAATACAAAACCGGTTTTGTTTTACAAGTACATTTGTAAAATATAAATATGAAAAAAATCTTGTTTACATTTTATTATTTGTGTTTTGGTCTTTAAAATTAACCTCACATGTAGAAATCTTTTAAAAGAAAAGTAAAGTGGTGAAAACTTTTTTTGAAAAACCGTAACGTGGAGAAATCTTTTTAAAAAAAGTAACGTGGAGAAATCTTTTTAAAAAAGCAACACGGAGAAATCATTTTTAAAAGTAACAAGGAGAAATTTTTTTTTAAAGTAACAAGGAGAAATCATTTTTTAAAAGGAGAAATCATTTTAAAAATAGTTGTTACTTTTTAAAAAAAGTAACAAGGAGAAATCTCTTTTAAAAAAAGTAACGTAGAGAAATCTTTTTTAAAAAAAGTAACGTGGAGAAATCTTTTTTTAAAAAGTAACGTGGAAAACACTTTTTTAAAGTAACAAGGAGAAATCTTTTTTAAAAAAGTAACGTGGAGAAAACTTTTTTTAAAGTAACAAGGAGAAATCATTTTTAAAAGTAACAAGGAGAAATCTTTTTTAAAAGTAACAAGGAGAAATCTTTTTTAAAAGTAACCAGGAGAAATCTTTTTTTTAAAGTAACCAGGAGAAATCTTTTTTTAAAAGGAGAAATTTTTATTTTAAAGTAATAAGGAGAAATCATTTTTAAAAGTAACAAGGAGAAATCGTTTTTAAAAAAGTAACAAGGAGAAATCGTTTTAAAAAAAGTAACAAGGAGACATTTTTATTTTAAAGTAACAAGGAGAAATTTTTTGAAAAATAACAAGGAGAAATTTTTTTTAAAGTAACAAGGAGAAATCTTTTTTTAAAAAAGTAACAAGGAGAAATTTTTTTAAAAAAAGTAACAAGGAGAAATCATTTTTAAAAAGTAACAAGGAGAAATCTATTTCAAAAAGTAACAAGGAGAAATCTTTTTTAAAAAGTAATAAGGAGAAATCTTTTTCAAAAAAGTAACAAGGAGAAATCTTTTTTTTAAAAAGTAACAAGGAGAAATTTTTTTAAAAAAAGTAACAAGGAGAAATCATTTTTAAAAAGTAACAAGGAGAAATCTATTTCAAAAAGTAACAAGGAGAAATCTTTTTTAAAAAGTAACAAGGAGAAATCTATTTCAAAAAAGTAATAAGGAGAAATCTTTTTCAAAAAAGTAACAAGGAGAAATCTTTTTCTAAAAAGTAACAAGGAGAAATCTTTTTAAAAAAGTAACAAGGAGAAATCTTTTTTAAAAAAGTAACAAGGAGAAATCTTAAAAGGTAATGAGGAGTAAATTTAAAAAAAAAAGAAGTAATGTGGAGAAATCTTTAAAAAAAGGAGACAAAAATCATCACAGACGTATTTAGTAGTTAGTAAAAATCCACCAAACAGGCCAGCTAATGTAGTTTACCATATTATTTTAATATATATATTTTTTTATTTACCCCAAACAAGGCATATTGCCACTGAAATGTAAGGGCTACTGTTATTAGAGGCCAGATTTATAGGGGGCATCCTAAGTGAGGAATTGTGCAGCAAGATGTTTATTCACATTACATTTAAATTTCTTCATGGTGCTAGTCGGGGAAACAGGAAGCAGAAAGTGAATTCCAAAGGCAAGCGGTCTGAGGAAAGAAGCTAGTGGAGTAAAAAAAAAATGTGGTATCTGGAGACCTCTAAAGTGAAGGGGTAGGATTAGCTGCTTGTCAGGTTAATTGAGGGTATTTAGGTTGAGAGGGTACAAGCGCAGTAAGTTCATTAGAGCAAATTCCGTGGAAGTACTTGTAAAACAAGCAATGGGATGCAACATTGCGGTGATGCGACAGGGGCTGGAGCTTGGTAAACAGTGCGGAAATTATTTGGAAATAGCTATCATCATTCTAAGAGGAATTTTTCTCTCTTCCTTTGAGCATAACTTCAGTTGTGCAAGCTTTAGTTTTCAGATAGTGTTCAGTTTTGCAGTATATTTTTGATGTCTTTGAATTATTTTGGTACTGGTGCATATTTTGAACAGGACAAAAACCGACTAGCTTAGGGTAAGCTTAGGGTTAGGTTAGGATTAAAGAAAAACTGTTCGGTTTGTGTCTGGTTCCAAAACCTGTACCAGTACCATTATTTTGGAGTTCCACTTCTTCCAGACGTTGAGACTAAAAGAGCCTCAATGTTATCAACCTGTTCCCAGACATACCGGAATTAAATCCTATATTTTCCAACCAATTATAAATCTATAAACATTAAAGCACACCTAAGAAATATTAATAAACCAATAATAAACACACATTTCTCGCACTAAAACACACACCAATTAAATTCCATGATATCGGGAGAAATTAAAAAACCATTTGTAGAAAAATGAAGAAAGTGCATTTGGATGGCGAGGCTATTGAGGTTGTTCAGAAGTTTTGTTACCTTGGTGATACGATTGCAGCATAGGAAGGAGCTGCTGCTATGTGATTGCTAGAGTTAAAAAGCGATGGATTAAGTTTAAGGAACTTCTGCCATTACGAACAAGCAGAGCATGCCACTATTCACTAAGCAAAAAATCTATCAGGCATGTGTACGCAGTGTGATGAAGTGAAAACTGGTCGTTAAGAGTTGAAGATATGTGTTGCATGGAGTGAAATGATATAAGAATGATACGATGGATGTGTAATGTGAGTCTTTATGACAGGCTTAGATCTGATAAGCTCAGAGGAAGATTAAATCTGGACAGGGAAATGTGTGCAGGAACTTCACATTCAGAGTAGCAGTTGAGATAGCAGAGTCAGTTAGCAGGGGAAGGTCAAGGAAAACATGGAAGGAAGTGATAAGGATGGACTTGAAAGAAAGAGAGATAAATAAAGACCTGGCCAGAGATATGTTATTTTGAAGTCAATCTTTAAAAGCCGTCCAACATGTAAAGCAGACATTAAACTGAATATAATGATGAGATTTGAGGTAAATCTAATAACCGATTAATGTAGAAGAGGTTTTGCACTTTAAAATGTTATAGAAAACATATTTTAAATTCTTTTATAAATGAGTCACCACTCAAGGATAAGGTTAATGAAATTATCAGTTGGAAGATGAACAATACTATGAGAGGATTAAAAAAGACGTATTTGAATAATACAAAAATCAATATTTCCTACGGACTGAATAATTATGTTTTCAGACCAGACAAAATGTTATTGCAAAAATATTTCATTAGGGGTTCAGAAATGTTTAATTGTCTGTATCACTCAGAGTATTACAATCCATCTATTTCATTCAACCTTATCCTCAAGTGACCTTGATAAGCGGTGTCTTGAATTGGAAAAAGTATGTTGAAGATGTTGCTGCAAAGAAGGTAGTCTCCCTCTACCGGGCTAGAGAACTTCTCAGATCTGCCAGTATTCTATATCTCTATAAAGCCACCATCAACCCATTGCCTAATATAGGCTGGTGCACCAATCACATGCATGTTCCTCTTGGGCAGGGTGCAAAAAAGAATTTCTAACCTAATAGGTCCCGCACTGTCTGTAAAGCTCCAGACTCAGTCGCATCGCCAGTGTTGCATCCCTGTACTTGTTTCATAAGTACTTCTACAGAATATGTTCCAAAGAACTTACTGCAGGCAACCCGATTAGCAAAATCCCACCCCTTCACTGTAGAGATCCCTTGATGCCGCATGATTTCCTACTGCAATAGCTTCTTTCCTCAAACATTTGGAATTCCTTTTGTGCTCTATTTCCCTGAAAGTACCAACATGCAGAAATTAAAATGTAATGTGAACAAAAACCTTGCAGCTCAACTCATCACACAGGTTGCCTCCCTATAAATCTGGCCCCATCACAGTAGCCCCTTATGCTACAGTGGCAATATACCTTGTTTGGGGTGAATAAAAGCAGAACCGAATGATCGGATGCCAATCGTATCTTTTCTTACCTGAATAGACCGGAGGGCCTATTCATTATGGCATCGTGTGTATTATGTATGCCAAAAAAGCATGCGCCCGCTCGCACCTGCCGCAGCAGAGAAGAAACGATGTTGATGGCAGCGAAGGCTGGAGAGAAGAGGCCGATATTTTCAAAATAGGTGCTCTCCTGGGTTTTCTGCAGAGATTGAAGCAGTGGTCTGTGATTGGCTGATTTTCATCCAATCACAGGGCACTTAGAATTCACTGCGCTTAATAATAATTCCAATAGAATGATCGGATGCCAATCGATTCTTGCATTACCTGAACAATAAATATTTGTAACAAAAGTCTTCATAGAAGAAATTCAAAAAAATCTACAGAATTCAAAAAAAATTCTACAAACCAAAAATAATATCCAACATAATCTGTCGCAAATGAACATCGGTCAGTTCGTTTAAAAGTTCTGTCTCTCCTTCTTCTTGAGCATTGTGTTTGGTCAGTAACAAATAGTCTGTAACGTCCTTTGGGTCATCTGAAATATAAACAGGAAATAGTTATGCCAACATCTAGACATAGTGTACAGTCATCATCAATTGGTAGCAGAACTTTAATTAATGCTACCAATTGATGATGATTGTATTTTAACAATCGAAATAGTGTACCGTGCGTACAATTCATTTCAAGATGACAGTATCATGCGGAAGAATAAGGGTTAGAAATTAAATATTCTAACTTATTAAATCAACAGACGTAAGGTGTCTGCAAGCATAACTGAAAAGATAGTTTTGGCTTTTTTATCGAGTCACCACTTATCAAGGCTAAAAGCCACTCGAAAATGAGATGGATAGATGGTCACTTGAATGATGAAGAATATCATGAAAGGATTAAAAATAATGAATGGAATAAAAAACATTTTGATTACTTATGAGCACAGTTTATTGCAAATATTTGTTGACATTAGATTTGGAGATGACTATGTTGTAGTCAGCAGGGAAATAGTCCCGTGGTAATGTGTTCCACAGATAGAAAGTAGCAATTTGTGGTTAAAGTTTTCTTTGGCACTCATTTAAAGAGATAACTTCACAGTGATAAATAAACTAGAACATTCTCTAATTTACTGAATTTAATTATTATTCAAATTTTCCCAAAAACAAGGACCGTTTTGTTTTTTTGTTTTTTTATTTAAACGTCATTATTAGTTTGTATTATTTGGACTACTGTACTCATCTTGGATGTTATTCTCACAACGTTTCAGCCGAACAGTAGTCCGAATAATCCAAATTATTAATCCTAATATAAAAAATTCTGAAACATAATATCATAATTAGTATTCTTAATTTTATTAGATTAAGCATGTCAAGGGCCCTTTAAGCTAAATTACTTGCAATTTTACCCTATGGTTTTGGAGTCTATAAGTGTTTATAATTATTATTATTATTATTAGTAGTAGTAGTAGTTGTAATATGTATCCCCTCCCCATGACACATCCGGCATCATCATGCTAAGGGGAGGGGTGCTGTAAAAGTCTTTTATTTATAGTAATGTAATAGCATAATTTTTACAACCCTCTCCAATGACACATCCAGCTTGCTTGGATAAAATGACAGACAAGAGTTACGTTGTAAACCAACCAACCAATCAAAATTCAGCATTAGATAACACAGAAAGGGTTGATGTGCCGTAAAGAAAAACAACCAGTAATATACTTCCCTCAAAGTTGTAAGAATAATATGACATTTACAAACACCAAAAATAGCAAGAGCCCCAATACCAAGCCTTGGTGGATGCCACTAACTGCATTAGAAACACCACACAGGGAGCCATTGACTTGCACTCGAAAGTTACAGCATCACTATCATAATCATCACCATCATATTCAGTTTAACGTCTGTTTTAAATGCTGGCATGTGTTGGACTGCTTTTAAAAATTGACTTCTAAACTTATCTCTGGTCAGATTTCTTTGGGAGTCATTTCCTTAATTAAGACAAGATTTTTATCGCCCAGATGCCCTTCCTGATGCCAAGCCAGTGAGGTGATGGGGACCAGTGTTTTTATTGAGACACCATCTCTAGGTGATTGACACCCAAGGCTAAACAGTGCTTCATCTAAAATATTATTTGAATATTGACTTATATTGTCTGCAACTACATCCGCACACTGTGTATATAAATAAAAATTGTGTTTACTTTGTCATCTTTCATGGCAGTGAGACATGAGCCCCATGCGCTTCTGACTTGTAATGATTTCAGCGTAATGATCGTGCCATGATCAGGTGGATGTGTAGAAGACGCTACTACCGGCCAAGTAAATATTTGTTGCGACTTCTTTTCTTTCTCTGTTTAAAGGGCTTCTCCTGAAAATACGCTCATACGGTATTACTGGGCAACTACTTAATATAATTAGATCCTTCCTAAACAAAAGAAAAATCCAGGTTGTCCTCGATGGCCTTTCATCTAAGCAACATGACATAAATGCTGGTGTGCCCCAGGGATCTATTCTTGGACCTTTGTTGTTCCTAATCTATATAAACGATCTCCCTGATGACATAGTGTCTGAGATTGGTTTATTTGCTGACGACACCACACTTTACTCTCGCCATGTTGGCAAAACAGACGCGATCATATCTGAGGCAATGGCTGAATCCTTAGAAAATGACCTCCAGGCTGTAGTGGATTGGGGCCATAAATGGTTGCTGACTTTTAATGCCGCAAAGACTAAGCTCCTTTCCTTCAACAACTACAAGAAGCCTCTCCATCCACCGATTGTCATGGCAAATAACACCCTACCTGAGAGTTCATCATTCAGACTCCTTGGCCTAACATTCACAGGTAACATGAATTGGAACACATACATTGAAGACATTGCCAAGGCTGCCGCAAAGAAGGTTGGCTCCCTCTACCGTGCTAGTGGACTCCTTACACCTGACATTATCCTGTATCTCTACAAAGCCACTATTCGCCCATGCATGAAGTATTGTTGCCACATCTGGGCTGGTGCATCATCTACTAGTCTCTCCCTCCTTGACAAAGTCCAAAAAAGAGTAGTCAACCTAATAGGTCCCTCACTGTCAGCTCAGCTCCAGCCCCTGTCCCATCGCCGCAATGTGGCATCCTTGTGTTTGTTTTACAAATACTTCAATGGATTATGCTCCGATGAGTTGGCTACTCTGGTGCCCGCTCGACGTAAATTCACTAGACTAACTCGACATTCTACTAAATCTCATTCATTCACTGTGGAGGTCCCCAGAGGCCGGAGAGCATTCTACTCAAATAGCTTCTTTCCTCGTGCTGCTGGCCTCTGGAACTCCCTCCCTGCCCCCTGTTTCCCCGACAGTACTGACATGCAGAAATTTAAAACTAATGTAAACAGACATCTCGCTGCTCAGATCCCAATTTAAGCTGAACCACTAATCCTTCTCCCCTTTTCCTTTTTCTCAGTAGCCCCTTACGTTTACAGTGGCGTCCTGCCTTGTTTGGGGTGAATCATGTAAAAAAAAAAAAAAAAAACTGATAGAGAAGAAGAGGTTATCTCGTGAAAGCACGTTGACCGAAGATTCCGGCCAATCAGGAACTGAGACCCCAGCTCGATCACGCGTTGCTTAAACCCTATAAAGAGAAATGCAACAACGTTTCTCTTCTGCTTTCGGACGACTGCACACACAGGACATCGTCCCCCCACCAGCTCGACTGAGGAGGTGGGGGAGGCAAAAGTCAAAAAAGTAGGTAATCTCTTTTAATTCCTACCACGAATAACAAACTATTCTTTCAGGCGCGCACACATTATAATTGCCACAAAAATACATCAAACACGCTCGTACATACGCATTCATACAAACACGAACATTTCACTCGTACACGTTCGTATAAACAGAACTTTTCAATCCTTAAAAATGAACTCAACCATTCTGTAACTGATAGCTCTACAAAATGTCTTAGCCAAATAAATTGTTTTGTTTAATATAAATGTTTTACTCTTAATTATTGATTTTACAAAATATCATTCTTGTAAGCTTTATTATTCCTTTGCTTTCTTACTAATATAATTTCAGATATTATAATAATAATGTTTTCTTTCTTTCCTTTGTTTGTTTTAATCTGTTAATTTTATCCACACGTGGTCGGGCCACTTCAAACAGTGGGAATGACATGCCGCTATAAAGGCATCTCTCCCACAACCCCACAAAAGATGTGCAGCAGCAAACTAGATGAGAAAACCCCTTCAGTCATACTCTATCAGAAGCTTGATATTGATGGGATTTGGGATGCGTTACGGCGTCTCAGGTGGTTTGGCCATGTACAACGTGCCAACTTCTGCATCAACTCAATAGGACGCTTGGATACCTCATGCATGAGGGTGCATGAAAGACCAAGGAAAAACCTGGCTTGAGTGCGCATGAAGTGACTTGACTGCTTGCAACATGACTGGTATCAACCCTATGGATCAGACCGCATAGAGAACAGGTGTGAGACGTTGCCTGGTGTTGCCCACACTGAAGTCCTGGACACTTGCAGCACCTTAAATACAAAAACTTGATGATGATGATGATGATGATAATGATGATGATGATGATGACAATTAGATGAACACAAGTCACTACTTTTACCCAAAGTTGGAGGGTAATTGCGGATTCATACCTTTCCAAATGGTATTAGGGGAGGTGTTGATGGTAAAGTGGATACCGGCACAAACTGACAAATGTATGTGATATGTTTGAGTCTTAGCGGGTCCATCACTTTCATTAAAGAGGCTGAGAAGCTCATTGTATCAGAGAAAGGGGACCAATGCCAGCAAACTTGTTGATAAATATGGAAGCGTGATTGAATACAATAGATCTGATTCCATAATCTGTGACATATCCATTAAGCCAAACACACACAGGTTGAAGGTGTCTAAAGTTTGGTGCAGATACAACTAACATTTTTGGATCTAATGGGTTTAAATATGATTCTATGGAGTGGGATAATTCTGTTTGTATTTTTAAAATTTGTTTTTCATCCCCAAAGAGGATATGATTTCAACTGCATCGTTAGAAACCTATTAAACGTAAATTATAATTACATGGCTAATAATCAAAGGTGGCAAGTTATAATTAACAATTATCCCAAGAGTTGGGAATCAAAGTATTTCAATAAAAGCAAAACATAATAAATAAATAATTTTTTTTTTAACTTCAGAGGCCCGGAGTCAGATTTTTTCAGTGCCTTTTGGCCAGGATCAAAGTGTAGTATCTGTTCTGATGGATACTACACCCTATAGATCGGTATTGTCTTGGCCTTCGGGGCTTGATTTCCGCCGGTCTATGGGTTTGTCTTGTGCAGTACTAGGAAGTTCACCCTCCCAGGCTTTGCCTTCTCACCCTTTGAGAAGGGGTTAGTTTATCGCTAATCGCCTGAGGCACCCCTATCGGGGAATGCCGACAGAGCTGCCCAGGCATTTTTTGAGGGTCACAGGTGTTCTTCCTCTAGGGTGCTGACTTATCAAATCCCATTTTCTGACCTTGTGTCACATTTTACTTTGTGGGAGGTAGATAAATACCCCCTCCTCCCACTAAGTCGTGAGACAGTAATTTGGGGGTCGGGATATGGAGTTAATTTTTTTAAACCAACACCCTTTTTACTTTTGGTTAGAGTCAAAGTGTAGTATCTGTTCTGATACTACACTTCATCTTTTCTGTCCTCGGTCAGTGAAGGAGAAATCCTTTTATACGGAGCCAATTTTTATTTTTGTCCCAACGCACAGTGTTTGGTTTTGGAGAGCTGGATTTTCCCCACATTAAAACCAACCTTTTGTCTAACTCTGTCCTTTTGGAGAGGCATCGTACCTCTAAAGGCTATGAATTATTTTGAATAAGCGTTGACATAATTAAACAATACTGATGAGCCTTGGTGAAGATATGCAATCTACTAAGTGTTATTGTATTTAAATATTAACTAATTAAATGTATTTAAGTATCTCACTTGGATCAAAATTATCCTTGTGTCGTTCAAGAATGGCCTGTGCATCTTCTTTCAATGTCTCAAAAATTGTATTGAGCTGTCGAATTGTTGATCGTTCAAATATGCTCATCCATGGTACAAAGTCAGAGACAAGTCCATTTCCAAACAATTTTAGGAAACGTTCATTGCTGTCAACAATTTTTGTGAAGTCAGGATCATCCAATTCATATCTGGAAAGAAAAAAAAAACATGCAGAAATGAATGTGTTTTAAACTTTTTTTGCTATAAATAATAAACTGTAAGATTTCCTTGAGAGAGAATTAATTTAAAATTAGCATAGTATAATCAAGTTATATAATAATCTAGCTATACATATCCAATGCTGCCTGGGAGTCTTCGTATTTCATCTTTGTTTTGCATTTATTTTTGTTTTTACCAAATTGACAAAACGATAGCATAATATTTCAATAAATATTTAAATTTAATTCTTGAAATCTTATTTCTTAAAAATATATTCAACAAGCTGCGCGTGCGTGGTCCCCCTCTGTATGTGACTCGATGTGGCGAGTGTAAAATGCAATAAATTTGGGCAATTTGGAGCATTTTTGACCCCCCTTTAACCCCCTGGAGGCGCGAACCAGAATTTTTCTGAGGTCAAGGATGCTCATTTTATATCCAGAACAATTGCCTCTACATTTTGGCCAAGTTTCAGAAAAATTGAATGGATGGATCAAACGTTATGGGAGAAAAGGGTCATTTTTTGCCATTTTGGGGGCTTTTGGCCCCCTGGGGGCGCGAACCAGATTTTTTCCAAGATCAGCAATACTTATTTTCTATTAGGAACAATTGCCTCCACATTTTGGCCAAGTTTCAGAGAAATTGAATGGATGGATAGAAAAGTTATCGGGCAAAAAATGTCATTTTTTGCCATTTCGGGGCCTTTTGACCCCGTGGGGGCTAACCAGATTTTTTTTCAAAAATCAGAGAATGTCACTTTCTAACCTGACCAAAGTTACAACTTCATGCAAAATTTCAGAGAAATTTAATGGATGGTTGCGGAGAAAAATTTGGACGGACGGACGGACATGCCTCAAAACATAAGTCCCCCGATTTTATAAATCGGGGACCAATAATCAAATGAGAAGATTTTAAACATTTTAGTTTTTAAAATAACTACAAAATCTTCATGCAATAAAAGATTGAAATTATGTTTCAGAAATTTTTTTAGATGAGGATCGATAATTTGTATTATTTGAATTATTTGGACTACTGTTCTCATCTTTGATGTTATTCTCAAAACGTTTCAGCCGATGTAACCACCGACCTTCTTCAGGTGCGTCTTATCAAACACGGGAATATGTATGGAACTTTGAACTGAACCGTTTATTTTATTCAACCTCCCAAAGACTGTCACTTAGAACTGCTTATTACTTGGTATTACACTTGTCCAGTATAGAAGTTATTGTAAGGATAAATCGATTACGCTGGTATGGTCATGTAGAAACATTCAATCTCCTGGATAAACCATTGCAGAAGCATGAACGTCATAAATCGCAGAAAGGTTGGCCGATCAAGAAAACCTTGGAAGCAAGTGATTCGACATGAGCGCACAGAGTGGAATTTGGAGACTGCTGACCTGCTGAACCGTGAGAGGTGGAGAGTTACCTTGCGTAATAGTATTAAACGTCTGACCCCTGACCCCAAGGGGAAAGTGACGGTAAATGAAGAGAAGAGAAGAAGAAGAAAGACTTATATCCATTGCGCCGCGGGTCCAAAAGTTTTGAAACTTATTTACACCCAATAATTATATAAATAGAGATTAAAACAACATTACCTCGACAACAATTAGTTTTTCGGATGCCATTTGTTCAGCAGTGGATGTTTTGTTCGAATTCTAAATTTCTTTTTTTTTTTAATATAAATTCTTATATCATTTATTAAAATTAAATCGAATAATGTATTATTTTTTTTTACCGTTCTTAAATACAAAATGTATTTTGATATTATTTCTAATTACAGAGGTTGACGGATTAGGTCCTGAACTGATGTATGGATGTAAAACCTGGCCAGTGACGGTGGAGGATTTGTGTTGCATGGAGAAAAATGATATGAGAATAATACGATGGATGTGTAATGTGAGTCTTAGAAACAGATTTAGGTCGGATGACTTCAGAGGAAGATTAAATCTGGACAACATAGAGAGATGTGTGCAGAACAGGAGACTTTATTGGTTTGGTGACATTGGAAGAATGGATGAAAGGTCTTGGGTTAGTAGATGTAGAACAGTTGAGGTAGCAGGAGAAAACCAAGAAAACATGGGAATAAGTGATAAGGATGGATTTGAGAGAAGAAAGAGTTTGGAAAAAGAGGGATAAATGAAGACCTGGCTAGAGACAGGTTTGTTTAGAAGTCAATTTCTAAAAGCTGTACAACACATTCAAGTATGTAAAACACGTTAAATTGATGATGATGATTACTGCAGAGGTCAAATAACAGTTTATGGACAAAAATTTCTGTTGCTAAAAAATCTTCAGGTTGTTAATGAGTGATGGATGACTACTATTATCTGAGGGAGAAAAACTCCTATCTTCTCTAAATGTCAGTAAGCAAAGATAAAATATTGATCTGGATTAAATATGTTTTTGATAAAAATGATTTGAATTTTTTTTTTAGAACATGAGCCAATGTCTGCAAGTTATTTATGTCAAAACAGAATTAAATATCGATCTTGTAGGAGAAAAGTTATTTAGTGTTTACCAATGCACAAAAAGATTGGTTACACTTTATTAGATTGTAAACATGCACTAGGTGATTGCATGTTTAGTGGGTTGCATGTCTGCAATGCATGTGAATAACAGGCTTGCTGTGAGTTAGAAATATTTAACTAAGAAAAGAGAAACCAGTCAAAAAATGGAAAATATGTTTGGTTTTGGGATTGGCCACCCAGAATTGATTTGTCCACTTGAGAAAATAATGTTCTTGCAGATATGAGGTTCTCTGCAATGGAGCAGAGCAAGAGAGTTAGCCTTCTGAGTGTCTCGAAAGCAGTAATTGTGTGCCTCCCAAAGAGAGAGAGAGAGAGAGAGAGAGAGAGAGAGAGAGAGAGAGAGAGAGAGAGAGAGAGAGAGATGGGTTTTGGGCTCTAAGCTATTAGGCTTGTATTTTGATTTGGTTGGGCTAAAAATTCTCATTTACAAGCGTGTTATTCAGTAGAAGAAACTAGTATCATTGTAACCTCCAAAAAATAAAACTTTGTTACTTGATTTAAACTGGAATTGCGATTTTTGGGGGGAGGGAGATTTCTTCTGTTGCGACGACACAATTGACGCTGCGACTGGTGTCGGAATCGAGCAACGACTTTGGACCAGCATAACAAGCAGACGATCACAGCTTGTGCAATGAACTCGCACAGACATACGCTCATAAGATACTACTTATATATATATATATTTTTACTAATGGGTCACTGCTTATCAAAGCCCAGGAGCCACTTGAGGATAAGGGTTCACAAGAGAGGATTGTAATCAGTGGGTGGAATGAGCAGAAAATTACTTAAGATGAATTAATTATCCAAGAGGACGGCTGAACAAGTTTTCGTTTACATTAAACTTGAAGACGACCATGTAGTAGTCAGCTGGAAAGCAGCATTCCAAGGTTCTTATAAACAAGAGTTGGCAATGATTTCAAACCTCTGTTGCTTTGTGGTGATACACACTCATATGAAAAGATTCAGATATCAACCCTGAGGAACAATACAGAGTCCTAGGCTGTATACAACAACTGGAACCATGCATATAATTCTCCAGCAGATACCAAAGTCATTTGGATGATAATTTTATAAATTACAACTTAACTGAACATCAGAAATATATGTAACTATAATTTATAAAATCCGGTAAAGACTTTGTTTTATAGTTGACACCAAATAAAAAAAACTATCTTTTTATAAAAAAAACAATCTTTCTGGTGCTTATGCAGATGAGCGGCCACAGTAAAAAATTTATTTAACAACAAAAAAAATAATATATACTTATTAAGCATTCTAATCTTACTCACTGTACAAAAAAGTAGAAAAAATTATCCACTAGAACTTTAATTAAAAGTATTTTTCCATTCTGTGTATCGTAACAGCGATTCGTTCACAGAGACGCCATGTTGTTTTTTATTATGATTTCGCAAGTTGATTATCTCCCCTGCGAAATCTTCTTTCTTTAGAAACAAACTGAAGTCTCTGTGAACAAATCGCTGTTACGATACGCAGAATGAAAAATACTTTTAATTAAAGTTCTAGTGGATAATTTTTTCTACTTTTTCGTACAGTGAGTAAGAATATAATGCTTAATAAGTATATTATTATTTAAAAAAAAAAAAATTTTTTTTACTGCTCATCTGCATAAGCACCACATTTCTATAAACTAAGTATTTTTGGTTGACTATACTCTATTCAAGAATTTCACAATTCAATCAATTAAAAACTAACCAAATTATGATGAATTGAATAAAATAAAAAAAATGGTAGCAGTTACCAAATATTCTGATTCATTTTCATGACAGGAAAATATTTTATGAAAAAAATGTTTGAAGATTTTGAGAGGAGGAGGTTCCCACTTAGCCACCTCCTGTATCTGCACCTTGATTTACTACATGTCCCCTATTTTAGCGAATGGAATGCAGATTTGGGTTGCTCTGAAACTCAAGGTTATGTTGTTTTGATAGTTTTGTGATTTAGGAAAATTGGTTCTTTCTCTATATTTGAGAACTTAGGGACACTTGCTGGTCACTTAGTTACACATGACTAGTCTGGGCTGTTCTTGTTCTGACAAGTTTGGCAGCTTGTCTGGCTTCTGTTTCCGACTGGTAGTACAAGTACCCTAACTCTTTGGTAGCGCTAAGAGTGGCTGCTCTATCAACAGTTGTAAAATATCGGGATAACTGTAATGCCATGTCACGCATGGGAAGGGACCCTGCACTTATTTCCGGCAGACTTTCTCGAGGCCACAATCCCATAGATAAAATCGATTACTTGTGTGAATTTGATTTTCTGATAGCCAACAACACCCACTCTCTTAAAACAATACTAATGACAATGAGAATAAAGAGTAATACGTTCAAACCAGACGCTTCCCCCACCCCCCCAAAAGAAACAACCAAATTGCCTCCTCCCATAAGGCTCTCCTTCACAAATATCTGAGGGCTTAAAACTAACTTTGATGATGTAAAATCCTTCCTCCTTGTAATCTCTCCAGATATCTTGGCACTAATCGAAACTCCTCTTCTTTAATCGTTTTGATATACCAGGATACCTCCCACTCTGCAGTAAAGACTGAAAAACATATGCACGAGCTCAAAGTCTATATACTTAACAGCGTCTCTTTGACAAGAATCTGAAGATCAAGCCTACATGTGCTTTAGATTAACATCACAATGAGTTACTAGTATGTTTTAGTTGTGCTCAGAAGACATATTCATTTTTTTTTTGTCTTGTTCCTTTCTTCTTTTTTCTTTTTATTTGTTTCATTTTTTTTCTTTTTCGTTTTTGCATTTTTACGTCTTCGCTAAAACAATTGGATTTCTAATCAACGAATTGGATTTAATAGGGCTGTGTAGGCCTCTTTAATTTTAGATAGAGCGGGTATAAATAAAGAACACATTCTACAACCGCGTCTCCCTCTTCCCTACATTCCTTTTTTCCTCGTTTTACCCTGAAACAATTAATAAATGTGACCTATCTGCGTTCAACCGGATGTTCACGCTCTTTAATTTATTAATTTACATTAATCGCGGGCAACGCCGGGGGACGGGTCAAGCTAGTAATTAATATGGTTTTAGTCCATAGCGTTAATGGAAATAATCATAGTAATAATTAACTCAGTTATGTTCGACTAGGAAATATGGAATACGATGCTCTTCTGAACACAATATAATTCTCAGGTAGTGTTATTTAAAATATTATATGTAAACTGTTGTGATGGGATAGCCTGATTGCCCCATTCACGAAATAGATGGACTCGTCGGACTGTAAGTACGCCTACAACGAGCAGTCGAGACATTCAAGTTAAGACACATGCAGTGTTAACATTCTGTCTTACGTATTCTCTAGTCGGTCTATCCCATTACATATTCTGTATTATGTTAACATATCTTGTATGTACAAGATATATACATCCGGAAATAAACCTATTATTTCAAAGACCTTCCACTCGGGTTATTCATCATTATATCTTCAACAAGATATATCATAAACAAACAGAATATATCTGAAATTGTTACTTCCCTGCACTGATGAGAGCAATAAGCTTGAAACGCTAACGTCTGTAGGTATACATAATTTAATATTTATTTATAAATATTATATATATATGTGTGTGTGTGTGTGTGTGTGTGTGTGTAGCCTTATACTTTCTTCTACTTAGGAGCTGATTTTTTAATCAACGAATACGTTGCTTGAAAGATGTTTGCATTTTTAATCTCGGCGTGGGCACGCGTTACGTCTAACCACACTGATGCGTAATAGAAAACGAACTAGCTGTATGTGCATGACTATGTTACACACACTCATATGTATATATATATATATATATATATATATATATACCCACTCTATGTATAGGTGTAGTTCTCTAATTTTCCACTTAGCATGAAACCATAACACAATGATTTATTTTTACAATTAGTGATGGGATTATTGGTTCAACAGATACAGTCTCTGACTGTTGATCGGATTTGAATGTGACCGGTCATTCAGATTCTGAAGCACAGCGTAGATACACATGCGATGTCCACATTTGTGTTTCGTTGCTGCTTAAATGGATGCGGAAGTTCATCTGCATCTAATATTGTACTTTAACTGTTTTAGTTCGTAAAGGAAGTCTACGATATTTTAACGTATGATAGTTAAACGAGATGGCGTGCCGTTAAAGAGAATGTTTTTAGAAATAGGCAGCCAATTAAAGTCAAGTAGGGGCAAATAGTGTTGGCATTAAGACGGTCATATTGGGATTCGCTATCCCCATGGTAACCGTGATAAGCAGATTATAATCAAATTCGGGTGAAATGATACAGTATTCGGAATGACTTATTATTATACATATTCTACGAAGTTAGTGATTACGAATTTATTTTTTATTACTATCCTAGCATAGATCACAATGATTAGTAGAGTGAACGGATCGTTTTTAGACTTAGTGCTCAGATAAAACAACTAAATTTATCATGAAGAAATATCTAAAGAGTTTTGATTTCAGAAAGATCCCACTGGTTAGGACTAATGCAAGATTTGATGAAACAATTACAACTATGGATCAATTTACGTGTGTTATAGTTAACTAACATTTGCTGATGCATTCAGATTAGCGTTGTTTGAATCAGGAAGAAGTTACTTTTAAATAAAGTTTAATGTTTTAAGAAATCCAAAATTACTTTTTTCTGTTCGTAATATCTCTCCTTTTCTCTCCGTTCCCTCCATCTCCATCTCTCTCTCTCTCTCTCTATCTTTCTCTCTATCTATCTATCTATCTCTCTCTGTCTATTTGTCTCGAGCTATTGATAAAATAGTAGCCCTACTTGTTGTGATATTCCCTGTAATCAATCATAAACTATTCAATTATTCTGTTCTATAGCCAGTTGTATTACCTTTGACTTTTAATAAATAGAGAGGAAGCGAAAGAAGGAGTAGGTATACTGAGATGACCAGAAAACGCAGAGAGTTACAGCAATTAGAAACTCGTGATTTCTAGAAAATGTAATAGTGTGGTGAACAATGGGCAATCAACAATTTCTTCACAATCCAACCACCATTATGTCACTTACACGGCAACGGATAAGGCTATACTGCTTGTCCGAGGGTTTGCCATAAACTCCCCCTTGGACTCAACAAACTACTTCCTCCCTAATTTCCCACCACGGGCAGACCAGTACAAGAGGTTCTGATCATCATATGTCCAGGAGATCATAAAAAATCTTGACACCTCAAAAGCATGCGGACTAGATCTGATCCCTTCTATAGTAATCAAGAATTGCTCTGCTAAGCTAGTCCCTGTCCTCTCCAAACTCTTTGCTAAGATCTCGTTCAACTACACAACTCCCCATTTAGGATGCCCTCTATAAATCTGACCCTTTAACTCAGTAGCCCCTACCATCTCAGTGGCAATACGCCTTGTTTGGGGTAAACAAAAGAACAAAGTTATTTTTTTAATATAATTTTGTGTTTGTTGTTTAGATGGTCTTTCTGGAGACGCTGATCAACTGCCTGGTCAGATCGAGTACGTGCAGGCACCGGGTATCGCCTTGGACACAACCAATTTTTACTTCCACAGATTTTACTACGAGCAGATATACTCAGCATTGTCTGCGTTGTACATACGTTGCACAGAACAAATAAAACTTTGCAAGAGTTATAAGTGGATGGACTAAATTAAGGGAACTTCTGCCATTTAAAATTACTAGTGTGAACATTGGCGAAGCATAATTCTTTTGCTAACCGCTGTTGACCAAGAGAAGAAGTAACAGGCATGTGTGATGATGTATACAAGTAAAACAGTTCTTTTAACAATTTGTTCAGAAAAAAAAAATTTCTTGGATAAATGCTTCCAACATTAAATGACTGTAAAGATTGATATTTCTTTAAACAAAATAACACAAACATTTTTTGTACATTACAAAGAATTTGTCGTAACAACTGCGCATGCCATATCGTGTTTCCAGTTAAGAATTTCAGTTTTGTATATGGTAAAACTTAAACATAACAGGTTTTCTCTTAAATTAGAATGAATAATCAAAATGTTAAGCATTTAATGGCTAAAACACCTGCAGGAAACTTCTGCTTCCATATATTCCATTGGTTTTGCTCGGTGATCAACTATTGACAACTGGAGCGTGGAGAGACAGACAGACACACACATAAACATCTTACTTTATATATAGACATTTTCCCAATATCTTACCTGGTTCCATGACAAATATCTGCAACTACGTTAAATAGCATCAAATCGATATACTTGTGCGGATCAAATGGTTCTTTCATTTTGCTCATACATTCCAATACGTCTTCAACTGATATGGTGACTTTTTCATCTAAACTCGGTCCAGACAGAAACGACCTGAATTCAAAAAAAGGAAAAAAGAAATACATTAGCAGATTTACCCAATGTTGTTTCGGTATCAAAAATGTTGAACAGAACTATAACTTGAGATTTTGATTCCACCAATTCTGATTATTCGGACGACGATTCTCACAATATTCAGCTGATGTCACCTCAGACCTTCAGCTGCATCTTTTGGAACTCGGGAATCTGATCTGCCATTAAGCAGAATTACTCAAACCTTTAGTATACATTATTATAATAGAACAGAAACAAACTAATTAAAACATTCGGAAGAACATGGCGATTCCAAATATGTGATGGTTTTAGCTTGGAGATCAAGAATTGACAAATAATGTGATGACAGACAGACAGATTCTTTTCAAAACGAACAGAAAATTCCATTATGCCATTTTTACCATTTGTCATGCATGAAAGAAAAAAATAATTCTTTCTTTTGTGGAGGGAATGGGGATGCATTTCGGGGGGAATAATATAAAATATTAGATCACCTGTGACCCGTTGGATCAGTATTTTATATATTATTTAATATACAATAATAATAACTTTGACATTGTTTGATAATTATATTTTTACAGGAAAATATTTACTTGAAAATGGATGAGATCATAAACATGAATGGTTGTTTCTGGCAATTAAAATTTAATTTTTTATTTTTTTAAATTTAATTGAATAATTTGTCTCCTTCCATTAGTTCTCTAATGATTCCCACTTTGTTTACATTATTCGTCTTTTGTGACGTCATCCAGAGTGCATGATGGCAAGATGCAGAGACTTTTAAAACATTACTTCCAGAAAAACATTGTTTCTTTAGAAACATTACTCCTGTGCACTGATAATCTTCTTTGTTCTCAACATGATTGACCCTGAGCCACCACCTTCTAGTATCTATTTATCTAATATTAAAAATGAAAAATAAGGTTTTGATTTTTTGAAGAATCAGATTTGGGATAAACTTATAGATACTAGGGCATGACATGACCAGCAGATTGATAGGATTGGGCCTCTCCGACCTCCCGTCTAGCCAAAGTAAGAACCCGAAGTGGCCAAACCACGGACCACTCAGCCACCAGGATCCTGTACTAAGATATCACGGGTCACCACCTACAGTCAACAGGTGGCCCCATTTTCGGAGGGAAGGTGTCTTACCCCTCTGCATGGAGTTGCAGTCAGCGAATTCTAAGCCTCGCCGACAGGGCAACGATGATTTGACTATAAAAAAACAATCTTGACTTATTTTTATATGGTTATTTATTTGTTTTGTTTCCTCGCAGAGAAAAGGGTCAGAATTATGTTATTCAGTCGTTTTGGAAAGGGAACGCTAAAAATGTCGGAAGATCTGTTTCTAATGTTATTTTTATGTACTCTTAATTAGGTTCAAGAACTTCTGACATCGATAAGCACATCGGATCGAAGATGCCGATTCCAAATCTCTGGTTAATTCGGCTCTTAATCGTTTCACTGTCATGCCGTGACGCATATACATAAATACATACAACTTTGCTTTATATATATATATGAATTACTGGTGTCCATAGAAGTTGTAGTCATGAGTAAATTAGTTTGCTATCACTTTTTCATCTTACTTATCTTAAATAAGATGAAGAAAAAATAGAAAAAAGAAAGGTCTTACTTTATAGCTTTGTAAGCCAATTTACGGCGCATCTGCAATTCAGGAGTATAATCTCCCAGAGAAATATTCTTTCTTCCTTCGGAAAACCGGACAACTAAGAAAAGAAAAAATAAATTTTATGAAAAATGAAAATTCAGTTCAGGAATTTTCTCATTCATAGCTTACAGCAATATACAGCGATGGTAGTGTTAGTGACAAATAATATAAAATAAATTAAAATAATTTTCATCAAAATAAATTTCCCTTAAATAATTTATTCGAGTGTTTGTTCTGTGATAGTCCACTTGGATTTGTTGTGATTCCAGTAAAGTACAGCTTCACTAAAATCAGTTCCAAGCAGTTTTATGACAGGGAAGCAAAAATTTGGAGAAAGGTCAGCAAAGGTAATTGGCAAATGCAAGGTAAGGGAACAGGCAAGATTTCTTGCTGAAATTGCTAAAGACATCTAAACCTTACCTTATACCACAATGCTGTCTATATTCGTTTCTAAGAAAACATTGAAAATCGCTTGATGACACCTACCCTTATTGCAAAATTACATGTTTCAGTTAGAAAGAAAACATAAATGTTTTTAGTAGAAATCAGCTTTTTTTCCTGATTAAAAAAAAGCAGAGTTATGCCAATTAGAAGAGAACTTACATCCCTGATAATGATAATTAAAATGATAATGATAATTAAAATGATAATGATAATTAAAATGATAATGATAATTAAAATGGCTTATCTTTACTGCAGTTTCACAGTAAATCCGATCATCAGAAATGTATAAAAAATGTTGAACATTTGAATAAAAATTCAAACAGAGGGAAAAAATGAATTTTAACAGTATTTATAAATGTATATGATATGACATCACCACCCGCTATCACCTGAATATGTTCTTAAATATAATTTCTTTTTCTATATAATCTGAATTATTAAAAATAAATTATGAACCAAGAGTTTTCTTCCTTCCTTTCTATTTTAAAAATGAAATATTACAGATACACATTTAGCTTTATTCATTCTAAAATTATGTGACAAATTAGAATTATATTTATTTATATTTATATATGTACTAACAGGGCTATCCGGCGTTGCCTGGTGCAGAAGTGTAACATATTTCTATTAAAACTTCTATCTCTCTCTCTTTCCTCCAAACTTGTTTCCCCTCTTCCTCTTCCCACCCACCCTGTTCTTCTCCGTCAAACCCATTCCTCTCTCTGGACATACACACACTTACAGATACACATTTAGCCTTATTCATTCAAAAATTATGTGACAAATTATAATGAATATTTCAGTATGTTTTATATACACATTACTAATTAATTTCTTTTTTAATAAACTTCTTTTTGTTTAATCAGGACTTAAAAAACAAAGTAGATATTTATTTATGGGTTTACATTTGCCAATGAATTCATGTTTATTATAGTTTATTATTTGCTATTTTTCATCTAAACATAATTTACAGTTTCTACTATTTATATTACAAGAACGTGCAAATTTTATGTTTTTATTTTTAGTTCCCATTTATATTTAGATAATGTAGTACTATTTTGGATTTATATATCATGTCAATATATATATATATATATATATATTACAAGTACTTCAATGGATTGTGCTCTGATGAACTTGCTGCTCTGGTGCCCCCTCGACGTAAATTCACTAGACCAACCCGACAATCTGCCAAATCCCATCCATTCACTGTGGAGATCCCCAGATGCCGAAGAGCTTTTTACTCCAAAAGCTTCTTTCCTCTGTGCTGCTGGACTCTGGAACTCCCTCCCTGCCCCCTGTTTTCCTGACGGTACTGACATGCAGAAGTTTAAAACTAATGTAAACAGACATCTCGCTGCACAGCTACCAATTTAGGTTGACCCCCCCCCCCCCAAAAAAAACTTTCACCCTTTTTCTCAGTAGCCCCTTACGTCTACAGTGGCGGCCTGCCTTGTTTGGGGTGAACTATGTTTTTAAAAAAATATATATATATATATATATTTAAGAGGCAAGTCGTCAGTGATGTGCTGGCTTCATTGCTGGTCTCAGTTTCTTCAACATCATACCAGCTGAACCAGCAACCCGTCCTTACTTTTATCAGAAACAAGCTTCAACCTCACAAATGACAGATAATGATTGTTTTTTACTAAAAACATTTTGTTATTTGATCTCTTGAAAGATAAACTGATACGTAATGTTTTATTTTATAAAATTATTTTACCCATACATTGAGGAAAAATTATTTCGTATTAATAGATATTAAACTATATGTTCTGATATTAAATTTGGTTAATTATCTAGTTTGTCTATCTATTTTACTTTTGGAGTTAGTTTTAGCTGGAGAAAGAAACAGACAATATTAATATATGTAGTAATTTTAGGTATAAAAGCATACAAGAATATGAGCAAAACTTACAGGAAGGCATGTCTGGGCGTCCAGCAAAGTCAATTTGTTTCTTTACTAAAGCTTCAACTGCTAATTCCGTACTGTTAACGATAATGGTGTTCTGAATGCCTGAAAGTTCAAAAAGAAGGGAAAGCAAAAATTTTGTTTAAACAAAATGGCTTCTCAGACATTTTTTGACATTTAATATTTTGTGAAAAAGAAAATGTCTAATCTCAAAAATGACTTTGGGTCCTTATTCTGTTTGCAGAAGCTAAATAACGTTTAGGACGGGGAAATGTGTAAGAATATTGTTATAGGGTTGTTGATACTTCATTATTTTTAAATATCATGCATTTTAATAATTTATAGATAAAATAGTTATCCATGTTTCGCCATACTACAGCTCATCAGCGGGACTGACTATGACAGTATTTGAACTCTTGATCACCGGACCAGTAACTATTTTATATATAAATTATAAATAAATAAACAAACACAAACTCTCTCTCACTATATATATATATATATATATATATATATATATATATATATAGAGAGAGAGAGAGAGAGAGAGAGAGATAAAGTCTATTACATCTTCAGTTGTTCAAAATAAGGGATTTATTTTCCCCCAAACCATGGCTTTTCAAAGCAGTTGCACTCTCCCGCTTTCTTCAGGTGTCTTTTATTGTCATCAAATACATTTAGTCACCAACCAGATATAATGTAAAAGTAAGAAAAAACAAATTAACTGATACAAAAGATGCTGAACGTGGATGAAGAAAAGATGATCAAGTCAAGATTTCAGTTTGAAATTAACAGGTGATCATCGATGAGAAAAGCATCCGGAGAAGACCACAGAGTGCGGAAACTTTACAACTTATTCAATGAACCTATATACAGTTTAGCCTATCAGAAATATTAGAAAGATAAAAAAAACAGCAATGAAATATGAAAAAAACTTACCAAGTTTTAATTTGTAAATGTGTCCATATTTGCTTCTTAGTTTAGCAAATGCTGTAAGAATATCTGGTTCTTTCGCAATCGCTAAAAATGTAAAACAAAGTTTGTTTTCAAAATGATATAGGTTAATAAAATAATATGCTTGTAGGAATGCGGACATTAGCTTGTTAAGATATTGTTTCTTAGAGAAAATGCTAAGATTCACGCTTACATTTAGATTGTTAAAGAGATGTTTAAAACAGTAAAAAACAGATGAAAACAAGGAAAAAAATGCATGAAAGTTGAATTAAGAATAAGGCATGCATATAGTTGAAGGAAGAATAAAACGTAGTTTAAAAGTAACACAAAATATTTTTATATATCCCAAAATACAGGAATTGATTGTTCATTTGAAATGTTCAGTTAGAGAAGCGATAAATGTTTATGTCTGTAGTTTATGATTGCGTATGTGCGTGCGTAGTTGTACAAATGTGTGTGCGTGCATGTGAGTTGAGATTTATCTGGTAGGCATTTGTGTGTGTGCCCTTGTCAACAGTGTGTGTATGCGTGTGTGAGTGTGTGGTTGTGTGCGATAGATAAGGTGTGTGTGTCACTCTGTGTCCATTGCGTGAGACAATATGTGTGTCTGGCAGTGTGCGTGCAAGCGTAGAGTTGATAAGCCATTTAGGCATTTGTATATGTGTGGTTGCGTGCATTGAAGAATGAAAGAGGTGTAGACCTTTGTGTGTGTTTAGTAGTCAGCCGAGGCACCCCTGTTAAGCGTCAAAGAGAGAAAAAGAGAAAGATTTTGTCGTGAAGTCTGCTTTTATATTGTTTGCCCAGTGTTGGCGTAGTTGGCAGCAGATCACATGACAGCTTTTTAAGGGGATTTTTTTGCGCCTTTTTGTGAGACTGGTCCCTTGGAACACGATTTTTATGGCCCCAGTTTTGAGCTTTCGTGTTGAAGTGAAATTCGGAGTTGGTTTCTTTTTTCTGTTTACACCGTTTGTTGATAAAATATTAGAGGATGAAATAATAATAAAAAAAGCATTTCTTGCCAATTTCAATAAAACTGAGATTATTTGATTAGCAAAGATGCTGATTGGTGATTATTCTGATGTTGCTAAGTTAGACAAATCCGGCCGTACCAATTTTAAAATGAATTGTTTCAAACTCAAATTATATCGTCCCATCAACTAAAAACGGAGATTAGAGAATGTCAATCCTATACGCTAAAGCATTTCATGTTCATACATATGTTATCACTTTAAAAAAATTTTTTTTTTTTAACATAGTTCACCCCAAACAAGGCAAGCCGCCACTGTAGACGTAAGGGGCTACTGAGAAAAGAAAAGGGGAGAAGGAAGGGGAGGGGGGGAGGGGTCAACCTAACTTGGGATCTGCGCAGCGAGATGTCTGTTTACATTAGTTTTAAACTTCTGCATGTCTGTTCTGTCGGGGAAACAGGGGGCAGGGAGAGAGTTCCAGAGGCCAGCAGTACGGGGAAAGAAGCTATTTGAGTAGAAGGCTCTCCAACATCTGGGGACCTCCACAGTGAATGAATGAGATTTAGTTGATTGTCGAGTTAGTCTAGTGAATTTACGTCGAGGAGGTACCAGAGTAGCCAATTCATTGGAGCATAATCCATTGAAGTATTTGTAAAACAAGCGCAAGGATGCCACATTGTGGCGATGGGACAGAGGCTGAAGCTTGGTTGACAGTGAGGGTCCAATTAGGTTGGCGATTCTTTTTCACACACATTTTTAAAACAGAGCAATTTTAAATAAATACACTTCAAAAAGTGACATTAGTTTTATTGATTTGAAAAATGTTTTGCTGACAATGATTTTTATGGTAAGAAGACAAAATATTTGTTTTAAAAAGAATAAAATTGCTACAATTTTAAATAAATAAACATATTCGTTTTATTTATTTAAAGGATATTTAGCTGATAATGACAATTATTTTCATGGTAAGAAGACAAAATATGTGTTTTAAAAAGAATTAAATTGCTACAATTTTAAATAAATTAACATATTCGTTTTATTTATTTAAAAGATATTTAGCTGACAATGACAATTATTTTCATGGTAAGAAGACAAAATATTTGTTTTAAAAAGAATGAAAATGGTACAATTTTAAATAAATACACATATTCGTTTTATTTATTTAAATGGATATTTAGCTGACAATGACAATTATTTTCATGGTAAGAAGACAGAATATTTATTGTTTTAAAAAGAATGAAAATGCTACAATTTTAAATAAATAAACATATTCGTTTTATTTATTTAAAGGATATTTAGCTGACAATGACAATTATTTTCATGGTAAGAAGACAGAATATTTATTGTTTTAAAAAGAATGAAAATGCTACAATTTTAAATAAATAAATATATTCGTTTTATTTATTTAAAGGATATTTAACTGACAATGACAATTATTTTCATGGTAAGAAGACAGAATATTTATTGTTTTAAAAAGAATGAAAATGCTACAATTTTAAATAAATAAACATATTCGTTTTATTTATTTAAAGGATATTTAGCTGAAAATGACAATTATTTTTATGGTAAGAAGACTAAATATGTGTTTTAAAAAGAATTAAATTGCTACAATTTTAAATAAATTAACATATTCGTTTTATTTATTTAAAGGATATTTAGCTGACAATAACAATTATTTTTATGGTAAGAAGACAAAATATTTGTTTTAAAAAGAATTAAATTGTTACAATTTTAAATAAAAAAACATATTCGTTTTATTTATTTTAAAGATATTTAGCTGACAATGACAATTATTTTATGGTAAGAAGACAAAATATTTATTGTTTTAAAAAGAATTGAATTGCTACAATTTTAAATAAATTAACATTCGTTTTATTTATTTAAAGGATATTTAACTGATAATGACAATTATTTTTATGGTAAGAAGACAACATTTTTATTGTTTTAAAAAGAATTAAATTGCTACAATTTTAAATAAATTAACATATTCGTTTTATTTATTAACAAGATATTTAGCTGACAATGACAATTATTTTCATGGTAAGAAGACAACATTTTTATTGTTTTAAATAGAATTAAAACGCTACAATTTTAAATAAATAAACATATTTGTTTTATTTATTTAAAAGATATTTAGCTGACAATGACAATTATTTTCATGGTAAGAAGACAGAATATTTATTTTAAAAAGAATTAAAATGGTACAATTTTAAATAAATAAACATATTCGTTTTATTTATTTAAAGGATATTTAACTGACTATGACAATTATTTTCATGGTAAGAAGACAGAATATTTATTGTTTTAAAAAGAATGAAAATGCTACAATTTTAAATAAATAAACATATTCGTTTTATTTATTTAAAAGATATTTAGCTGACAATGACAATTATTTTCATGGTAAGAAGACAGAATATTTGTTTTAAAAAGAATTAAAATGGTACAATTTTAAATAAATAAACATATTCGTATAATTTATTTAAAGGATATTTAACTGACTATGACAATTATTTTCATGGTAAGAAGACAGAATATTTATTGTTTTAAAAAGAATGAAAATGCTACAATTTTAAATAAATAAACATATTCGTTTTATTTATTTAAAGGATATTTAGCTGACAATGACAATTATTTTTATGGTAAGAAGACAAAATATTTGTTTTAAAAAGAATTAAATTGTTACAATTTTAAATAAAAAAACATATTCGTTTTATTTATTTAAAGGATATTTAGCTGACAATGACAATTATTTTATGGTAAGAAGACAAAATATTTATTGTTTTAAAAAGAATTAAATTGCTACAATTTTAAATAAATTAACATATTCGTTTTATTTATTTAAAGGATATTTAGCTGAAAATTACAATTATTCTATGGTAAGAAAACAAAATATTTGTTTCAAAAAGAATTAAAACGCTACAATTTTAAATAAATAAACATATTCGTTTTATATATTTAAAGGATATTTAGCTTAAATTAAAATTATTTTATGGTAAGAAAACAAAATATTTTTTTCAAAAAGAATTAAAATGCTACAATCTTAAATAAATAAACATATTCGTTTTATTTATTTAAAGGATATTTAGCTGACAATGATAATTATTTTTATGGTAAGAAGACAAAATATTTATTTTAAAAAGAATTAAAATGCTACAATCTTAAATCAATAAACATATTCGTTTCATTTATTTAAAGGATATTTAGCTGATAATGACAATTATTTTCATGGTAAGAAGACAAAATATTTGTTTTAAAAAGAATGAAAATGGTACAATTTTAAATAAATACACATATTCGTTTTATTTATTTAAATGGATATTTAGCTGACAATGACAATTATTTTTATGGTAAGAAGACAAAATATTTGTTTTAAAAAGAATTAAATTGTTACAATTTTAAATAAAAAAACATATTCGTTTTATTTATTTAAAGGATATTTAGCTGACAATGACAATTATTTTATGGTAAGAAGACAAAATATTTATTGTTTTAAAAAGAATTAAATTGCTACAATTTTAAATAAATTAACATATTCGTTTTATTTATTTAAAGGATATTTAACTGATAATGACAATTATTTTTATGGTAAGAAGACAAAATATTTATTGTTTTAAAAAGAATTAAATTGCTACAATTTTAAATAAATTAACATATTCGTTTTATTTATTTAAAGGATATTTAGCTTAAATTAAAATTATTTTATGGTAAGAAAACAAAATATTTGTTTCAAAAAGAATTAAAATGCTACAATCTTAAATAAATAAACATATTCGTTTTATTTATTTAAAGGATATTTAGCTGACAATGATAATTATTTTTATGGTAAGAAGACAAAATATTTATTTTAAAAAGAATTAAAATGCTACAATCTTAAATCAATAAACATATTCGTTTCATTTATTTAAAGGATATTTAGCTGATAATGACAATTATTTTTATGGTAAGAAAACAAAATATTTGTTTTAAAAAGAATTGAATTGCTACAATTTTAAATAAATAAACATATTCGTTTTATTTATTTAAAGGATATTTAGCTGACAATCGCAAGCTTTTCGTTTAGGCAGAGATAACATGGTATGTTCAGAAATCTACAGGTGCTAGTTTTTCTAATGATATCCCATTTGACTATTGGTGTTTTATTGTGTGTGGTTAGTAAATATACAGAGCTTGCCAGAGAAATGAAAGGAATATTGAATATGAAGAAAGTCAATATAATACCAATAATTGTAAGAGCACTAGAATTAGTCCCGAAAAAACTGGAAAAAAAGACTAGGAGAAATTGGAATCAAGGGGAGACTGAGATTATACAATGAACAGCAATGATGAAAACAGCTGAAATCTTAAAGAAAATCGTTGAATGCAGAAACCAACCAACTTAAACTACAAACACTAACCAGCCATATGGAAACTGCAACAGAAGTAAGACAAAAAGATGGAAGGAATACCACGTGAAACCAAGGGAACTGAAACTGCAAGAAATATTATAGACTGTTCCCCCCCCCCCCCCCCCCCAAAAAAAAGCATCAGCTTCGGCTGATACCACACAATGTGAAGGGTCAAGGAGGATAGAAGGGGCGAGGAGACAGAGCACTAACCAGACCTCCACTAGAAGAGTGCGCAGAGTACTGGGACCTTTGGGAAGCTTATTACCACCCAAATTTCAGTGAAGACCAATGGTCGTTGCCAGCAAGAAATCTATGGTAAGCCGGTGTTGCGATAACGCAAAGTCATTTGCAAAGGTTATCGAAAGAGATGGAGAGTACTGGAAATCTGGAGCGACTTGTTGTCACCCAGACTCCAGGAAACACCACCGGTTATTATTAGTGAGTCATCTCTGATGATGACCTGTGTGAGAACCCCTAGTGAGTACAAATAATAATTATAATAATAATAATAATGATAATAACTAATAATTCCATCCATAATAAAACTAATAGTAATACCAATAATCCTAGTAATAACAGCAATGTTCATAATATTAATACTAATAATATGGTACCAATAATAATACTGATAACTAATAATAATAAACCCAAAACCGATAATAATACTACTAATAATAGTAGAACTAATGATGCTAATACAAATAATCATAATCCTAACAGTAATAATAATGGTGATAATACCACTATTGATATTAATAATAATAGTACCAATTCTAATAACAGTACTACCACTACTCGTACCAAAAATAATAATAATAAAATAATAATAATAAACGAGTAAAATTAATATATAATAATGATGATAAAATAGTGATAATAATAGTAGTGATACTAATAATGACAATAATATTGTTGATGATGATGATGATGATGATGAAATAAAATAGTGAAAACAATAACAGTAGTAATTCAATAAATACAAGAGAGGCTATAAAATTATAATGTACATATAATATGGGTAGGCTTAAAGATCACAGTCAAATGGTATCGTGGCACAATAGAACAGATGTATGAATAAATAAATAAACAAATAAAGTAATGTTTATTCTAAAGACAGTGATATATAATATATTGAAGGAAAATAGTTACATGGGGGCAAAGAGACCATCTATGCTAGAAATTATCCTATAGGAGTACTATAGTTTCAAGGGGTTATATGTAGGTTGTTAAGAAGGTATAACATACTATGCCTACAATAATTCAGAGTTTCATAATTCTATTAAGAAGTTTACACTATGACCAAATCTGATTATAGCAAGCTTTTCGTTTAGGCAGAGATAACATGGTGTGTTTAGAAATCTACAGCTGCTAGTTTTTCTAATGATATCCCATTTGACTATTGGTGTTTTATTGTTTGTGGTTAGGTCACAGCAGTGTTGGGAAAGTGAAGATTTTTGTTGCTGCTTAAAAAAAATGACTGTATCACATTTCCCCACCGAAGATGATCAAATCAAACAAGCAATTGATACTCACACAATAAGTTTCCAATAATCGGCAAAGGCAAAGGTCCAGGAGGAAGATGATATTTCTTGGACTTTGATTTCATAAAAAATGACAGTAAACAAATCAATAACGCACTAACCACTGCAACAGGGCTGATATAAAACCCGAGCAAATACATGGTTTCTCTGGAAAAAAAGGAAAATAAAATTAAAAAAATTGCGCGTTCATAATAGTTTTGCACTACGACATATCAACCCTTTTCAGGTAATTTAATGCTGAATCTAGTAAAAGTTTTTATGCTTCAAGTTCTTAATATCTTCAAATATTTATTCATTGTTTTTAGTTTGGTTGTTTTGTTTTATGGCATATCAACACTTTTTGATTTATTTGATGCTAAATATGGTCATCTTATTAAAAGTTTTATGCTTCAAGTTCTTAATATCTTCAAGTATTTATTCATTGTTTTTAGTTTGGTTGTTTTGTTTTATGGCATATCAACACTTTTTGATTTATTTGATGCTAAATATGGTCATCTTATTAAAAGTTTTATGCTTAAAGTTCTTAATATCTTCAAATATTTATTCATTGTTTTTAGTTTGGTTGTTTTGTTTTATGGCATATCAACACTTTTTGATTTATTTGATGCTAAATATGGTCATCTTATTAAAAGTTTTATGCTTCAAGTTCTTAATATCTTCAAATATTTATCCATTGTTTTTAGTTTGGTTGTTTTGTTTTATGGCATATCAACACTTTTTGATTTATTTGATGCTAAATATGGTCATCTTATTAAAAGTTTTATGCTTCGAGTTCTTAATATCTTCAAATATTTATCCATTGTTTTTAGTTTGGTTGTTTTGTTTTATGGCATGTCAACACTTTTTGATTTATTTGATGCTAAATATGGTCATCTTATTAAAAGTTTTATGCTTCAAGTTCTTAATATCTTCAAATATTTATCCATTGTTTTTAGTTTGGTTGTTTTGTTTTATGGCATATCAACACTTTTTGATTTATTTGATGCTAAATATGGTCATCTTATTAAAAGTTTTATGCTTCAAGTTCTTAATATCTTCAAATATTTATTCATTGTTTTTAGTTTGGTTGTTTTGTTTTATGGCATATCAACACTTTTTGATTTATTTGATGCTAAATATGGTCATCTTATTAAAAGTTTTATGCTTCAAGTTCTTAATATCTTCAAATATTTATCCATTGTTTTTAGTTTGGTTGTTTTGTTTTATGGCATATCAACACTTTTTGATTTATTTGATGCTAAATATGGTCATCTTATTAAAAGTTTTATGCTTCAAGTTCTTAATATCTTCAAATATTTATCCATTGTTTTTAGTTTGGTTGTTTTGTTTTATGGCATATCAACACTTTTTGATTTATTTGATGCTAAATATGGTCATCTTATTAAAAGTTTTATGCTTCAAGTTCTTAATATCTTCAAATATTTATCCATTGTTTTTAGTTTGGTTGTTTTGTTTTATGGCATATCAACACTTTTTGATTTATTTGATGCTAAATATGGTCATCTTATTAAAAGTTTTATGTTTCAAGTTCTTAATATCTTCAAGTATTTATCCATTGTTTGTATTATTTGAACTACTGTTCTCATCTTGGATGTTATTTTCGAAAAGATGAGAGTAGTCCGAATCATCCAAATTATCAATCCTCATCTAAAAAAACATTGTTTGTTTTTGTTTTATGGCATATCAACACTTTTCGATTGCTTTAATGCTGAAGTTTTTCTTCATGAAGTAAATATGTAGTGTAAGATGCAGATTAATGTCACACCCAGAACCGATTCTATTTAACTTAGAAATTGGACCTTGACAGGTACTACTAATTCAGGTAAGAGTGGACCTGGGAGTAACGGAAACCACACTTTTTAAATCTCCCAAATTGTGGCCTCAAAACTTGAAGTTTTGTGTCCAGGAAATAAATTAAAAAAACATGATTTCACATAAATGCGCTAATTCTACAACTTTAGACCAATGAAAATGATTCCTGCTCATTCAAAATGATAAACTTAACGAGGCTGTGTAAAATACCAATTTCTTATAAAAACAGCAACGCAGCAATGAAAAACGCGAAAACAGAATCCAACAGTATCAGAAACAAGACAGAATGCACCACGATATTACATACACCCTGTCCTTCGAGACCAGGGGAATAAAATGAATAAGCAACTCATGCATACAGAAACACACACATGTTACCGCACTAACAAAGGGCAGCATATACACACAATGATTAAGCAAATACAGGCACGATGCTACACGTGTTATTACTCTGAATTCAAACACGAATAAACTGAAGCATATTCACACAATGTCACCTGAACACACACACACATATTCACACACTGACAAGGTAACCGTTCCGAATGACTATGGCCTCAATAGAGCGGAATGTGAAAAGATCAAATATCGGGGTCTCAAGAATGATGAAACAACAGCATGGTCTCTGAAAGAAAGAAATACCGGTTGTGGTAGGCACAACTGGTCTAATTAGAAAAAATCTAAAAAAATACATACACACAATCCCTGGAAGACCAAGCTGTAGTGAAATACAGATAGCAGCCCTAAAAGGGACAAAGTCCATACTTAAAAGAGTCTTCGGATATAAATTTAAATTGTAATGAAATCAAGTGTTAGCTGATTGATCTCTTCGAACTAACTGAAATAAAAAAAAATTAAAAAGAGATATACAAGGCTGCATATGTACAATGTTTCATGCACTCACACACGCATATTTACACTGACAGAAAAGCATATAGACATACATACTTCTAACACTAATGTATTCTTCTACATTGCCAACATTCTACAAAAAAGAGATCTTTAACTTTTTAAAAAATTTACTCACTCAAAATATCTTTCACACCTAAACTGTAAAATTGTTAATATATAAATATGTTTTGTTCGTTAACCATGTTTTTCTCTTTTATTCACAACATCCTGTCGGTGAGTTTAGCACTTGCTAAATGGTGCCCTTTTCATTTATAACAATCATTTTTGCCATTTTCCTCATTTGCCACTTCATTAATTGGTAAATTACAAAGACACAACCGTCATCTACATTCGATCTAAACCAGGATCAACACTACAAAACTTCCTAAAAAAAAAAGAAATAAAATTGATTCACTTACTGATTTGAAAAAAATTATTAAATCTTTACCATAAGTCAGGAAAAAACGAAAAAGTTGTTTCATTTAATATTGGTAGTAATCCTCTACCTAGATTTAATATTGGTAGTAATTCTCTACCCACATTTCATATTGGTAGTAATCCTCTACCAACATTTCATATTGGTAGTAATCCTCTACCCACATTTCATATTGGTAGTAATCCTCTACCCACATTTCATATTGGTAGTAATTCTCTACCTACATTTCATATTGGTAGTAATCCTCTACCTACATTTAATATTGGTAGTAATACTCTACCCACATTTCATATTGGTAGTAATACTCTACCCACATTTCATATTGGTAGTAATCCTCTACTTACATTTAATATTGGTAGTAATTCTCTACCCACATTTCATATTGGTAGTAATCCTCTACCTACATTTCATATTGGTAGTAATTCTCTACCCACATTTCATATTGGTAGTAATCCTCTACCTACATTTAATATTGGTAGTAAGTCTCTACCCACATTTCATATTGGTAGTAATCCTCTACTTACATTTAATATTGGTAGTAATTCTCTACCCACATTTAATATTGGTAGTAATCCTCTACCCACATTTCATATTGGTAGTAATTCTCTACCCACATTTCATATTGGTAGTAATCCTCTACCCACATTTCATATTGGTAGTAATCCTCTACCTACATTTCATATTGGTAGTAACTCTCTACCTACATTTCATATTGGTAATAATCCTCTACCTACATTTCATATTGGTAGTAATCCTCTACCTACATTTCATATTGGTAGTAATCCTCTACCCACATTTACTATTGGTAGTAATCCTCTACCAAGTCAGATACGTCCTAAGATGAAGTACTTCTGCCACATCAAGGGAGGTGCCACTCAGAGCAATCTTTCCTGCCTTGACAGAGTAAAAAATCAACTTGAAAATCTAGTGATCTCTTCTCTTCCCTACAACGCCCTTTCTCACAGAAAAAACGTTGCCAGTCTCTCTCTGCTCTATCGGTATTTCCATGGAAGGTGCTCGACTGAGCTCCAATCTTTGCTTCCTCCGTGTAAGACATTCACAGCAAGAACTATTCTTCCTACCACATAAAATGTGACTTTCCTTTCTCCCTCCATGTACATAGCGCTAGGCAGAATTTCCATGGAAAAAGCTTCTTTGCATGTGGAACACATTATTGTGGAACTGCTTCCCTGTCGATTACAACATGGTCATCTTCAACTCCAACGTCAACAAATTCTTGTCATAAACTGCCTCATAAGTAATCAAACACAGTTCATAACTTTGATAAATGTTAGTACTCCTATAGTGTTCCTCATCTCTCCACTGACAATCATACCGTCTCATTAACCTTCATTCTCCAGTTGCTCTTAGCCTTGATAAGTGGGACCCAATAGGAAAAAAATAAAACTTGACTGTTCGGCGACAGTTTGTCAATTTCCGGTCTATTCCGTAAATCGCAATCGGAATCATTCAGGCCGATATGAATCCCTTACTATAAAATACCAAAAAAATACATGCAAACAAAAAACAACAAAAAAAAAAAACTGTTCTCTTAAAAAATCGATATAAAATCTTTATGAATATTTTTATTGTTACCACATTTTAAATGGCAATGTGATTTTCAAACAACAAATCAAATAACAGCGTCGTTTGAAAAGATAATTTGGGACGCTGAAAATGCACCCAATTCATACCCAATAAAAATGTTAACAAAATTTCATTAACCCCAACATTGGGTAAAATCGAGGACAGTCAGAAAAAAAAATTGTTATAAATTTTATTGGTAAAATTGCAGTATAGTTAACCGTCGAAAAATCGTAAACAAAAAACAACAAATTACTTATACCAAACGTAGTAGAATTTAATTATTTACCGACCTGTATACTCTTAACGTGCTGAAACTGTAGATTGTTTTGGTAAATCTTTACTATCACACCTGGCATAGTTTACTCCCTCAAAAACTTCAAACTCTACTTTTTGGAGATGATTACATGTAAACAGTCAGAAAAAATATCCGCAAAAAAGGAATTTTATAAAAATTAAAACTTTTTAGATTTTACCGTGGGGGATCACTTTCCTATATAAATTTAACATAAAATGAGCACCCACTTCCTGCCCAGTTAGCGGTAAATCAAGACGTGGTATTTTGTTACTAGTGTCACGGTATCCACTACCAATGTTTACAAACACAACGGACTCCTACACCTCTTTTAAAGCCACGCTTCTAAAAATAACAAACAAACCCAGAACGACTTTTCCCTGGGGCGTCATCAGCAGCAGCTGTGGTAAATGCCCACTCCCCTCCTTTGGTCGTTTTTCTCTGTTTACCATCACCCACACAGTTCAACTTCAAACATCGTTTTCCCACAATAATGTGAAATACCAGCATCTGAAAAGTGGCCGATATTAATGTAAACACAGTCAACAAACTTTCTAGCTATTTTTGACCGTGATAAATTCGGCCAGGAATTAATTTCAGTTGTTTGTTTGCTTTTCTTTAATTAACTTTTTTTGCAGTGTTTTATGGGTATTTTTACGAATAGCCCTACAACAAAAACGCTGAAAAAACAAATATACAACAAATAAAAGTTACCCTAGCCGATAAAACTGAATTTCCAAGTTAACTGTGACAGTTATTGATGATTATAATCCGTTAAAAGTGCTATTTTCTATAAGTTAATAGTTTTAGCGTACGTGAAGTGAAAAAAAAATAGTAATGGCCGCTTCTCGATAGAAAAGACCGAATCCAGAACGAGACTGCAGCCTCGTTCTGGATTCGGTTGGTTTTTTACTGGGACTCATAGTCAAAGCGCAATTTTTGCATTTTTCAGCCAAGCAGAAGAACAAAACAAAACTACATTTTAAGCAAAAGGAATAAAATAATTTTCTTTTGATATACATGTCAGTGTGCTTTTATTTACATATTATTTTCATTCGTCACATCGTAATGTTTTTTTTCCTGTTTCTTTAAAAAATTCCTACCCCTAACCCAGCCCTAACCCTAAGTTTTCATATTTCAAGCCAGCAAAAGAACAAAGCAAAACAACATTTTAAACAAAAGTAATAAAAGCAGTTGCTTTTTATTTATGTCAGTATTCCTCACACCGTGTACATGGTGCACACCTGCTGCCAAAAATGATAAAGTCTGTCGTCCATGCCACGGAACCGTTGCGACCACATAAATTCAGCCATGTAGTCGGCCCTCATTTCGTTAACGGTCCCGTGCATGGACTTCAATTTCCCTTTGGCATTTGGCCACATCGATTCGACAGCATTGGTGCATGCACCGGTCAAGGGGTCAACAAAATGTTCTTTATGGTTGACGCGGATGTGTTGGTATCCATTGTTTTCCAGCCCTGTATATCCGCGCCAACCATCACTGACGATGATGCTCCCTGGCCTTATCCATTTTTTTATAAGGCCAAGAAGCGTTTCCGCAGACCGGTCTTCGACCGGCACTAAAAATCCTAACATTCTTGTCTTTTCGTAACCACCGAAGACCCACTGTTGTCGGATCAGCCGGCCTCGGTGGTATTTTCGGCGTGCAAACAGAGATTCGTCGACCTCGACGGTCATCCCTGGTCCTCCAATTTTGCAGGGATGCGTCTGAAAATATGTGATGCACACATCCCTGCAAAATTGGAACCAGTCGACAATCGTCTTGGCTGACACGTTCATTTCCCTGGTAATTTGGTCATAGGATAAGCTCCTATGCGACCCAACACTCATACACCATGTGTACACCAGTGCCAGAATCTTCCACATAGGCAGCTTCGACTTGGCAAAGAACGACCCTACAAACGAAAAATTGCGTATTAGTTGTCAGAAAACGTACACACGTTTGCAATAGGGAATACCCAGAAATTTCAACTAAAATACCAACAGAAATACAGAAATAAAATTTGTAAAACAAATACCTTTGCGAATGCTAGCTAGGGTCCGGCATTTAGCACAGAACCACATGTAGTCGTCCAGCCCTCTAGGGTATTTCATGGTCGTCATCAGGCGTGCACATTTGCAGCATTTCCTCTTCTGACCTATAATGCCCACACTTCTGGCAAATGTAATTGTCTCGTCGATGTGATTACTGAAACGTAACCCTATAGATATGAGGGTCAATTCGCTGAAGGTACGATGTATAATTTGAGCTTGCGTCATTTTCCCACGTCTTTGCAGTAACAAGAAATACGGGGAAATGCCCCCCCACCCACCCCCAATGACGTAACGACATGCGCGCTCATTCGGTGATCAAAATGATCGTTAAAATGTTCGTTTCATAAAATTAAATTTCAAAAATGCACCCCCCCCCCAAAAAAAAAACGCCGGGAATCTTTAACAATAGCCCTACAACTCGCGAGTCGGGTTGAAAAAAAGTTGTAGAACGTAGTCAAAAAAATGAATATGCAACAAATAAATGCGACGTACGTAGACACTGGAGATTTTCCTAGTTATCTATTCCATTTGTTTGTATGTTTACGTAGAATAAATGGCTTTTTATTAGACATGAAAAAAAAAAAAAGGTTTTTTTCGCCAACAAAATGTTTACTTAATAAAGATGGCGTCAACAGTTGTCACGTGGTGTGTTTTTTTTTTACCGGGAGTCATAATCAAAGCGGCGTTTTTTTTTTGTTCTTTTGCTTTACTGAAATATGAAAAATTGGGGTTCGGTTTAGGGTTAGGTTTAGGTTAGGGTATGGAATTTTTTACAGAAACAACAGGAGAAAAAAAACATTACAGTGTGACGAATGAAAATAAGGTATTTTTTACTATCCATTCCCAGCGCAGTTTACCACTTAAAAAAGTTCAAATCCTACTTTTTTTGTGCAAATACATTTAAACAGCCTAAAAAAACATCCGCAAAGGAATTAAAAAATTTTTTTAAGATTTAAGATTTTAGCGTGGGGGATCACTTTCCTTTATAAATTTAACGTAAAATGAGCACCCATTTCCTGGCCACTTAACATTAAACGAGACATGTAACCGATTTGAGTTTCTAATTCGAGACTGGAGATTTTCCTAGTTAGCTATTCCATTTGTTTTTATTTTTACGTAGGATAAATGGTTTTTCATTAGACATGAAAAAAAAAAATTTCTGGGCACGGATTTTTACAGCAAAAACATGGCGTCGACAGTCTTGTTTTGTTAGCCTCGTTTCGGGTTCTCGTTGTCAAGTGTGTGTTTTTTTTTTACCGGGACTCATAATCAAAGCGACGTTTGTTTTTTTTAACGATCAGAGTTAGGGTTAGAGTTAGGGCTGGGGTTAGGGTTAGGGCTGGAGTTAGGGTTAGGGCTGGAGTTAGGGTTAGGGCTGGAGTTAGGGTTAGGGCTGGAGTTAGAGTGGGTTTTTTTATTAAATAAACACGTAGAAATTTAGCCAATTTTGGGTGGGGAGTATTTATTTATTTAATAAAAACACGTAGAAATTATGCCAATTAGTTTTCTGTTACATGTCTCGTTTCATGCTAACTGGCCAGAAAATGGGTGCTCATTTTACGTTACATTTATAAAGGAAAGTGAACCCCCACGCAAAAATCTTAAATATTTTTTAATTTTTTTTTTTAATTCTTTCTTTGCGGATATTTTTTTAGGCTGTTTAAATGCATTTGCACACAAAAAAAAGTAGAATTTGAACTTTTTTAAGGGGTAAACTGCGCTGGGAATGGATGGTAAAAATTTACCGAAAATAATATGTAAATAAAAGCACACTGACATGTAAATCAAAAGAAAATTATTTTATTCCTTTTGCTTAAAATGTAGTTTTGTTTTGTTCTTCTGCTTGGCTGAAAAATGCAAAAATTGCGCTTTGACTATGAGTCCCAGTAAAAAAACAATCGAAACGAGAAGAGGCTCCAGTTTCTATCGAGAAGCGGGTATTAATTTTTTTTTCACTTGTGCCAGTTGACACGGTTAAGATTCGAATAAAAATTGTTGTTTGGAATAAATACAATTTAGGCGCGCAGAGTGAAAATTGTTGTATTGGCGCGTGACAAATATAAAATAATGCCCACGCAAATTCCGATGTGGCTTTATATATTAAATCAACTCAAAACGAGCGGACGTAGTTGAGAGCACACCACGTGATATTTCTGTCCAATGAGATTTCTCCAAAGACATATTTTTCTAAACTTTTTTCCTTAAGCTCGCTGGAGCCTATCCAAATAGTATTTAAGCACACACAAACATCAAACTTTCTCTTTCAACTGACTTTCATCCGGAGGTTACACGCATCTTACTATCACTCTTCCATTTCACCCTTTCGCACGCTTCATACAATTTCACAGGCGAACATTACCTATTGCCTCTTTTAACATTTTATAACAAATGAACATTTCAACAAAAGAAAAGACATTCTTCTTTTTACTTACCCTGAAACTAAAGGAAGGACTCATGAACTCATTACAAAAAGAAATATATTCTATTTGTTAATAGTTTATTTCAGTAAATAAACTTCCGTTGATTTTGCATGTAAATCTTATTATTATTATTTTTATTTGTAGAGGAAGTTATCACCAAAAAAAGGTATGACGACCCCCACAAGTTGGTGACCACGACTTAGAGTTGCATGCACAACGGAATCTTCTTATAAGCTACACGCGGTTTCCTAACATACTGGCGATATCATGCGTGCGGTAACACTCAAAGGAAGAAAAAGACGATGTGAATTTCAAGGGATGATACAAGCCGTCAGACGAAGTGTGGATCTCAGTACAATGTAACAACAAATTAGCGAGTTACGCCGGTAGTCGCTATTAAGTCGAAATTAAAAAAATCAACCGACAGTTTAAAGGCTTTAAAATCACTTTCAAACAAAAAACAGAAAAATGGAAGCTCCCCGCGTTGAAACACACCTAGCTACATTAACGCTAAATATTCCAGCTTTTAATCCCACCAATATAAAGACGTGGTTTATCCAGATCCAGGCCCTTTTCGACGCAAAACGGATTACGTCTCAGCGAACCAAGTATTGTTATTTGGTTGAAAAACTCCCGACAGACGTCGTCGAGGAAGTGACTGATTTATTGGAGAACGTACCAGAAAATAATCCATACGACGAACTTAAGGAGGCTATTTTGAGACGGACTGGCTTATCAAACGAGACAATGTTACGCAATCTCTTCACCCAAGTAGAATTGGGAGATCGCACACCGTCGCAACTTTTACGATACATGCGATCATTGCTAGGAGACAACAAAATGTCCAAAAAAATAATGAGAAGTTTGTGGCTGGATAAACTCCCAGACACAACAGTACAAATTCTGGCACCCACAACGGAAGAGACAAGCACGGTAAAACTAGCCGACATGGCGGACCGAATTCATGAAAATCTGAGGAGCCGCAGAGTAAACTCAGCACAAGCACAGCCAAAACAGACGAGAGACGACGAAGTGGCCGAACTAAAAACTACGGTCGAAAACCTCACTCGTAAATTGCAGGAATTAATGCAAATAAACCGTCGTTACTCATTTAATAATCGACCGAACTACCGAAAACGAAGTTTTAGCAGAGGTCGAAGCAACACACGAGAACGAGCGAACGAAATCTGTTTTTACCACAAAAAATTCGGCACAGAAGCGAGGCGTTGCACTTATCCTTGCACTTTTGAAAACAAGAATCAGGGAAACGATCATTCCAGCCAGTAGAGACGACAACTGTTGCTGGATTTTCCACTAAAGGTCGTCTATTTTTCATTCGTGACAGTAATCACGGATATAACTTCTTAATAGATACCGGAGCCGAAATAAGCGTGATACCAGCGCTAAGTAAACAGAAAGCTACTCCACAGCCTTACCACCTCCAGGCAGCTAATGGCACACAAATACCGATATACGGTGAAAAGTACTTAAGCGTCAATCTCGGCTTGCGTCGCACATTTTCGTGGATATTTACCATAGCCAACGTGACGACACCAATATTAGGAGCAGATTTCCTAGCACGATATAATCTATCAGTAGACATGACTAATCGCACACTGACTGATAACCAAACAAAAATCGTAATAAAAGGTATCACCACAAGATACCAGTCTACTGGGATTAGTTCTGCCTTTCCTGAAGAGACGTACATTCGTCGGCTGTTTCAAAAATACCCACAACTTACTCAGCCATTCACAGTCGCGGATGATATAAAACATAATGCAAGGCATTATATTAAAACGAGTGGACAACCCGTCTACGCCACCCCCAGACGTTTGAAGCCGGATAAGTACAAGATCGCAAAGGACGAATTCCAACGCATGTTACAACAAGGAATTATTCGACCTTCCAAAAGTGCCTGGTCATCTCCTCTACATATGGTACAGAAATCAGACGCGACAACATGGCGTCCTTGCGGCGATTTCAGGAGATTAAATGCACAAACTGTACCGGATAGATACCCTATCCCACACATTCACGATTTCGCAATCGGACTGCAAAACGCCACGATATTTTCCAAACTGGATTTAGTGAAAGCATATCACCAAATACCGGTGGCGGAAGAAGATATCCATAAAACAGCACTGACCACGCCATTTGGACTTTACGAATTTGTCAGAATGCCATTCGGACTTAGGAACGCCTGTCAAACCTTCCAAAGGTTGATAGACGAGGTTTTTAGGGACCTTCCATTTGTATTCGCATACGTGGACGATGTCCTAATTTCTAGTAGAAACCTCGACGAACATAAACAACACTTGGAACAAGTTTTCCAAAGACTGTCCCATTACGGTTTAAAAATAAACTTGGACAAATGTATTTTCGGTCAGCAAGAAGTAAATTTCCTCGGACATTCAATTGATAAGGATGGAATATCACAATTACCCGAAAAAGTAAGTGCCATTACGAATTTTCCACAACCTACGTCTGTTAGACAAATTCGTCGCTTCATAGGTGTAATTAATTATTACAGACGATTTTTGCCCAACTGTTCCACAATCCTTGCACCGTTAACGCCATTATTGAAGAACAAAACGAAAAACCAACAATTAAAACTGGAAGGATCAGCTTTGAAAGCTTTCCATCCTTTCCATCAAGCTAAAACTGCCTTAGTCAATTTCACAAAATTGAATAATATTAAGGACAGTGAGGAAACAAAACTTACACTTACAACAGACGCATCAGACATAGCTGTAGGAGCAGTTATACACCAACTGACAGGGAATACAATGACCCCTATTTCGTTTTTTTCAGCCAAACTGAGCAAGACACAGACAAAGTACAGTACCTTTTCAAGGGAACTATTAGCAATTTATTTGGCAATTAAACATTTTAGACATCTGTTGGAAGGAAGAAACTTTTGTATTTACACTGACCATAAGCCGTTAACATATGCACTGCATACACATGTAGATAAATATGGCCCAAGAGAAATCAGACATCTTGATTATATTGCTCAATATTCTACAGACATCAGATACGTCAAGGGACAAGAAAACATCGTGGCGGACGCATTATCACGAGCTGCAATAACTTCGATAAATTCCAGTTCGCTGAGTATGGAATTAATTGCACAAGAACAAAAGACGGACGAGACACTCACTGACGTACAACAGAAAACGTCTTTGCAACTGAAGGAAATGCCTGTACCTTTATAACGCGGACCCCACGCCTCTTACTCTTCTTCCCTCGTGGGTATCGTAGTCGGCCACTCGCGCACAGGTGTTTGATATCCTGGTCGCGGCGCCACCTACAAACAGGTACCCCACACTCTTCTTCCTTGTGACGGCATCAAATGTAATGAGAACCGTCTCGGCGCAGGAATCCTTCCTGACTGTGAACACATTTTCTTTGGCTCGTGATTTCGTCTGTAGTGGCTGCAAAAAACTAAGAATGATATGTCGAACTCCCCCGGTCGGACGAATGACAATTTCGGGGCTCTGTGATAGCACAGTTACTCGGCGCACAATTCAACAGTAGTAATAACTCAACAACATTGGTCTTTTTTGTATCCATTAATTATTAATAACAAATAAAAGAAAGGATTAATTTTACAGTGAATTGAGTCTCTTATTCTGGTAAATTGTCCCGGTTTACTAAACTAGTCGTCGTCTTAGGGTACGAAGATGTTCGCAAACAGTCAACGAACTCTTACTCTGTGAGGGAAGGGCGATGGCAAAAGGTCTGTTCTTTTGATAATGGCTTATTTACCAACTATCGTATCTCTCTGCGTGCGTGTGTGAATCTCTATTTCCCAGTGGTTAATCAAGTTGTGGCTTGTCTACTGAACGGTGTGTGTGGACTCTTACGACTGTTGGTATTAATTGAGACGTTAATCTCTGGTGGAAAACGATGGTGGGGGAATGCTATGAGCCATGCCATGCCAAGCGAGAGCGATTGTTCGCGCAACGCCTCGCCTGGCCGGCTCGTGTCTCAGCTCCCGAGAACGCGTCCGTACCGAACGAAATCTTGGATCTAACTCCTTTGTGATCGCCTTTTCGCCTCAAATAACAAAGACGAAAAGCGTATAACTCATACTCTTTCTCTCTTCCCCTCTCTCTCTCTCCCTCTCTCTCTGTGTCTTCGGTTCTTTCTGACGCTATCTAGATAAAACAATCATTGGGGGAGAGGAGGCTCTCGCCATAATACGACACGGGTAATTACAATTCTCCTTTTGGCCTTTTCTTCTTTCCTGTTATCGCAAAAGACTTATTCCCTTTCTTTCTCTAGGGGGCTCGCGCGACCACCCAACAAGTTGACATCCATCATCTCTAAAAGACCCATGACCAAATTGTTCAGCTGGTCAAACTCATCCATTGTATCTGGATAATTGCTAATGACACCCTAAGAGCCAATCTCAGACTTCCCGGCACCATTCTCCCTCCTCGCCAAAACAACCGATTTGGGCCGAACATATACTAGTGGTAACTCTACCTCATTTCTACGTAGGATCCAGCATCCTCGCTGAGATGCACACTGGTGCACCCTAAAAAGACAGATTGCGTCGGCTGAAATCACTGTTTCACATCCGCCCAATCCTTATTTCGTGTCAATTGGTTGAAATTGACATCTCCCAGACCGTCACCTTTCTCTACGTGGGGGCTGATCTCTCTGATGCATATTGGTGCGCCATAAAGGGGGCAGATACGTCGGATGAAATCACTGTTTCACATCCGTCCACCCTTATTTCGTGTCACTTGGTTGCAATTGACATCTCCCAGACCGTTACCTTTCCCCACACACAGAGAGAACAACGGGTAATACAATCAAAACAATAATAATCAAAAATTAAAAAAACTGTAGCTAAAAAAATGGAACAAAAAGTTTTCTTTTTCTGTTCTGTTTTCTTTTGGTCTGTCCTTCTTTTTCTCTTTCCAGTCTATTAAAACATCAGGACTACGTATGTATGTGTGTATGTGCGTATGCATTTTGTTGTTTCTGTGTTGGGAGGTGGGTAGGTGACAAAATGAATTATTATGCATGCAATTAAAAGTTTGTTAATAAAGATTGGAGCTCGCAACGCCCCTTACAAATTACGTCACCATCACCTTCTCTTCGGAATCGATCTCTACTTCTTCACTGGTCATCCACCTGGATTTCCGACAGGGCAGCGATTCCTGCTCCCGCTCGCGATCTGGGCGAAGTGTACTCAAGGGTAACCCTCCCTCGCTCATGCACTCGGCCGTCGGTGTGCTCGCGCCGTCCAATTTCTCCTTATGTCTTTCTCGCGTCCTTTGTCTTTTCTGCAAAAGCTAACCCTATTATTTATGTGCACAATTCTCACTAACATCGACCAAGCCCTATCGTGCCCGTGTCTAGTTCTACCTTTTAACGTGAATTTTCCCTTCCTGACGGGGTTAATCGAACCCTCAATCTTTTTAAAGCTAATAGCTTGTTACCTTCTGGTTATGCAACGCATTTTAACACATTATAATACTTTCATAACTGTTCGATGGGGGCGACCGGTAATCTCAAACGATTTGGTAATTCGGCCTTAATCTGCCGAGATGATTATATTCGGCGACAAGTGTCTTAGCGATTGCATATCCAACTGTGCACCTGTGCACTCACTCGTCAGTATCAACATACGAAATTCTCTTGGTACGGACCTGTCTGGTTCGCATACCGTCACTATCATTGCGTCGGCCACCTCGGCCAGATTCTCTTCCGTTCCCTTCTCTGGGAAAACAATTCTCTCAGACTAACACCTTCTTGGCTCACTTCGGCCCGGTGACATTCGATATCGATGCGCCTTCTCTGGCTGCATGCGACAGTAACCCTTTTGGTTCTTCCCTATAACTTCCAATTTCTTCATGATCATTCTCTCATCGCTTCCCGACACTGTCCCTAATTACTCATCGAGTGCCTCTCCCAGCAACGGGGGGCCACTGATTTCTTCTGCTTCGTCTGTCTCAACACTATCTATCTTAGATAGGATCTCATATCCTTCTTTTCGCTTATCATTACTTGTGTGCCCTTTCGTAAGGCGCACCACAATCTGTCATATTCACGGTGGTTCGAACATCTGTCGATGACTTCAACTTTCTTTTGCTTTTACAACTCACTATATATCTGCCTGGTCGTTCGGCAACAGCCCATCCAGCTGCAGGTATATTACTACTTGTGATCGATCATTTGGATCTAACCACAACGACCCTCCATCGGTCCCAGTTATGCATCTCTTTCTATCCTTATATGTCCGTTTATCTCAGGGGGGGGGGGGCATCCAAGACAACTGTCCGCGCCACAACCACCAGCACCGCACACGCATGGGGGCCCTCCCTGCGCGCGGTGGAGCCAACAAATGCGACACGCACAACCTTGGCCCCTCCCCCAGATCCCTGACTATCTTTGGCTTGGCTTTCCTACTATTCTGCAGTGGGGCGTTCTGCTCCCCTCTACCGTAACTTCATAGGTAATTCCTCTACCTTTTTGACTAACCGATTTTCTCTCAGTCTCTTCTGGAGCTGGGCAGGGGGTATTTTGCCGCTCTCCTCCCACTCGCTGGACTCATCAACCGACCTAGACGTCGCGTTTAATTCGATCTCTCTCTACGGGGGGGGGGGGGGGGGGGGGTTCATTGCTTCTTGCGGTTTCTCATAAACCGGCGAACAAAACCCAAGCCCGTCTTCTTCCCATTCGACCGTAACTTCATAGGTAATTCCTCTACCTTTTTGGCTAACCGATTTTCTCTCAGTCTCTTCTGGAGCTGGGTAGGGGGTTATTTTGCCGCTCTCCTCCCACTCGCTGGACTCGTCAACCGACCTAGCAGTCGCGTTTAATTCGATCTCTCTCTACGGGGGGGGGGGGGGGGGGGGGGGGGGTTCATTGCTTCTTGCGGTTTCTCATAAACCGGCGAACAAAACCCAAGCCCGTCTTCTTCCCATTCTACCGTAACTTCATAGGTAATTCCTCTACCTTCTTGGCTAACCGATTTTCTCTCAGTCTCTTCTGGAGCTGGGTAGGGGGGTATTTTGCCGCTCTCCTCCCACTCGCTGGACTCGTCAACCGACCTAGCAGTCGCGTTTGATTCGATCTCTCTCTCTACGGGGGGGTTCATTGCTTCTTGCGGTTTCTCATAAACCGGCGAACAAAACCCAAGCCCGTCTTCTTCCCATTCTACCGTAACTTCATAGGTAATTCCTCTACCTTCTTGGCTAACCGATTTTCTCTCAGTCTCTTCTGGAGCTGGGTAGGGGGGTATTTTGCCGCTCTCCTCCCACTCGCTGGACTCGTCAACCGACCTAGCAGTCGCGTTTGATTCGATCTCTCTCTCTACGGGGGGGTTCATTGCTTCTTGCGGTTTCTCATAAACCGGCGAACAAAACCCAAGCCCGTCTTCTTCCCATTCTACCGTAACTTCATAGGTAATTCCTCTACCTTCTTGGCTAACCGATTTTCTCTCAGTCTCTTCTGGAGCTGGGTAGGGGGGTATTTTGCCGCTCTCCTCCCACTCGCTGGACTCGTCAACCGACCTAGCAGTCGCGTTTGATTCGATCTCTCTCTCTACGGGGGGGTTCATTGCTTCTTGCGGTTTCTCATAAACCGGCGAACAAAACCCAAGCCCGTCTTCTTCCCATTCTACCGTAACTTCATAGGTAATTCCTCTACCTTCTTGGCTAACCGATTTTCTCTCAGTCTCTTCTGGAGCTGGGTAGGAGGGTATTTTGCCGCTCTCCTCCCACTCGCTGGACTCGTCAACCGACCTAGCAGTCGCGTTTGATTCGATCTCTCTCTCTACGGGGGGGTTCATTGCTTCTTGCGGTTTCTCATAAACCGGCGAACAAAACCCAAGCCCGTCTTCTTCCCATTTAATTTCGCTATCCTTCACTACACTTATCATTCTGGGGGCCACCCTACTTTTTATACTCTGTGGGGTGGCCTCTGGGCGCTTCCCTGGTTCTTTACCCTAGCGTCAGGTGGCACACTAAGGTTCGGAATCCTAATTCCTCACCTCCGATCTATGCTGCTGTGCACCACCGACTCTCATGTCCGAACCGACCACACCTAGTACAGTTCGGTCTAACCGAGCCGCGTGGGCGCCCATAATTTGTGGGACACTCTGCTGCTCTATGCCCCTCACCCCTGCAGGTCCAGCGGACTGATACCTGCCTGGCCGGTGCGGGCCTATCGTACTCATTTTGAAGGTCCCATGCCTTCCTTCTACGATCGGAGTCTGCCTCCCAATCTTCTCCGCCCCCTCTCTCCATTCGGGGCCCCGGACTCGCCCTGCTCCCCACCGTTTTCCTTCTCCCAGGCCTTTCCTCGCCATTGTTTAACCATAGCCGGGTCAACTTGTGTACGGCCTCAATCGCGGTTCGCTCGCTGGCGTATTGCCTCACCGGCTGCTCGCGGAGCTCCGTACAAGTGATCCCCGGGTTCTCTACATACCTCCCCTCAATGAATCTCGACGCTGGGCCCCTCGCTCCCTCTGGAGCGAGCAGCACCATCTCGTGATTTTCTAGTCCATAAATCATCCTCTTCTTCTGAATTACTGCTAACCACTCCATTGAACCGACGGGATCCCCTTTGTGGGGGGGTATTCGTATCCCTCCTATCGGCCTTTCTATCTTTCTGGTCTCTTCTCTCCCCATACCTGTTACACTATTTACTAGGTCTTCCTCCGAACCCATTCCCTTTGCGTTCTAGCTTACCACCCCAACAACAGAACTACCCAAACCGCGTGCAAAGTCTGGACAACAATCGATACACCGACAACCAAGCAAACAAACAAGAGAAATCAACGAGTCACTTACCCCTCTCCTCTGCTGCCCCTGTGGTCTTTCGTCTCTGGGTTGGTTGTTTATTATTTTTCGAGTCCGTCTGGGCCTTTCAATCAATTGATTAAAAGTTCGCGATCCCAGACCGATTTCAAAGTCTAAAAAACGTTTTTTTCTTTCAGTCTATCTCTTTTTCTATCTTTCTCTTTTTTTTTCAAACACGGGTGTACATGCCCGCCAAACTGTTTCTCTTTTCTTTTCCTTTTTCTTTTTCTATTCTCTTTTTTTTTCAAACACGGGTGTACATGCCCGCCAAACTGTTTCTCTTTTCTTTTCCTTTTTCTTTTTCTATTCTCTTTTTAAACCACGGGCGTACATGCCCGCCAAACTGTTTCTCTCTTTTCTTTTCTTTTTCTCTTTTTCTATCTTGTTTTTTTTCAAACACGGGTGTCGATGTCCGTCAAACTGTTTCTCTCTTTTCTTTTCCTTCCTCCTTTTCTATTCTCCTTTTCAACCACGGGCGTACATGCCCGCCAAACTGTTTCTCTCTTTTCTTTTCCTATTCTCTTTTTCAAACACGGGTGTACATGCCCGCCAAACTTTAAAGTATTCTCTGCCGGTAAAAAAAAATCGTCCGTTGTGCCGTGGGTTTTTTTTGTCTTTTTTTTTTTCAAAGTGTTATGCCGGTAAAAAAAAAATTGTTTTCTTTGTGGCCGTGGTTGGCTTTGTTCTTTTTTTTCCCCGAGGTTACCAGGCACTCCTCACAGTACCATGATCCTGGGTCGCGGCACCATTTATAACGCGGACCCCACGCCTCTTACTCTTCTTCCCGCGTGGGTATCGTAGTCGGCCACTCGCGCACAGGTGTTTGATATCCTGGTCGCGGCGCCACCTACAAACAGGTACCCCACACTCTTCTTCCTTGTGACGGCATCAAATGTAATGAGAACCGTCTCGGCGCAGGAATCCTTCCTGACTGTGAACACATTTTCTTTGGCTCGTGATTTCGTCTGTAGTGGCTGCAAAAAACAAAGAATGATATGTCGAACTCCCCCGGTCGGACGAATGACAATTTCGGGGCTCTGTGATAGCACAGTTACTCGGCGCACAATTCAACAGTAGTAATAACTCAACAACATTGGTCTTTTTTGTATCCATTAATTATTAATAACAAATAAAAGAAAGGATTAATTTTACAGTGAATTGAGTCTCTTATTCTGGTAAATTGTCCCGGTTTACTAAACTAGTCGTCGTCTTAGGGTACGAAGATGTTCGCAAACAGTCAACGAACTCTTACTCTGTGAGGGAAGGGCGATGGCAAAAGGTCTGTTCTTTTGATAATGGCTTATTTACCAACTATCGTATCTCTCTGCGTGCGTGTGTGAATCTCTATTTCCCAGTGGTTAATCAAGTTGTTGCTTGTCTACTGAACGGTGTGTGTGGACTCTTACGACTGTTGGTATTAATTGAGACGTTAATCTCTGGTGGAAAACGATGGTGGGGGAATGCTATGAGCCATGCCATGCCAAGCGAGAGCGATTGTTCGCGCAACGCCTCGCCTGGCCGGCTCGTGTCTCAGCTCCCGAGAACGCGTCCGTACCGAACGAAATCTTGGATCTAACTCCTTTGTGATCGCCTTTTCGCCTCAAATAACAAAGACGAAAAGCGTATAACTCATACTCTTTCTCTCTTCCCCTCTCTCTCTCTCCCTCTCTCTCTGTGTCTTCGGTTCTTTCTGACGCTATCTAGATAAAACAATCATGGGGGAGAGGAGGCTCTCGCCATAATACGACACGGGTAATTACAATTCTCCTTTTGGCCTTTTCTTCTTTCCTGTTATCGCAAAAGACTTATTCCCTTTCTTTCTCTAGGGGGCTCGCGCGACCACCCAACGAGTTGACATCCATCATCTCTAAAAGACCCATGACCAAATTGTTCAGCTGGTCAAACTCATCCATTGTATCTGGATAATTGCTAATGACACCCTAAGAGCAAATCTCAGACTTCCCGGCGCCATTCTCCCTCCTCGCCAAAACAACCGATTTGGGCCGAACATATACTAGTGGTAACTCTACCTCATTTCTACGTAGGATCCAGCATCCTCGCTGAGATGCACACTAGTGCACCCTAAAAAGACAGATTGCGTCGGCTGAAATCACTGTTTCACATCCGCCCAATCCTTATTTCGTGTCAATTGGTTGAAATTGACATCTCCCAGACCGTCACCTTTCTCTACGTGGGGGCTGATCTCTCTGATGCATATTGGTGCGCCATAAAGGGGGCAGATACGTCGGATGAAATCACTGTTTCACACTTTTTAGTACAACAACATTTTATTGTGATACAACGAAAAAACAACCACGTCCATACATACCGCCAAGCATCAGACGACATGTTTTTCAACATTTCCACAATTTATCTCATCCAGGCAAACGAGCCACGGTAAGAATAATAGCAGACCGTTTCGTTTGGCCGAAAATGAATACAGATATTCGAAATTGGACCAAGACGTGTGTATCCTGTCAAAAGAATAAAATACACAGGCATACAAAGTCACCACTGGGTACTTTCAGTACGCCAGATGCCAGGTTTACCAATATCCATGTTGACTTGGTGGGGCCATTACCCCCCTCGAAAGGACACACCCACATTCTCACCATAGTCGACAGGTTCAGCAGATGGCCAACAGCCATACCCGTGAAGGACACATCGGCGGCGACAGTAGCTGGAACAATATTAAAAAACTGGATAGCGATTTTTGGAGTACCGTCAGTACTCACAACGGACAGAGGCTCGCAATTTCAATCGAAACTCTTTGCAGAATTCAACCAATTGTTGGGAACATCCCACATAAAGACAACGGCTTATCACCCTTGCTCGAACGGCCTCGTCGAACGCTTCCACAGACAGCTAAAAACTTCTTTGGCTATGAGTCATAACAACGCAGACTGGTCAGATAATTTACCATTAATCCTATTAATGATCCGAAACACGATGAAAGAGGATTTACAAAGCACGCCAGCGGAGGTAGTTTTTGGATCAGCAGTCACACTACCTGGACAATATTTTGATGCATACGCAGACATTTCACCTACAAATACATTTGTGACGGAATTAAAGAACAAAATGTCTTCTCTTAAATTTACACCCACCAGGAGGGCTGACAAACAAACACATATGCCAAATGACCTTCACACATGCAAATATGTATTTATTAGGAACGATACAGTCAAAAAGCCATTTTGTCCAAATTACACAGGACCATACCAAGTTTTGGACAGAAGTGAAAAATATTTCACTGTCCAAAGGAAAAACAGGAAAGACAACATCGCGATCGACTGAATTAAACCAGCATACATTGAGGAACACCCTCAGACAATTTCCCCACCAGAACAAATTCCCTTAGAACATGGGAGTCCAGCAGAAAGTGACGGGAACGTCAAACCTACAACAAAAACAGGTAGAAAAGTCCACTGGGCGAAACATTTCAAGGAATACATTACATATTAAAAAAAATGTTAAAAAAAAATTTTTTTCTTCCTTTTTTTCAATCTGGGGGGAGTATTGTGCCAGTTGACACGGTTAATATTCGAATAAAAATTGTTGTTTGGAATAAATACAATTTAGGCGCGCAGAGTGAAAAGTGTTGTATTGGCGCGTGACAAATATAAAATAACGCCCACGCAAATTCCGATGTGGCTTTATATATTAAATCAACTCAAAACGAGCGGACGTAGTTGAGAGCACACCACGTGATATTTCTGTCCAATGAGATTTCTCCAAAGACATATTTTTCTAAACTTTTTTCCTTAAGCTCGCTGGAGCCTATCCAAATAGTATTTAAGCACACACAAACATCAAACTTTCTCTTTCAACTGACTTTCATCCGGAGGTTACACGCATCTTACTATCACTCTTCCATTTCACCCTTTCGCACGCTTCATACAATTTCACAGGCGAACATTACCTATTGCCTCTTTTAACATTTTATAACAAATGAACATTTCAACAAAAGAAGACATTCTTCTTTTTACTTACCCTGAAACTAAAGGAAGGTCTCATGAACTCATTACAAAAAGAAATATATTCTATTTGTTAATAGTTTATTTCAGTAAATAAACTTCCGTTGATTTTGCATGTAAATCTTATTATTATTATTATTTTTATTTGTGGAGGAAGTTATCACCAAAAAAAGGTATGACGACCCCCACACACTTCACGTACGCTAAAACTATTAATTTATAAAAAATAGCACTTTTAACGGATTATAATCATTAATAACTGTCACAGTTAACTTGGAAATTCAGTTTTATCGGCTACGGTAACTTTTATTTGTTGTATTGCCGTTTTGGCACTTCTGTAGTATATATGAAGCAGCTGCCGATTAAGAAATCGAAATTGAAGAGTTCCGGGTTTTTTTCTCCAAGTACCATTCATTCAGAATTCACCGGAAGTTGAATTTAGTATTTAGAAAATGGAGTTAAATGAGATTAATCTTCGAGACATTGGTAATTTAATGAACCAGACGCAAAAAACAATAGATTTTTTACAGGTACACCGCCTGATTTCTTAGGGTTAGGGTTTGGGTTTTTTATTTAAAATTTGTTTACTTCATATAATAAAAAAAAAGAAATTGTTAATTGTTACCCAAAAACAAATCAGTCTTGCATTTTTTTTTTATGTTGTAAAAAAATCACTTCCGGTTGAATTACCTCCCTTTATTTTCAGTAGAAGGACAGAAAATCTGCTGCTTCATATATACGGTCAAAATAGAGCGTAGGGGCCCCCGATCAACCGCCCGAGAAACCACCTGTGCGCATGCGCAAGACCGCCCGAGAAACCACATGTGCGCATGCGCCAATGTAGACAGGAAGCGCACAATTTAAAATATAAAAATATATATAAAAAAAAAACAAATCTAAATTTCGCAAAACTGAAAACGCTATGAATGAAAATGTAGAATAAAAAACAAACACGTAATAAAAAACAAAAACAAACACGTAAATTTTTACAGGATACAAATGGTTAATTTTATTTACTAAAGCGTTGAAAACGTCTTCGTGTTCCCGTATTCTTCCTTTTAACAATAATGGTTTCGACGATTTTTTCTACTCCTCCGATTTGTAATTGTCCAAAATTAGTTTTTCGGGGTATTTCTTTGCCCAAAGATACATGAGTATTACTAATTTCTTCAAACTCATTCTTGACTTTTCAAAGAAATATAGCCATCAGTTAATTTTTCACTACCAATCCATTTCATGGTAGACCCACAAACACATAGTCTGGATTCTTTAATTAATTTTAATTCCTTAAGAAAAATAAATAAATTCGCAGTAGTAGATAAGCGTTCATAGTATGAACTTCATACAATTCTTCTATCTTCATTTTACATCAATTTTAAATTGTGCGCTTCCTGTCGTCACTTCCGGTGGTTTCTCGGGCGGTTGATCGGGGGCCCCTACGCTCTATTTTGACCATATATACTACAGAAGTGCCTTTGTTTTTTTCAGCGTTTTCGTTGTAGGGCTATTCGTAAAGATACCCAAAACGCCGCTTTGATTATGAGTCCCGGTAAAAAAAAAACATACACACGTGACACCGATAGCCAAAACTAATGACGCCATTTTGTTTTTTAAATAAGAAGACATTAATTTTTTTTTTTCATGTCTAATAAAAACCCATTTACCATACGTAAACATACAAACAAATGGAATAGATAACTAGGAAAATCTCCAGTCTCGACGTACGTCGCATTTATTTGTTGCATATTCATTTTTTTGACCACGTTCTACAACTTTTACTTAACCTGACTCGCGAGTTGTAGGGCTATTGTAAAACATTCCCTGTTTTATTTGTTTTTTAAATCTTTTTTTGTTCAACCATTACACGTAATAGTATTGCCGTATCCCATACAGTTTGTTTAAGAAGTTTATTAAATTAATGTTTTTTTGTTGGTTTTTTTTTTTCATAATTAAACGAGGGACCACTTTTTCGAGGCACCGGTTGAATAGAGCCATGGCCACCGAGAGTTAGCTTGACGTCAGAGATGTCGCTATTTGGGCTGTTAAACTACACAATCGCCAAAAAAGAAAAACAAAGAAAAGAAAAAAGTAAAACAAAATAAAAAGTCTCGGGCAACGCCGGGTAGGTACGTAATGAAAACAAGATGGTAATGATAAATTACTTACTGTTTTTTTTCGCAAGTCGACAAGTAGAGGCACGCGAAGAGAGAGTGACATGCGCGTGAGCAGGGTTGCCAGACTTTAATAAATGTTTGAGGCCAAATTTTTCGGGAAAAAAGGCCAAAAAAGGCCAAATTGAAAACTGAAGCTACACTTTTAGGAGAAAAAAGGCCAAAAAAAGGCCAAATTTAAAATGATATATATTATAAAGAAAAATTGACCATATTGCATGTTTTTGTCTCTTAGTTTCGTATTGTTTTCTTAGCTGTGATGAAGCAAAGATGTAATTGAAACCAAGAAATATGCTGGGGGGAGGGAATAATATTTACAATAATAAACTCAATATATTCTACAGTTTATATATCTTTAAAAATCGTACCAGAGGACCTTAAAGAATAATTTGAATATTTTAGTATTAAATAATTTAAGGTAAAGTTGGTAAATTTGTAGATAAGAACCCCCTAAAAAATTGATTCTACTGTTTTTAGGCGATTACGTGTGAATACATTGAAAAACTTTGGGAAAACCATTCATTTAGAAATTAGGGTGGGGGTCAGTTTCGCATATAAATTTAATGTAAAATGATCACCCATTTCCGAGCCATTGTCTAATCAGATAGCGTTTTAAGGGCATATAACCAGACTTTTTTTTCCAAAGGAGATAAATTGTGCGTCTTTTACAAGATTATTAACTTAAATTATTTGAATATAACACTTTAAAATATTATTCTTTTTTTAATGTCCTCCAGTATGGTTTTAAAATAGTATGTAAATTTTAGATTATTATTTATGTTTCTTAGCACGAAATTATTTATCTAAATATTTTTTTTAATTCCTAAAACAAAAAGTATATCAAAGAGCCTACGGTGTCAATTTCATAGGGAAAGACTTTGAATGCTCACCGCTAAGAAAACAAGACGAAACTAATAGAGAAAAAGTGCAAACATGTTAGAGTTAACATCTTCAATATAGCTAAACAATGTGTTCAAAATACTTTCCATTGATTACTGCTAAAGATTGGAGTTATCCACAAACACACAAAATATAAGAGAACGAATAGGCTAGTTGAGGTTTTACATGAATCAAATTTAATTTATTCAGTTTATTTTTGGAAGATATGAAAAACATCAAAAGATAAAAGCGAATATTGAATTGAAATGCCGCTATGCTGATGACGGCTATGAGCCAGAAACACGTGTCCATGGATTATTTTTATGTATGTATAAAATAAATAAAAATATATATTAACGGAAAACATACGTCCTATGAAGTTAAGGGCGACTAATAATGCAATTTTCTGCATCTTAATCACTTAGGTAAGTGAGACAATCGAAATAATAGTAAGCAAAATAACAACGAACTCTACAATCACCAATAAAAATAATTACATAAGAATATACGTATATATACATATATATGTGTATACATATGTGTATATATATATATACATATATGTGTATATATGTATATATACATATATGTGTATATATATGTGTATATATATGTATATATATGTGTATATATATGTGTGTATATATACATATATGTGCATATATGTGTATATATACATATATATGTGTATATATATGTGTATATATATGTGTATATATACATATATATGAGTATATATACATATATATGGGTATATATATATATGTATATATATACATATATATGAGTATATATACATATATATGGGTATATATATATATGTATATATATATGTGTATATATGTGTATATATATACATATATATGTGTATATATGTGTATATATATACATATATATGTGTATATATATGTATATATATACATATATATGTGTGTATATATACAGGGTTGCCAGTGATGGTTGCGTTGCTAACCGTAGGTCTCTAATGTGACGGGGCATACCGTCGACTCGCACTGCCTGTGGGCTGATTACCTCGGTGACGCGTCCAACTCCCTATTTCGTCGTACACTTGCCGCGCGTGTTCTTAATCCAGACGACATCCCCTTTTTTCAGTTTCTCTTTGGTTACTTCCAGTTCGGGCAGCGGGTTAGTCTCTATGTCTTTCACCCTGACGTGATACCTGTGCAAGGTGTCAGCCGGCGCTGTAGAGGGTGAAACATTATCCTTTTGGGTTACGTTATACAGGTAGACTGCCTCAAATACCGTGCAGCCCGTCCTGGCTGCAATGGTTTTGACGGTTCTGTGATTCCGCTCGATGACCCCATTTCCACTCGGTACGTGGGCGCATCGAAACCTCAGGTGTACTCCCCAGCCATCAGCAAACTTTCTGAACTGCTCACTAGTGAATGCAGCGCCATTGTCGGTTAATATCTCCGTTGGGGGGCCACGTTCAAGAAAAATACTGTTTAACTGATGGACGATGCTGGCTGCATCCTGCCGGCGCAGCATGCGCCATATCGCAAACCTGGATGGACCGCAATCAATGAGAGTCAGGAAATCCTCGCCGTTGTGGTGAGTAATATCCATCGCCAGCCGGTTCCAATGGCTTTCCACTCCCAGCTTTCCTTTCTCCCAGCGAACGGGTGCTGGATCAATGTATTGGCATGCTACACAATCTTTGACCACTTTCCTGACGTCTGCCTTTTGTACTCCTGGTTCAATCAACTTAGCGAAATATAGGGTCCGCTTGACCCCAGGGTGCCCGGTTTGTTGGTGGACTTCTTTGATGTGATTAGATCGAACGGGGCTCATGGAAGCGGCGCAGGCGGGCTGCATGGGTTCAATAGTCTTTCTTATGGCATCAAGCCATCTTTGAGGTACTCTCGTCAAACAATCTGCTTTGTTCAGGCTGGATTTGACCAGGGACACCTCTATTGACAGCGCATATCCGTTGGATGAGCATCTTGCTCGTGGCTTTGGTTCGTACTCTGGCCCTCCCGGTGAGAGTATCTGAAATCCACTTATGGACGCAAGCAGAATCCGTGAATAGTCGCAGGGTGGTCGTCTTCCAAAGGATTGCCAAGTTTATCCCCTTGATAACTCCATCAAGTTCTGCCAGGTTTATGTGCTGGAAGTCCTTTTCTGGGCGTAACCAGCAAGCGTCTTCCACCACCGTTCCATCATGGACCACCGCTACGCCAATGGCGAGAGAGCTTGCATCAACCCATACACTAAGGTTCTGGCTGTCGACGCACCATCTGCCTCGCGTTGGGTCTTCCTTGGGCACCCTGGTGAGGACTTCTTTGAGCATTGTATTGAGAGGGACGTCATGAGTTTCGTCATCCCATCCAGTGGTGACGTCGGAGGCTCTTCGCTTAATAAATGCCACCGCAACACGAAGCCAGCCGCCCACAGGAAGGTGTCCAACTAACTTTCCGCACAAGGAAAATACGTTTCGTCGTGTAACAATACAAGGCATGTCCGGGGTTTCATTTCCTCGTTTCCAATACAGAACGTCATCTTCCTCCCAGACCTGCAAACCAAGTACCCGTGCGCCATCCCGTAGCCTTTCCGGTTCCTTGCTGAGAAGGCCAAAGTTGTACAGATGCTCTCTCACGCACGCCGCAGATACGATTTCCTCGTCCACGTACACGTCATCAATATATGCAGACGTTGTCCGCTGAATGCGCTCATCTTTAGTTAGAATGGTGTCAACAATCATTTGCATAATTGATGGCGCCACATTAAGTCCAAATCCCATGCGGGTTAGGCAATACCTTTTCCCCCTGATGAGCACCGTTTGATAGGGCCATAGTGATCTGTGTACACACACTTGAAGGTATGCTTTGTGAAGATCCAGTACAGATACATTAGATCCTGCTTGCCGCCATTCCCTCAACTTTTCAGTGCATACGTCCGCGCGAGCTGTAAAAGGGTCCACGTGCTCATTCAATTCTCGATAGTCGAGCACCGGCCTCACCTTCTGCTTATTCTGTTGGATAACCGCCATTAACGGGATCAGGCACTTTGGAGGACCCAATTCCTTTTCTGAATACGGAACTAGCCATCCGTTACTAATCCAAGTTTGTAGTTCCTTGTCGTATTCTGCACGAGCTCCGGGGGGAATTTTGTATTCTGACACCTTATTGCATAATTTCTCGGGTGGCTGCTCCTCCGACCACTTCCAGGAGGCTGTCCAGGACTTTGTGCGCTGGTCGAATTCCGCACAAAAATCAGGCTGTTCCAGCTTCATAGCTGCACTCAGAGCAAGGCCCGCTTTTGCAAAATGTGCCCTACCCTCACCATCAATGCGTACACCTCCCAATTCCTTGATGACGTCCATTCCCAGGAGCAGGTCGTAACCGAGCAGGTCACTGTTTACAACCAAGGCTCGTACGGTTACTGTGGGCCCATCGCCGACACCTGCGCGAATGATGCTAACGCCACAAGAGGCAATCGAGCCACCGCCAACCGTCAATACCAGGATCCTTTCCTTATCCCATGCGTCACAGCATGCTTTGCGCACGAGGGTCTGCGTGCACCCGGTGTCTACGAGCGCGAAGCGCTCAAGCCCGTTTACGCGTACGCTCACTGTGGGTAGCGCCCTATTTGGCGACGATCTGGGGAGAAGACTGGCGCTATAGCTTACTCCCCTTGCCCGTTTCCCGGACAACCTTTTGCCACGTGACCCAGCTTGTTGCACCGGTAACAACGCACGCGTTTTAATGTTCCTTGATCGGGTGTGTCCTTTGCACCGCTTCGGCTTCGGCAGTCTTTTGAAAAATGATTCGGCCCGCCACATTTGTAGCATCTCACGTCTTCTGTTGGTGGGAGTCCAGTCAGAAAAGCGCATCCCAGTATTCGCTCGCTTGTTCCACCAAACGGCGCGGCTAGCCTCCTCAAATCGGCCAGGTAGACGTCCACAGTCTCATCTAGCCCAAGCCGCCGTTCGGTAAACTGCCTCCAGGCGACGAAAGGGTCCACAGCAAAGGCTGCGTATAGCGCCTGCCTAATTTCCTCTGAGCTGCTGATACACCGAATATGCTCCTTTGGTCAACCTCAGCGGGATGACCAGTGCAGGATCCTTTATATTGCAAAGTCTGCAGACGCGCTCGGCTTTCTCCCACCACTCGACTACAGAGGGTCCGGAGGGGGAGCCGTCGAACTCGGGTAGTAATCTCAAATCGAATTTGTCCATCGCCGAGATAGCTTGTAGTAATAACGAAGGTCGCAAATCATTGTTAACCTCCAAAGCATCTCTCACCGCTCGACACGTGCACTCGCTTCACACACTCCGTTTCTCTCTGACACGGTACGAGACTCGCTTTCATAATATCGAGTCACACCTAATTTCCATACATGCAACGAGACTTTGCGAGATTTTGCGTGAACTGTATGTAATAAACATTCAGGGACGTCATGTTGGATTTCTTTCTTTCTTTCTTTCTTTCACTCGCAGCGCACAGGACAGGCAAACTCGAGGACGTTTCGCAAGTAAACCCTTTTCATGTTCATGTTCCCTACATGTTCAAAGGGAGATAAGTGTAAATAAGTAAAAATCCAAAATTTATTGATTTATCATGAAAACTGCCGAGTTAGTGCTTCACATGTAAATGGAAAATGACTTGTAAACCAAAACAAATCATATTCGAAATTGATCAGCAGAGTCGCGAACGGGGTCCAAATAAAGAACGAGAAAGGGTTTAAAAACATAAATTTTCAACAAGTAAAGTTGACCTACGACGAGAATAGATATTTTTCTACTTACCTATATAATTTGTTTTTATTTTTACGTATTATTAATGGGTTTTTATTAGATGTAAAAAAAAAATTATTGTTTTTTTTTCACTGCGGTTTTTATTAAAAAGAAGATGGCGAATTCAGCTTACTTCCTTAGCACCCCCCCCCCCAAAATCGGCCATTTTTTTTCGATGTTCCTTTGACAAAACTATTGATTTCTAATAAATAGCGGTTGTAACGGTCTAAAAATACAAACAAATGCCACACGTAAGTTTGAAAATAACTTTTATCGCCTACAGTTACATTTATTTATTGAATATTTGTTTTTTGAGCGTTTTTACTCTGCTGATCATTGTAAAAGATTCCCGAAATTTGAAACCTTTCCATACTCGGATCTTGTCCAATTTTTTGTATATTGTAGAGTAGACCCAGCCTAATATAAAACCATCAAAAAACAAAATGTTGCAATTGTTTTGAGGTAGGGGTACTCGGGCAGTATATTGACCCGTCTACAATTTAACGTAAAATGATCCTTCATTTTCAGACTATTTTAACGTTTTAGGACACATTTGTTTTTAGTATGGGAAATAAATTCTGTGCGTTTTACTTCTTAAGGCAATTTCGTGTGGTTTTATTATGACTTTGCCAGTCGGACTTAGGGTTAGAGATGAAAAAAATAAGAAATGGTTCGGAAATATTGGATTATTTAACGTTAAATTTAGATGCAAAACTAAACTTTAACTTCAAATTCTAAAATAATTGTTTGTTTTTTTTGTTTTTTTTTTAGGATTTTCAAACGTAATCGCCTAAAAAAGTAGAATTTCATTTGGGGGGGAGGGAGGGAGATAGCTGATGGTCGTCATCTACTTTTAAATATAGATATAATTTCTTTTTAATTTGACAAATTTATGTATTGAATCCAAGATTTCGATAAACTCGTGAGATTTTTAATCTATATTTTTCCCTTCTGCCATTTTGTCCTATTTATCCACTTTTGCCATTTTTATCTTAATTCGGGTTAACTTGTGGCCGACACCACAAATAAGGGGATATATGTGCGACCTTTCTTTCTTTGTTGACTCAGCCTTTCTTCGTCTCTGAGGTAGAGAAGAGAGGACTGATCTCGTGGGATCACGTTGCCAGAAGATTCCGGCCAATCAGGGGCCAACAGGTCAGCTTGACCACGCGTGGTTTGAGTGTCTATAAAAGAAGGCACGCACTTCCTTTCTCTTATCAGATTGACATCCTAATAACTAAGGGGAGACAAGTACGACCTTTCTTTCAATTTGACTCAGCCCTTTTTTCGGCAAATCATGTTGACAGAGGTCTCCGACCAATCACAGACCAGAGATCATGCGTGACCACGCGTGATTTGAGCGATATAAAAGAAGATACGCCTTTCTTTTCCGCCTCTTTTTACCCGCTTCCCAGCAAGTAACAGGTCTTGTCAACAAAGTCTTTCTTTCCTTACGACCAGCGATTAAGAAATCCCATCAGAATGACTCGAAGGGGCATGGGGCAGGTAAGCACTGCCGACTGCTGTCTAACAGTAACTACACGCCGTCTCCCCGTTCCTCCTCACCACACACAGGACAAATTGTAAGCCTAACCTTTTTTTCTTTCTCTGTTCGTTCAAACGCCAAATTCCTATCCTTTCGTACCCGGCAAAAACAGGGGTACAGAGACGGCTCATTTTCCTTAAATTACACGCACACTAAAACACGTGTGCTTTACAAGAAAAAACTTTAAAAGACAATTTTATACAAAAAGTAAACTGCTCAATTTCCTTAAATTACGCGCACACTAAAACACGTGTACTTTACAAGAAAAAACTTTAAAAGACAATTTTATACAAACAGTAAAATGAACATTTTCCTGTGCACAAAACTCAAGTTTTTCATTGTGGAATTTACACAATTTAATTGAACCACGTTGAATAAATTGTTATGTTTATATGTATTTTTGAGTGCTGGCTTTCTTACTTTTTGTGTTGGTTATTGGCATATTTTTACTCGTTCTTTCATGTTTAACGTTAAGAAGTCGTCAGAACCCCCACACTCTCTCTTTTTCCTTCTGTGTTCTGGGCGAACGCACACAGAGGAGATCGTTTACCTCCCCCCCCCCCAAAAGGTAATCTCTTTAAATTCGAATGAGGAACTATTTCTTCAAATACACATCCTTTCAGTGGCCACACAAAAAATACAGCAAACACGCATCGCATATACACCTTACAAATATGAACTGACGAAACTCTACAAATGTTTTAGTTAAATAAATTGTTTTTGTTTAATATAAATGTTTTTCTCATAATTATTAATTTTATAAAAGACCATCCTTGTGTTGTGTTAGCTTTCTTATTCCTTCACTTTCTTTCTGATATAAGTTTTAGATAATAATAATGTTTTCTTTCTTTTCCCTTTGTTTGTCTAAACCTATTAATTATATCCGCACGTGGTCCGTCCACTTCGACCAGGCCACACGTGGTCGGGCTACGTCCAAAACAGTGGGAGGACATGCTGCTACAAAAGCATCTCTCCACAACCATTTGTCTGGCAATCCTTCGCCACTGTGATTAATCCTTTGTTCTTAACTTCCGCCATAATTGGTAACTCCCCGGGCCATAATTGGTGACCGCCGATGTTAACACGCTAACTAAATCCTTCTAATAATATACAATCTTACGATACAATAAAAAAATAAAATAAAGATGACCATTTCGAAACCAACAAATCAAAAGTTTGTAAATAAGATTATGCGGCGTGGCGACAAAGTACAAAAAACAGAATATATATACATATACACACAAATATGTGAGCTTGTGGCACAACAACAACAAAAAATTCATATACGAAAACGAATATTTAAAAAAAAAACAAGAAAATACGAGTCAACACACATAATAAAAAAGGAATTACAAAAAAAACAAAAACGAGCCGTTCACAACGCACACAAAAAGATTCTTTTTCACAAAACAAAAAAAAAATCCTTTTCACGAAACAAGACAAACAAAGAAAATCTTTTGACACAAAAAAAAAAATCATTTTTAACGAAAAGGAACAAGAATCTTTTTACAAAAAAACTCTTTCACGAAACAAATTTTAACGAAACAAAAAAAAAAATCCTTTCACTAAACAAAAAAATTAAAAAGTGCTGTTTGCGAGACAAAGGGAGATAGGTCTGAAAAAAAAAATCCCTGTAAAAAAATCTACCCACGTGGCGTAAATATACCGAACAATAAAAAAAAAAATCCTGCTAAACGACATTCCTTGACAAAAACCATACAAAAAAAAAAATGGAGCTACGAAAGCACATCAGGAGTAGGCAAATACAAAAAAAACTATTTTTTTTAAAGAAAAATAAACGACGTCAACACGAAAACCAAAAAAAAGAAAAATAATATAATCTTGTCAGACGAGGAACAAAGGAAGCAACAAAAGGCGCCAAGCGTGGAATTCTCCCAATTCAAATCCAGCTTTCTGCGAGAAAATCTACAACCTGACAAAATCTTAATCAGCTGAAGAATACTCGCACGGACGCACCAAATTTCAACGCGGCGTCGAAATTGAATCCTGAACAGTAAATACCCGGCTTCATATTGGAGACATTTCTTTCACCTGATATTTCCTCAGCCCAAGAATCTCTAGTGTGAACGCTAAGTTCTAGCAGAAAAAAATAAATACACACCTAAAAGCCAGAACTACCAAACATTACCAGTTTCACGTGGCAGAAAAATCCCAATGAACACAAAAATTCAAATTTCGCCCGCGAACGCTAATTTTTGCTGGAACAACCACAAAACTACAGTTTCATCCTAACAGAATGAACGCTAAATCCTCGCTGATAGTGATTATATATATATTTAAAAAAAACAAAAGAAAAACAAGTTTTAATACAATTGGCAAAACGCCAAACTCGGACACAAAAAAAAAATGGATTGATTCTATGCAGGGATAGCAAAATAGCGACAACTATTTTAAAAAGTTCTCTCATAGGCTATCTCCTGTACGAATTACCGATAAAAAAATGTCCCGAGCCTCGAATCTCATGGGTGTCCTTTTATCTATCTGAGGTTGTCTTTGCTGTATTCCACTTCATATTTGTTCTTTATATACCGTTCCCCTTCTGACAATGACTGCTCTGCTATTGATGCTATATCAAGCAGTATTGATGATGCATTGCAAATACATCTGACAAGCTCCATCTTTGGTTTTGGTGACTTCAATGCTCATCATTCTGACTGGCTTTCACACTTTAATCGCACAGATCTTCACAGGTAACATGAATTGGAACAAATACATTGAAGACATTGCCAAGGCTGCCGAAAAGAAAGTTGGCTCCCTCTACCGTGCTAGTAAACTCCTCACACCTGACATTATCCTGTATCTCTACAAAGCCACCATCCGCCCATGCATGGAGTATTGTTGTCACATCTGGGCTGGTGCATCATCTACCAGTCTCTTCCTCCTTGACAAGGTCCAAAAAAGAGTCGCCAACCTAATAGGTCCCTCACTGTCAACCAAGCTCCAGTCCCTGTCCCATCGCCGCAATGTAGCATCCTTATGTTTGTTTTACAAATACTTCAATGGATTATGCTCCGATGAATTGGCTACTCTGGTGCCCCCTCGACGTAAATTCACTAGACTAACTCGACAATCAACTAAATCTCATTAATTCACTGTGGAGGCCCCCAGATGCCGGAGAGCCTTCTACTCAAATAGCTTCTTTCCTCGTGCTGCTGGCCTCTGGAACCCCTTCCTGCCCCCTGTTTCCCCGACAGTACTGACATGCAGAAATTTAAAACTAATGTAAACAGACATCTCGCTGCGCAGATCCCAATTTAGGCTGACCCCCCAACCTTCTCCCCTTTTCTTTTCTCAGTAGCCCTTTACGTCTACAGTGGCGACCTGCCTTGTTTGGGGTGAACATGTTAAAAAAATTTTTTTTTTTAAATCTCGCTAGTGAAATTTTCACCTCCCCCACACGTTTTCCTGATAATGTTATTCATCAACGATCCTAACTTGATTTTTTTCTAACTTCTCTTCCCGACTCGCGTTGTATTTACTCTTCTCCTCCATTGAGTTCTTCTCATCATGCTGTTCTTGATTTTTCGGTTGATTTTTGGTGAAGTCATCTGTTGATTGACACTTTCAGAAGAAGACGTTAAACTACAGAAAGGATGATTGAGATGGGCTTCGCAGCTTTCTATAGTTCCTATCTTTGGTATATCGCCGAATGATGTTGCTAAAGAGGTTTCTGGCTGGCTTCTTGTTTGAATGGACACCTTCATTTCTCATTGTAAATTTCAAACCAGACCTCATTCTCCTCCATGGTTTTAAATCTGTTTGGGCTTCTGCTATTTCCCATCGTAACCATTACTTTAATTAGTATTGTCGGGATGGTTCTGAGGCTTCTAGACAATCCTACAAAAGAGCTAGCAATGTCTGCAAGACAGCAATTTCTGAGCCAAAGTCTAGCTATTCTCAAAGAATTTGTGACTATCTCATCTCAAAAGTTGGCTCTGATGATTTTTGAAGAATCTACAATAGTGTTGTTGATAGTGTCAAGTCTGCTATTAACAACAGGTTATTTCATCTTCTAAGGATAAGGTTGATTTCTTAGCTCATCTTTTTGTTAACAATTCTTCTCTTTATGACTCTGGTTCTGTTCTTCCTGATTTTCCTTTGAAAACTGATCAGTCTCTTGATTATGTCATTATTATCCTAAAGATGGTTGCTAGGGTTCTTTCTGATCTTCACCAGTCCAAGACTTCCGGTCCTGATTCAATTTCTGTTGTCGTCTTCAAGTATTATCCTCCTGAACTTTTTCTATCCTCTCGAAATTGTTCAATCGCTGTTTGTCTCAGTCCTGTTTCCCTTCTTGTTAGAAGGAGTCCTCTGTTGTCCCTATCTTTAAAAATGCTGGTGATCGGTCTGACCCAAATAAGTATCGTCCTGTTAGTCAACCCTCTATGTTATTAGCAAAGTTTTTGAAAGGTTGGTCAATGGCAAGCTTGTTCATTTTCTGGAAAAGCTGGGCCTTTTTAGTGATGTTCAGTATGGCTTTTGTTGTGAAGTAGTCCAACAGTAAAAAGAAGAAGTCAAGTCGAGGTTGGGTTAAGATAACAAGTGTATTAACATAAAAGGTACAAAGGTAAGGAAACTGACTGGCACTCGGCTAGACAGTTACAATACTGTCCTTTTTCTCCCTGGTGATTGTCTACTCGCACTATTTATAGTGAGAACCGGTGTAGTTTCTCTTCTGTTAGAACGGCCGGTGTAACAGCTTTCATTGTTTTCCTTCAACTGTAACTGAGCGAATCTGTCAGTTTATGGATAATTCAAGAGAGGGTAGGGCCATTGCGAAAGCGTTTGACAGAGTGTGGCATTCTGGTCTTCTACACAAACTTCAGGGTTATGGTATTGGTGGTAATCTTCTTGACATTATTGGGTCTTTTCTTTCTCATCGAAGCTTGCGAGTAACTTTGGATGGTGTCTCTTCATTCTCTTTTCCTATCAATGCTGGTGTTCCCCAGGGCTCTATTCTAGGCCCAATACTGTTTCTTCTCTATATCAATGATTTCTCAGAGAATATTATTGAGAAAATTAACAGCTTTGCCAATGATACCACTCTCTATTCTGGTGTTGCTTCTTGCCCATCTGCCCTGGATCAGTTAAAATATGCAGCTAATCTAGAAGTTTACCTGGGTCACAGTCGTCGTAATAACTCAGGCATGTCAACTGAGTCAAGATGTTTTGGTGACGTCATTGATAGTGGGAGTAAGAACAACTATCAATGAGGACCGGAAATGCTCGAAATGCTTAACACGCATGCGTCCATCTGTAATCAGAGCAAGCAGACTCATGGTCCATAGGATTATTCATTCATTTGGAAATCATTAACTTGTTCCTGCTATTGTGACTATATTCCCCTGCCAAGAAAACAGCTACCCTCCTAATGATTATTCATTCACTTGTTCCTTTTTTCAAACATATTTTTTTTTTATAGATGTCAAGCGCTAAACAAAATCAGAGGAAATTACAACATAGCCTCCAACGATTACGGCATTGCATTAAAGTTCGAATTTCAAGTCTTAAACAATAAATTAGAATTTTATTTTGGGATAAAAAATACAATTTTAGACTAATTAATAAATTTCATCCAAAATGTGTGCGAAAATCCAACGAAATAAGCGAGATATTCAAATAATAATATATTATAAATAAAGTGTCCGTTTGGACCTCGCCCCCAAATAAAACATGGCCGTTTTAATTTATTACAAATTTTTACTATATTGTAAATAAACTGTTTGTTTTGCAAAAAAATTTTTTTAAAAGACACACATTTTAATTTATTTCAATAAATGTGTTTTAAAAAATTTTTTTTTTAAAAGAAACACATTTTAATTTATTTCAATAAATGCGTGTTTTTAAAAAAATTTTTTTTAAAAGACACACATTTTAATTTATTTCAATAAATGCGTGTTTTTTAAAAATATTTTTTTAAAAGACACACATTTTAATTTATTTCAATAAATGTTCTATTAATTAATTATTTTTAATTATTAATTTTGTGTTACTTTACTGAATTCGTAATCTTTCATGTTTTATTTACTTTTAAGTTAAATTAAATTAGGAAATATTTGGGGAGGATATGAGAGCAACTCTTATCAAATTATTCACAAACAAAACAAAATTCAGCTAAAACTAATCATAATGGAAATGTTCATATTAAGAATAAAACTGCCTAAGAATAGGGACTTGTCTTTATCTTGTGTTGATAAACCAAGAGACATTTCCATACAGTATAACTGATACTAGTCTTTTCATTCGATGTGGACCGGAAAGAATAAACTTATGTAAATAAATATTAAATCAGACAAATTATTTTTCATGTTTAAAAAATTCAAAAGTTTATGACAACAGCATTTTATTATTAAGTATTAATTTTATGTTTGCTGTCTAGCCTATGCAAATTACACGAAATAATACATTTGCACTAAGATTTCTAATAAAGTAATGAGTTAATTATATTCCGTGATCGTTAATTAATAAATACTGAAAATTTAATTAAAATTGCTTGATTTGCTGAATTTTTATGAATTTTGAAGTGAAGTGAGGGTCAAAATGCCCAGAGTCTGACTGTTCGACGAATCTCGTTTGTTACTTTATAGCATGACGTCATTTTCCAGTGATCTAACCTCCTTTACGTAAGTCGTGCCTGGGTTCAGTTGTGGATTGGGGTACGAAGTGGCTTGTTTTGTTTAATCCTGTCAAGTGTCTTTTAATCGTAGGTGCGTACCTTTTCTTCCTGAGATTCTCATGGATGCGTCTGCTCTTGAAGAGAAATCGACTCTAAAACTTCTTGGTCTTTCTTTCTCATCAAATCTTTCTTGGAGTTTATATATTAGATCCATTGCTCTTTCTGCTTCACATAAAGTCGGTTCTCTCTATCGCTTGCAACACTTTCTCACACCTGAGTCTATTCTCTATCTCTACAAATCCACTATCACACCATGTATGGAGTACTGCTGTCATACTTGGACTGGTGAATCTCTGTCCTATTTGAGGGTTCTTGATAAGGTGCAGAAACGTATCTGTAATTTGATTGGCCCCACCCTTTCTTCTTCTCTGCGCCCTCTCTCTCACAGACATGATGTTGCTAGTCTCAGTCTTTTCTATAAATACTATTATGGCATGTGTTCTTCAGAATTGTGTGATCTATTGCCTGCTTCCTTTGTTCCAGCTCGTTTGACTCGTTGGTCTAGTGGTCTCCATCAATCCACTGTTTTGATACCTAATTGTAATACAGCTTCCTATTCCAGTAACTTCTTCCCAAGAACTGCAGACTTGTGGAACTCTCTTCCTGCTGACTGTTTTCCTTCTATCTATAGTTTTAGTCTTTTCAAGATTATGGTCAATAGGCATCTCTTGTCTTTGTGATAATCATCTTTCGTTCCTGTTAGCTCCTTACATCAAGTGGCTTCATGCCTTGTCTGGAGCGATTTCCATAAAAACAAAACAACAAAAATATTAATAGAAAAAAAACAACACTTTTTATCGGCTGGCAGCATGATCAATACAAAAAGTGGAATGGAAACGAGGTGTAATGAAAAGAAGTAGTCTTTTAGTGAGTTATAAAAATAATTTATTTAAAAAATTAAAGTATTTATAAAAATATTTGTTTCAAAACATAATTCTTATAAATATTTCAATTTAAATTATTTTTATATAAGTCACTAAAAGACGACATTTTTTTTATCGAGTAACCTTGATCCAATCAAACATGCCGTCATCTAGGAAATAAGCCGATAATACTAGTATATTTACTCATTTAAAAAGTGTTTTTTTCTTCAGATTTCATACGTAATACTAAATTGATTTTAACTCCAATACGTTCAGCATGTCATAATCTTTAAAAGAGATACACAATTTTGTATCGGCTTTTCTAAAAGTTTTAACTCATCTAATTTTCACGTTCACCCCCCCCCCCCCCCCACTTTTTTTGAGGAGGGTGGGCATATATTTTCTACAATGAAATAAAGTGTAGAAACAATATTTAATGTTGGTACTAATTCCGAATAGGCACCCATAGATTGGCAGTCATGAGTAGTGTTTGAACGATAAATAAAAAAATATTGATAATTTGGGGGGTATCGAAATCGAAAAAATTTAAGCCTAATTTTCTATACCGAATTCGGAATTACTCTACTTTGTCAAAATAACCGAATTTTCTGGGCACAACAAATGTTAAGATTATAAAGAAAAATGAAAAACTTACCTGTTTAATATTTAGATGAGGAGGAGAGATCAGTTCGCTATTGAGATTTCACATAAATTTACCCCCATGTTGTCTGAGGTGAGATTTTCTTGTGTAGATGGCCAATTTATGTAAAACTACATAGTAACCTGGACTCACCTCGTGACCCCTCTAAAAATTAAACTGGTAAGTTTTTCAAAACAGTTTTTTATAATCTTAAAAGCTGTTGCTGAATCAAGTGTACCATAAAAAAAACGTGCACCTGTGTCATTTTTGTAGGTAATTTTCAGCATAAAAACTGTTTTAAAAAAGCGAATACCCAGGCAGAAGTAAGTGATTTTTATTTTAGTTGTACTCAGCATAATTTCACTTTTTTTTTTATACTAATGAGTCACCACTTATCAAGGCCCAAGGCCACTTGAGGATAAGGATTAATGAGATTGTCAGGTGGACGGTAAAACAACACTGTGAAGATCGGTATCGATGGTTGTAAATGTTTGTCTATTTAAGATGACCATGTTGTAGCAAACTGGGAAGCAGCCTCGTGGTATTTTGTTCCACAGACATGTAGTTCTTGGAAAGAAACTTTGCTCATGGAAGTTCCATTTAGTTTTAGGTACAACGAGGAAGAAAGGAAAATTATTTACAGTGGTTGTAGCTAGACGAGTTTTGTGAATCTTTTGCAGAGTGAACCATATATTTGAGCTCAGTCAAGCACATACCATGAAAATAACGATAGAGTAGAGAAAGACTAGCAACGTCTTTTCTGTGAGAAAGAGGCTGCAGGAAAAAGAAGAGGACATCGCCCACTAGATTTTGAAGTCAGTTCTGTACCGTGTCAAGGCACGAAAGGGAGTTCCGACCGGCACCTCCATAGATGTGGCAAAAGTACTCCATCTTACAGCGGATTTGACTTTTATGCAGATAGACGATTGTCTCAGGAAGGAAATACTTTTTGGAGCGGTAGAATGGTCCAACCATTATTCCAGTAACCTTGGCAATGGATCTGATGTAAATATTCCATTTCAAGTCTGGAGTGAAGGTGAGCTCTAGAAGCTTATCAAGGCAGGGAGTTCCTCAAGGAGAGAGCCATTCATTTCAATCGGGTCAAAATGAGGATCCGAGCATTAGGTGATGAGAGAGAAGCTTGGTTTTAGATATATTAAAAGTAACCAGCCACATTTTTCCCCATTGCACCACGTGTTCCATGGTAGAAGAGAGAGAATGAGAAAGATCTTGATCATTAATGCTCTTCGAAGTGTTGCCATAGGTGGTTGTGCCATCTGCATTAATGTCGATGAATGATCTTAGAATGTGATTTGGGAGATCATTGATGAAAATCAGGAAGAGGGTGGGGCCCAAAATGGATCCTTGAGGCATGCTGGCATTGATACTATTTGCTTCAGACTTCTGGCCACCAACAACTACTTTTCTAAACTTATCAAAAGAAAGGATTTGATGGTTGAGAAGCCATTTTCAGATATTCCATAGCAAGCAAGCTTGTGAAGTAGGCCTTTATGCCAAACCCTATCAAAGGCCTTTGAGATGTCAAGAGCTATTGCTCGAGAAATGAAACCCATGTCAATAGATCCTGTGTGATATTACAGTCAGCACAAGCTGTTGATCTTTCAGGACGAAATCCATATTGCTCGTCACCGAGTAGGTTGTTTTTGTCCAGGTGATTGACAACTTCTTTATTTATTGCAGATTCAAGCAACGTACTTATGACGCACAGGAGACTAATTGGTCTGTACTGAGATGTAGAACTATCTACAGTATTTTTAAATACTGAGCAGACTGACAAAGTTTTCCAAGATGATAGGAAGCATCTCTCCTCTAAGTAACGATTGAACAGCTTTGTAAGAATAAGAGCGAGTTCCGAATGCAGTATTTTAAACACTATGATTTGAATGTTGTCAAGGCAAGTTGCTTTGCTGATATCAAGGTTTTGGATTTGTTTGGCAACATCCTGGACAGATATATTTTAGGTCTTGGGGAAATGCAGAAGGAAGGCGGCCATAACTGCAAAGGGTGGAGTTTGATTCAAAGTTCTTTGCAAAATGTTTGGCTTTATCCGATGCTGAGGAAATCACTTAAGGACCGTTGATGATGGTCGGGATAGAAGTCATGCATCTGTTCAGTACCCTGTTTGTTATTCGCCAAAACTCATGGGAATCAAGCTCAGCTACTTTAGATCTAACAAATTGGGCATATGACTCTCTCATGCTTTCTATAGCCTTTTTGCAGTGGTTGCTGGCAGTCCTAAAAGCGGCTTTAGTTTCAGAACATCTATTTCATTGAAATCAATTGAAATAGTGGCAGAACATTTTGAGGTGTACCATGGCTGGCAGTTTGGTTTTTGTTAGAATTTCTTGGAGGGTATGAAGCTTTCTATACCACGGTTAACCAATCACTTAAGTCAGATGAAATAGAGGACACATTCTTTTCAAACATGGAATGCAGGGGTATTTCTGACATGAACTACCTAAAGCTGTCCAAGTCAGCCATCGCGTATCGATACACTGTGCGATGGAGGGGGGACATGTTGTTGCACTTTGTTTTGATCTTAATTGAGGCAACTGAATGATCGGAAGATCCCAGTGGAGACAGAACGGTGGATGAGCACAGTTCACGGAAAGTTGTCGGAAAAAGATCAAGAAGATTTGCAAATTGACCGTCAGCAAGTGGGTTTATCAACAATCTGTGTTAGATCATAGGCAAGGGAGAAATCGTGACAAGACCCTCTTTCTTAATCTGTCTTGTTTGAGTGAACTAGCCATTCAACATTGTGAACATTGAAGTCTTCACAAACGTGAATGTTGGCAGAGGGATGAGCAGACAGGATATGGTCAATTTTCTCAGATATACTCTCAAAGATCGTAACTCCATCATTGTGGTGCTGATAGAGGGCAAATATGAATGCAGTGCTGTAAGTAAGTGTTACTCGGAAGCACACATAGGGCAATTTAGGGTCGTTTTTGGAGATGTCCCTGCCACAGGGAATGCCATCCTTAATGTAGGCACATATTCCATGTCCATGACGATCTTGAGGGTCAGCTTTGGATGTCATGTTCGAGTAACCATTAACCCTGAAATCATCTACAGAAACAGACGGGCCAATGCCAGTTTCACACAGGAACAACAGGTCGAGTTTGGTCTCTCGTAATTGGGTTTCAACCTCCGGAATGGTTGGAATGTAGACCCCTGATGTTGGACAAGTGTGGGGGTCTTTGTTGGAAGTTGGGGTTTTGAGGTTAAGTTTATGTTGTTGATTGTGACTTGTTATGCTGAGGTTGGAAAATTTGTGGATCAGCAGGTTAGTGTTAGGGTGAGGTTTAGGGTTAGGGTTGTTAAGAGCAGGGAAGAGAGAGAGAGAGAGAGAGAGAGAATGAGTAAAGAAGTAGAAAGATTTTCTTTGAAAATCATTGAAGAAAGAAAAGCTGTAGCAGTTCCCACTAATATGGCATTGAGAGGCTCCACCAGAAACTATTGCATGATCCAGAGTTCTATTCACCAAATGGTAATACAGGAACCGCAATATTTTTGCAGCTGCTGATAGGACAGCCTCCTTGGAAGTTACTCCAAGGTTCGGGTCCTTGACTATCAGGCGGATAACATCAGCCTAGGTAAAACGTTTACAATCAGCACCCTTATTAGGGACATGATAACAAGAAAGAGAATTACTCAAGTCGTCTCCAGCTACTGCTTCTTCCCCCTTTGTCACAAACATCGCTCATGGTAAATGAGGACTGAAGGACAAAGTAGGGGAAGCGAGAGTTACGGGCTGTCAAAAATGCACCCACAACGCGTTTTACTTATATATTTACATTGTTGCATTGTATTTTTTGTAAATTGTTGTTTTTTTATTTGAATTTATTTATTTTTTGGTAATTATGTTTTCTAGTGTTGTTTTGGGTATGTCGAAGTGTTTAGCTCCCAAAGAGGTTGCCATATCTTATCAACTAGTTTTGCCTGCAGAAAATAGACAAAACTAGTCAATAAAATATTGTAGCCTCTTTGAGAGCTAATCGCTTCAATATACTCTTAATTTGTATAATTATTTATTTCCCTCATGTATATATTATTTTGTAAATTGTTGCATTTGATGTGGACAGAACATTTTGGTATTATTGCCTCCCTGCACCCTAAGCTTGTAAAATGAGATTCTACTTTTTTTAGGCAATTACATGACAACAGCTTAAAAAACTTGGCAGTAAAAATAAATAAAACAACAAAAATAGTTTAGACTTTACAGTGAGGGATCAGTTTCGCATATGCATTTGACATAAAATAATCACCACCTTCAGACCAGATAGCATTTTTAAGGACATGTAAACACTTTTTTTTATCTTGGCTATTTTCTTAATTTCTTGGAAATCAATTGTGTGTTGGGACATGAAATTCATAAAATAATTAAGGCCTGTTCACTCAGAAGTGACGTCATGCTAGAAAGTAGCAAGCGAGATCTGTCGAACAGTCAGACTGTTGCTAATTAATGACAGCTTTTTTAAAAAAACATTAGAAAAGTTGAAAAATTGCATTTAAAAAGGAAAAGAAAACTATTCGATTTATACTGAAACTGAGCTTTATTCAATATCATTTAAAACTAAAACAAGAATTCAAAATGAATAATTAATGGTTTAAAGTTACAATAATATAAACCTATTATTTGCTGTGTAGAAAATAATGTTGGTTATAATGTATGTAAAATTATGTATGTTTTCAGCAGAATACAATCAAATACTGCAAAAACCTAATTATAAATTTAGGGAACAAACAAACAATAAACAAATTCAAAACAGACGATAAATAATTTAAAAATTAAAACAAACGATGGATAATTACAAAAAATGAAAATAAACGATAAGTTAGTTTAGAAGTTTATATTGAAGCGATTGACTGCTAAATTTTATAGACTATTTTTTTTCTGATTTGCCAAGCGACGACAGGGTAAATTAATCCAATGTATTAATTTGCTATCTGATTTCTTTTTTTTTTATTTTGAAAATATTAATTTGTTTTCTGTTTTTTGTAGATTAAATTGTATTTTAAAGACAATTTCTTCTGCAATATTCTATATTAAATACGTCATTATTATAATATCTAATTTAAAATATATTTTAATTTCATTTTTAATAAGCATGGTTTGATTTTATTTGTTTCTTACAAAAAACATACCCTTCATTAACCCTAAGTCCGAGTGGCAACATTTTAAATAAAGAGTTTGATTTTATTATTTGTTGATCAATATTTGCTAAATAAAAATTAAAGCAAAAAAAAAAAATGAAATCTGCAAACATAAAACAAATTAAAATGATGGATTAATTTGCCCTGTCACTGCTTAGCAAATCAGACAAAACTAGTCGATAAAATTTGGCAGCTATTTGGAGAGCTAACGGAAATGTTAGCTCTCCAAATAGCTGCCAAATTTTATCAACAAGTTTACATATTATGCATAAAAATAATTCCAAAATCATCATCTATATGAAACTTAATGATCTACGTCGATATATCTTATCAATTTTCAAAATATTCTTAGTCAAGTTTGATCGGTCATATCTTCGGTTCTAGTGGTCATAAAAACCCACATTACATGGCACTAGAACTATTCATCTTGTTTTATATAATCTGTGAAATCTCAAGAATATCCAATCAAATCTAACGTTGTGGATTTTAATCGGAATGTAAGGTATGAAATATAAAAATAAAAGAATCAGTTTCCCTTTCTGGTTTTTCAGTTTTTAGTATTTTCTTCATTTTTTACTTGGAATATAAAAATATTTAATGTATAAAGGCACATGAAATTGTCATCATTGTAATGTTTATTTTATTCTCTTTCCATCAATATAATTTTTTTAAGAATTGACCCACAAATAAGAGTGATATGACTTGTTTAAGCAGATTAAGTGTGAAATTTTGCCGTTTTCCAACGAAAAGACGTTAGCAGCTTGTGATGCTAAAAGAAGGCAAATTACTTTGTAGTTGTGGTAGGAAGACGAGTTCTTTCTGTGAATGTCTTACAAGAAGTAACCAGAGATTGGAGTTTAGTCGAGCTTCTTCCATGGAAATAGCGACAGAGTAGACAAAGACTAGCAATGTCTTCTGTAGTGAAAAAAGAGATTACTCCCACCCCGCACCCACTAGATTTTGTACTCTGTCAAGGCAGGAAAGAGTGCTCTGAGTGTCACCTCCCAAGATGTGGCAGTAGTACTCCATCTTAGGACGTATAGGACTCTTATATCATGTCACTATCGATTCAGCATTATTTATCAACATATTTACCCCCACCACACATCTAAAGACATTATTGGGGGTTTCATTTTTAAGGGGGGGGGGCATACTATGATTATACGTTCCTCATTAAATGACATAATAGACACTGACATAGTAACCAATCCATTCATTTCTAAATCTTCCAATGTTTATTTCAAAAATTTGTTGGAATTTCATTTCATGGTACTCAAGTGAAAACCGCATCGTGATATCTTCAGTTATCCAATCAACGTCTTGTAATTTATTTTTTTTGCTTTGCACACATTTCTAATAGTAGTTCTAAAAAATATCAAACATGTCATCAAATATGAAAACTGAGATAAAATAATTAAAAAAACATACTTTTATTAACCCTAACCCCCAAAATTTTATTCATTTTTCTAATCTTGTCAAAAACTTTGATACATTTTTATGGTAAACAGAAGAAATCACTAGAGTTTTACAACAAACCCAACAAGTTACATTTTATACAATTACAGGAGTTTGTTTTTATTTCGTTATTCCACGGACAATTATATCCGACAACAGCATCTTCTCGACATGTTTGGTTGAACAAAATCAACAATTTTTGCCTATTTAACTTTTTATTCAATGTTGTGATTCTTCTCATAGTTCCTTAACATCAACAAAATTCTTTACTAAGGCTTTAGAGTAGGCTGCAATTTTAGTGGTGCATGTGAATGGCAGACGTTGTAGGTGTTAGATGCTTGGTCAAAAGAAAAAGGAGGGGAGCTTGAATAATTTGAAAATGTCTTTGGTTTTATATTGGGCTACCCAGAATCTTATTTTTCTTTGAAATGAAATAAGTGCCTCTTAAAAAGAGAATCATGCTGATTCCAGAAAGTAATGTTCTTAGATTGTCTCTATAATAAGTCCCCTTGAGTAGACTGTCTGATAGTTATCTGTAACGGATATTTCAAGCAGGCAGCCTCTGGTTGGTTGAATGGTGACCCGTGAAAAAGACTGGAATCCAAGATTTTCCACATTAATCTACCAAACTTTCTTTTGTTGTTCAAATATTTTTGTGTCTTTGTTGCTGAGAAGATTTTTCCTCTCTTGCAAGACTAATCCAACTTTGGCGCATTTGTTGATGCAACAAGCAAGGAACAAACCTACCAAGAATGATCTGCAAGATGAGTATGTTAAGCATCCTTCGATATCAGATGTTCATATTCATTAAGAATAGTGAAAAGGGGGTGAAAAACGACCAGATCGATGCCAATAATCAACAGCTTTCACGCGATAGTATCCCCGTACTGACTCAATTCCAGTCAATTGCCCTGCTGAAATACAAAAAAAAAAAAAATTCAGTCAAAATTTACAAGACAACGTTTAACTGAAGATAAAACCAAAAGAATTTCAGTTTTATTTTCATCGCAATATGTGCATATATGTTGGTTTAGTATTTTCAGACTAGGCTAGTGTTCGGGAGAGATGGATAACAACAAGCCGCACGTGCGTGGTCCCCCTCTGTATTTGACTCGATGTGGTGAGTGTAAAATGCAATAAATTTGGGCAATTTGGGGCATTTAACAATCTCAAAACTTAATTGGAAAAGTGAATTAAAAAATTTATTAAAATTATATGATCAAATATTGTGTATTTTAAAAATACAAATAAGCATGATTTGTAAAAATAAAAATCTATTAATAATAGGAGGGTACGTACCACAGTCAGCTGTAATGAAGTTGGAGTTCAGACAGATATGACTTTCAATCTCCGTGAAGGAAGCAAAACATTTACTAACTCCATCAAGATTGCACTGGCTGTTTCCTCATCAGCCGCAAACATTTCTCCAGAAGCAGCACGGATGGCGTATAAGGTTGCGACTGAGAAACATCTGGGGGTTTTGGCTATTTTAGATTCATGAAAACCCTTTCACAGCCTGAAAATGGTCCTAAATTAAAGTACTATATCAGATTTAACCATCTATATCCATTCATAGCTTTTGAGGATGTTTTAGGACCTGCAATGTCGCATGAAACCACTTTTTCACTGAAAAATGATGGATTTTGAGTTCCGTGGAGCCCTAACAGCTATTTTTGACCTGCACTTTCTGAATTTTGCAAAATTTTCAAAATGTTTGATTGTTTAGTGTTATTTATGTATAAATGAACACAAAAAAATACTACTCGCATGAATCTGAAATTTTTACCCATTACGTCCCACCCCTAATACTATTAATTAATAATTTATTTTAAATAGTTAATTAAAAACAAATATGAAATGAATAAATTTAAGTTTGAAAATCCTATTAAAATAATAATTTGGTAACCCTGGTTCTTAGGTTTTTATTATTTATAAATTTAAAAGTTAAAAAAAAAACTCGAAATTATTTATGCAATTTAAATTTCCACATTCCGTGAGACATTCGACCGATTTTATAGCAAAATCGATTTTTTTTTTGGTACTACTCCAGATGAAGCGCCTAATTTCCGTTACTGCTCGGCAGGTCTTATTTATACTTTACACGTATTGCATTATTTTTATTTCTTCTATTTCGTTGCATTGCTATGCTGTAACTTTTGTTTGAAAAGAACAAATATATTCTTCAGGTTTATCTAACAGTATCTGGGAAGTTGTAATGTAGCAAGGTGGAACATTTTTTGTCAGGTGAATTAAACAAGAAAACGGAATTTTCGATCCGGGGACGAAGTACGCGGCAGAAGAGCTAGAGAGTTCCTGCCTCTCGGAGTTTGCCGTCAAAGTGAGCTGACGTTGTTTTCGAGACCTTCACCGCCATATGAGGGTTGAAAAGAGGAAGATCCATTCATCTCGATATAAGTTACTGTAAAGGTTATTATAAAAAGTAAAACCAAATCCCAGAGCAAATATTGGAGTTATTCGTCGTTCTTCATAGGGATCCAAGAACACCAAACACAATGTTACAGTGTTTGATGTCGATTTCGGGAAGGAATGAACCTGCAATTTTTCTTTACATATAAGCATGGCAGACAGTGAAAAATAAATACAAAAAAAAATAATTTTAATTGTTAGAATATGCAGATAAACATTCTGAATGAAATGAAGCGGAACAAAAATAATATGGAAATAGTGATGGAATGTGAAAGGCTTTAAACAGCTGAAGGGAATGGGGACGAGTGGTGTAATGGATACTGTCGCAGACTGTGGAATCAGCCGAACATAATTCAAATCCAGTAAGATCAAATGCACCCACTTACATTATAATACCATTGGAAAAAGTATGATTATTAACCGACATCACGTATGGGTAAAATAGCAACTGGCAGGCAATCGATCATCTCCAATAGGTATTGTAGTTGAATATCCACCGAGATAAAACCTGGCCGGAAGAACAATATCCGACCGCTTGGTGCAGAGACACCTGTAAGGACACTTGCAGATGCACCAGACAAAATATATTCGTTCACTAAATGAACAAAACATGGCTGGAAGCCACGTCTTATAAGGGGCGTGGCTACATTGAGTGCTTAGGCGAAATACCAGAGAGACCATGGCAGTTAAGGATGTCTGAGTCTTCAAAAATCTTATATTAACCGGCTTAAATTAAAATCGACAGGAAGTGGCTGGCTAGCAAATCCAAGAGATCCCCTTTATCAACTCCTGGGCTCTTTCCACTCTACCACAGCTCTCACTGACTTCTCATTTGCCGCAACCGAACAATAAAGATGTATCATTAGATTTTTTATATGTAAATGTTCGTTGTTATTCTTTTCAGCACAGCACCAATACATAACAATGTGTTTCGAAATTAAGTAATCCAAAAGGATTTATTTGTCGTTAAACAGATCAAATCAATCTGTTTCTGTCTATAGCTTCTTTTAAGATGCAGCACTACCCTCCTCCAGGAAGTTTTTAAAGAAGATAGACATTTAGAGATTTAAGTAGGTGCTCTTATCTCATCCTTACAAAAGCATCACTGATCTCGTTTTTCTTAAGGGGCAGCACTCACCCCAGGAGGTTTTAAGGAGCAATAATTAATTTTCATGAATTAAAATATTAGATTTCTCTTACCGATAGGAGCAAATACAAAAGCTGTTATTGTACTGTTACAATTGTTGATCCTTTTGTAATCTGATGCGGAACCATTTGGGGAAAATTGAACTTCATAAGTCAAAAGGCACCTGAAAGAAGAATTTCAGAAAAGTGAACAGATGAGATGTTGTAAACGAATCTGTCGATGGGAGTGTGGCACCTTGTGTAGTTTAACAGATAACCGAGCTTTTCACGTTCTTTACTTGTCAAAGTGAGAAATACAAAGGTTCAGTAGTCATTTAAAAGGTTCACTGTGTAAACGAATGTGAACCACATGGCGAGTTGTCTATTTTGGTATTCTGAACGTATATGTACACGAGGGAGGGGCGTGTTGTTGTGTGATGATAAAATGATGTGCAGTCGTTTTTTGTTTGGGTGAGTGAAGTATATATCAAAACAGAAGATATGAAAATGAAACAAAAAAAATTATGTTATGGAAGCGAATAAAATCGAAAGGAGCGACCATGTTTCATATTCGCATTTTATTTCGTTATACACAAATAGCAGTAATTAGAGAGTAAGATAACAATTATCAAAAGTTCATAGTATGTTTGTGCTTCATATGGTAATCATTTTAAATAGCTAAGTGAAGTGACTTATGAATCACTCTGTATGTTCGAAAATTATATTCTGACGATCTGTTATGTTTTATCTCTTTCCCACGGTGCTAACGCATAAACAGGCGATAATCGAGAAATAAAGATAAAAAACAGAAATGTGAATAAATAGTTAATGTACCCGGCGTGACTCGGGAATGAATTTTTGCTGTTATATGAATCATATCATGAGAAATGTGAAAGAAAATCTAATAAGAAGAAAAGAATAGTTAAAAGTATGAATACTCAAGTTTTTCTTTTTTGTTTAATAAGTCTGCATTCTCATATCAAGGCCCACTATCATAGTAACCCCTGCATGTACTGTGCAAAAAGTACCTTTTTATTTGTTTTTTATCACATATTTCTTTGTATCTCCTAAAAGGTAAATCCTGTTTTCTTTTTTTAATTGTTTCCATATCCTTATCTTAAAAAAAAAGATTTGTTTATAGATTATTCATCTTGTGTTTGTTTACTGTTGATTCTTCCTCTAATCTCTTTGAGTGAATATGAGAAAGGATCAATCTTTTCCTTTTTGTTTCTTTATTTTCTGAACCTGTGCTTCACTTATATATCACGTTTGTAAAAATACAGTACGTAAGAATAGAGTACGGTTAAGATTTTTCAAAAAGGCGACATGCAATAGATCAAAAACTGTATAATGTTTTTAAGATTATGACATGCTGAATGTATTGGAGTTGAAATCAAGACAGTATTACGTATTAACAGGGAAAAAACATTTTTTCACACTTTTTGGCATGATCGATACAAAAATGTGGAATGTCAACGAGGTGTAATGAAGAGAAGTAAAGTGAGTTATTTTTATAACCTCGTAATTTAGGTTATAATAAATAATAACTTGTAAATAAAATGGATGAACTATCAAGATAAACGTTTAACAGATTTATTAAAACTGAACACAGAATGAATTAATTTGCCGCTGTACCCGATTGACATATTAACAGTCCGAAGCCGTGATCTGTGTTTACTTTCTCTCTGGGCAGAAGACCATTTTCAAGGGCGATAACTCTTAACTCCCATAATGGTTCAAGGGAGGTAATTCGTTTTCGTTAGTTGTCCTAACAGTTATAAAAATAATTTATTTAAAAAAATTAAAATATTTCTAAAAATATTTGTTTAGATAATCGTTTCCTTGCTTTTTTTAACCTCGAGTCGGTTCTTATTCTTTATTAGTCCAACATTTTCGGCATACGATTAGTCTTTGCCAGGTAAAGATCAAAGCGACAACATGGACAGACAAGTCATAAAACCCATCGAACCATTCCAAAACCTCCAATGCCGTAATGAATCCAAGGCAGGAAGTATGTGACGAGAGAGACATAACATAATAGTAATGCACTTTGATTATGCATAAACTTAGGCCCAAAAAAGCTCTGGGGATCCTAGCCTTTAGTTCGTCTTTTGTGTTGCTACTGGATCTGTTCGTGTCTAGTTCCACCGCGCACACCAAAAAGAATTTGAGGGGATTGCAGTCAGATGAGCTGGCGGGCCAAATGTCAGGTGAAGTGTATTCAACAAACTTCGTCTGGTAGGTAGGGTGATGAGTCTTGCTGCCCCACGTACAGTCTATCTGCAGCTACCTGGTTGGTCCAGGGTTTCACCACCTCACTCAGAATGCGGATGAAGCCATCGGTGTTCAGCTTCAGGAAAAAAGTGGGAATCTTGTATGACGTCACCTTCAGCGACAAACTCTGGCATTCTGACACCATCAGATTGTCGATCGTGCATTTTTTTCTCTGTTGTAACTTCGTAGTTGAATCCTGAATCTTTTGATTCCTTTCTGACCTTTTTTACCATCTTACTACTAACGCCGAGGAAGTCTAAAGTCTTATTTCTCCTTCTGGTGAAGATTTCAGAGAGAACTCTGAAATATGGAGATTCAAAATTTTCTATACTCAATTATTCCGAGAAAAAAATGGAAATATAGTCACCGTTTTTATGAAGACGAGACTAACAACGAAAGTATAAAAAAGCATGCAAAAAAAATTAGCAGTTGAAAATTGCGAACAAATATTGTTTGCACTGTGTATATTTAGCAGTACAAGCCGATAATGTTTTTTTGTTGAACAACTACCAGCTTAAATAAAAAAGGAATGGCGGAACTAGTGGCTGTATTATACATAAGGATATAACTTATTCCCATTTAGTTTCAGAAACATAGACTGCTTTTTTTTTTTAATGAGTCACCAGCCATCAAGATCCAAAACCAGGATATGGGTTCATCATGTGGGTAAATTGAAAATCTCCACATACCATACACTGGAAACAACAGCCGACCTGAGTTACAAAGGTCCATTTTCTACTCTCCATCAATATGGACGGCCTGCCTGATGTGGATACCAGTTGTGTCCTTATTTACTTGCAGGGCAGAGTTAGATACTAGGTCGGTTTTAACGGAGAAAATTTAGCTCCCCAAAAAAGGGCACTGGATTGGAGCAAAAATAAAAATTGCCTTGGTTGGAAGGATTTCTCATTCACTGACTGAGGACAGAACAGATACTATATTTTGATCCCAAACCGGAAGCCAAGATGTCTGATTGCCGCCGACAGCTCAACTATGAAACAAGTAGTACTAGTAGCAGGTAAGAAAGCAGACCAGACCAGACACTGGGTTGTATTGGATTACGAACGTTGTCCTTTTCTGTTGAATTATTCAAATGAAACAAGAAAGACTTACTTGCTGCCAATGATTCTGTCAGACCAAACAAGCAAAACTTGTTTTCTTGTAATGTTCAGGACTCTCACTGAAATTACCTGCAAGAAAGAAAAACAAAGACTTTAAAGTATGGCAACATTTTGGAATATTTATACATTTATTTTCATGGATACTAAGAAGTTTCTTTATCTTTTAAGTCTGTTTTAAGTCTATTTAACGTTTAGTTCATCTGTTTAAACGTTTAGTTCATCTGTTTAACGGCATATCAAACCATTCTAAAAAAAAAAAGTTGCTATTTTACTCATAACTGGGGAGGAATGAGTGTTCATATCTTTCTCAATGGTATTGCAATGAATGTAAATGCAGCTGGATTTGAACTCAGCTTTTCCGATTCCACAGGCATCATCAGTATCCATTATACAACTCGTGCTCACTCCGTTTGAAGACTTTTACGTTCCATCACTATTTCTTCTTCTTCAGGTATCAGGTCTGTTTGCAGACATCGATGATCATGGCTCTCCATTCTTCTCTGCATTCGGTCTTTCTAATGAGATCTAAAGTCGTGATTCCAGTGACCCTGTTAAGGCCATCTGTGAACTTGGTACGATGTCTTCTACTCTTTTTGCCATCGATTTTTCCTAACATCAAGCTTTTCTCCAAGCCGTCCGCCCGCATCATATGGCCGAAGAACTTCAACTGTCTGTCGTGGACAGTATTGAGAAGCAATCTGTTGTAGTCAGCCTTACGCATGACTTCTTCCTTTCTCTTCATGAGATTCGTAGGATTCTTCTTTGAAACCAAATCTCCGTTGGCTTCTAAACGACTTTCAGCCACTTTCGACAATGTCCAACATTCACAACTGTAAAGTAGGATTGACCATATGTACGTCGACAAGATTCTGTTTTTTGTGTTCATTTTTATGTTTCTGTTTTGAAAGATGTCCTCCTCACTATTTACATGATATTATTCTCCTCCGTTGTTTCTTTCAGAACTTTTTTGCAGCATTTTCATTTCAGTTCAAAATTATGGGCACTTATATAAAGAAACTGGATAGAATTTTTTATTTTAGAAGTTGATGCAAATGTAAAGTTATAATCCATTTTTGATGGTTTCCTTCACTTTAGTAGAATACCTTGAAGATGGATTCTAAGCTGTATCAAAAGTACTTGGTTAGTGTGAACCTGTTGCATATGTTCACTGCACTGGCCGCAATCGTCCCCACTCGTAATACCGGTCTAAAGATGTGCGATTCATTCAGTGCTGCAACAAAGAATTCTCATCTCAAGTAAAATCACGAGTTTGGCTTATAAACAAGTAACAGTTTTATTTGTTGGGGGTTACAAACGAAACTCGTGTTCCTAGGTTGAATGGCAGACTTGCAAAATGAGATTCTTCCCAACCAAAAAGAAGATAAGTCCAATCAGCAAAACTCTTTAGCTAAGAGCCCCAGTGGGGCCATCTTACCTGGGCAGGCACACAGTTCTAACTGATGGCCAGCTCTCTGAAAACCAAACTTCCTGTCATGCCCAGAGGGCCAGGTCTCCCCCCCCCCCCCTCTCATCTCTTGGGGTCCTTTGTCCCTGACCGGAAATCTTAGATTTCAGTATTTTTCACTGGTCACCGTTCAACCAACCAGAGGTTGCCCGCTTGAAATATCCATTACAGATAACTACCAGACAGTCTACTCAAGGGGACTTATTATAGAGACAATTTAAGAACATTACTTTCTGGGATCAGCATGATTCTGTTTTTAAGAGGTACTTATTTCATTTCAAAGAGAAATAAGATTCTGGGTAGCCCAATATAAAACCAAAGACATTTTCAAATTACTCAAGCCCCCCCCCCTCCTTTTTCCTTTGACCAAGCATCTAACACCTACAATGTCTGCCATTCACATGCATGCCTAAACCCTACAGCCTACTGTAAAGCCTTAGTAAAGAATTTTGTTGATGTTAAGGAACTATTAGAAGAATCACAACATTGAATAAAAAGTTAAATAGGCAAAAATTGTTGATTTTGTTCAACCAAACATGTCGAGAAGATGCTGTTGTCGGATATAATTGTCCGTGGAATAACGAAATAAAAACAAACTCCTGTAATTGTATAAAATGTAACTCGTTGGGTTTGTTGTAAAACTCTAATTATTTCTTCTACTAACGGTCTCTCTTCTTTCCAGTTTGGCTGACTTAACCAGTCATCTTGATTTAGAGGCCCAGCCATGATTGGCTGTTCGATTTTTGACTTTCTGTTGCCTCTTTCTCAATCCCATTATCCTTAGTTCTTTCCAGTCTTTCTAATTTTTACTTTGCAAATATTAATCCTTCTGGTGCCGTTGTATAAAAAACAATTTCTCCGGTAATATTCTATATTGGATATGCAATTATGATGATGTTTAATTTGTAATATATTTCAATTTCATTTTTAATTAACACTATTTGATTTTATTATTTCTTTCTTACAAAACATAGTTTCCGTTAATCCTGACATTAACCCTAAGTTCGGGTGACAACAAATTAATATTCATGAAAATAATATTTATTTGCAAAATAATCTGCAAAAATCAGAAAAACAAATTAATATTAATAAAAAAAAAGGAGCAAAAAAAAAAAAAATGTCTAAAAATTAGACAAATGAATATTTTCACAAATTTGCATGGTGGATTAATTTGCCTTGTCACTGTTGTGAGAAACAGACAAAGCTTGTCGATAAAATTTTGTAGCCATTTTCGGAGCTAATCGCTTTAATATAATCATGAACGCAATCTTAGAGCTTAGAGAATCTGCGTAAATCCCTCATCAATGATTCTTGATAAGTTGTCTCTCAGCTAGGATTTGCTTCATTCCTTTGGAATTTGTTAGGTTTCCTTTAAATACATTACCAACAAATTCTTCTTTTTTTAATTAAACACACCAATAAATCAGGTTCATTTTAGTAAATTTGTCTCCTGATATTAAATATTGGTGGCTATGTTTGCTAGTATAAATCAGCATCAGCAGCAGCATCATCATCATCATCATAATATTCGGCTTAACATCCGTTTGACATGCTGACATGTGTTTGACGGCTTTAAGAAATTAACTTCAAAACTAACCTATCTCTGACCAGGGCTTCATTTATCCCTCTTTCTCTCAAGTCTATTTTTATCGAATGCTCCCATGTTTCCCTTGGTCTTCCTCGATGAACTGGATCTGCTACAACTGTTCTACATCTACTAACCCAAGAACTTTCATACATTTTTTTAACATGGCCATACTGTTACATATCCGAGTCGGGCACAGAAAGGTTATTGATAAAACAGATGAACCTGGCGATTGTCAGTTGATAAGATAATTGTCAAATGACCAAAAAGTTATTTTAAAATAAAATAAAAAACTCACAACCAGACAAACACCTGCACAGGAAGAGGCAACATATGATCGATTGTCAAAAGATAAGTTTCTTCTGACAAAAAAAAGGATGCACCTGCAAGAATCACTTAAACAGTGATGTCAGAAGAAAACAGAGATGTCAGAAAAGTTAAAGACCATATTGCCAGGTGCGGTTGTGTCATGCCAGGAAAAGATGGACAGATTTTGGAAGTGTCAAATAAAGTTCAAGCTGTCACCGAGTGCAATCTCAATGAGGTCATCTAGGTGGCGACAAAATAATTATATAATAACAACCGAAAATCAAAAGAGAGCCAGTTGACGATCGAACCTCGGAGAGAATCAACCGTCTGATTCCATGTGCACAAGCCTCTCCGACCACCACCCTCATCGTCACCGACAAATAAATATACATATTATATTTTCTTAAGAGACCTGTGTTGTGATTTTTATTACGCCCCTCACAATACAACAATACTATCGAAGTCTCATGTTCTGCACACATCTCCCTATACTGTCAAGACTTAATCTTCCTGTTAGAAGAGACCAGAACTAAGACTTACATTGTCATATCATTTCAACCCATGCCATGCGTGGATTGAAATGATATGAGAATACAACAAATACAGCTTCAAACCATTCCTTTTCTTACCTGACCAGGTGGAGATAATGCTTTTGAACAAATGTGAACAAGCAACAGAGATGGAGCAGAGAAATTTGATACAGGTAAGTCAATCACACCTGCACTGACAGCAACATGATGTAGCACCTGTAAGCCCTACAAAACAAATGACATAGAATCATAGAAGCAAAGTAAGCAATGTATTACCTTCCATCATTTGCTTTTCATCAAAACAGCCGAGCCGACCTAGACACACTCGCCATTATTACATTACAGACAGACAAACACACATTCGCTTTTATTTATCTAGACTAACAAAATATACACATGAAGTACACATACATTTGCTAGTATTAAATTATTCTCAATATTCAGAAAATAAAAATGTGAGAATATAAAGTAATGCCTTTGAGAACTAGGTATGTAGGTTTGGTTGCAGACAGAAAATCTTATATTTTCATTATTCATTTTATTTTTGTTTACTATGTACAATTTTATGTTGCTAGAGAATATTATTTGTAAATGTTCCGTAACAAAAACTTTACTACAAAACAACACAGAGAGAGGGGGAGGGGGAGAGAGGAGGGGTAGAGAGAATGATTAATTAATGACTTTCTCACACACCAGAGCCGTAGCACGCAGGCTAGTAGCCCTCTCTTAATCATCACTTAATCAACCTTCCCCCTCTCTCTTTACAAATTTTATCCCCCCACTCCGGATAGTAAATCGCTTCTAGCTTCCTAACTACAAGGTGATTTTGCACGAGGAAAAAAATTCCTGTTTGGAATTGTCTAGAAAAACGAAGTTGAGCCATTAATCATATTCAATCTTAGTATTGTGAGCAGTTTTCCCACTTTGTTTACGTTCCATCACTCAATTTCTTTCTTCATTTCCAGTCTATCATGGATGAACTCACTGAAATTGAAATTGAAGTGTTTTACTTACTCCGCGAACTTGTAACAAATATTTTTATTAATGAAATTGAAATAAAAAATTAAACTTCATATTTTTCTTGATTGTTCAGATATTCTATTTGAACTTCCCTTATTTATTTTACTGGTCAAGCAGAATGAACGATATGAATTAAAGCCGTTAACATAATGAAGGCTTAATACTACTGTTATGAGCTACGTACACATTTCAATTAGATTACATTTAAAACAGATTCTGTCATTCATAAACATTGACTAATATTCATGCAAAGGAAAAGAAAAAGGCAGCAATCAGAATTGATGAAATGGGATTCCTGATAAACTAGTAGTCATTCTAAAATTAGAACAATGGCTTTCATGATGACATTTTTTTTCTACCAGATTGCTTCCAAATTAAATAATGATGACTTCAATTCATCCAAACTGCATCTTCCCACAGCCATATATACACATCCTGTATTGCTAATGGTCCGACGATGTCCTGAATGCAGTTCTCCATCTCAACCTGAAGTCTCTTTTTGTAGCAATCTCTTCCATGTTTTGATCATGCAGCTCGTTACCCAAAGTGGAAATTAATTCATGACTAATCCTCCCTTACCTCTCTGACTGGTCAACGCAAGCATAGCAGTGGGCAGCTGACGATGTGTACGGCAACCATGAAGAATGATTTTGGCTTAGTTCCCAGATCGACAGTGGAGTCACAATTGGTTTATCATTTCTTACGACTTTGCTGAGGACTGCCATGTATGGTCTACCATGATTCAGGACATGATGCAGGCCAGGGAAGAAGCCGGCTCAACCCAAGCAGAGTGAACACCATTGCAACAACAATGTATACACAAGTCGACACATTACACTTTCCACTATCACTGTGCAAGTGTCTGACAAAACACTTTTCAAATTTGAGAAAAGCACACAAAAAAACTTATATGAACTGTAATCTTCAATATTTTCTAAAAAGTACAGAATTATTTTGTTAAACTTATATGAACTGTAATCTTCAATATTTTCTAAAAAGTACAGAATTATTTTGTTAAACTTATATGAACTGTAATCTTCAATATTTTCTAAAAAGTACAGAATTATTTTGTTAAACTTATATGAACTGTAATCTTCAATATTTTCTAAAAAGTACAGAATTATTTTGTTAAACTTATATGAACTGTAATCTTCAATATTTTCTAAAAAGTACAGAATTATTTTGTTAAACTTATATGAACTGTAATCTTCAATATTTTCTAAAAAGTACAGAATTATTTTGTTAAACTTATATGAACTGTAATCTTCAATATTTTCTAAAAAGTACAGAATTATTTTGTTAAACTTATATGAACTGTAATCTTCAATATTTTCTAAAAAGTACAGAATTATTTTGTTAAACTTATATGAACTGTAATCTTCAATATTTTCTAAAAAGTACAGAATTATTTTGTTAAACTTATATGAACTGTAATCTTCAATATTTTCTAAAAAGTACAGAATTATTTTGTTAAACTTATATGAACTGTAATCTTCAATATTTTCTAAAAAGTACAGAATTATTTTGTTAAACTTATATGAACTGTAATCTTCAATATTTTCTAAAAAGTACAGAATTATTTTGTTAAACTTATATGAACTGTAATCTTCAATATTTTCTAAAAAGTACAGAATTATTTTGTTAAACTTATATGAACTGTAATCTTCAATATTTTCTAAAAAGTACAGAATTATTTTGTTAAACTTATATGAACTGTAATCTTCAATATTTTCTAAAAAGTACAGAATTATTTTGTTAAACTTATATGAACTGTAATCTTCAATATTTTCTAAAAAGTACAGAATTATTTTGTTAAACTTATATGAACTGTAATCTTCAATATTTTCTAAAAAGTACAGAATTATTTTGTTAAACTTATATGAACTGTAATCTTCAATATTTTCTAAAAAGTACAGAATTATTTTGTTAAACTTATATGAACTGTAATCTTCAATATTTTCTAAAAAGTACAGAATTATTTTGTTAAACTTATATGAACTGTAATCTTCAATATTTTCTAAAAAGTACAGAATTATTTTGTTAAACTTATATGAACTGTAATCTTCAATATTTTCTAAAAAGTACAGAATTATTTTGTTAAACTTATATGAACTGCAATCTTCAATATTTTCTAAAAAGTACAGAATTATTTTGTTAAACTTATATGAACTGTAATCTTCAATATTTTCTAAAAAGTACAGAATTATTTTGTTAAACTTATATGAACTGTAATCTTCAATATTTTCTAAAAAGTACAGAATTATTTTGTTAAACTTATATGAACTGTAATCTTCAATATTTTCTAAAAAGAACAGAATTATTTTGTTAAACTTATATGAACTGTAATCTTCAATATTTTCTAAAAAGTACAGAATTATTTTGTTAAACTTATATGAACTGTAATCTTCAATATTTTCTAAAAAGTATAGAATTATTTTGTTTACCATATCTTACCTCTTGTTTTCGTATTTCATGAAACTGTTCTTTGGAAGGAAAATCTGGTTTTCTCATTCTTTTCCACACATCGTATGGATTTCCAAGGGAGTTATTGATTTGATAAACAATCATCTGGAGGTCTTTAAAATAAAAATTGAAATGAATTTGATTGGTTAACGAAAATCATCTGTTTAAATTAGGCAGGTGCACATTGAGTATTAACTCATGAGGATTGGTGTAAATATGAAAATGCACTAGAGTGTTGTGAGATGAACTTTTTTCTATTAGCAATAATATATCTATCTGTACATTATCTTGGGATAAATAAACGTATGATTTTGGCAACAAAAAATCGATATAAAAGAATGTTTTTTAAAGTTAGTTTTCAATTTTGAGAATATTTTTCTGATGAATCATAGTCCTAGAAGATTCAAGATTTGGTTGACAACCTTAATTGTCTGGACAATTGAAGAAACGGCTGTTAAAAGGAATCTCTTTGCTGAAAAATAAAGATGTCGTCTATTTATAAATACTCTGGAGTTATAAATTAATATCATTTGAGTTTAAACACCAAAGTTTTTACTAAAAAAAAAAAATATATACATATATATTCACAGACAGCTGTTTCATTATATCTCAGCTCTTCAGTACACTGAAGAGCCGAGATGTGACAAGTTTTTTCATGCCGAGATTCTAAACCCAATAGCGAGACCACTTGCAGTCATGATTGGCAAGCAAGGAATCTAAGCTCTATGCTACCGAAACTTGTTCTGATAAGAGAGATTATAGTGTTTGTCTTTTTTGTTTATATCCATGCTATCGGTTAACAAGAGAGCTCTATTTAATATAGACTTAAAAATATACTAAAGTTGGATGAAATACATTGATGTGAGAAATCAAGAGCAACATGCAGGTACAAGCTCTGCTAAAATGAAGATGGTGCGGGACCAGAATTAATCTCACAGAGTGCAACTATCCAAGCTGAATTTCCCTTTATTCAGAGCATGGTGTCCCAAAAGAAGATAAATTGGCACTCAGCAAACAACAAGGAAAAATTCAACATGGACATCTGTAAGATACTCCAGCCTGCAACAATAGAAGACGTAAACAAACAATTAAAATTCATGACGACCATAATTACCCGCATGGTGTCGGAAAGATTTGGTTGCATTGAGCCCCCAACATCCAATGAGGTCCCACAATCTCAACCGTAGGACAAATAAATAAAAAATACATAGAAAAGAACCTAGATGTCTTCAGAAACAAGTAAAAAAAACAGAATAGAGGACCATCAACTAGTCTAGGAACTTCAATTAATACTCAGAGGAAAGTTAAAAGTCCTTCAACATGCTGAGTGGCTAAGGAGGAAAAAGAAAAAAAAGATCAAAGAAGCGTGTAAATTTCCTGTCTGACCCTTTTGGCTTTGCAAGAACTTTGCTAGGGAATAAGGAGTGGTCAACTGGAATCTTCACAAGACGAAATTAACACCCATCTCCTAAATTCTATGAGTGACCCATTGAAAGAACAAAATTTGGGTATATATGACTGATTGATACCTCAGGAGGTACCAGTGTTCCCATTTGACATGACATCCCCACATGAAAAAAAATTCAAAAAGTGATGAGAGCAACTAGATTCACCTAAGAACTTGGCTCGAACAGGGTACCATACATCGTTTACAAGTGATGTACAGGAATCCTCTATAGGTTGTGGTCAATATTAAGAGTTATCTGGAAGAGAGAAAGATCATTGAGCAATAGATATGTGAAGGGGGTATGGATCTCGAGGAAGAAGCATCAAAATCGCTGGATCAATTTTGTATCATTTCCCTGTTGAATGCCAGGAGTAAAATCGTTATGAAAGTGCCTTTCAAACTACATACACATAAATGGTTACATTTATATGTTGGCCCAAAAAGGCAAGTCTCTCCGATATGCTCATCTGCCTTAAACATACAGGAGTCCTGGCACAGCTTCTGAGAGATGCAAAGGAAAGCAAGTGGAACCAGGTTCATGCCTCACAAACTGGTGGAAGAAGCCCTAAAAAGATATAACTTGCCTTCATCAGTGTGCGACCGTATCATCGACTATTATGATAATTTCCAGTTGAAAGTAATTTCAAGAACAACAATATCAGAATGGCAAACACAGGAAAATGGTATTATGATAGGTAGCACCATCTTTGCTGTCCTCTTCTCGCAGGCTATGAACACGCAAGTAAAGGCATCCAAGGTAGCATGCTGAGATCTTCAGTCAGAAGTTTAGCCCCCCCCACCCCCACCCCATAAAAGGTTATATCGATGACCTAATCGTGACGAGATCAGTCATACAAGGCAGGTGAATTTTTTGAAAACATCATCTGAACCATCACCATCGCCATATTCAGTTGAACGTCCATTTTACATGCTAGCATATGTTGGACGCCTTTTAGAAATTGACTTCCAAACTAATCTACCTCTGTCCAGGTTTTTATTTATCCCTCTTTCTCTCAAGTCCATCCTTATGACTTCCTTCTATGTTTTTCTTAGCTTTGCCCTGCCCACTGACCCTGCTACCGTAACTGTTCTTCAGCTACAAACCCAAGAACTCTGATCCATTCTTTTAACATGACCATACCAACGAAATCTCCTGTTCTGCATACACATCTCCCTATACTGTCCAGATTTATTCTTTCTCTGAGGTCATCAGATCTTAGCCTGTCTTTATGACTCACAATACACATCCATTATTCACAGGTTTCACTTCTATACATCATTACTGCGTATACATGCCTGATAGAGTCTTCCCTTGGTCGACAGTAGTGATGCTCTGCTGGTTAGTAATGGCAGACATTCCCTGAACTTACTCCACCCACTCTTATAATCAAACAAGCACTAACTTCCTCCTGTGCTTCAATGGTGTCCACCAAAGTAATAACACTTTTGAACAATCTCAATAGCCTCACCAGAATTAATTCTAAACCAGCAAAGTCCAAGTCTAGTATTAAAAAAAGGCAAATTCATGGAGAAAGCTTAATTTACTATTGCAAGAGCAATAGTCTCGATCCTAAATGAACAGCCTAAAATGTACGGCAAAACTTTCAAGAGTGGTTCGAAAGACAAAGTTGCAATCCAACAAATTATTAAAGACCTTATGAATGGTTGACAAATTAGTATTACTAGGACGTTTTAAAGCATAGCTTTTTCAGAACGCAGTATTGCTCGCTATATTGTGGCCTTTACTTTTCCGCAAATTTTCTATCAGCACTGTGGCAGCGTTAGAACAATTAACAATCATTCATGAAGGTGGCTGGGTTTGCTAAGATGCTTAAGTAGTGTGGCCTTCTATGGTAAAAGAAACGCAGCTCCCATTAAGCAGCAGCGTGGAGGAGTTTACAGTCAAGAGAATGAGTGAATGGCTGCAGAAATTCAGACAACATCTGGCCAGAAATTAAATGCTAAAAGAGAGTTGCATGTGGTGGAAGAGAGACTGGGACGAAAAGCTATATTGGCAACATGGCTAAAGGCAAAGCGGGATTAGGTTATTTCCTCAATCACTAGCAATGCCAAGGGTAAAGAACAGTGTCAGCTTATCTAAGATGAAGTGTGCACGTGTGCAGAAGATCATTATTGAAAAATGGTCGGCCTAAATTAGCAAGACGCCTGGACAAAATGGGAAGGGGTCAAACAGGAAAGAATTACCTGGTCTGATTGCTTACGGTCGAATTTTGCAAGTTTCAATTCCTTATCCAATCAGCATATGATATCTTACCAACAATCAACATATATGGAGAAAACAGCAAGACTCCCAATTATCAGTTGTGGGCAAAGAAAGGAATATTGCAACATTCACTAAGTGGCTGCCCCAAGATTGTAGTCCAGACCCAGTTCACACATAGTATCCAAATGAAGCCACCAAGATAAACAGAAAGAATCATACTACAGTAATCTATATATAAAAGTGAACAAGCATGTGACCGGCATGCTTCAATAATCACGTATACAGATTTATTTTTATGAGCAAAAAAAGGGAGGCTTAATCTGATTCTTAATAACTTATAATAATTTTTTAAAAAAACAATAATCAGGTATGCAAATTTATTTTTATGAGCAAAGAAGAGAAGGCTTAATCTTAATAACTGATAATAAAAAATAAAGGAAAGAATTTCTTTCACATTTAGTAGACACAAAAGAATAATCCCTCGTTCTTAATATTTTTGTGACTAAAATAGGAATTAATCTACGGACACACAGATGCTTTGTTTACAGATTCAAGAGAGGGAGAGCGGATTAGTTTAATTTTTTAAGCAACACTTATCTTGCACATTTTTTTTTGTAAAAACTTTACTTGCATATTCGTTCTTTACGATTTGTTTGATTTTGTCTAAGTTTTACCTCAATTTACAGTAAGATTTACCTCGCGCTGATAACCATTAGAAATCAATTGTTATTGATAAAAATAAATTATTTACTACTAACCCTAACCTTAGCCTTGCTAGTATTTTAATAAGTCAAGATTGTAAATGTATCAAACTCCTCACCTTTACTTGATGCAGGTGGCACATCGACATAAATACGCACAGACAACCTGTGATCATCGGTTTGATTTCCATGTTCATCCTTGTCAGATTCAGGACTGGGACCCGGATCAATTGAATTGAACAACAATAAAGACATCTGGAAACTGAAAATCAAACAGATATCATCATCATCATCATCATATTCGGTTTAACATCCATTTTACATGCTGACACATGTTAGACGGCTTTAAGAAATTGACTTCCAAACTAACCTATCTCTGGCCAGGTCTTTATTTTATCTATCTCTGAAGTCCAATTTTATCACTTCCTCCCATGTTTTCCTTCACCTTCCCCTTTAAACTAGACCGGCTACCTAAACTGTTCTACATCTACTGACTCAAGAATTCTCATCCATTCTTTCAGCGTAGCATTAAAAGCCGATAACGTCTTTTTATTGGACATCAGCAAAATTTCACATCTAATGTGCTTAAACAAGTCATATCTTTCTTATTTGCGGGCCAATTCTTTAAACAATTATATGGATTGAAAGAGAATAAAATTAGCATTCCAATGATATTAATTTCATGTGCCTTTATATGGTAAATATTTTTATACTCCAAGTTAAAAATGAAAAAAATAAACGCTCTAACCAGAAAGGGAAAATTATTTTTTTTCATTTTTATATTTTATGTTACATTCCGATTAAAATGTGTCATACAAAGTCTATGATGTGTTTCTGTTATTGTGCTATCTATAATTCCTCATGTGTTAGAATTTAAATAATTATTTTAAAAGATGACTTAAAGATACAATTGTATTTTTTTTAATGAAACTGAGGATATAAAAAAACAAGATGTTTCTCAACCTTTTTTTTAACATCAGAAAACCGTTTAACGATATTTAAAGAGAACGTCTTTTTTTGTTTACATCCCTCACGCTTTATTTAAAAATAAAAGAAAAAGAAAAACACATCTATTTGTACTTTTTAATTCATATTTATCATTATTTTTTTTTTACATCTATCGGTTTATTTTCCTATGCAGTGTCTTTAGTTAAGTTACTATTAGCAAAATAGTAGACTAGAAATTAAAAGTCCGATAAAATTGAAATGGATTTTTATTATATGCCAATAAATAAAGGAGTATCACACGAAACGTTTGAAGGTAAGAAGACACTTTATTCACGAACGTACAAACACAACCAAACGTAAACAATCATAATAATGGAAGAGACTCTCTGAGCAAACGAGAAGGGCAAATAACTCAGTCATACTTAGTTATCGCCCCTGACCTATAAATATGCTTACAATATTTAAAATACTGGCATGACGTCCCCCCCCCCCCTAAGATAAGGACTAACGAGCATAGGCACTAAAAGTTTGTAAGTCTTTCAGGTACGTTGGTTTAACTCTACGTTTGGGGTGACGAGCATGTCCATATGTATTGGCTGTCAACTAAACGGGCTGTGTTGTCTCTACCCTGTGGAGGGAGTTATGATTTTTAGGTCTCGTTTTGATTTGACGACGCTCGTCATACCAGCTGGAGTGTTGTTGTCATGTCGACCGCCACCTTGATGTGTCTTGTTTGGGCGATTCCCGACTGCTCAAAAGTGGAATCCCAGGCACTGGGAGGCGTTCTGTGATCGCCACAGTGGCACAAAAGTCGGTAAACATGATCATGTTTACTACCACGAAGTTACGTGCTGACTGATCATGTGCCGTGGTTACTGTGGCGAAAATAGAAATTTAAACAAACACAGTTTGTTGACGCCGGCCGTCAGATTTTCATCTCCGTGTTATCGGTCGTATGTCTACGACTACGTCCGCAAGCTTTTCCATAAAACCAGCTGGTCCAAGCAGACGACAGAAAAAATCTGGAATCAGTCAAGAACACAAGAATAGCGACGTTCGGTCCTCCTCAAACAACGACGAAAAAACCAGCAACTTCAAGTACAACAAAATAACAATTCAACAACGCGACTATCACGACAACTTCTACGACAATTTCGTCTGCTAAACGTCATTGAATCAGCGACGTTGAACAACAACACAACTATTCGCACTACTGCTACACCGCGTCCTCCAACGCCGACATCTTTACACCGCAACTATTACTGCTTCTACTACGGCTCGCCTACAGGACATTGTCAAAACAAATTACTACTACCCACTAAGGCTTCTCGACTGTTATTGACATTCACTCCAATTCCGAAATTACTTCTCGGAAAATTCTTCCCGTTTATTTGTTCTGGAAAATAAACCATAGTATTTTTCCAATTTTAATCCTGTGTTGTTCGTTCATTTCTGCTTGTCACCATACGCTTACAGTAATATAACAGAGTCAACTGGAACCTCCCCCTTGGTCACAAATGAGGATTGGTTGGTTGGTTGGTTGCTTGCTTTGTGGTACTCCATTTTGCTGGTCACGCTGCTAATTGTTTCTGGGATGGCAGGCTAAGTCGCTATCGTCCTCGTCACTGTTGTCTGGATGTACAGGATTAATCCCTGGGCTGTGACCTGGGTGACTGGGGACCCTGAAGCGGTCATCTTTGTGGGTTTTGTATGTGCTACCCTTTAACTGGGAGCAGGAAAACTTCTGCATGTGAATCTAACCGTTTTGCTTGGATAAAACCAAGTACCATTCACACCCGTTATTTTTTATCAGGTTTTAAATCTCTTTTCATGCAGGACGACTAGTGTAAGGGAGCTTTAAGGATCCCCTGATGATCTCTGCAAGTGAAGCCCGAAATATGGTGGCCTCCTCCTGCTCCTACATGAAGGAGCAGACTTGACATGTCCGGTGGCTGCATTCTAGAGCAATACGGCTGTTGGAATTGAACTTGGAAATAGCAGACAGTTGACAGAAATTATGTTAGTCTAGGCCTCAACACAGGGCTTGTTATCAGTGAGAACCGCGGGATGGTGTTCTGACTGGATCAGGTATGGGCCAAAATGCTTTATCGCTACAGCAATAGCCAATGCCTCGACTTTACATGGTAGGCAGGTGGACTGGTGACCGTTTAATCTTGCAAAAAAATGACCACAAAGCAGTAGCTTCCCTTCTGTCTGTATACATCAGAGCGCCAATGCTATCTTGTTTAACAGATCCACAACTGGTCAGCAGGACGGGGTATGTGAATAGTTTTTGCCGATATCAAGTGCTTCTGAGCAGCATAAGTGGTCGGACCACTTTACTGCATCTTGTGACTCTCTTCTCGCTGTTGCTTCATCTAAACGGCTAAGGAAGTGGGAACAGTTTGGGATGACACGGTTTAAAACCTTATAGGCTCCAATGAACGATCGTAGGCCCCTCATTGTTTTGGGAGGCTGACAGGAACTAAGTGTAGCGATTCTGTGCGACCCAACTGACAAGGATCTTTCAGACCATATCCACCCAAGGATGGATGCTTGCTTCGGGCATATTATAGTTTTGCTAGCTGACAATCTTAAGTTGGCCAGAGACAAAGTGGCGAGGACTCTGAGGATAGGTCCTCAATGTTGTTCCCACCACAGTAAAGATCATCGGAAAGCTTTGCCACATATCCCTCTCCCAGTAAGTCGCCGAGTACTCGGGACATCAGTTCTACCAGAGCTGTCTCCGATCCTGGCATGCCCATTGTATCCCTAGTGTTTACACACATACCTCTGAAAGGGGTCACAACACAGCAATATTTCATGGTTTCTTTTGTGAAGGAAATTTGATAGAAGGCGTTAGTGAGGTCGGTTTTGATAATCCATTGCCACAGGCTTATCTTCCTCAGAGTGGAGTCAACATTCGGCATGGCAGACGGCTGGGGCTTTGAATAGCGATCAACGATGGAAAAAGTAGTGACCAGATGGTGATCTCCATTAGGCTTGCTGACTAGGAAAAAGTTGTTTATGTACCCCACCGCCATTCCATCTTCAGGCTGGGAAAACATACAGATGCGTTCCAATTCATCGAACTTAAGTTGTAGCTCTCTGAGTTTGTTGTCATTATATTGGGGAAGTTGGCCCTCGATGCTGGGTGGTTGTGTAGGACCCATGTTAATCGTGACCTAGAAGTGACCAGATGAGCCGTTATACCTAAAATCCTCTCCAAATACATCAGAGAATTCAGCATTGAGTTGTTGAAATCCAATCTTTTCTGATGGAGATAGCATGTCATCTGGATCAATGGCCACACAGGGAGTAATGTTCTCTTGGTGTTTGGTTGAGATTGGATAGGCACTTACCATGTGAGAAGTTGTTCTTGTTGGAAAGAATTTGGGTACTGCCTGACAGAGATGTTATTTCTGTATCTGTTACAGTCACTGGTGGTGTTTGCAAGCCTCACTCTGCCTCCTACACTCCTCGTGATTATGGGTTATGGGCTGATACCTTGCGGCTTGAATCCGAACGAGGCTCAGTGAAAAATTTGTCATCCTCATCATCAGGCAAGGAGTGTTCAAAGTACTCACCGGGCCAAATCATGGTTTGTCGGTGTGGGGCACACTAAACATGAGCATGTCCGACCTGTCTCGTGTTGGGTGGTGATATTCTCTTGGTGTTTAGTTAGTCGAGTAGGCAACTGTTGTTGTTGGAATTAACATGGGTATACAGCTTGACAGAGATGTTGTGATTTCTGTATCTGTTGTGATTCACTGGTGGTGTTCTCAAGCCGCACTTTGCCTCCTACATTCTTTGAGAGTATGGGTTGCAGCCAACATGAATCCAAATGAGGCTCGATGGCAGACTCTTCATGTTCGTCATCAGGCACGGAGAGCTCCAAGTACTGACCAGACCCAATAGTGGTCTGTCAGTTTGGAGTGCGCGCAACTTGAGCATGTTGGACCTGTTCCAAATTCGGAGGTCATGCAGTAGTCTGGAGGCGATAATGGTGTTTAATCGTCTGCCAAACACTTGCTAAGGACGTGGCCGTCTTGACGATGGCACTCCGTGATATGCAATAAATTGTCACGTGTCCCAACATCATCTCAACGATAATATTTTTCTGAAAAGGAGTGTGTCTGCAGAAATCAGGTACCTTAATACCATCATTTGTAAAGCCCCCGTGTGGGTGTGCGCATGACTTCTCTCAATTTTCCTCAAGGAATATGGCATAGTGGCTATCAAGGGACAGCCAGTATATAAGGTTATTCTTCAACAACTCAAAGGAAGAGATAGTCTTTTTGTTCCAAGGCACCCCTGCTTCAGGGTGCGTGCAAACATACTGAGAGATATTTGAGCAACTGATATGTATTTGAATGAAGTTATACCAGTACTCACCAGTTTGACTGGGTGTAAAGTGAAGAGATGCGTCGATAATACCTTTAGGCGCTCGCCCAATTATTTGGTGGGACATATTCTCCTAATTTATTAAAAAAATTTTTTTTTCTTAATCCTTTGGAAGTAGCGTATGTGGGTAATTAAAAGAGAGAGAGAGAGAGAGAGAGAGAGAGAGAGAGAGAGAGAGAGAGAGAGAAAAGGATGAGATAGGGGAGAGGAGGGAATGGAGGGAAGAAAGGAGGAAGAGAGAGACAGAGAAAGTCTATTATAACATCCCAAGGTATTCTGAAATCCTTTGACTGTGTCAAAAAGTATGTGTTTTGTCCATTACTTGTGTTACAGTTATTTAAAACATTGACACTATTAGACGTATCTAACCTTTAACTTTTCTTTTAGCTATTTATTTATTTACCTAATGTACACTGTACCAACGTTGACCCAATGAGTCATCTAGTGGTTATAAATTCTTTTAACTTGTTTTCAAAAGAATATGACAAGTGTTGTCAAAAAAGCGTCTAATTAAAAAGCTTACAGTTTAAACATTTCACAAAAATAGGTGTGCAAGGTTTTATTATGAAACATTCACCTGTCAATGACACATGGGGGGGGGGGGGGAGAGAAAGAAGGGAAGCTTTTATTATGATGCACTCACCTGTCAGAGAGAATGAATTTATCTGGAAGATGTCTTGTTGCCAGGCCACCAACATTCTCAGATTTTGAATAAACATTACCTAAAAGAATAGAGAAATATATTTAGAAAGTTAAAAGAAAAATATATTTTTTAAATGTTATTATGAGTCACCACTTATCAAGGCTAAAAGAATGTAAAGGTTAATGAGATAGATATATTCTCAGTTGAATAATGATCATTATGAGAGGATTGAAAATAATGTATGGAATGAAAAAAAAAATTGTTATGCCTCATGAGGACGGCTTAGGAGAAGTGCTTATTTACATCGAGGGAAGCAATATGAAATTCTTGGAAAGAAACTTTTTAATGGAATTTCCGTTTGATGTTAAGCACACGACGAAGGAAGAAAAGTTCTTTACAGTTCTAGTAGGGAGACGAGTTCTACAAGGAGAAAACAGAGATTTAAGTTCAGTCGAGCACTTTCCATGGAAATAACGATAAGAATCGAGAAAGACTAGCAACATCTATTCTGTGAGAAAGGGGCTGGTCGATTTTTTACTCTGTCAAGGCAGCAAAGACTGCTGTCCCCAGATGTGGCAGCAATACTTCATCTTAGAACATATTTGACTCTTATGTGATATTATGGGCATGTAGATAAAACAAAAACAATGTAGATTATGTCAAAACAGGAATTTATATCATCATCTTGGGTTAACTGACTCTGCTACCTAAACTTTCTACATCTACTAGACCAAAGACTCTCATTCTTTTTCTTCTCCATCATCATCATGCTAACGTCTGTTTTACATGTTGGCATGTGTTGGACGGCTTTTAGAAATTAATTTCAAAATTAACCTATCTCTGGTCAGCTCTTTTCTCTGAAATCCATCCTCATCACTTCCTCTTGAGTATTCCTTAGCCCCTTCTTGCCAACTGACCCTGCAACATCAAGTCTTCTACATCTGCTCCAGATTTAATCTTCCTCTCAGCTCATCAGAACTAAGTCTGTCTTTAAGACTCACATTACACATCCATCGTATCATTCTCATGTCATTTCTCTCCATGCAACGTATGTCCTAAACTCTCACTGGCCAGGTTTCACTTCCATACATCATCACACCTCGTACACGTGACTGATAGACTCTTCCTTTGGTTGACAGTGGTAACGCTCTGCTGGTTAGTAATTACAAAAAAGAAGAAAAATACAGAAGACCAGCTGGATAGTGGATAACTCAAAATCAAACATCTAAAAGGAAAAAGAAAAGAAAATAATGTTTCTTGTTTAAAACGTATGTGAAAAAATAAAAAACGAAAAGTATTTTCACTTGTTTTTAAGAAGTGTGACATTTCACTTGGTGGACAATTGGCAAGATTTTAATATCCACTGTCGGAGTCACGTTAGAGTTTCTCCATCTCCCCATAATTAATGACATGAATGGATTTCATCCTCTTGAGTAAGTAATAAACCTTTTTTTTTTCACTACAACTAGCATTTTGTTTGTATTTTTTTGGAGGGGGGGGGGGGCTACAAAAGATCCCACATCTCTAATGTATCACATGATCTGCTGGGCCAATCACAGCTTAGTATGTATCACATGATCTGCTTGCTGGGCCAATCACAGCTTAGTATGTATCACATGATCTGCTGGGCCAATCTCAGCTTAGTATGTATCACATGATCTGCTTGCTGGGCCAATCACAGCTTAGTATGTATCACATGATCTGCTTGCTGGGCCAATCACAGCTTAGTATGTATCACATGATCTGTTGGGCCAATCACAGCTTAGTATGTATCACATGATCTGCTGGGCCAATCTCAGCTTAGTATGTATCACATGATCTGCTTGCTGGGCCAACCACAGCTTAGTATGTATCACATGATCTGCTTGCTGGGCCAATCACAGCTTAGTATGTATCACATGATCTGCTGGGCCAATCACAGCTTAGTATGTATCACATGATCTGTTGGGCCAATCACAGCTTAGTATGTATCACATGATCTGCTGGGCCAATCTCAGCTTAGTATGTATCACATGATCTGCTGGGCCAATCACAGCTTAGTATGTATCACATGATCTGCTGGGCCAATCACAGCTTAGTATGTATCACATGATCTGCTGGGCCAATCACAGCTTAGTATGTATCACATGATCTGTTGGGCCAATCACAGCTTAGTATGTATCACATGATCTGTTGGGCCAATCACAGCTTAGTATGTATCACATGATCAGTTGGGCCAATCACAGCTTAGTATGTATCACATGATCTGTTAGGCCAATCACAGCTTAGTATGTATCACATGATCTGTTGGGCCAATCACAGCTTAGTATGTATCACATGATCTGCTGGGCCAATCTCAGCTTAGTATGTATCACATGATCTGCTTGCTGGGCCAATCACAGCTTAGTATGTATCACATGATCTGCTTGCTGGGCCAATCACAGCTTAGTATGTATCACATGATCTGCTGGGCCAATCACAGCTTAGTATGTATCACATGATCTGCTTGCTGGGCCAATCACAGCTTAGTATGTATCACATGATCTGCTTGCTGGGCCAATCACAGCTTAGTATGTATCACATGATCTGTTGGGCCAATCACAGCTTAGTATGTATCACATGATCTGCTGGGCCAATCTCAGCTTAGTATGTATCACATGATCTGCTTGCTGGGCCAATCACAGCTTAGTATGTATCACATGATCTGCTTGCTGGGCCAATCACAGCTTAGTATGTATCACATGATCTGCTTGCTGGGCCAATCACAGCTTAGTATGTATCACATGATCTGCTGGGCCAATCACAGCTTAGTATGTATCACATGATCTGTTGGGCCAATCACAGCTTAGTATGTATCACATGATCTGCTGGGCCAATCTCAGCTTAGTATGTATCACATGATCTGCTGGGCCAATCACAGCTTAGTATGTATCACATGATCTGCTGGGCCAATCACAGCTTAGTATGTATCACATGATCTGCTGGGCCAATCACAGCTTAGTATGTATCACATGATCTGTTGGGCCAATCACAGCTTAGTATGTATCACATGATCTGTTGGGCCAATCACAGCTTAGTATGTATCACATGATCTGTTGGGCCAATCACAGCTTAGTATGTATCACATGATCTGTTGGGCCAATCACAGCTTAGTATGTATCACCTGATCTGCTGGGCCAATCACAGCTTAGTATGTATCACCTGATCTGCTGGGCCAATCACAGCTTAGTATGTATCACATGATCTGTTGGGCCAATCACAGCTTAGTATGTATCACCTGATCTGTTGGGCCAATCACAGCTTAGTATGTATCACCTGATCTGCTGGGCCAATCACAGCTTAGTATGTACCACATGATCTGCTGGGCCAATCACAGCTTAGTATGTATCACATGATCTGCTGGTCCAATCACAGCTTAGTATGTATCACATGATCTGCTGGTCCAATCACAGCTTAGTATGTATCACATGATCTGCTGGTCCAATCACAGCTTAGTATGTATCACATGATCTGCTGGGCCAATCACAGCTTAGTATGTATCACATGATCTGCTGGTCCAATCACAGCTTAGTATGTATCACATGATCTGCTGGGCCAATCACAGCTTAGTATGTATCACATGATCTGTTGGGCCAATCACAGCTTAGTATGTACCACATGATCTGCTGGGCCAATCACAGCTTAGTATGTATCACATGATCTGCTGGTCCAATCACAGCTTAGTATGTATCACATGATCTGCTGGGCCAATCACAGCTTAGTATGTATCACATGATCTGTTGGGCCAATCACAGCTTAGTATGTATCACATGATCTGTTGGGCCAATCACAGCTTAGTATGTATCACATGATCTGTTGGGCCAATCACAGCTTAGTATGTATCACATGATCTGTTGGGCCAATCACAGCTTAGTATGTATCACATGATCTGTTGGTCCAATCACAGCTTAGTATGTATCACATGATCTGTTGGTCCAATCACAGCTTAGTATGTATCACATGATCTGTTGGGCCAATCACAGCTTAGTATGTATCACATGATCTGTTGGGCCAATCACAGCTTAGTATGTATCACATGATCTGTTGGGCCAATCACAGCTTAGTATGTATCACATGATCTGTTGGGCCAATCACAGCTTAGTATGTATCACATGATCTGTTGGGCCAATCACAGCTTAGTATGTATCACATGATCTGTTGGGCCAATCACAGCTTAGTATGTATCACATGATCTGTTGGGCCAATCACAGCTTAGTATGTATCACATGATCTGTTGGGCCAATCACAGCTTAGTATGTATCACATGATCTGTTGGGCCAATCACAGCTTAGTATGTATCACATGATCTGTTGGGCCAATCACAGCTTAGTATGTATCACATGATCTGTTGGTCCAATCACAGCTTAGTATGTATCACATGATCTGTTGGGCCAATCACAGCTTAGTATCTCTCAGAACCCCCTCCACCAACTTACCCACTAACAAATTCAATTTCGTTGCTTTTGGTTTTATTGCTTTATATTTAAGTAAAATATGGCAGGAAGGACATGCCGCATTCTGTGTGCTGTCTGTCAAAAAAAGAAGCATACCATTATAGATGTGGAATAGAATGTGCTAATTGTCCATCACAACTAATCATAAACTGCCTTCTTTTATAAAAGACAGTTATCTTTACACAAGGGTGTCTAGTGGTAACTCACTTTGTAAATGCATAAGATGTTGTTGGGAGTTGTGCTCTTGTATTTATGATCTGTGAACTTTTCTTTTTTGAGGTTTTTTGATACTTGGAACTTGTTTTTTTTGTTGTTGTCAGCTTATGAGCCAGAACTTTTGAATCAGGATCTTCGCTCTTTTCATTATTATTACTAGTGTATAGCCTCCATCAAAAATGATAGAAAAGAAAATGCTTTGCCAGTGTTTACACTCACTATTTATCTAGATATAATATTGAAATATTCATATATAACCATAGTCAGTAATTTAATTTTTCATATATAAATTATTATCATTTCTGATGACCTAAAGAAAAAAAAAACACCCACCATTGACTTTTTATTATAGAATGGAGAATTTCTTTCCGAATTCATTTTAGGTGGCGGGGTTAGTCTAAGGTAGTTGTCTGATTTTCTATTTGCTTTTTTGCTTCCCCTCACCAATTGAAATGGTTTTGTTCGTGGACTAGGAAAAGGCCAGTGTTTTACTTGCTAACTTTTTCATGATGGGATGAAACTACATATATTTATCTAAATGAATAAATGCAAAAGTCTGTTTTCTTTTATCACACCTATATTACTATCAAAACGGCTTATGCTTATTTAAATCAATAATACAACATAGTCTTTGGAAATACTGTAAATATAGTAGAGAGCAATACCCCAAAATACAATTATTTGTGCTCCTAATTTGCATAATTATTTTTTTAAACAGTTTATTATAAATTAATGTTTATTGTTATTCATTTGTAATTTTATTATCCTATTTGCTTATATATATATATATGCAATAGTTTTGTCACTATTAAAAGTAATTAATTAAAGTGATTTAATAAAAAAAGGATAAATTACCAAAAAAACATTTCTTAAAATATTATGTTCATTAGTTTTCAAGAGAGGCAATTTAAATTAGAAAATTAGTTTTTTTAAATTACAATAGATTATATTTTAAACAGTTTATAATAAATTAATGTTTAGTGTTATTCATTTGCAATTTCATTGTCCTATTTTCTTATATATATATATTTATATTAAAGATATGTAATGTAAGTTATACATTTAAAAGAACACTTAAAGCTAGATTAATAACTGTCGGATGGCAGGTAGTTTTTATAAAAGATTGTTACCTTTACATGCTGTTCATAAATGCATACAATGGTGTTGAGAGTTGTGCTTTTGCGTTTGCTTGTGATCTGTGAATTTTTCTTCCTTGCAGCTTTTGAAACTATAACTGGGAATTCAGAAGTCTATGACTAGACTTCAAACGTTAAACAAACAAAAAAAAAAAACTCAGTTCGGTTCAATTCCTGTAGAAGCACAAAAACACTGTAACTTCGAGCTCCAATGAACGAAAACAATTCGGCTCACCGCATGATCTCACTCAACACTCACGTTTCTCGTCTCCTTTTCTTCTGATTTTCTTGTCTTTTTATTAGCAGATTTTCCCTCAGTTAATTCCGCTTAACCAATCAGAAAAAACATAATCCGCTGGCTCACTATTTGTCATGATAATTAAATCTATTATTATTGTGCAGCAACCAGTAGATTTGTTACTTCGAGGTTGTGAGTTCAATCCTCACTAGAAAACTAGTAAGCCAAAACTTATTTCCCTTTCCATCTGCAAGCCAGGCAAAGGCGGACCCTCTTACTGCGGGGAAGAACTAAGTCCGGGCCATCTCCACCACACGATTCTGGCTCAAGATCATCAATTCCGCCACAGAAACTTTGAATGTGTTGCCAGCTTTTGACGCAGGACTTTTGAATGCGGATCTCCATCCTCTCTATTATCATTATTTGCAAACATAAAACTTAATTGGTGAAAGATGAAAAGCAAATGACTCACTTGTAACGTTGATATCCAACTTCTGCTCTCCAAGATAAGCCAGCATGACCATCGCTGTGTGGATTGGTTTACGTATAAACTGGACATGAGGCGGATTTGTATTGTTCATCTGAAATCTTGCTAGCAATGAGCGTTGGGTGAATTGGTGTGGGTAATAACTCAGAAATGCATTATCATTGCTTAGTAGCGAATAGTTCAACAAAAGTGAGTCACGACAGGTTTGGTGCTGACTGATGATCTGGAGAAAAAATAAAAACAATTACGATTAAAAATCTGTGTAGCAAATAATGAGTCAGATTTATTACCAATCGGAATCCTAGTAATAAATTCCTTTTCTATTCATCTTTTTCTCTCTTCCTTGTTTATTTCTTTTAACCTTTTTTCCCCCCCTATTTTGTCTACTTTTCTTTTCTCTCATTTTTTTTTGTTCTACTTTTCTTTTCTTTCGTTTTCTCTCATTTTTCTTTGTCTACTTTTCTTTCTTTCTTACTTTACACCTTTCTACACTCCTTTTCTTTATTTGCGCCTTTCACATCTCGTAGATTTTCCTTCTTTCTTTCTGTATTTCTCTCCTTCTACATCATTTTACTTTCCCTTTTTTCAATATTTATTTTTCATTCTTTTCCCGATACTGATTGACTCTGTTTTTCTTGTTTCATTATTTTTACTGGTTTCTTTCTTTTTCTTTTTGCTTTAAAATTCTGTATAACTTTGCTCTTTTCATTTGTTCTTTTTTTGCATCACTCTTGTTCCTTTTTTATCTTTCTTTTCCTCTCTCTTTCCCCCGTCTTTCTTTTTATTCATATATTTTATTCTTTTTTTCACAGGTCTGAGTTATAGAATTAAAAAAAAATGTTTACTTCTGTGGAGTTAAGCTACAATTAGAGAGTTTTTAATAAGCAAAATTTGCTGAAGTTTTTAGAATTTTTGGTCTGTTATTTAGTTTACATGTTACTAAAATAAGGGGTAAAACAACAGGACCCCTTTAAATAATACAAGAGGTTAGACCACAAACGTACTTAATACAGTAGCATACGTAGTGCTTTGGTGAAATTATGTGAAATTAGCTGTAATTTGCAAGCTTACACAACTAAAGTTATGGGTATAGAAAGTTTGGTTTAACATCTGTTTTACATGCTGACACTGTGTACACATGATTGATAGACTCTTTTCTTGATTGACAGTGGTAACGCTCTGCTACTTAGTAATAGCAGAAGTTCCATGAAACTACTTCACCCATTCTTAATTCTTGCAATCACACTAGCACCAGCTTCTCCCTGTGTTTCAATCTAGTATATAAAGAAAAGTCAGTCGGATTCTCTAAGTTAGACTTAAATAACTTATACAATATAGTAAAGTTGGGTTAATTAACATTTGTTTCCCTAAGACTTTTTACCTATATATTTTAATCACATAAAATGTATGTTAAAATAATCCTTGGTTTTGGAATTGAGTTATGTTTGAAAACAAAATCTATTTTGTTTGATTGTTCTAATTAGTTGTAATTTGCAATTAACTCACCAAATCACCCATCTCTTAGTAGGTTTCTGTCTATTACACTTACCCTCTCTCACGTTTATACAGTTTTTATCACTTTTGCTTCTGTCATTCTCTCTTTTTGTTTATCAACATTCAAAGGTAATAACACTAAGTATAAAACAGAAGTCGATTATAAATAATAGGAAATATCACCACAAGTATTAATACTACTTAGCCCAGTGAAAGAGAGATAATGAGAAAGACAAAGAGGGAGAGAGAGAAGGCAGAGAAGCAGAGAGAGAAATAGAAATAGAAAGAGGGACAGAGAGAGAGAGATAGAGAGAAATAGGGACAGAGAGAGAGAGAGAGAGAGAGAGAGAGAGAGAGATTAGTGAACAGAAAGACTAATTTATTGATTTTTCTAATTTATCTGGCGATGCAAACTTACATTTTCCTGATTCAAATAATCTAACCCAAAGTCATTGAATAACCAAAAGGGTCACAATTTTTTCTAGTAACTTATTATAATCTAAGATAACATTTTTTCAAATTGGGTGGGTTCAAGCACCCCCCCCCCCACACACGTTTTCAAATCATCCCCTACAAAATTTCAGATTTCTAGGTGCATAATAACTTCATCTTATATATATATATGAGGAAAAAGAAATAATGTTTCGGACAGAATGTAAAAATAAAAATGGAATAAAGGATAAGCAATTCAACAACTAGCAAAAATAAACTCAAAAACTCATTTTGTATAGTTCTCCGAAATATTTCAGTCGTCTATAATACGACCATTCTCAATCGGTTGGTGAACTTTAATATATATATATATTTATATATATATATATATGAGAGACAGAGGATAATTCATGTAAACACCTTTACATAATTTATACTCCAAGAAATCAACAAACAATAGAATTGTGTACGATCGTTTCACAGACCATGTATTTTCATTACCGTTGTCTTAGCAGAGGGAATAGATGCCAAATTAAGGGTATATAGACAGCATCAATGCAATAACATACCAATCCCTCATTTACACAGCAAGTTAGAAAGAGAGATAGGAGTCGATGTATGGATTCCTCAAATTATAGCAGACTAGGCTGAAACTTTGTTTAGGGATGTATATAGGAGTCCTAAGTTAAAGAAAAACAGATGTTATATTCCAGGTAAGGAGAATCACCCCTTAGGAAACAACAAAATATTTATCAAATCATACAAAATATAAAGGTTATCAAAAGGAAAAATCATCTTCATATATGAGCTAACAATGAAAAGAAAGGTCTATAATGGCTCTGAAGTTTATTATCAGATATCTATATATCTATCTATATCTATATATCTATCTATATACAGGGTGATTCATAAGTCACTTAGCTATTTAAAAAGATTACCATATGAAGCACAAACATACTATGAACTTTTGATAATTGTTATCTTACTCTCTAATTACTGCTATTTGTTATTTTAAATTTGTTCGTTCATATATTTGTTTCTATATATATTTATTTTTATTTATTTAAATGTGTGTAAATCATCATATGTGCTTTTTTTTTTCAGACAGTCTGTCATTTACAATTGAAGAGCGAATTTTTATTGTTATTCATATGGCCAAATTTGATGAATCTCCACCACTTGTTGAAAGGCAATGATGACCTTAAATCAAAAATCACTGCCGAGTTTGTTAAAATTAGTCAATCAAATATGCTACAAAGAGTCGTAAATTCCTTGCAAAAAAGAATCGAGCTATGCATGCAGAACGAAGGTGGAAATTTTGAAAATTTGCTGTAATTTTAAACTCCCATAAATGAATTTGTTGAATAAACTTTCTATTTTGTATTACTGTATTTTTTTTTCCCCTTCCCTTCAAGGGGATGGGGGAATGAAGATATGTGTGATTGGCCAAATAAGTACCATTGCAGACTATGAAATTGGCGATGTGGAGTTCATACCTAATAAGATCTATTGTAGTCAAGTTACACACTGTTGTGAAAGGTAATAAAGTCACAATTTTTTATCTCGGCTAATTGATAAAAATAGCAACTTGTGTTCAATTAATTGCTAATGGGTAAAAATAGCAACTTGTGTTTAATTAATTGCTAATGGGTAAAAATAGCAACTTGTATTCAATTAATTGCTAATGGGTAAAAATAGCAACTTGTGTTCAATTGCTAATGGATAAAAATAGCAACTTGTGTTCAATTAATTGCTAATGGAAAAAAATAGCAACTTGTGTTCAATAAATTGTTAATGAATAAAAATAGCAACTTGTGTTCAATAAATTGTTAATGCATAAAAATAGCAACTTGTGTTCAATTGGTAATGGATAAAAATAGCAACTTGTGTTCAATTAATTGCTAATGGAAAAAAATAGCAACTTGTGTTCAATAAATTGTTAATGAATAAAAATAGCAACTTGTGTTCAATAAATTGTTAATGCATAAAAATAGCAACTTGTGTTCAATTGGTAATGGGTAAAAATAGCAACTTGTGTTCAATTGCTAATGGGTAAAAATAGCAACTTGTGTTCAATTGCTAATGGGTAAAAATAGCAACTTGTGTTCAATTGCTAATGGGTAAAAATAGCAACTTGTGTTCAATTGCTAATGGGTAAAAATAGCAACTTGTGTTCAATTAATTGCTAATGGGTAAAAATAGCAACTCGTGTTCAATTAATTGCTAATGGGTAAAAATAGCAACTTGTGTTCAATTAATTGCTAATGGAAAAAAATAGCAACTTGTGTTCAATAAATTGTTAATGAATAAAAATAGCAACTTGTGTTCAATAAATTGTTAATGCATAAAAATAGCAACTTGTGTTCAATTGGTAATGGATAAAAATAGCAACTTGTGTTCAATTAATTGCTAATGGAAAAAAATAGCAACTTGTGTTCAATAAATTGTTAATGAATAAAAATAGCAACTTGTGTTCAATAAATTGTTAATGCATAAAAATAGCAACTTGTGTTCAATTGGTAATGGGTAAAAATAGCAACTTGTGTTCAATTGCTAATGGGTAAAAATAGCAACTTGTGTTCAATTGGTAATGGGTAAAAATAGCAACTTGTGTTCAATTGCTAATGGGTAAAAATAGCAACTTGTGTTCAATTGCTAATGGGTAAAAATAGCAACTTGTGTTCAATTGCTAATGGGTAAAAATAGCAACTTGTGTTCAATTGCTAATGGGTAAAAATAGCAACTTGTGTTCAATTAATTGCTAATGGGTAAAAATAGCAACTTGTGTTCAATTGCTAATGGGTAAAAATAGCAACTTGTGTTCAATTGTTAATGGATAAAAATAGCAACTTGTGTTCAATTGCTAATGGGTAAAAATAGCAACTTGTGTTCAATTGCTAATGGGTAAAAATAGCAACTTGTGTTCAATTAATTGCTAATGGGTAAAAATAGCAACTCGTGTTCAATTAATTGCTAATGGGTAAAAATAGCAACTTGTGTTCAATTAATTGCTAATGCATAAAAATAGCAACTTGTGTTCAATTGCTAATGGGTAAAAATAGGAACTTGTGTTCAATTAATTGCTAATGGGTAAAAATAGCAACTTGTGTTCAATTAATTGTTAATAATAGTTATTGCATGAAATAAACTGAAAAAGGATTGATATACTGTAAGTGAGAATAAAATCAAACCAAACATTCTGCAGAGAATGCGGCATCTTATTTTCATAACGTTTTGTTTTCCTGCAATAAATGATAAACCCAAGCGTCACCAACCATTGAGGGGGGGGGGGGGGGGAAAGATCATCTAACATATAAAGTTATTTTGTTGGATTTTCAAAGTCACACCTAAATACTCAAACTTTACATCTGATGAGACAATTTTCATTTGTTAGTCTTGTACCGTGTTATTGGCAATATAATGTTCTTCGCCGCTACAATTTAGTTAAAAAATTACCCAGCCCGATCCAAACAACTGTTTATATGAAAACTTTTTAAACAATCACCTAAAAATAAAGATCAGCAAGGGGGATAACTTATTTTTAATTGAAGAGTATTATCGTCCGATCCAACACATGCCAGCATGTAAAACAGATGTTAAACCGATGATGGTGATGATGTAGATGATGGTGATGTAGATGATGATGTAGATGTATGTGATGATGATGATGTAGATGTATATGATGATGATGATGTAGATGATGATGATGTAGATGATGATGATGGTGATGTAGATGTAGATGATGATGATGGTGATGTAGATGATGATGATGATGATGTAGATGATGATGATGTAGATGATGATGATGATGTAGATGATGATGATGTAGATGATGATGATGATGATGATGGTGGTCTACGTTAAGCTTAAAAATGTGCAAACAAATAAAAATTAAAATGACTTCAGTGCATCCCAGGCAACGCTGGGTAGGTGTGGCTAGTTATAAAAGTGTTACTTGCTTTGACAACTAGCGCTGCATAATTAACATCGGCTCGCCATGTCCGAGGTTTACTCCAACCAACTAAAGGATCAGCTTCACTGAAAGAAACAAGAAATATATACATAAACCAAAATAAAAGCGGGAGTGAAACTTACCACAGTTTCCTCGGAACGATGGATGGGTTTAATATGTGTAGACACGGTAAAGCCGGGCGTCCTTTTATTGAAATTGCAATAAATTTATCTCGGGTTCTTTATTTGATATCTAGTATAGTCACTGGTTTATTGAGCCGTTATCTAATATTACTGTAACATCTTTATACGTAGAAACTTATATTGACAAAAAATAGTTGTTGTTCTTAATATATATATATATAGATAGATAGATAGATAGATAGATAGATAGAGAGAGAGAGAGAGAGAGAAGAAAAAAGAGTGATAAATATGCGACGATTGTCCAAATTTATTTCAAATTTCAATTGTTCAATGCAAGGTGTATTCAGTAATAAACTAGTGTTTATTATTCTTTCCTTAAGCCAAGGCTTTTCAAAGATCGAAATCTTATCATCAGAGGAGAAATACAGATGGATAAGTTGGCTTTCGAAAAAACCAAAGTTCAAATATTTGAAAAATGTGAAAATTATTATTAAAAGAATTTTTGTTAAAAAAACGCAGTGAATGAAAAGAAAAGTTCCGTGAAAAAGATATGCAAATTGTCCGGGTGGTAAATTTCCGTTGAAAAGAAGTCCGATGAATTGTAGAATGTGAAGATAAACTCTTTGCGTGGGAGCAGTGTGGAGAAAGTGCTCAAAATATAGGTAAGTCCAGACGCACTTAAAGGGGATTGAAAAGAGAGAAACTGGCCATTTTTTTTTATATACTTCCAGGACCAAATAAGGCAGATGATATCTCATTCAAGGTTTAAATCCAAATGAAACAAAAAAGGCAAAATGGTTAAAGATTTGGGGTTAGAGGGGAGGGTTTATGAGGTATGGAATTGTTTAAATAGCCGCTTTGTGAGTTGGGGGGAAATAAAAAAGGGAAAAGGAAAAGGAGGAAGGGTTGGTATGGGGATGCAGTTAAAGTGACAGGGAGGTTGAGGGTGTGGGCGGGCGGTAGGATGTAGGTTTTGGAGGGTAGGATTATTCTGAAGCGGGAAGTGGGTATAGAGATTGCTGATTCTAAAAATAGAATTCAAATGAGTGAGCTTCTAACATTTCAGGCAGCTAAGAGCAAATTAAATTGTAGTTACGAGTTATGGTTTCTGGGAGTTTAAAAAGGGTTAAAGTAGAATTAGTTAAAAGCATGGTAAAATAAATAGAGGAATGTGAGAGAGTGAATGATTAAAATTAAAATTTAAAAGGAGCTAGGGAATAGTTAATTTAAAAAAAATTTATTTTAAAACCAAATTAAGGGTTTGATGAATAATTAGGAGGGACATTAAATGACCAAGGAGACAAGAGGGGGAAATAAATTAATGGGAAAAGAGTTAGTGAAATTAAAGATCAAGTCTGTCCTACTCGGTTAAATTGAAATTTAGGAGAGGAGAACAGTGTAAGGGATAAGGATAGATTGTTTGAAACAATTTGTTTCGATTACAAGTAATAGGGGGTGGAATTGGGTTGGTTCAATCAAAACTTGAGTGCAGTGTCAGTGTTATAATCTATAGTTTATATATGTATGTATCATATAAGAGATTACTATTCCATCTATATACACATATAATGTCATGAAGTAATATAATATACAAGCTCGAGATTCAATGAGGAACACAATGTCCTTTTTTCATTATTCTTTTTTACTGACTTTCGTTTTTGCTCCCTAATATAGTCGGAAGAAACTGAAAGTTTGAAAAACTCTCTGAATTAGTGTCTTATACATATGGTTTAAATTTCATTTGTATTTGAAGCTTAAAGGGAGAGCTACCCCCATAGCTCCCTTGGTACATAGAGATTCGAGGCCACTTCCATTGTCTTCCTCAGAAAATTTTTCATATGAATATACTTTTAGTTTTTATGTAGATTCTCTAAACTTTCTTTCTATAGGGAACACACATTGACATTTATATATATAGATTACATTACATATTTTCAGCATTCAGAGTGTTCAATACACGAGTAAAGCTTAGTAAGTAGTAGTATGAAAATGTATTTATGGCAAGTAAGCTACACAGAAACGTTTATGTTTCATTCTTGAGGGAAATGGGAAATCATCAGGCAATTAGCCTGATGATATATTAAATAATATATGTATACATATTTTTAATGTAGTAAAGGACAATTCTGAATTATACCTCTTAATTAAAACATATTTACTACGATTAAAAGAAAAATATTTCATAGAGAAATATAAGTGCGGATTGTAGCAATATCCGAGGCAAAAAAGACAACATTTGGACAGGAACAAGTAAAAATCAAAACGGGAAACATTCTATTAAAAGTTTGGTTAGAATTTAATAAAAATAGAATCTTGAGAATCACTTGTTTGATGATCGACGAATCTTAAGATTCACTTTTATAATAAATAGAAACTACAATCAAGGATGCCCAATTTTATTTGATTAAATGTTGGCACAATGAAGAAATAGACAAATAAATAATCCAACCAATGAAAATATACTTATTATTGTTTCTGAATTTTAAACAGTTCACAATGAAAAGAAATTATAGGATAACAGTGATTAAGAAGGAAAAAGGGAGATTACTCTAACTGACTTATTAACAGTGATTGAAGAAAATATTGCACTTTAGATGAAAAATGTCTGGATTATAAGGTAAAAATTCTCCTTGGTATGATGAGTGTGGAATCAGATGCCCAACTTCATTTTATTTCATTTTGACACATGAAGAAATAGTTTAATAAATATATATCAGTAGAGATAGGTACGTTTTTATTATTGTATTTCGATGCATATTATTTGTTAGTTGTTTATAATCTCCATGTCTTCTTTCATATGATTACCATAGTTTTCTCCCTTGATTTAATAAGTTCTAGTTTTGTGGTGAAAACGAGGTATCTAATTATCTTGAAATAATATTAGCGAAACTCAGATATATACCAAGTGTAGAAAATTTTTGGTTTGGTTGTTTTGGTTTACGGCATATCAACCCTTTTTGGGTTATTTAATGCTGAATTCGGTCATTTTGGTGAAGGTTTTTATGCTTCAAGTTCTTTATATGTTCAAATGTTTAATCATGGTGTTTGGTTGAGTGAAAGGGAGGGGAAGAAAGAGGGGAAATGGGACGAAGGGAAATTGTTGCTTTTTGTTTTGGATTTTGCAGAACATGATTGAGTTTTGCAAAAGAAAAAAACAATAAAACATCAATGTTTGATGCATTTTGAGTCAGGAAGTCAATAACATCGGACAGCCTGATTTGGTAACGCCAGAGAAAATTTTTGAAAGTAGTGTATATAATTCTTAGAGTTACTTTTTAAAGAATTTTTGTGTTCAGATATTTGTTTCCATCATTGCTAACTCGTTTCTGTTTCTTGGGGGGGGGGGGGGGACTGATTTTTAAAAATAACGATACTTATCCAGAAGTACGGAGACATTCGAAAAAACAAAAAACAAACTGAGGAATATCTGTTTTATGTGTGTACCTGTTACGGGATGAAAATATCGTATACCAAAAATCACGTAAATTAATCAAGTAGTTTTTCTTTTATGAAAGAAAAACTAATTTTATCGATAAACAAATAAGACGGAAATATCACCGCTATTTAGGCATGTTCAAGGGAAATAATACAAACTTTTATACTATTTATAATACGCACATAAGAAGTTCACAAAAGTTTGTATTATCTCCCTTGAATATCTTGCTTGAACATGCCCAAAATGGCGTCGATATTCCCCCTTATTCGTTTATCGATAAAATTAGTTTTTCTTTTATAAAAGAAAAACTAATTTATTAATTTACGTGATTTTTGGTATAGGATATATTCAGCCCGTGACAGGTACGTACATCAAACAGATATTTCTCAGTTTGTTTTTATTTTTTTCGAATGTCTCCGTACTTCTGGATAAGCACCAAAATAATACCGAATCAGCAATCTATGAGCTATTCCAAACAGGTGTTAAGAAAGCAACGTACAAAACAAAACAAAAACTCCGGGACAATCGTTTAACAATCAACCGTTTTTCAGTTTTGTTTTCATTTCGAATCCTTTCTTTTTATCAATTCACCTGAAAAGTACGCAAATTTCATGCACGACACAAAATATTTTTTGTTGTTTCTGTCGGGGTGGGGGGGGGGTGGGGGGGGGTGGAGAGATTTGCCCAGTCCATTACACCCCCCCCCCTGTTCTAATCATCACACATGCAGCTGCTGCGAGGCGGTCTCCTTCGTCTGTGGCTCCTTCGTCTGAGATGTGGTACAGCTAATTAAGTTGCTTCTTGAGATGGGTCTACCGAGACACGTTGATTTTCACTATGGTCATCGTCACTGTTGCTCAACCGATTAAGGCCATCATCGACCGAGCTATTGGCCTCGTCATTTATCATCGGCATACACAACTCGCGATCGCTTGACGCTGCATTTCCACCGTCTTCGAGATTGCTCACCATCCAAGGGTACAGGTGAAGATGGTTAGGCACTCCGTCCACACACACCACGTTTGGGAACACACCACCTTCGTCACAGTTCCTGTCCTCCATTCACTCGTGCACCTGTTTGGCCGGGCTTTCACCAGCAAAACGTCCATCTGTTCATACATTTCATGTTTGTGGAAGCAACAGAAGGACTTCATCAATGCCTTTCACCCAGACTTCATACTTGTACAGTGCATTTGTCGCACTATGGACATCGTCTTTTGGCATGATATTGTACCAATAAACCGCCTCTTCGGCAATCTGTTTTATAGATCTATGGGACCTCTCGGAAACACCATTTTCTGACAGTGCTTATGCACACCGAAAACGCAATCGCAGACCCCAGCTTTAAGCAAACATTCTAAACCTATTACTACTAAAAGCTATACCATTGTCGATCAAAATTTCTTCGGGTGGACCCCTCTCAAAGAAAAAAAACCTAAGACACTGCATTACAATGACAGAATCCTCTCGCCACAAGAGTCGCTATATGACAAATGAGGTAGGCCCGCAATCGATGAGGGGTAGGTAGTGAACAACCCCATAGTGAGTGACATCCATACCAAACCTTTCTCATATGCTTGATGAGTCAAGCTTCTCATGTTGCCATCGTATCGGCACAGAATCAATAGACAGACATATGCGACTTCACAGCCCTCTTTATCGTACCAGCGGCGACCCTCTTAATGAAGTAGTTTGTTCGTTTCACTCCAGGATGACCACTGTTCAAATGTATCTGTCGTATTTGGCTCGACTCCATGCCACAGACTGTTTCCTTCCTCATTGCCTCCAGCCACCTCTGCGGGACTCTTGTGATCTTATTGGCTTTATTTTGACTTGACCTGACGAGCACAACATCTACCACCAGCGCTTACTCTAAAAAGGTTTGCAACCGTCTTCTGATAAGCATTTCACTAGCAGCCTTACTCTGGATTTCTAAGTCAACGCGTTAGTAATCCATCAGTGAACATATAAGGAGTCAGTCTTCAGGTGTAAGGATTTAGCTTCCCAGTGTATAACCAGATTTACTCCTTATAGAATGGCATTAAACTAGGCAAGGTTTATATGTCGTGTGTCCTATTCTGGTCGCATCCAACACGCATCTTCAATCGCTGTCCCATGTGATTCGAGCAAGACACCTCTGGCCAAAGAACTTGCATCAACTCACACATCAAGCTCCTATTGACACACCATTTACTTTTGCATGGGTCGGCCTGACTCACTCTATGAACAGTCTCAGTTAGCCTACGTCTTAATGTGACATCCTCGGTTTGGTCGTACCATTCTTCTGTCTCTGCGCTTGCCCATCGTTTGATGACACTAGTCGCTACTCACAGCCAGCCGCACACTGGGAGATGCCCAACAAACTTTTCGCAGAGAAAGAACACCTTTCTTCTAGTAATAGTGTCTGAGACGTCCGGCAGCTCATTTCCATGTTTCCAAAACAGGGCATCGTCTACTCCCCATTGGTCATTCCGGAGTTTTGCTGACCAGTCCAAAATGCGAAAAATACTCAGTGACACAGTTTTTCAGCTTGTTGAGAGCCTTGCCTTCTGCCCATTTCCACGCCGCAGTCCATTCATTTCGTTGTTGGTCAAACTCCGCTCGAAAATCGAGTTCTTCATTGAGGACTGGTGCAGCCGCGCAAACAGAAACTGCAATTACAACTGCAGTCGGAAGCTAACGGATTCAACTCCACAAGTCTGTATTCTCCCACCAATATTAACAATCTTGATGGTCTGCTTTCGCCATGTCCGGCAAATTTTTTTGCTCAGTATGGTGCAGGACCAGAATTCACTCTTTCTTGTTCACAGCGCTGAGTTCAGATCTTGTCTAGGAAAGAAGTCGACGCATAGCTGTCATCACCTGAACTTTTTCCGGACAATCCATAAAAGTGTTGCCTAGTCCTTCATATCGGTAACGTGCACCACTTCGCCGCAGTTGGGGGTGCCAAACTCTTCATCTGGCGAGCCAAGCAAAACAATCCCTAGCTAGGTGGTTAATTCCATCGCATTCGAAACACTTTATCCTGGTGTTCTTCATCTTGGTTTGCATCGGCCTCACGGCTACCGTAATTAATGTGGGTCAAGATGGGTCCTTTCTAATATAGCTCTCGCTCGAGCCAGAAGCTGAGAAATGCTCATAAGAGCTGTCGAACATGGTCGAGCAACCCATGGACAAAGGCTGCTTTTAGGCCCTGATCCGTCATACCATTGAATGGTACAGAAAGCTTCTGCAGATCCGTCAGATAAACATCTATGGTTTCCCACAGGTGCATGCAGCGTGCCACAAACTCTGCATACACTGCATAAGAGTCCAGGGCAAACATCGTAAATAAAGCTTCCTTTATGCAGGCATAATCTTCCTTTTCGTCTTCACTCAATTGTTGGTACACTGCAAAGGCGCCGCCTGTTAAACTCATAGGATTTATGCATTCCATCTTCTTTAAAGAGCACAGCCGACATACACATTCAGCCTTCTCAATCCATTCAATAATGGAGTGGCTGGGGTCCGGACCACTAAACTCCAGTATAGCTTATAAGAAAGCAATGCACAAACCAAAACGAAAACTTTGTGGCAATCGTCTAACAATCAACCGTCGTTCCTGCCACTTTCCAGTTCATTTTCAAATCCTTTCTTTGGACGCTATGCAAATTTCATGCATATTTTCATGGGCTATTTTTTGCTGTTTATGTTGGGGGGGATTGGCTCAGTCCATTACACAGGAAAAACACCTAGAGAGATTTTTTTTAACTGTTGAAGCCTCGCCTTAATAGGTCTCGTGTTTATAAGGTCTTGAAACACCTTAGTGAGAAGTACCCTGATTTGAAGAGTAAGAACACCCAATCTCTTTCAAAAAGATGAAAAAAAAACAGAAGAAATCCAAAAAGAAACATAAGAAAATTGCTTCAGCAGCTAATGGCAGTTATGACATGATGCAAACTGTATTGAAAATTGATTTGAACCTATCATTTTTCAAGAAAAGCAAAGCTCAAGTTCTATCACAGACCGCAAAAGCAAAAGGATTGTGTACCTCTGCAGTTTACGGACTGCATTGAAACTGACGCTCTGTTGGCATATTCTGGCAGGTTACATAAACCGCCGGAAGATGCCGAAATGCTTAGCCAAGCAAGGTGCAGCAGACGACAACTTGAGTAAAATTCAACAAGAAAATTGGTTCAAAAATTCATGAACTTAAGCGAGTTAGGAGAGACGCTTCAGTCTTCTGAAGGAATTATTGACTTTCGCCAAACCAGGAAACATATAGGCGAATTGAACAGTTGCCGGACATGTGCACATATGCATCTGTGTGCACATATGCATCTGTGTGCACATATGCATCTATGTGCCCATATATGCAAGTTAAAAACAGAAAATGAGCTAAAGGACGCAAGATACTGGTTTTCTTTTTCACCCTAACCCTACAAAAAAATAGAAACACCCTAACCTAACCGCTTGGGTTAAAAAGGAGTACCCCCCCCCCCCCCCCAACAAAAAACAACCTAACCTTAGCCCAGAAGGTAGGGTTAAAGAGGAGTACCCAAAAAAAGAAAACAAAAAAAAAGCATTAAAAAATAATAATTTTTCTAACAGTTGTTTTGTTATATTTTTCTTCATAAAATTTTTGTTTTAAATATTTTTTCATGACAATTACTATACAATGACGGTTTTCTTCTCTATTTAAATGTTTCTTAATTTTTCAAGTTTGACTGCATCTTCGTAAAAAAAATCGCAAAGTTTTCATTCGCCATCTTCCGGCAGTTTACGTAACCTACCGGAATATGCTGGTGAAACATCAGTTTCAACGCAGTTCATAAACTGCAGAAGTACCGGATTGAGTTGAGCAAAGCTTCTTTTGGAAAAACTCAAGGATGGCATGCAACCTCCTGTGCTGTGAACAGAAAAAAAACACACCTTTAAGACTATTTCTTTAATTTTTTTTTAGATTTTCCCTAAAAAAGTCTGGATAAAAAGTTAGTTTTGAAATAATTCCCTGATTTTTAAAATTTTTGTTGTCATTTTATTTTTTTATTTCGATAACAATTTCAAGTTTTAGTGAATTATCTTAAATCTTGTTACGGTAATAAGTAACTTTATTTTAAACGCAATAAATTTGGTATAATCAAAATTTTAATAGGATTAATTTCATGTCTAAGAAATGTAAATTAAAATGTTTACACTTTATTTTTGCATAAATTTACGATTTTTTAAATTAATTTAGCATATCAACAAGTAAAAAAACTAGCAGGCGCTGTGCATTAATAATGAAAAAAAAAAAACATTGTCAGCAGCTACGACCGTTATGTTGCTGCTGCTGGTTTCAACAGACTTTTAGTATTTTATTAAACCTTTTTAATCTCAAATTAAAAAATATATGTGAAAAATGTTAATAAAATATTAATTTTAAATTCAGCTTTGATAATTTGTAAGTTAGGTTTTTGTTATTTGGAGCTGCGCTTTTTAATTTAAGGTTGATCTTTTTTAATTTGATAGTAAAACAGGTAATTTAAAAGTTCAAATAGAGCTTAAGTCGTGCATACATACTCATTATAAAATGGCTTCTGACTAAGAGAAGGATATTTCATCTTGATTTCAGCAGCCAATTGGCGTTCAAGCTCAAGGATATGTTGTGCTTCACCGTCACCCTAGAAAACAAATTCATGAATAAAAATTAGAATATTTGATAATCTATTTCATCAGGTTTAGCAACAAGTGAGCAGAAAATTTTAATTAATTCTTCAAACAGGTTGAGTGTTGCTAAAATTCGCTGTGCATTGGTTGACAATACAGTTCAGTTAAAACAGCCGTAGGGGAAAACACATTTCATTTATTTATGGTTTTTCTACTACAAATTATAAAGACAGTAAACGAGACAAGACATAAGATTAAAAATATACAATACATTGTTCCCATACATAGAATAATGCACTAATTATTCATGTATAAAAAGTACTTTTATATTTTGTGACAAAATAAAAGGTCAAGACATCTATAAAATGTTACATTCTTAATAACTGATGTGTTTCCAATAATTTATTTAAGAATACAATCTTGAAACATAAGCCCTTAATAATGAAGATGAAAAAAAGAAAAGAAATGTGCATATTTTTTTGGCACAAGTTTAAACTCGGTCGTAATGCATTCCAAACAGCCATCCAATATAAACTGAACATGGAGAGAACACCAACAAGTAATCAGACAGTACAAAGGTTGTTTCATGACTCCATTAGTGATGATGGGTTTTGAATATAAGGAAGGAGAGGATGACCATGCACTCCTCACAATGAATGTTTGAAAGCAATTGCTGAACAAAACCCACATCAAATTATCAAAGAAATGTTTAAGGCACTTGATGTTAGTATTTCAACAGTATGTCCGACCATCTGAAGTAAATTGTTAATTTTACTTAATTAACTTAATACTAAAATAGTTTTGTCTCGTGGTCTGTTGGTTGCTTCTAAAAATCAACGCAAGAAACTAAAATGTGTATAAATCTCCTGCAGGTTACAATGAAAGTCTGAACTTCGAGAGGAACTCCTGCTAGTACAACACCGTAACAACACTGACAAAAATTACCAAAACTAATGCTCTCTCAGCTGCATAAATTGGTCTGCCTCGTCTGCATTTCTAACATCCTTTCAAAGTCAGTTAGTGTCTGCACATATAAATTAGTAACTATAAAATCCACAAATCTGAGCACGAGTTTTTCTCTCTGGCAAACGGCTGTTCAACACTCAAAACATCTGGCACACTTTAGAGAAAGTTCTCATCTCAAAATTAGTCAACAGACAAATAAATGTCAGGTACAAGAAAAGGAAACTGACCTTCAAATGCCAGGAGAGAAAATCAATACGAACACCTTTTTCACGAGTGAAATAATTGGTACCATTAATCACGTGGCTAAGAAGAGCACTAGCATATTTTTTATGTCCGTGGTGATTTCTTTTGTAATAACAGCCATCGCCAGGTCCACCAAACTTCAGGGATTTATCAGCCGCCTTTAATCCTTCCGAACAAGCATCGTAATAATTCAAAAAACCTGGGGTAGAAAAACATTAAAAAAACATAGTTAAAAAAAGAACAATACTTCAAAAAAATAAGAAAGAGTTCAGAAATATGTTGTTGTTTTTTAATATAGATTCTACTTCACCTACATCAACTTTAATATAAATGCATAGAATATCAGATTAACGGATGAGTATCGTGATTGTCTGTGTATATGCTAACTACTTTTACGCTATTACACTTAGGAATAGCGTAGCAGAGCTGGTGCAAATGATGAATTGCTCACTACCTTGTGATAACGGCCACCCACGCTAGTCGAAGCGATGCTGATTCATGTGTCTGCAGTGGAAAGGGTGACAGTGGCGATTCCAAACATCTAAAACTGTGGCACAATGCGTAATCTTTTGGGGAGCTAAGTGTTTCCCGTTATATTCGTGACCCTTGCGCCAGACTTCAGTTGCAAATGAAGTGAATTCGCTGCACTAAAAATGTCAGCTCACTGATCGGGGTATTCGGTGTAATCCGATGTCAGCTAAAATATAAACAATGCTGGAGACACCAGCCAGGTTCAAGAGGTCAAAGAAAACCTGTCACCGAGATTTGCTGAAACACTGATGACGGCTGTATTCCCTCTTTCTTTCTCTCCTTCTCTCTCACTCCCCCCCCCTCTCTCTCTCTAGAAAAGAGATTGAAAATTGAGAGACTGGTTTGAATTCTGACAGCGACGCACGCGTCTTGTCGCGCGCTCTGAGATGTTTCTTTTCGATATTATATAAAAATATATTTTATTATGTAAGTAAAACGGGTTGCTCCATTATTACATAATGTTTGATTTGCAGCACAATGGTCCCGACCAAACAGCCGGCTAGCCAGTCTCAGAAGCAGACGACAGTGACTATCATCAGACAATGATTGCTCACTGGCCATAACAAGATGAGGCATTGCACATACGTGCACATGTTGTCACACATCATCCCGTCGTCACATAAAGTCCGGCAAAGATCGCCCAGCCGTCCAAAAGCAAACGATGTTGCCACATTGGTGCCGGTCCCAAGAGATACCCCTTCGGCCAAAGCGAACTTTGCCACAAAACAACGAGGTGAGCCGTGTCTGGTTATGCAAATAATTCGTTTTGTACAGTGTTAGCAGTTGTAGACAGACATCCATGACAGCAAAGTGAGTAATGGCCGGTTATTTAAATCATTTGTTTTGGGTTCTATAAAAGCAGGAACAATTCACTATTTAGCAATTTAGCCAACAGTTTAGTTTTAGTCAATTTCCATTGCAATAACCTGTATTTTGTTTGAGGCGGGGTTCATCAAAAATTGTAGCCCTGGGCCTGTTCGTCTGTTGAAGTTTGAGACCACTGCTTTCTGTAGGTTCTGTTTACTGTCACGTGGGATTCAGGATACAAGCAGTTTCATTCTGATAAAGTTTTATTTAACACAGAATATGAAATTGTGTGGGAATGATCATTTACAGACTGTCGTAAGAGGATCAGATTTCTTTCTATTTTTATATATAAAGAAGCCCCTGGGGGAACATGAAACAACCAGTAAGATTATTTTTTACCGCTGATTTACCAGAGATTTAAACCATAGTTATTACACAATATCCTTCCTGTAGTCTTATACGGACTTAAATATGTCAACTGGACTGTAAAATTAGGTCAGAAAGTAGAAACTAGTGATTTAAACTATAGTTATTACACAAAATAACTAACTCTACAAAGCCACCATCCGCCCATGCATGGAGTATTGTTGCCACATCTGGCCTGGTGCATCATCCGCTAGTCTCTCCCTCTTAGACAAGGTCCAAAAAAGAGTCGCCAACTTGATAGGTCCTTCACTATCCACCAAGCTCCAGCCCCTGTCCCATCGCCGCAATGTTGCATCCTTGTGCCTGTTTTACAAGTACTTCAATGGATTGTGCTCTGATGAGCTTGCTGCTCTGGTACCCGCACAACATAAATTCACTAGACCAACCCGACAATCTGCCAAATCCCATCCATACACTGTGGAAGTCCCCAAATGCCGAAGAGCTTTCTACTCCAAAAGCTTTTTTCCTCGTGCTGCTGGACTCTGGAATTCCCTCCCTGCTTCCTGCTTTCCTGACGTTACTGACATGCAGAAATTTAAAACTAATGTAAACAGACATCTCGCTATGCAGCTCCTAAATTAGGTTGACCTCCCCTAAACCGTCACCCTTTTTCTCAGTAGCCCTTTACGTCTACAATGGCGGTCTGCCTTGTTTGGGGTGAACTATATTAAAAAACCCAAAATAACCTGATTTTCTAAATTTTAAAGACGTTGATTTTTTTTTTAGACCTTATAATGATTGCTTAATTCTATGCAAACTATGCCTGTACCTTTAATCATGTACGCCATATTTTCACAGTTTTCACCATAGCAGTATGTTTTTGTTCAATTCAAAGTATTTGGAGGTACAAACTCTTAACATTTTTAAAGTGGTCCCTGAGAAAATGTTTAACCTCTGATTTTAGTAAGAGTTAAGCTATTGTTAAAAGACAGAAAAATATGCTGAATCATAGAAAATTTAAATACTTTTAATATCCCCGAATGAGAGCATAAAAATAAATTAAACTTTGTCTAAATCCATAACTTCAGTAATGTAGTTCTATTTTGAATACGATTTTTGCCATTAAATCATGTTTTCTTCATTGCTTTCATGTATTTTAAGGTCTGACTTCTTTCAATTATTAAAGGGAGCCTCCAAAGGTGTCGTATTATGGACCCATCCTGGGATGAGTACTCCCGCATATCATATGGATTCATCATCATCAATATTTTCTTAGTTTATTAAGTCCCTAATTGTATTTGATGCAATTTAGACAATGAGAATCCCATTCTTTGAGATTATTATTCATTGGTTGAATTTGGTTATTTATTACGAACGATATATTCAAATAAATATTTTGCTTTTGTGTATTTCGATATGAAGGGGAAATGACCATGTGTGTCTGTTTGCCCACACATCAATTGTTGATCCCTGAGAAAAATCTATAGCATAAGTGGAATCACAGGTTCTTGCGGATGTTTTAGCCTGGTTTTGAATGTGTGGTTTAGTCGCCAGTTGAGTTATCCCCCCTTTGCAAATTGGCTCTGGTCAATTTCCATAGGGGTGGATTGAACAGTATAAAAACTGTACTCTTTTGATTGAAGAGCTGTTGTTGCTTAGTGAGAAAAGTGAAGTGGAGAGAGAAAGAGGTGCAGTTGGCAGAGAATACATAAATTTTATTTTTCAAGAACTTTCCTTTTACGGATAGACCAGAGAATGATTAAAAGTTTTATTTCTATCATAATTTAACCCATAACTGCTTTTTGTTTCAAATATAACACATTCCAACAAAATGACTATTTCATAGAATATTCAACGAAAATGTGTCAAACCGCAAATTGTTCACATTTGCAACGAGCCCGTTGGCAAGTTTGAGTAGGTATTAGTATGATGTTGCATCAGTACACCCGCTAAATAGGTAATCAGTATCTTCGATGTAACGTGTGAGTGTCATCGATGTGCTATCTGCCTAATTCAAGAGCCTAAACTTTTAAATCTGGTGATAAAAAGTGTAAGTAACAATTATTTAATGATTCTTTTGTGTGTTATGATTATTTAGATGCATAGATTGTCGTGTTTTGTTATGCATTTAAAATTTCATGCTATTTGTTGCACATTTGTAACATCATTTAGTTTTGTTTAATAAATGTATATTTTTTTCAAAAAAACATTTATACTACTTTATATTACCCCTATGAAACGTTTTTCCCTTTTATCAATCCAATATAAACAAGCCGCGCGTGCGTGGTCCCCCTCTGTATGTGACTCGATGTGGCGAGTGAAAATTCCATTAATTTGGGCAATTTGGGGCATTTTTGACCCCCCTTTGACCCCTTGGGGGCGCGAATCAGAATTTTTCTGAGGTCAAGGATGCTCATTTTATATCCAGAACAATTGCCTCTACATTTTGGCCAAGTTTCAGAGAAATTGAATGGATGGATCAAACGTTATGGGAGAAAAGGGTAATTTTTTGCCATTTTGGGGGCTTTTGACCCCCTTGGGTGCGAACCAGATTTTTGTTCCAAGGTCAGCGATACTTATTTTCTATTAGGAACAATTGCCTCCACATTTTGGCCAAGTTTCAGAGAAATTGATGGATGGATGAAAAGTTATGGGGTAAAAAATGTAATTTTTTGCCATTTCGGGGCCTTTTGACCCCCTGGGGGGCTAACCAGATTTTTTTTCAAAAATCGGAGAATGTCACTTTCTAACCTGACCAGAGTTACAACTTCATGCAAAATTTCAGAGAAATTCAATGGATGGTTGCGGAGAAAAATCCGGACGGATGGACATATTTCAGGGGACCAAAAATAAAGCATTTAAGGGTGAAAGAAAAACCTGCTATATTTTTGGTTTGAGCCGAAACAAGTTCTGGAATGCACATTGTTATAAAAAATTCCTTTTTGCGACTACAGATGAGAGTTGTCCGTTAATTAGCGAAATTCCAACTGTTTTAATAATTAATCTATGTGACAATTGTCACCAAATTTCATCTTTTTGTCATAAAAATGGATATTTATCCAGCTTTTAATTCGTGGTGAACGATAATTTCACATTTTTACGACTGAATCATCCAAATAAATTATTAATTCAAAATTTGGTTGTTTACTGATATTTCATTGACCTACATACAAAACGACAACACACAGTGCATGAAAAACACTACTGCAGTTTAATAAACAAGTAAAATGACATACACTTAGAGTGCGTAGCAAGTAAAATTTAACACAAAAACGTACTTGTTTGTTATTGAAATGTATGGAGATTCTAAGTTTATGCAAATGGGAAAACTAGTTTTCGGATTAAATGTCAAGGGTGACAACTCTACATTTCAACAGAGAAAGAATATTTTTAAAAATTGCATTTCGTTTGCATTTAATTACGAGTTAAATGCCAATGCTTTTTCACTATTTTGATCTCAGTTATACCAAATAATTGAGCAAGAGAAAATATGAAAGAATGATTCAAACAAATAATTTATTAAAAGAAAGATAAGATTTAAATACATGGATTTTAATCTAATAGTTTTAGCCCTCTTTTTTTTAGGGGAGAGGATACCCTTCGCTCAAATGGCACATATTTGGGAGCAAGCGTAGATTTTGACACCTTAATTATACTTAATTATACTTAATTATACTTAATTATACTGGCAGTTGAAAGAAACATGTTTAACCTTATACTTTATTGAAAACAGCTTTTTTGTTCGAAAGTATTTTTTATGAAGAAAAAAAAAAGCCAATTTAAAAATAATAAGGGTAGATGTAAATAAGGACCAAGAATATTTGTGATATTTACACGCAATAAAACAAAAAAATCTGAAAATAACCTCAAAATGATTTTAATAATTATAATTTTGAATAGTGAATAATAAAATAGAGGAATAGAGAAAGAAAAACTACAAGTAAATAAAGGTTTTTAGTAGGTAGTGTAACAAAAAATCAAGTTAGAAAATATAAGAAATAACACAGAAAAGGACTTACAGCTGTGCCTACCTGGTGTTGCCCACAATACAGTGAACTGTCACGTCATTTTAGTTTTTAATTTTTATTTGTTTACACATTTTTAAACTTTGTATCATATTCTTCAATTTAAAATGAGTTATCAATCATATTTGCTTTAACATCTGTTTTACATACTGTTATGTGTTTGACTTTTATGTGATTATTTAAAAATGGTTCATATTAGCAGTCACCTGGGCCAGACGAAGTAATTTAAAAAATAAATTGCAGTTAAGTACATTATTATATTTCTAATAACACTGGACAACAATTGCAATTGAAAATTGGCTAGTCAGAAGCAAAGTTTAATTTGCCAGCTTAAATGCTATTTAGGTCTGACTTTGAAAATCCAACAACATAACTTTATATGTTAGATAGAAGAGTACTTTGATAAAATTTGTGGTAAAATCTTAATCTTACCTGAAACAGTCATGTTAACAGCATCAAAATCATGGCAATCGGGTTCATTCCAAGTTTCAAAATTCCACAATTTCACATAATGGAGTCCATATTTTCCTTAAAAATCAGAATAAATATTGAGAAATACACCTTAGTAATTCTTCGAGCTGAGTCTTCAGTGATTTGATGACTTCATCGCTTGTTTTGGGTTTTTCCCAATATCAGATAATCTCAATTAGTAACCAAGTCTTGCTTTGATCAGACACAAGCCCCCCACCCCTTTCCTCAAAGTGACATGCTTACAATTAAATGACATATTTCAAAGTAAAATAGTTATAGAATTCCCATGTCCTTGAAAAATTAAGTTTTTAAAGAAAAAATTGGTTTAATCAAGATTTGATAAGAATCACCCATTTTTCTATATTCGATTTGATTGTGAGATGTGTTTGAAAATTTTATGTTTTGCCTGTCCTTGTTTATTGAATGAAAAAAAAAGTATAGAACAGACTCCTTTATTTTGGAAAGTGGAATGACTAATGTTTTTGTCTAGAACTCCTGTCAGATTGGATCTTTTAAGAGGGAAATATTTCAAAAGAAATCTATGTTTATTCATAACTTTGTTAAAAACACGAAATAAAATATTTCTCATTTATTCATAACTTTGTTAAAAACACAAAATAAAATCTTTCTCATTAATTCATATAGATAAACATTAACATTTTGGTAATTTTAATAGAAATCTATTAATCTTTTAAATATGACCAAAAAGAGAGATGAAATCAATTACCTTTTCACTTGCAATTTAGAAATAGATCACAATTGTTAAAAATCAAGTCAGTCCCTCTAAAGAAAATAACATTTGAACACAAATGCTAAATATTTGAACAGGAAATAAAACAATATGACAGAACAGAATATTAAAAACAAAACAATCACTGAATTTAAAAATAGAATATAATAGTTAATTAATCAAATGTCCTTTTTCAAAAAAAATATGCAAATTAGTTAACCTGGCGACTGATATCACATATATATAAGCAGTATATAAAAAAAGACAGTATGCCTATTGTGTAAAGTTGAATTAACTTGAAATAAAGCGTTTTGACTTTACCGTTAATGCGAGAAATGGACCTAACTTTCACATTTATTCATTTAGATGCATATATATTTAAAAATGTCAAGTTATCATGTTTAAAATAATCCACAGCACATTTATAAACATAGGAGGAGGGGGGGGGCTCAGATAATTAAAATTTTCAAAGACATTATAGATATTTTTTTCCAGGTTATTAAAACAAACAAAGGAAAACAAAACGGAAAACATTGTTTTCAGGCCTAGAAAATTTGCATCTCATATTCCAGGTTTTCCAAGACGCATGGAGACTGTTATCAGTAATGGTGCCCGACAGTACATACCCCCATGCAGCACGTGGTCATTTTCTTTGTATGGCTAGGCCTCTTTCTCCATATTCAATAAATGATACTTACTGATATATCTTTGTGCTGTTCTTTTCACAAGATTTTTCCAAAGAAATAGCTGCGTTCTGTTCTCAAAGTCACTGAAGAAGTTGCGCAGCGATCCCATCAGTTCAAATCCAGGAAACAATCCGTTTGTGTAAAGCTGATCCACAAGTTCATCAAGCCATGAAAAATCATAGACTGGTTTCAAATTGCTGAATTCACAAAATTAAATTTGGATCAAAGATAATTGCTGAGTGCGTGCGGCATTTTAGGACAGGGTGTTTCGAACAAATTGGACAATTGTTTTATATTCTTTCATTTGTGAACCGTTTGAAGCATTTAATAGCACTAAAGTGCAATGGATAGCTCTATCGGATTGACACCCTAATATGTTATCATACCAGCATAAGCAGAAAAACACAAAGCAATAGCAAATTCACTTCAACAACAAAACGCTCAACTAGCCATAAAAATCGGCTCCCACAAACTGTCTAGCAAAAAGGCGCTAAAAACGCCAAAAATATTGATGACGTGATTGTCTACTAATATGTCCGTCAAACCAGGGGTGAACAAAATAAAACCAGCAGCCGTGACAAAATCACTCTTTTCTTTCCACTCTTTTCTCTAGCCCCTCGCTTTTGGGCGAGAGGCTAGAGGTGGTTCCATGCGCGTCGGCTGACTACTAAACACACACGCACATTCACACACTTCGACGTACTACCGCCAAGCCTAACATGGCTACACACACACATACAAACAAACATGGTCGCACACATGTGCTTACCACTATTCTCAGAACTAACTTCGAACGAACATTTCAAACTAACATTTTACCATGTAAGATTTGTAAATATATAAATATTTTGTGTTACCTTTAAATTACGTTTTATTTTTCCTTCACCATATGCATGCCTTATCTTCATTTAACTTTCATACACGTTTTTCCATGTTTTTACTCTTTTAAACATTTCTTGAAACAATCTAAATGTGAGCGTAGATCTTAGGATTTTCACTAAGATACAATATCTTACTAAGCTAAGGCCTGTGCCTCCACAGGTCTTTCTGTGTACAATTGGTGGGTTTGAGAGCTGGAGACGATGGATAACTGGAAAGCACTAGAATATAGAAGGGAATGACCTGCATGATGGTGATTCGCTCTGGATTAAAAAAATTCTGAAAATCTTAGCTCAGCACTCCTTGAATAAATTAACGATTGTGAGATGTGAGCTGGAGAATTGACAGAGATATAGAAGCAGTGGTTAGTAGCAAGGATCAAAGCTTCTGTCTGTATAAAAAAGGTGCAGAAATATCAAGGCAATGGGGAACTTGACAAGAGAGATGGGTGTTGGAGTGGCGACTATGAACAAACCACTGAACGAAGATCTTCGCTACTTCTCATAAAAGAGTTACAAGGGCCAACTACTCACCTCCAAAGGTGAAGAGAACTGCCTTGCAAAAGGGGAGAAACTCCTCAACAAGGTCAAACACCCAGACGAACCAGGGATGCTCTGCTTATTGCCGAGATTAAACTGGTGTTCAGACATTTCTTGAAGGACACCATGAAAGCTGCGTGCTCCAGTTTCAGGTCCCACTTGGAGGTCTTAGTGGAGGCTCAGGGCAGCTTCTTCAAGTGAGCTGTATCCGACAAAAGATCCTCAAAAAGATGCATTTTGAATGTTGAGAAAACATCAATTATTGGACGAGATTTGACATTTTTTCTTTCCTTTCCAGAACATGTAAAATATGTCCTGGACACTCTGTATTTAATTATGTAATAAAGCAAACTACATCTGACATTTAAACCAAATATATTTTCATAATTTGTACACATATTCTTAAATAGTTTTATTATATGTTTATTCCATTTGTAACTGCCTTCAACATCAATGGCTGCTTCTCCATTCAGAAGCAAACATGTTGAAATGTTCAAATCAAGTAGTGGATTGGGGTCATAAATGGTTGGTAACTTTTAATGCCGCAAAGACAAAGCTCCTTTCCTTCAATAACTACAAGAAACCTCTTCAACCACTGATTGTCATGGTAAATAACACCCTACGTAAGAGTTCAACATTCAAACTCCTCGGCCTAACCTTCACAGGTAACATGAATTGGAACAAATACATTGCAGACATTGCCAAGGCTGCAGCAAAGAAGGTGGGCTCCTCCTACCGTGCTAGTAAACTCCTCACACCTGACATTATCCCGTATCTCTACAAAGCTACCATCCGCACATGCATGGAGTATTGTAACCACATCATCTACTAGTCTCTCCCTCCTTGACCAGGTCCAAAAAAGACTCGCCAACCTAATAGGTCCCTCACTGTCAACCAAGCTCCAGTCCCTGTCCCATCGCTACAATGTAGCATCCTTGTGCTTGTTTTACAAATACTTCAATGGATTATGCTCCGATGAATTGGCTACTGTGGTGCCCCCTCGACGTAAATTCACTAGACCAACTCGGCAATCAGCTAAATCCCATCTATTCACTGTGGAGGTCCCCAGATGCCGGAGAGCTTTCTACTCCAATAGCTTCTTTCCTCGTGCTGCTGGCCTTTAGAACTCCCTCCCTGCCCCCTATTTCCCTGACAGTACTGACATGCAGAAATTTAAAACTAATGTAAGCAGACATCTCACTGCACAGCTCCTAATTTAGAAATGCATGAAGGACTATAATCATCTGATGCCCACAATACTTAATTACCTTTAAACTCCCTTCAGACTAGGATCAAAGTGTTGTATCTGTTCTGTCCTCATTCATAGAAGAAATCCTTCTAGACTGAGGCATATTGCTTTGATAAAGACGGTGAAAATAGAGCTTTGACAAAAAAAGCTGATAACAGAAAAGTTTTCATTCATGGAGTTACGCCCAGATAGTGGACCTGAAAATTATCGCAGTTCATTTAAATTTTGATAAAGAAAGTAATATTATCATTTATATTCGAATTAAATTTCATTAAAGTGATTAAACAAAGTGGGTTTCGGGCTCCCTGGGTGACTTGTTTATAGGAAGAAGAAAAAAAAAAAAAAAAAAAATTATAAATATATATATATATATATATATATATTCTTTGTAGAATGGTAGGAAAAATCCCAGCAGAGTGCTCGATTAATTAAGAATCAAAGTTAAAAATTAAGAGCATAATATTTATTTATTCTGGTACAGAAAAATTAGTACAACATTCGTACCGTCGGTTTCAAGCACAGAAGGTCTTACCCATCCGGCTCTCTTCAGCTTCTGTTGTCATCTGTTTTGGAAATGTGAGGTCACATGACACTCTTGTTGGGACGCGTTATTTGCTCAGTGTGTTGTGTGTGTTTGTTTAAATTTGAATTTAGTGTCATAAGACCGTTGAGATTTAAAACACGGGAGAAGAAAGAGAATTCAAGATTAAAGGGAATAAAAAGGGAATAAAAAAGGGGGGTAAAAAATAAAAAAATATATATGAAAAAATATATATATATATATAAATAAATATAAAAAAACATATATATATATAAAAACATTTTAATACTAAGAATAAAGGAATAAAAAAAGAAAAAGAGTATAAAAAGGTATAAAAAGAAGAAAAAAAAGGGGGTTAAAAAATATATATATATATAGAGAATAAAATGTAGAGAATAAAAAAGAGCGAGAGAGAAAGAAAGAATAAAAATAGAAAGAATAAAAATATAAATAAAAATAAAAATAAAGAATAAAAATAGAAAGAATAAAAATATAAATAAAAATAAAAATAAAAATAGATTAAAAATAAATTTAAAGATTAAAAATAATAATAATAATAAAAAATAAAATTAAAAATTAAAAATTAAAGATTAAAAACAAAAATAATAAAAATAAAGAAAGGGTTTCTCTGAAATTCCCGTGAGCCAAATTATGAATTTGTATCATTAGCCGTTATATTTTTGAAGGTATGCGTTCTAAAAAACCGTTGATGTGTAAGAATCTTTTCTCCAGATTGGAGTGATTTTTAATGAAGAAATTCGGATCTAAGGGAGGTAACTAAGATGGAAATATGAAATATTTGAGTTTGTTAAAATGGGTTTGTAGATTAATCTAGTGGTTGATAAAAAATAAAAAATTAAATATTTTTGCATTTTGGTGAAAGTCGAAGTTTTTGCTCTTGGAATTTATGTGGATATAGTTTGTTTAAATGGATTTGTAGAGTAATCTAGTGATTGATAATTAAATTAAATATTTTTGTATTTTTGTGAAGTTCGGAGTTTTTGCTCTTGAAGTTTAAGTGGATATAGGTTGATGAGGTGTTTGTTCGTTTTTATTGTGTTTATATTAGTAGAGGGGGGGTAGTTAGACATTATGTGAATCGGTCAGACCAGTTTATAAGCAATGCTTGTCTCTTGTGGACACATCCCCTGAATATTTCATCGCGGACATTTAAACAGGCTGTATTCGGATCGATGATGGCTTTTGAAATGTGGTATTTTTCAGCGTCACATAGAGGACATCTGTTTATGGCTGGAGAGAAGGATGGTTTTCTCTCAATTATTTTCCATTTGATGGTGAAGGGTGTGTTTTCTTCTTTAAGCTGCCATATTCGGGTCGCGAGTGCCGTATTAGCCTTGTTTTTGTATCTGAAGGAGTTTCTGTGTGCATATAGCCTTTGTTTGAAATTTCCCTTCGTCATCCCAATATATTTTTCTGCATTACTGGTATTCTGGTCTGTGACGGTTGCTTCATAAATGATTGAATTGATTTTGCAATTTCCCTCCAGGGGGCAGTTGTTTTTGTCTTGGCATGAGCAGCCTGCGTTTGTAATTGTTTTGGGTTCGGCAGAGATAATTTTTCTTTTCTTAATTTCGGGACTGGATGAGAGGTTTGAGATTCTTTGGCTAATATTATTGATTAAATTTTTAAAGATGGTGGGGGGGGTGGCAGGATCCCTTGTGTATGTATTGGAGTGTTTCATTGGGTTTGTGGAAAGGTTTGTGTGTATTGTTTTTAAGGTTCAGTGTGGTATCTAGGAAGTTTACTTGGTCTAAATTTGTTTTAATGGTAATTTTGAAGCCGAGATTATGGAAGGTGTTTGTTAATTCTTTTCTAAATCTATCTAATGTGTTTCCGTTGTGGTTGCGTGACAGACAAAGTCCGTCATCTCTATAGAGACCAAAGAAATGGTCTGGAAATTTATTTTGGAGTGTATTTAATATAAGCAAGCCGACTAAGTCACAGATGTCTGCACTGTCGTAGGCCCCCATTGCAACATCAAATGGGTCCTCTGGGTTTGATTTTTTAACCCAAGCCCTTCCCTCGAAGAAGAGAAGGGTTTGTCTTGCTTGCAGTATTGTGTCCCTTTCTAGTTGACTGATGTTTGTGTGTGAAAGTGCAAATGTTAAGGCCTTATCTAGGGTGTCTTTTGTAATGGATGGGTAGAAGTCTACTATATCTAATTGTGTGAATTTGCATCTGTGTTTATCTTGTATGTTATGGAACCAATTTAGGACTGAGTTAGTATTGCCCCACAGACTTAGGTTTATTTTTTCCTTAATTTTATTAACTATATTTTTAACAATGGATTTGCTTGCTAGTCCTAGTTCGCTTTTAGCTGGGTTGATAAGTCTGCATGAGGGTTTATTTGTGAAGTTTTCTTTGTGGTCTTTTAAAGTAACAAAGGCCTTCCTCTTATCTAAATAATTAATTCTATATTCGACGCCTAGTCTAGTAGCTATTTCAGTAGTATCATTATTAATAGATTTATATGTATCTGCCTTGGCTAATTGATATTTATCGGTAATGGAGCTAATTGTTAGGTCTGTTTTTTCCTTTTTAGTCATTTTATAAATATTTTTAGTTTTGTCGGAGAATACAAGTGCGTTATTTTCTCTTTTAAGTTTTTTTATGTCGGCGGTAAGTGTCTTCTGAAATGGATTTTGCTTGTTTGTAAAAACTAGGTTGTGAGTAATGTTGAGTAGGTCTTTTTCGAAATTGTCTAAGGCCTCTACTTTTGGCAGGTATTTACCAGATTTTAAGCCGTAGTAATTTTTTTCCGTTTGCCTCTGTTCTGTATTCAACACTTTCCACCTCATTCTTCCTATGACGTCCACTATTTTTGTCAGGAGTATCCTGGTATATGTTTGTTTTTTGGGGGTTGGGATATTTTTGGTAGAATATCCGAGAGTGTATAGTTCCATTTCCCAGGGTATAGGTGGTATTCGACCAATACCAAAACAAAGGTAGGCCAACTTTTCCTCAAGTTGCTCGACAAACACTTCCCACCCACAAATGAATTACACAAACTTTTTAACAGAAATTCTGTTAAGGTCAGCTATTCCACTGCCCCTTCAATAAGAAAAATTATCTCTGCCGAACCCAAAACAATTACAAACGCAGGCTGCTCATGCCAAGACAAAAACAACTGCCCCCTGGAGGGAAATTGCAAAATCAATTCAATCATTTATGAAGCAACCGTCACAGACCAGAATACCAGTAATGCAGAAAAATATATTGGGATGACGAAGGGAAATTTCAAACAAAGGCTATATGCACACAGAAACTCCTTCAGATACAAAAACAAGGCTAATACGGCACTCGCGACCCGAATATGGCAGCTTAAAGAAGAAAACACACCCTTCACCATTAAATGGAAAATAATTGAGAGAAAACCATCCTTCTCTCCAGCCATAAACAGATGTCCTCTATGTGACGCTGAAAAATACCACATTTCAAAAGCCATCATCGATCCGAATACAGCCTGTTTAAATGTCCGCGATGAAATATTCAGGGGATGTGTCCACAAGAGACAAGCATTGCTTATAAACTGGTCTGACCGATTCACATAATGTCTAACTACCCCCCCTCTACTAATATAAACACAATAAAAACGAACAAACACCTCATCAACCTATATCCACTTAAACTTCAAGAGCAAAAACTCCGAACTTCACAAAAATACAAAAATATTTAATTTAATTATCAATCACTAGATTACTCTACAAATCCATTTAAACAAACTATATCCACATAAATTCCAAGAGCAAAAACTTCGACTTTCACCAAAATGCAAAAATATTTAATTTTTTATTTTTTATCAACCACTAGATTAATCTACACACCCATTTTAACAAACTCAAATATTTCATATTTCCATCTTAGTTACCTCCCTTAGATCCGAATTTCTTCATTAAAAATCACTCCAATCTGGAGAAAAGATTCTTACACATCAACGGTTTTTTAGAACGCATACCTTCAAAAATATAACGGCTAATGATACAAATTCATAATTTGGCTCACGGGAATTTCAGAGAAACCCTTTCTTTATTTTTATTATTTTTGTTTTTAATCTTTAATTTTTAATTTTTAATTTTATTTTTTATTATTATTATTATTTTTAATCTTTAAATTTATTTTTAATCTATTTTTATTTTTATTTTTATTTATATTTTTATTCTTTCTATTTTTATTCTTTATTTTTATTTTTATTTATATTTTTATTCTTTCTATTTTTATTCTTTCTTTCTCTCTCGCTCTTTTTTATTCTCTACATTTTATTCTCTCTATATATATATATTTTTTAACCCCCTTTTTTTTCTTCTTTTTATACCTTTTTATACTCTTTTTCTTTTTTTATTCCTTTATTCTTAGTATTAAAATGTTTTTATATATATATATGTTTTTTTATATTTATTTATATATATATATATATTTTTTCATATATATTTTTTTATTTTTTACCCCCCTTTTTTATTCCCTTTTTATTCCCTTTAATCTTGAATTCTCTTTCTTCTCCCGTGTTTTAAATCTCAACGGTCTTATGACACTAAATTCAAATTTAAACAAACACACACAACACACTGAGCAAATAACGCGTCCCAACAAGAGTGTCATGTGACCTCACATTTCCAAAACAGATGACAACAGAAGCTGAAGAGAGCCGGATGGGTAAGACCTTCCGTGCTTGAAACCGACGGTACGAATGTTGTACTAATTTTTCTGTACCAGAATAAATAAATATATATATATATATATATATATATATATATATATATATATATATATATATATATATATAGTTGTATCGTTAGGGTGGGGGAGGGGGTCTTAGGTCTAATAGCCTAAAAGTGGAGACAAAACACAGACATGGACACAGACATGCACACAAATCTCCCATGTTGATATATATAAAGCAAAGATGCGTGTGTGTCCGTCCACACATCAGTTGTCAGTGTTTGATCTCCAAGCAAAACCAATGACATATCTGGAATCAGCAGGTTCCTGTGGATTTGTTAGCCTCGTTTTAAATGATCAAAAGTTTTTTCTATCATAATTTATGGAAAAGGTTGGTTACGAAACTGAAACACTTGATTGAAACAAGCGCTTTGTTTGAGATGACGGAGAAGAATTGTCCGATAATTAACCAAATTCCGACTGTTTTATTGATTTATTCGTGGAAAATTTGTCACCAAGTCACATTTTTTGCCATAAAAACAGACAAAATTAGCATTTATATCATTTGAATTATTCAGACTACTGTTCTCATCTTGGATGTTATTCTCTCAATGTTTCAGCCGATGTAACCTCCGACCTTCTTCAGGTGTGTCTTGTCGAACTTGGGAATCTGTACGGAATTTTGAACGGCATCCTTTATTTAATCCATAGGCGTAGCTTGCTCTCATTCCGTCAGCCATGACCAGGTAGAAATCTAAAGTAATTTGTAAGTGTATTCTTAGTATTACAACAGATAAAAGTGCTAAGTAATAATCAGTTCTAAGTGACAGTCTTCCAGAGGTTGAAGGTTCAATCCTCAGTACTGGTGATACTAAGAATACAATTACAAATCAGTTAAGACTTGCCCTATGAAGTCAAAGTTAGACACAAGGTCAGGATTTTTTTTTGTGTAGAAGATATCCATCAACTCACCAAAAAGAGGCACTCTAGATGAAACAAAAGTAAAAATTGCCCATGTCAAGAAGGACTTCTCCACCTATGACCGAGGATAGAACAAACACTACGCTTTCACCTCTGAAGGTTTATATAACTAAATAAATCAATTGCTACACAAAGGTGCTCATCTTCTCTTCACTATAGAGTTGTCTAATGAAAAGCAAATCAGAGATTATGGGTAAATTTACAATGGGAGTACAGAAGTATCCATATGACAAAATCATCTTTTGTTTAAAATTAATGTCTCACCATTGCCTGCATTCAATCAAAAATGTGTGGCAAGAACTTAAGGTTAGGATTCATTAAAGATATTTTTTATAAATTGAGAAGATTTAGAGCGATTTGTCTTTGACAAATGACAGGATATGCTGAAAGAAATTTATATTAGATAAATGTATAGCCTCCATCAAAAATGCAGAAAAAAATTATCATTCACACTAATATTCATATAAAATAATGTTTGAATCAGTGAAGTTAAAAAAATTAAATAAGAAAGAAAGAAAACGTCCCAATCTGGAAGAAAAAAGTATAGAAAGAAGAAAGTAAAAAAGTCTCATTATAGAAATAAATTAAATGCGGGGAGTTGACTGACTTGCTATTTCAAGTTGCTTCTTTAATTCCTGTAAATATTTGAAATGGGTTTGTTCAGCAGTTCTTTTTATATGCTAACTTTTGTATAATGGGACAGATTATATATATATATATTATATATATATATATATATATATATATATATATATGTAAGTAAATTTCGCGTACACAAAAATCGTAGGATAAATTTCATTTTTTTTTTAATCAATGAAATGGGCGGATGGAAAAAAAAAAAAAATTACTAAAATTTTCCTTAAGGCCTTATCGTCTGACCCTCTAAGAGGAAACGTCAGAATGATAAATTAAAAACTAAGAAAATCGAATGAGATATGAGGGGAAAAATTATTTAAGTTGGAGAAAACGATTAAGAGAAAAAAAAACAAGTAAATCTCTCAACGTTATGGTGGATTTGAATCATTAAAGATCTCCAACTGATGCTTCAAAATCTGTTGTCTACACAGGCTAGGTCGAGAATTGTTAATAACTAACGCCTCAATAATATTGAGATGGTAGTTCGACCTGTCACTGTGTAAAACAGAAAACCACCCATCGGAATACTTGTCAGAACAACTATTTGTACTAACCAGGTGATTACCGATGGCTGATTCCTGTGCCTGGAAGTTCCCGGATGATCTCGAAACCTTGTGTAAACGAATAACACATGGTATGTATTGGGATATTCTAATTTCTAATCTTTGGGATATCTTGCCAACGTATATATATATATATATATAAAGTATAAAGGTATAGTCAAAAAAGAATAAAAGGGAAATACCAGTAGAGTGCTCAATTAAATTAAATTAAGAGCGTAATATTTTTATTTTTAAATACAGATTTTAATCAGATATGGACCAGTAGTTTCTGACAAGAAACGGGTTGAATTCCCGATTCCGTCTTCTTCAGCATAGTCCGAAATAGTAAATGATGGAATTTCTTCAAAAAACACTTATAACCGTTATGAAACGCTATGTACACAGAATTTTGAAATGGAGGGCCGACGAGAACGCTTAGGTCAGAAAAGCCGTTAAGAGATTCTATATTTAGAAGTGAAGCACGAGAAGGAAGGAAGAAAGAAAGAAAAGAGAGAAAGAAAGAAAGAAAGAAAGGAGGGGAAAAATAAAATAAAATAAAATAAAATAAAATATTATTTTTATATTTATATATATTATTTCTATATATATATATGTAGAAAACAATTAAGGGTACGCAACTCTAATTAATTAAATTATCTAAAAAAGGGGAGGTAACTATTTATTATTATATAAAATATATATATGTATATATAAATTTCGATCATTTCAATTAATAAATATCAATTCAAAGTAAAAATATAAATATAGATAAATATATAAATAAAAAATATAAATATAGATAAATATATAAATACATAAATAAAAAATCAATATATACATAAAACATAAAAAAATCAATCAATATATAATTAAAATATCAATATATAAATGAAAAATCAATATATAAATGAAAAAACAATATATAAATAAAAAGATCAATATATAAATAAAAAAATCAATATATAAATAAAAAAATCAATAAATAAAAAATAAAAAATCTATATATAAATAAAATTTTAAAAAAAAAAAATCAATGTATAAATAAAAAATTCAATATATAAATAAAATCAATATATAAATAGAAAATAATATGTAAATAAAGAATCAAAAATCAAAAAGTAAATAAAAATATTAATATATAAGTAAAAATATAAATATAAAAATCAAAATATAAATAAATCAATATATAAATAAAAAATAAAAATATAAATAAAAAAAATCAATATATAAATAAAAATCAAAATTCATATATAAATATGTAAATAAAAAAATCAAAATTCATATATAAATAAAAAAATATATATATATATAAATAAAAAATCAATATATAAATAAATCAATATATAAATAAAAAATCAAAAATAAATATACACACGTACACATACACATATACATACACACACACACACACATATATACACATATACACACACATGCATGTGTAAATAAAAAAATCATCAATATATAAATATAAATAAAAAAATCAAAAATCAATATATAAATAAATAAATAAATAAAAATTCGAAAATTAAAATTTAAAAATATATAAAAATATAAAAATTTAAAATTTAAAATTTAAATAAGAAAGAGGGAAAAATGGAGAAAGGAAAAAAGGGTTGTGATCAGGTTCGTAGAACGAGAAGTCTGCAGTGGAAGTATGTAAGTGTCTGAAAAATGTATGTAGGGTTCTAGGAAGGCTTAAGTCACTCGATCCATCCAATAAATAAGGAGTGCTTGTTTACGATGTATACAGCCCTTAAAAACCTCATCGCGTACATTTAAACATCTGGTGATTGGGTTCATGATGGCCTTAAAAATATGGAACTTCTCAGCATTACACAAATGGCAAACATTAGATATAGGTGAATAAATGGGTTTTCTCTCTATGATTTTTCAATTTATAGAAAAGGGAGTTCCTTCTTTTAGTTCCCAAATTCGTTTAGCCAAAGATGTTTGCGCGATCTTTGTATCTAAAGGAATATAGGTGTGAATAATACCTTTGTTTAAAGGAACCTTGTGTCATGCCGTAGTATACATCTGTACTGTTATCAGTTTGACTTGTAAGCACAGCTTTGTATACAACTGAGTCAACTTTACAATTTCCCTCGAGGGGGCAAGAATTTTTATTTTGGCATGAGCATCCGGTGTCGACTGCCGTGCTTTGTTCTCTGGTGATGTAACTCCTTATAGGCCGCATGGTTGAGTAGCTGACCATGATGGTATTTTTATTGAAAAACTTATGTAAACTGTTTGTTGGAGGGAAATGTTTGTTTAATAATGAGAGAAAAATATGACCTACTCTTGATTTTGTTCTGCTGGAGAAGGGCGGCGAAAACCAGATAATCGATCTCCTCCTTTTGCGGCTGTTGTTCTGTGGAATATTCTGGTTTGGGATGTATGAGATTCCATCGTGGAATCCGCTGTCGCGGAGGGCTTTATTATAATATATTGATTTTTTATTTATATATTGATTTTTTTATTTATATATTAATCTTTTATTTATATATTGATTTTTCATTTATATATTGATATTTTAATTATATATTGATTGATTTTTTTATGTATATATTGATTTTTTTTATATGTATTTATATATTTATCTTGAATTTTATTTATGTATTTATATATTTATCTATATTTATATTTTTTATTTATATATTTATCTATATTTATATTTTCACTTTGAATTGATATTTATTAATTGAAATGATCGAAATTTATATATACATATATATATTTTATATAATAATAAATAGTTACCTCCCCTTTTTTAGATAATTTAATTAATTAGAGTTGCGTACCCGTAATTGTTTTCTACATATATATATATATAAAAATAATATATATAAATATAAAAATAATATTTTATTATTATAAATTTAATTTTATTTTATTTTTCCCCTCCTTTCTTTCTTTCTTTCTCTCTTTTCTTTCTTTCTTTCTTCCTTCCTTCTCGTGCTTCACTTCTATATATAGAATCTCTTAACGGCTTTTTCTGACCTAAGCGTTCTCGTCGGCCCTCAATTTCAAAATTCTGTGTACATAGCGTTTCATAACGGTTATAAGTGTTTTTTGAAGAAATTCCATCATTTACTATTTCAGACTATGCTGAAGAAGACGGAATCGGGAATTCAACCCGTTTCTTGTCAGAAACCACTGGTCCATATCTGATTAAAATCTGTATTTAAAAATAAATCTATATATATATATATATATATATATATATATATATATAGATAGAGAGAGAGAGAGAGAGAGAGAGAGAGAGAGAGAGAGAGAGAGAGAGAGAGAGAGAGAGAAGTAAAAGATGAGAATAAAGCTTGTAAAAATACATTATCTATTACATCTTCAGTTGCTCAAAACAAGGTGTTTTCAAATAAAACAATTACTTTTTCCTTCTTGAAGCAATGGCTTTTCAAAGAATGAAATCTTATCATCAGAGGAATACAGAGAAATAAGTTTGTAGGGGAATTACCAAAAGTCATAATTTGAAAAGATATATACAAATATAGAAAGTATAGAAAATGCCCAATGCAAAGAGAAGAGGTTGAAAATATATGAAAAAGTTCACTGTTGAAGGCGTCATGAAAATTGTAGCAATAGGTTCAAAAGCTGTAAATCCAGAAAAGATTGGCATCAAAAATTGTAAAATCTGTTGAAAATTGGAGAAGTCAACCCATTAAAGGACCAAGTAATCCAGTTGGAGGAGGTTGCAATCTAAATGTTTAGGATGGAAGTTGTGTATTAAAAGCCATTTGAAGGTCTCCCATGGATTTTCCAGATATAGATTTGATGGGTTTGAATTCAAAATGAAATAATAAGTAGTTTTCAGTTCAGACAGAGAGCTGGTAAAAACTAGCAACTCTGTAGAAATTGGAAAGTTGACTAAGCTGTTATAGAAATTGAAACCGGTTGAGATTAAAGAAGAGGGAGGTAGCAATGAGAGAGTGGTATGAGGGGTTAAATGGGTGATGTAGAGAAAAGTTGGGTGGGGGCCACCTGAATACAGGCCAGCTTCAGATGTAAAAATAGATTTTAAAGCAGGAGAAGAATTAAGTAGGACAATAAAGTGACTGATTTATAATAAGTGAATGAAAGGTTGTGTCAAAAAGGGTGGGGGTCAGAGTATAAAATTAATATTAATGAATTAATGTTGTGATTGGTAAAGGGTTAATGCTGGGTACAGGAGTTAGGGAAAAGAAACTTAAAAACAAAAAGCCAAATAAAAATGAGAATGTAACTAAAGTTGAAGATAGAAAGGAAAATTAAATTAAATTATTGTCGAATGTTTAAATAAATGAAGAATAAATGAAGTACTATCTCAATATGGAAAAGGAGGTGTAAGAGAAAAGTCTAAGTAAGAGTATTTAAAAATATTACTAATGTTTAGTGGAAAGAGTAAAGTACATAGATTCCAAAAGGAGATAAAAAGAAGAATATGTCAGAATAAATGATTAAAAGGCATAAGAAAGTGGTTAATAAGGGTAGCATACTTAAATGTAAAAATTCAAGAATGGCGTGCGCCTAAGGTGTATGTCATTAAAGAAGAGGGTACGTAAAGGTCATGGGTTAAAGTTTTAAAAAATCAAAGATTGAATTTAAAACTATTCAAGATTGAATTGGAAGATAAAATTGGGAGGGGGAATACTTATAGTTAAAGATTGTATTATGATGTATCTATATATTAATACGCTAAGGTGTACGTACATGTGTCACGCTCCTAAAGAAAATCAATAAACAACAAATAAATTGGACGGAGAGACTTGGAATTGAAACCGTAACATCTAGATGGAAAGCGATGACTTTAGCACTGAGCTAACTAAATGAAGTTGCTAAATAGATAAAAATTAACTTAATCAAACCATTAACTGACCCCGCTCGCTACTGTCGCTTCAGCGTGGAAGGAGGAGGACATTGTGGAAGGAGGAGAAGGAGACGCGGAAACGCTTACCAAATGGGTCGGTTTCAGGCTTACGATATTTATTATTTTTTTTTTTTTTAATATTTAAAATTTCTTCTTCTTATTATTATTTATATATTATTACGATAGAGTGTGTGTTATTTATTTTGTGTGTCACGATCTGACACTCCTATTTAAGAAGATTTAGTATTCACTTTTGCCCCAGACAACGGGGGGGGGGGGGGGGCGAGTTAGAGGGGAGTGGCGACCGATGGTTATTGCTGAAGAGACAGCTTTTGCTCCGGCAACCGAGTAATATAAATAAATGTATATACTTCCATCCCGTCACGCAAAGATTTTGGTGAGTAAAATATGTGCATATTTCTAGCCACCGGATAATATTATTAACAGTAAATTATACAGATTGATGTAGAAAACACTGTGGAATTTCCACAGGGTCCCGCTAGTCAAGATTAATACGTTAAAACACCATCTATACACAGTTAAAGAGAGTTCTAAACTAATGGAGGCAAAAAGTACTAGTAGTCTTCAATAGGTGATAAAAAAAGATTTGACAAGGACCAAGTAAAGAAATCGTTTTAGGCAATTAGAGCAAGTTGTAATACTGGTCCATTGTTAGCTTGAAAAGGTTTGGCTATTGGATGAGGGAGGGCTATCAGTTGGGGCTATAAAGTTGATATATTTAAATTTTCTTTTATGCCTGCATGCCGAAAGAAATTCGCTTTGAAAATTTATAATGGTTTTACTCTTGGCAGCAATGATTATCAGAATAATCTATAGCTGGAAAGTTCATGGGAGTCCTTCAAATGGCTTTTAATACACAACTTACATCTTAAACTTATCTTATATTTTCAAATTATGACTTTTGGTAATTTTCCTACCAACTTAACTATGTATTCCTCTGATGATAAGATTTAATTCTTTGAAAAACCATGGTTTAAAGAAGGAAAAAGTAATCTCTTTTATTTGAAGCATCTTGTTTTGAACAACTGAGGACGTAACAGATATTGTATTTCTAGAATCTTTATTCTCATTTTTTATCTGTGTATATAATTCATCTATCTCGTATATCGAGCATCAATTCTTTCATGATAGGTTCTAATTTAAAGGTATACATTATATCTTTATTTTCTTGTTCTTATATATATATGTGTGTGTGTGTGTGTGTGTGTGTGTGTGTGTGTGTGTGTGTGTGTGTGTGTGTGTGAAGAAAAGTGGGGATAAAATAATCCAACGTAATGTAAATTTTACATTATATATCACCGGGTTGTGAACTCATCCAATCTTATAAGTGTGGTTATTTGGTTTATTTGTATACCTTAGGATCAACATAAGTTTAGGTACACCAGTTTTATATTTGATAAGCCATTTACTTATTGCATAGTATTTTCTTTAAAAAGACCATAAGACATCACTCTAGAGATATTAGACTGTTGTTTTGGTAACTTATATATTTTAAAATATTTTTCTCTTTAATTTTATGATTATATGCAACTAAGGCCCTTAAACTCAGCATTTTCATGGTTGACACTCATTAGTACCGTGTGGTTTTGTATCTGTATTTTGAAATGATTCTCTCTTCAATTTAACTCTAAATTCCATATCTTATATAATGATCATTATTTGTATATTGATAAAGGAATTTTTTACACGCATTATTTTTTGTTAACTTTCAACCAATTAACTATTAACTCTTCTAGCGGTTTTCTCTTGGGCAATATTGTGCGTATATTTTCATGGCTTTACTTCATAAAACAAGATGGCTGCCTTTTCTGGGTAGAATTTTCTATGTGTCTCCACGAGTGGAAATGTAATAAATGTAAGTTGTTTGTTTTCTTTTGTGATTTTTGTTTTACTGCCTCGCTATGTATTTTTTTCTGAAGGAGAACTTCTTTGGTTTCTGAAGAGTCCATAGATAAAAGATCTGGGATTGACATACTAATGTTGTATGTTCTTCTGTGAACGAAACGGTCTGTGAAAATGTACCCAAAGTTTTGTTTTGAAAAGATGATCAGGAAAATGAATAAAATCTTGGTCACTGGAATGTAGGCTAATATTGTTTATTTATATATACATTAAATAAATACACATTGCTCTTTATTATAGGGTGGAGGATTAGTAACTAAATATAAGAATACATTTAAGATTTATTGATGAGAACGGTCATGCAATTGTCTATGAGCTGAAGAATACAACTGATTGGGTTCATAGCTCGACACTTGTATCAAACAGTTAAAGGATCGATTTAAGTGATTACAGTACTACACTCCTATTTGAGAAGTGAATTTTATTAATTGAAGCAAGAACTGATTGTACCACATGACTAATTCTGCACTCCTCCCATCGTATGTTAGACAAGACGATAACTTACGTTTCCTTAATCTGAACAAGATCCATCAACCAATGAATACGAACCTGCTGCATTCCGGAGAAAGGAATAGCACCGATATACGCAAGGTTTTGTATCATATCTGGACTCATGTCATACTTAAAGCTGTCAGAATGAGGCCTTGAAGGGCTGAAAATCAAAGATATACCATTAGTACAAAGTTTATAAAATAACATACCCGGTGTTTCCCCAGTTGGAGACATATTGCCGGGTGGAGGACTTAAATAATTCAAAATATACTTATATTCAAAATATACTTATATTCAAAATTTTTTTTTAATAGTATTTTTTCGTTTTTTTTTCCTTTATTTTATTTTTTTATTTCAATAAATATTCGATTTATAGTAAATATAAAAAATAATAATTAATTTTCCTTTATTTTATTTTTTTATTTCAATAAATATTCGATTTATAGTAAATATAAAAAATAATAATTAATTTTCCTTTATTTTATTTTTTTATTTCAATAAATATTCGATTTATAGTAAATATAAAAAATAATAATTAATTTTCCTTTATTTTATTTTTTTATTTCAATAAATATTCGATTTATAGTAAATATAAAAAATAATAATTAATTTTCCTTTATTTTATTTTTTTATTTCAATAAATATTCGATTTATAGTAAATATAAAAAATAATAATTAATTTTCCTTTATTTTATTTTTTTATTTCAATAAATATTCGATTTATAGTAAATATAAAAAATAATAATTAAATGTGTATTTATCAAAGTTACAGGCTGATAGTTTTATGAATACATAGATGAATCATTTCCTTTGTTTCTAATTTATAAGTTGAGATTCGGGATAGAAGTCGCATAGATATTTGCCGGTCTTTTATTTTGAACTAGCAGGGCTACCCGGCGTTGCCCGTGCCATAAAAAAAAAAGAAACGGTTAAAAAGTGTAACATATTTTTTATTAAAACTTCTATCCCTCTACCTCTCTATCTTTCTCTCTTTTCCCTTTCTCTCATTTTCCTCATCACTCTCCCCAATCCCCTTATTCTCCTCTGCCCAGCCTATTTCTCTCTCTTGTTTTAATGTATCATTTGCTGGACACACACATACAACTCTTTTTTATATAATAAATTCCTCATTCTTTATAAATTAGTACATAACATGGGCCAGTTGATTCCAAAAGAATGAATTATTTCTTTTGAATTTTAAATATTACTCATCCAGGCCCATCAAGAACATATTTGTGGCTGTTTGTTTTGTAGTTGTTGACTTTTAGCTGGACATACATACACACAGACAACTGCCTTTTATATAATAAACTAGCAAATAAATGCTCCCTGTCAGTCGAATTTTTTGCTAGGCTACCACGTCACCTGGTGTACACCTGTTACAAAAGAATCGAAAGTTTACAGACGCGCCTCTGGTGTACAAAAGAATCGAAAGTTTACAGACGCGCCTCTGGTGTACAAAAGAATCGAAAGTTTACGGACGCGCCTCTGGTGTACAAAAGAATCGAAAGTTTACGGACGCGCCTCTGGTGTACAAAAGAATCGAAAGTTTACAGACGCGCCTCTGGTGTACAAAAGAATCGAAAGTTTACGGACGCGCCTCTGGTGTACAAAAGAATCGAAAGTTTACGGCCGCACCTCTGGTGTACAAAAGAATCGAAAGTTTACAGACACGCCTCTGGTGTACAAAAGAATCGAAAGTTTACGGCCGCACCTCTGGTGTACAAAAGAATCGAAAGTTTACAGACGCGCCTCTGGTGTACAAAAGAATCGAAAGTTTACGGACGCGCCTCTGGTGTACAAAAGAATCGAAAGTTTACAGACGCGCCTCTGGTGTACAAAAGAATCGAAAGTTTACAGACGCGCCTCTGGTGTACAAAAGAATCGAAAGTTTACAGACGCGCCTCTGGTGTACAAAAGAATCGAAAGTTTACGGACGCGCCTCTGGTGTACAAAAGAATCGAAAGTTTACAGACGCGCCTCTGGTGTACAAAAGAATCGAAAGTTTACGGTCGCGCCTCTGGTGTACAAAAGAATCGAAAGTTTACGGCCGCACCTCTGGTGTACAAAAGAATCGAAAGTTTACAGACACGCCTCTGGTGTACAAAAGAATCGAAAGTTTACGGACGCGCCTCTGGTGTACAAAAGAATCGAAAGTTTACAGACGCGCCTCTGGTGTACAAAAGAATCGAAAGTTTACAGACGCGCCTCTGGTGTACAAAAGAATCGAAAGTTTACGGCCGCACCTCTGGTGTACAAAAGAATCAGCAGTTTAATGGCCGCGCCTCTGGTGTACAAAAGAATCGAAAGTTTATCTACACAATTAAATAAGTGTAAACAGAAATAAAAATAAACAATCAAGATGCCCCCCCCCCCCCTGCTTGACGTCATTTCCGGAAGAAGAAATCTGCTGTTTTCCAAATTAATTTCAAGTTTTTAAAAAATAAATTAGAATTTTATTTCAGGATAAAAAATACAATGTAAAACTAATTAATAAATTTCATGCAAAATGTGTGCAAAAATCAATCAAAATAAGCAGACAAACACTCCCCCCACCCCAAAAAAGTAGGAGATAATGCCTGGGAGCATGATATCATGACAACAGAATATTTAGTACATTACCCCTCTATAAAAAAAGAGATGGTAATCCTGAGAGAATGGTATCGTGAGGAACGAACGTATATAATAATTCCCCCTCCCCTGAAAAGTAGAGGTAATGCCTGGGAGGAATGAAAATATACTACACAGAATTAATAGATCCACTTAAATTGCCTTTCATTATCTTTGGGAGTTTAGCTCAGTTGGTAGAGCGATAGACTAAAGACTGAAGACATCTGGGTTTGGAGTTCGAATCATGCTCTCAGTGGCAAATTTATTTATTGTTTATTTATGTATTATTTAGTGGTTAACATATGCCCTAATGTATTTCTTACGTCTACAAAAATTTTCGTCGACGGACAGACGGAAATCGTGACAGAAAACCTCTTTGTTATAAGTAGATTTTTAAAATTTCAAATTATTAAATATCGATTTAGTTAGACATTGTGTTAGAACCAAGGCAATCTATAATACAGGCCTGGCAAACGTGCGACAGGGGGCGAACATGTGAAAACAAAAATTACTACTAAATAATAATTACTGAGAAAAGTTTTAGTACGAAATTTCTTAGTAATGTCCAATAATTAGAAACTATACACATTAGGAAGCAGCTTACAATAATTGATTTATTTTCATCAAATCAGATGTATAAAACTAAATTTGCAAAAAATCACTTTATTCATCATGAATTAGACACATTTTTGATATTTCAAAAGTCAAGAGTCAATTTGTTTATATTGACTGCTTGATTAAAGAAAATACTATGACATAATACAATCAGAAAGCAAATTCAACATTTTATGAAATCAAATACTTTATGAATAAAAAGAAACAATTTTGATAATTTTTACAAAATTTGTGATGTTTGTTACATATACAATTTGTTTTTACAGAAGATGAAGAAATTGCTTATTTCTTCATGATACGATAATACATATTATACACAGTTTTACTAATAAAATCAACTTACATTAACAAGAACATAAAACCAATAAAATACATGTAAAAAAATGGGAATAATGTAAAACATATCTGATGACTGCTTGGAAAATTATGTATTATCAATACTGATTATGTTGTCATGAGAATTGTTTAAACATTTTTATTTTATAAATGATATTTTAAGATAATTTCAAAACTTTTAGTGCTGGTTCTTGAATTGCCTTAGGTGAATGAAACAAACAATAATTTTTGAAAAATATATTGGACAATATAAACCTGTGCTCTCTTTTCATATTGAAATGATGTATATCAGAAACTGACAAAGATTTTTGTCAAAGAATGTCTGCAGGTGTTCAATTTAACAATATCAAACATTAGAAAACAGAAAAAAACACCCACTGGACTGTGATATCGAATAGAATTTTTAAATTACCATGATCTATTTCTTTAAAATAAATGTCCATATTCTTGAAAATAAAAACTCGTATTAAATATTTCTTCATCAGTTGGACAATCTTTTCTTGTAACATAACCGACTATATACAAAAGAGACATTTTAATATCTTTAGAGATCTTAATTTTAAGATCTGGTTATTTATCGAATATTTTGCATGCCATTTCATCCAGCAAATATTCACATTTTGAACAATTATGTATTCTTTGACATCAACATCTGGGGGAAGTTTTTTCGTCACTAAGTCTCACATGACCAGTTTGGGTCTCTCTTGTTCTGACAGGTTGAGGGTACAGGTTAGACAGCTTGTCTGGTTGCTGTTTCCGACTGACAGCAAGGAGTCCAAACTCTTGGGTAGCGCCAAGAACGGCTGCTCCATCATCAGTTGCATAATACCATGGGTAGTTGTATGTGCCATGTCGTGCATGGAAAGGGACCCTGCAATTATCTCCTGTGGGCTTTCCCGAGGCCACAACCCCCCATGGACCAGGTCGTGACTAATGGACTGGTTGTGTGAGCTTATTGGCACTAAACAAGTACCCACCTTGGCCAACCCACTCTATAATCAAAACAAACATGTCATTACAAAAAAATAAAAGCAAACCTAAACGAGACACCCAACAAAAAACACTTTCGCCTCCGCCCTTGAGGCTCGCATTCACAAATATCCGGGGACTTAGAACCAACATCAACGACGTAGAAACCATTCTCCTGACAAACTCCCCGGATATCCTAGCTCTAAGTGAAACTAACCTTCAATCCTCAATCTCCTCTCACCACTTTGACATGACTGACTACCTCCCACTCTACCATAAAGACTCTGACAAACATATGCACGGGCTAGGAGTTTATGTTCGGAACACCCTCCCCCTGACTAGAGAACATAAGTTAGAATCAGATGACTAAGACTATATGTGCTTTAGATTGACTTTACATCACAGCATCAGTTACTTATATTTCTACTACCATTCCCCATCGACCCAGGACTGTACTTTGCTAAACTGTCGCTGAAAGCATAGATAGAGCACTCTTAATTGACTCGAATGCCCAAATACATGTATTTGGGGATTTTAATGCCCACCACCATGACTGGTTGGGATTCTTCAGCCTTACTGACGCAGCCGGCAACTCTACGTATAATTTCTCCTTAGCTCACTCCCTTTCTCAGACTGTCGATTTTCCGACCTGCATCCCTGATCGAGTAGACCAACAAGCCTCACTTTAGACCTTTTCTTGACCTCAATGCCCGAGGCATGTGTGACGAAAGCTCATAGTCCACTCGGGAATGCTGATCACATTGTGCTAATGATACATATCACCCTAAAAAGTCGTCCAAAAGCTGATGAACCGTTGCTCAAAACAACAAGACACTACAAGCAGGCTGATTTTGAGTCAGAGATCACATCAGTGATGCCCCATGTAGGGAAACCTTCTCACTCCCTGCCGACCAGTGTGCAAATGAATTAACTGAATGGGTCAAAGCAGGCATTGAAGCCTATGTCCCCATGCGAAAATTCTTTAGCAAGCCCCACTCTCCCCAATGGTTCACCTCAGAATGTACAGCTGCCATTGCTGAGAGGCAACAAGCATTCTGTAAATTTGGCCGCCATAAGTCAGCTACTAATAGACATAAATTTATAGAGTCAAGAAATAAATGTAAGGCCGTGATAGGCGAAGCAAAGAGAAGGTATAATGAGTTAACAAAAAAACGCATCCAGTCACAGTAACTAGGTACTCGTGATTTCTGGAAAATCTATAATAGTGTAGTGAATAATGGTCAATCAACGATTCCCCCACTATCAAACCACATTGATGTCGTTTGCACGCCCACTGATAAGGCTGAACTACTTGCCTAGCGTTTCGCTTCTAACTCCACCTTGGACTCAGAAAACCACCTCCTCCCCAAATTCCCATTGCGAACCGAAGCCACACTTGATAATCTGGTAATCACTCCATCCCAGGTCAGAGACATCATAAAAAACCTTGACACCTCCAAAGCTTATGGGCCTGATCTTATACCTGTAATAGTAATAAAGAAATGCTCTGCTGAACTGGCCCCTGTACTCTCCAAACTCTACAATAAATGCCTAGCTGAATCTTGCTTCCCCGATAGCTGGAAAATTGCCTCTGTGGTACCAGTCTACAAGAATTCTGGGAATAGAACCGATCCTCAGCACTACCACCCAATCAGTCTACTGCTGATCTTTGCTAAAATCTTTGAATCCTTAATCAATCTAGCTATAGTACGGCACTTAGTTAATGCTAAACTTCTTTCTGACTGCCAGTATGGATTTAGACAAGCACGATCTACTGCAGACATCCTAACGGTCATCTCAGAATGCATGTATCATACACTTGACAAGGCAGGTGAAGCTAGGGCAGTAGCGCTTGATATATCCAAGGCCTTTGACAAGGTATGGCATAAAGGGCTTCTCCTAAAAATACGCTCATACGGTATTACTGGGCAATTACTTAATATAATTAGATCCTTCCTAACCAAAAGAAAAATCCAGGTTGTCCTCGATAGGCGTTCATCTAAGCAACATGACATAAATGCTGGTGTACCCCAGGGATCTATCCTTGGACCTTTGTTGTTCCTGATCTATATAAACGATAGAGTCTGAGATTGGTTTATTTGCTGACGACATCACGCTTTACTCTCGCCATGTTGGCAAAACGAACGTGATCATATCCAAGGCAATGGCTGAATATTTAGAAAATGACCTCCAGGCTGTAGTGGATTGGGGTCATAAATGGTTGGTAACCTTTAATGCCGCAAAGACAAAGCTCCTTTCCTTCAATAACTACAAGAAACCTCTCCAACCACCGATTGTCATGGCAAATAACACCCTACCTGAGAGTTCAACATTCAAACTCTTCGGCCTAACCTTCACAGGTAACATGAATTGGAACAAATACATTGAAGACATTGCCAAAGCTGCCGCAAAGAAGGTTGGCTCCCTCTACCGTGCTAGTAAACTCCTCACACCTGACATTATCCTGTATCTCTACAAAGCCACCATCCGCCCATGCATGGAGTACTGTTGCCACATCTTGACTGGTGCATAATCTACTACTCTCTCCCTCCTTGACAAGGTCCAAAAAAGAGTCGCCAACCTAATAGGTCCCTCACTGTCAACCAAGCTCCAGTCCCTGTCCCATTGCCACAATGTAGCATCCTTGTGCTTGTTTTACAAATACTTCAATGGATTATGCTCCGATGAATTGGCTACTCTGGTGCCCCCTCGACGTAAATTCACTAGACCAACTCGACAATCAACTAAATCCCATCCATTCACTGTGGAGGTTCCCAGATGTCGGAGAGCTTTCTACTCAAATAGCTTCTTTCCTCGTGCTGCTGGCCCCTGGAACTCCCTCCCTGCCCCCCGTTTCCCTGACAGTACTGACATGCAGAAATTTAAAATTAATGTAAACAGACATCTCGCTGCGCAGATCCCAGATCAGGTTGACCCCGCCCAACCTTCTCCCCTTTTCTTTCTTCTCAGTAGCCCCTTTACGTCTACAGTGGCGGTCTGCCTTGTTTGGGGTGAACTTCGTAAAAAGAAAAAAAAAAAAAAATATAATTTTTATAGCAGTTTAGTTTTTTCAATATGAAATTTTTCCATAATATTTTGAAAAGTTATAAAATATGCACCACCAAAACTTTGTCTTAATTTTCCAAATTCATTTTCGAAATAGTCTGTGGTAAATTCACTAAGCATAACAAAGTTAACCCCACTGCTTAGCAAATATTTACAACCATCAGTTGAACCATTTCATGTTCAATGGCTAAACTAGTATCTTTTGTTAATGATTTAATTCTTTTTCCTCGCTCGCTTCCCATTTTTGGGGCCATTTTTCCAAAATCACAAAGAAATATAAAGTTTTCATCATTTAAATCTGGTATCACCTTTTTCAATTGATTATTTTTCTTAATGTCGCCATTAATTTCTTTAACACTGACAATTTTCCAAAATGTCAAACCCTTTTCAATAAAGTGAACTGTTTCTGCAGTATCCTCTTCATTTGATAATGGATACGATTTAATTGCTGCTACAGTTTGATCACAAAAAACTTTTAAACAATGAGAAACCTTTTGTCGCTCAACAGGTTTTGGGTAAACCGCCACATCAGTTAGTTTTGATCATTTAACAAACTGAGTTTTTTCATGTTCGTAAAGACATTTTACAACTTCCCATTTTGCTAACATCTTACCTTCAGAATCAAATAGTATTGATTTACTCCTCTCCAGGAGTTAGGCACAAGGCCAGTTTTTATCTTACTCCCACAAGTAAGATGTGACCCAAGGTCGGGTCGGGAAAGTAGGGTTTAAAAATTGCCTGGGAAGCCCCGTCGGCATTCCCCGGTAGAGGCGCCTTAGGCAGTAAGCAATAAACTTACTCCTCCCCAAAGAGGGGAGGCAAAGCCTGGGAAGGTGGACCTCCCAGAATTGCACAGGACAGACCCATTGACCGGCATAAATCAAGAGCCGAAGGCCAAGACAATACCAGTATGGGGTGCAGTATCCATCGGAACAGATACTACACTTTGATCTTAGCCAAAAGGCCAAGAAACGCCGGGTAGCCAGAATCAAATAGTAGTTCAGAAGAATCTTCAGTAATCCAATTATTCCGAATACTTTTAAAAAGGTGGAAATAGTCAAAAAGTAAATACAATAAATAATAGTTAGCCAAGGTTTATCATAAACAGTGTTAATTTTTTTGAAAAAAGATTGATTAATCCTGTTGTTGTCACATACAATTGCAATTACTTGACTATTTAATTGTTTAATTAGATCAACAATATTTGAAACTCTTTCATATAAAAATATTGCCTCTAACTTGGCAACTGGGATCATTTTAAGTAAAAATTTTGGTCCACCATGAAAACATTTTACCATAATCCCCAATACTGTTTTTGCTAATCCTTCAGAGTTTTCAGCAAAACCAAATACATTTCCTCACACTGGGTAATTTAAAATCATCTCGAAGTCGATTATATAATGACCGAGACGTTACAAAATATTCAAATGTCCTTATAAGAATATTAGAGTCATAATGTTTTGTACCAATATTTGGTGGAGACATAATATTAATTTGTTCTTTTTAAAATATTTTTTTTATCAATTTCTACTTTGCTGAGAAAATGAATCGCTTCTTTAATCGGTGAGCAATGCTGAAACATTAAGACTCGATTTTTTGAAAGAGAACAAATAGTTGTATGTATACCAGCATGGTAGCATTCAAATTTTAAAGCTTCAAAACTTTTTATCATAAATATTGGAATACCTCCGGTAAAAAAGTCAACAGACTGGATCAACAGCTGATTGTTAACTTTATAGAATGTAACTTCTGATACAAACTCCTGTTGATCAATATTGTCTAACAAATTTTGAAAACTGCTAATTTTTTTTGGCACTTCTGCTGTATATGTTTAGCAGCTACCGATTTAGAAATCGAAATTTAAGAGTTCCATTTTTTTCCTCCAAGTACCATTCACTCAGAATTCACCGTAAGTAGATTACATTCACCAATCAAAACTTTTCAATTATAATAAAAAAAATCATTGTTGACTTTTCAGAAATTTTGAATTCATATGATAAAAAAAAAGTTGTTAACTGTTATATTATACCCAAAAAGAAATCAGCGTTGCTTTTTTTTATGTGTTAATTTATACAATAAAAAAATAAAAAATCACTTCCGGTTGAATTCAGGAAAAGGAAAGAAAATGCCTTTCACAAACAACAATGCTTCGTTTGTCAGGAGGTTGTCTCTAGCCATCGTTCTCGCTCATTTTGATCTTGGGGAAGACGAAAAACAGGAACCTTATTTTCATGATTAGAATTGCCATGATAACCTGTCACACAGCATTTCTTTACGGTAATGAGCAAGGTTTTGGGGATACTGAAATTAAAAATTATTAACTAAACTATTATTTTGTAAACATTACATAGTGATTTTAAAAAGTGTATGAACCTTAAATTCTATAGTCAGAAAGGTTTTAACTTGAATTGAAAATTTAAAATTTGTAATTGTATGAAGGTGGGAATTTATATTTGGTGAATAACATGGATTAAGAATTATTAATGTCAGGACAAAGGAATTTAAGATGGAGACATTGGGACTTTAGGATGACGAAAATGAAATGTATTCTTTCTTGGGAATGAGAAGCAAGTAGAAATTTAAAATCCATACACAACACAGGTGAGTACAGTTTTAAGTCCCTTAGATTACACGTTAATAATATGGCTAGGAATCTTTCATGGTATATTTTTTATTATTGGCATTCCTGTCTTGGGAAAATACAACAGAATTCCAGAAGTGATATATGGTCGAAGCAACATCTGCTATGACTGCACAGGCTATTTTGCAATTTATACAGATGGAGCAAGTTGCCCAGGTTAAAAGGATTGACACAAGGTCACAACAGCCTTTCTCTGACCTCTTGTCTTTGCTGCAAGTTGATCGTTCTGACCTCTTGTAGGTCTCTGCAATGTCCCTACAGACAGTCTAATAGTATGAGGCTAGGCAGGAGGATAAATGGACCTCTTGAAAATTTGATTTCATGAACAGTGCTAAAATAATTTAAATTTACTTATGATAATTATTTTATCTGAAGGGAGTGGAATGGGGTCAAAAATGGATGGTAACTTTTAATGCTGCAAAGACAAAGCTACTTTCCTTCAATAACTACAAGAAACCTCTTCAACCATCGATTGTCATGGCAAATAACACCCTATCTGAGAGTTCATCATTCAAACTCCTCGGCCTAACTTTCACAGATAGCATGAATTGGAATAAATACATCGAAAACATTGCCAAGGCTGCTGCAAAGAAGGTGGGCTCTCTATACCGTGCCAGTAAACTTCTCACACCTGACATTATCCTATATCTCTACAAAGCCACCATCTGCCCATGCATGGGGTATTGTTGTCACATTTGGACTGGTGCATCATCCACTAGTCTCTCTCTCTCTTAGACAAGGTTAAAAAAAAGAGTTGCTAACTTGATAGGTCCTTCACTATCCATCAAGCTCCAGTCTTTGTCCCATCGCCGCAATGTTGCTTCCTTGTGCCTATTTTACAAGTACTTCAATGGTTTGTGCTCGGATGCCTCCACAACATAAATTCACTAGACCAACCCGACAATCTGCCAAATCCCATCCATACACTGTGGATGTCCCCAGATGTAGAAGAGCTTTCTACTCTAAAAGCTTATTTCCTCGTGCTGCTGGACTCTGGAACTCCCTCCCTGCTTCCTGCTTTCCTGACGCTACTGACATACAGAAATTTAAAACTAACGTAAACAGACATCTCGCTGCACAGCTCCTAATTTAGGTTTAATCCCCCCTTTTTTCTTTCTCAATAGCCCCTTACACCTACAGTGGCGGCCTGCCTTGTTCGGGGTGAACTATGATAACATTTTTTTTTTTTTTTTTACATCACTCAAGTAAAATTCAATTAACAAGTTTAAATACTTTTTAAGCTTCAATTGTACTATAGAGACTGTTGAATTTTATTACCCATTTCGCTCTGTATTCATCTAAATGTTCGACAAAATTGATTTTTGGTTTGGTCTGAAATGGTACTGTTGTCTGGACATCAAAATATTAAAAAATTTTTAACAAGTTCTTTTTTTAGTTATGTATTTTTTAGCAATAATAACTCTTGTTTGACTATTTAATAATAGGGGTGGGACGTAATGGGTGAAAATTTCAGATTCATGCGAGTAGAATTTTTTTGTGTTCATTTATACATAAATAACACTAAACAATCAAACATTTTGAAAATTTTGCAAAATTCAGAAGGTGCAGGCCAATAGTTTTTGGCTATTTTACATTCATGAAAACCCTTTCACAGCCTGAAAATGGGCCTAAATTAAAGTACTATATCAGATTTAACCATCTATATCCATTCATAGCTTTTGAGGATGTTTTAGGACCTGCAATGTCGCATGAAAACACTTTTTCACTGAAAAATGATGGATTTTGAGTCCCGTGGAGCCCTAACGCCTATTTTTGGCCTGCACCTTCTGAATTTTGCAAAATTTACAAAATGTTTGATTGTTTAGTGTTATTTATGTATAAATGAACACAAAAAAATACTACTCGCATGAATCTGAAATTTTCACCCATTACGTCCCACCCCTATTAATAATGGGAGATAATCGTGCTCTGTTCTGTTACTTAAATCTGAAAAAAAAAAACGAGATTCTACTTTGTTTAGGTGATTACATGTGAACACTCTGAAAAATCTGTCGGAAAGAAGAAGAAGAAACAAACAATTATTTAAAAATTTAGAGTGCGGATGAATTTCGTATATAAAATGAACAAAAAATGATCCCCTATTTCCGGGCCATTGTAGTTTTTTTTTTTTTTAGAGCAGTTAACTAAAAGATTTATTCCAATAACCCTTAGTCCGAGTGGCAAGGTCGTAAAACCACACATAATCGCCTAAAAAAAGTAGAACCACTACTCGCCCCTCCCCCACCTCTAAAAACGCACAAAATTTATCTTTCATAGCAAAAGAAAAAAATGGTTAACTGTCTTAAATGGTCCGGAAATAGGGGATCATTTTACATATAATTCATATACAAAACTGATCCCTCACTCTAAATTCTAGAACAATTGTTTTTATCTCCTTTCTGCTAAGTTTTTCAGGGTGTTCACACGTAATCGCCTAAAAAAGTAGAATCTCATTTTTTAGGGGGAGGGGTGATTTAGCTCTTAATCTACAATAGCAAAAATGTGTTGTTTCATTTATTGATAAAATAAAATAAAAGGATAAATGTTTGCCAAATAAAAGATATTTTTCATGTAAACGCTCAGTCGCTCACAAGAAGAAACGGTCTATAAAAAATACATTTTAGAATATTGTTTAATCAATTTACAAGAAACCTTGAAACTATTATAACTCAAAAAATGAAACCTGAAAATTTTGTAATCATTAAAACGAGTGTCTTTGTGTAAAAATAATATTTCAATTTTAGTTTTGCATCAAAAGTCTCTTTTTTAGTGTAATATCAATTTTTTTGACAAAAGAAAATCACAAAAAAGTAATGGCTGCCAGCGATTAAAACATTGACTTAAACTTCGATACTCAACACTTTAAAAAGTAAATTAGAATTTTATTTCATGACAAGAAATAGAATTTAAAAGCAACACTAAATTTTATCCAAAGTTTTCAAACATGAGCAAGAAAATTCAGTCCTATAAATAAAGTTTTGCCAGGGGCAGTTGTGAAATAATTAAAGTAACTTTACTGGATTTAAATTCTGACATTAACTTTATGATAATAAATTGCCTTTTTCATTATTATTCTCGCAGTTTAAAGAATTAAATTCCGTTTTTTTTTTGTTTTTGTTTCTTAATAACTTTTTTTAAAACACTGACGGACATATTTCTAATTTACTTTTTAAAGTGTTATTTCTTATATCGGATTGACATCCTCTATTTTATCAACAAACGGCGTTCGTTAACACAAAAACAGAAACCAACCAGAATTCACTTCAATAACAAAAGCTAAAACTGGGGCCATAAAAATCAGCTCCCAGAGACAGTCTAACAAAAAGGCGCAAAAAGCCAAAAAATATTGATCACGTGGCTTGCTCTGTACTACGTCCGCCAAACACTGTGAAAAGATATAAAAGCTAACTGCGCAACAAAATCTGCCTCTTTTCCTTCTTTCTCTTTCCCTGCCTCTTGTCAGCTGACTACTAAACACTCACCGACACACATACACAAAGGCTTACACTCCTATCATCTTCAACGCATACAAACACACACTACTGACAAACACCATTTTTAATTTCATATATATATATATATATCTCAAGAAGTGTTAGAACATTCTAAGTGGCTAAAGATAGTTTTTTTTTTCTTTGTAGTGCTTTGTTTTCCCGTTGCGAGTATGAACAGCTGCACTTGGCTTCATTTTTTAAATTTTTTTTATCTCTGTGGGTTTTGTAGAGATATCTGTACATTTAGATGGTCATGCTGTGTGCTTGTACACCACGCTCTCCTTCGTATATTGTTCAGTAGGCCCGGTTTATTATTACAAGTCTTCATCGCCGTGGGTCTTGTAGGGCTACTTGTTCGGTGTACGACACACAGGGGACGCTCTCCTTTACAAACTCTGGTTTCAGTGACAAGCCGAAGCAAGATAAGAGACGATGTAGAGCGCAGGTTTTATATCAGAATTTCCGTCTCCTAGATGGATGATCTAACAAAATCTACGGGTCCACCCTGCCAAGTAGGGTAGCATCGTGTCTGGGTACTATACCAGATATTTCTACGCCTCCGCTAAAAATATATACACACACACACACATGTACATACACATACTCACATATATATGTTATCCTCTCATTTTTTAGGTGTGAATAGAACTATGAAGCAAAAGACCTTTGCAGAAGCGATTTGAAAAAAAAAAAAAGAAATGAGTCTAAGAATTCTGAACGACGTACTGGTATAGTTGCAAAGGAACTAGGTCGGTATAGGATCGACATTGCTGCACTGGCAACAGTTTGATTCAGCGATGAGGATCAATTGACAGATGTGGAGGCTGGGTATACATACTTCTGGAAGGGTAGACAGGTGGGGAAAAAGTGAATGGGTGGAGTGTGTTTTGCTGTTCGCACAGTTAGTCAATAGAATTGAGCAGCCCCATGACTTGGAGCAAGACTATAATAAGGACCCCAGTTCAGTAACACAACAAGGGGGACAAAGTTTGTAAGTCACTGGCATCTTCCGGTTGACCTCGCAATACACGTGGTTGCTATTTACGAAAGAACTTGTAAATAAACCTTTTTTTTTATTTTAATAAATGCAGTATATTTCGGAATTTCTTTTTCTTTTAACATGTTAATATTTATTTAAAGGCAGAGGATCCATAAATAAAACAAATAAAATATTAACATGTTTTCTTTTAAAAGATGTTTTTTCACGTTTTTGTGTCACTATTTACTTGCCTCCCCACGAGGGCAGAAATGGGTGGTATGAAATATTTATCGCCGGACTTAAGTAATCTTCCGTTTTGTAGAGAAAAATCAAGCTTCCCAAAAAGGAGCACTCTGGATCTTACCTCAGTTTAGAAGGATTTTTCCATACTACACTTCGCTTCTAGCCGAGGAGGCAAAACGGAAGATTACGCAAGTTATTTTGATAAGTAAACGAAATATATACGCTTTTTAAAAAATCGGCTGACTTGTAATCGGCACATGTTCGTCTTTAACCACTATCCGTTTTTCACAACTTTTTACTGACCATTTTTCTTTTCTTTTTTCGGTGTACACTTATCTATCAGGCTGCTAGAGAATTCCGGCGTTTTTGGATTTTTTTTTTCAAATATTTTACATTTTAGGAGGGGGGATCAGTTTCTAATGTTAATTCAACGTAGACTGATCCCCCTCTTTTTGACAATCTCAATTTTTTTAAAAATCTTTTTCGGTGTACGATTACCTATCATGTCAATAGAGAATTCCGGGGGTTTTGGAAAGAAATTTTTAAAAATTGTGATTTTAAGACGGGGGATCAGTTTTTAATGTAAATTCAACGTGGACTGATCCCCCTCTTTTTAACCATCTCAAATTTTAAAAATTATTCTTCTGCTTACAATTACCTATCATGTCACTGGAGAATTCCGGCGTTTTTGAAAAGAAATTTTTTTAAATTGAGATTTTAAGACGGGGGATCAGTCTTGTTCGTCTTTTAACCATAGTTCGTTTTTCACAACTTTTTACGTCTTAAAATCTCATTTTTTTAAAATTTCTTTCCAAAAACCTCGGAATTCTCTCGCGACATGATAGGTAATTGTAAGCAGAAGAAGAATTTTTAAAATTTGAGATGGTTAAAAAGAGGGGGATCAGTCCACGTTGAATTTACATTGAAAACTGATCCCCCGTCTTAAAATCACAATTTTTAAAAATTTCTTTCCAAAACCCCCGGAATTCTCTATTGACATGATAGGTAATCGTACACCGAAAAAGATTTTTAAAAAAATTGAGATGGTCAAAAACAGGGGGATCAGTCTACGTTGAATTAACATTGGAAACTGATTCCCCCTCCTAAAATGTAAAATATTTGAAAAAAAAAATCCAAAAACGCCGGAATTCTCTAGCAGCCTGATAGATAAGTGTACACCGAAAAAAGAAAAGAAAAATGGTCAGTAAAAAGTTGTGAAAAACGGACAGTGGTTAAAGACGAACATGTGCCTTGTAATCTTTCGTTTTGCCTCCCCACGAGGGCGGAGTTAGACTTCAAAAATCAGTTTCTAAACGGAAGCAATTTAAAGTTTATGAAGTTTTTTTCCCTTTTTTTCTGTAAGCAACAATTATAAACAAATAAATAAAACTTTGCTAGTTACTCGCCTCCCTACAAAAAGAAAAAAAAGTATGGGTATTTTTAATAATAGCCCAACAACGAAAACGCTGAAAAAACAAATATACAACAAATAAAAGTTACCGTAGCCGATAAAACTGAATTTCCAAGTTAACTGTGACAGTTATTAATGATTATAATCCGTTAAAAGTGCTATTTTCTATAAGTTAATAGTTTTAGCTTACGTGAAATGAAAAAAAAAAAATTAATGGCCGCTCTCGTTCTCGTCTCGTTCTCGTCTCGTTTCAATTGGTTTTTTACTGGGACTCATAGTCAAAGCGCAATGTTTGCATTTTTCAGCCAAGCAGAAGAACAAAACAAAACTACATTTTAAGCAAAAGGAATAAAATAATTTTCTTTTTATTTACATGTCAGTGTGCTTTTATTTACATATTATTTTCATTCGTCACACCGTAATGTTTATTTTTCCTGTTTCTTAAAAAAATGCCTAACCCTAACCTAAACCCAACCCTAACCTAAACCTAACCCTAACCCTAACCTAAACCCAACCCTAACCCTAAACCTAACCCCTAACCCAACCCTAACCCTAACCTAAACCCAACCCTAACCCAACCCTAACCCTAACCTAAACCCAACCCTAACCCTAACCTAAACCCAAATCCAACCCTAACCCTAAACCCTAAACCCTAACCCTAACCCTAACCTAAACCTAACCCCTAACCCTAACCTAAACCCAACCCTAACCCTAATCAAAACCCAGCCCTAAGCCTAATCAAAACCCCAAGTTTTCATATTTCAGGCAAGCAAAAGAACAAAGCAAAACAACAGTCATCCCTGGTCTTCCAATGACGTAACGACATGCGCGCTCATTCGGTGATCAAAATGATCGTTAAAATGTTCGTTTCATAAAATTACATTTCAAAAATGCAACCCCCCCCCCCCAAAAAAAAAACGCCACTTTGATTATGAGTCCCGGTAAAAAAAAAACACACACACGTGACACCGATAACAAAAACTAATGACGCCATTTTGTTTTTTAAATACATGACTTGAAAATTTTTTTTTTCTTTTTTCATGTCTAATAAAAAGCCATTTATCCTACGTAAACATACAAACAAATGGAATAGATAACTAGGAAAATCTCCAGTGTCTACGTACGTCGAATTTATTTGTTGCATATTCATTTTTTTGACTACGTTCTACAACTTTTTTTCAACCCGACTCGCGAGTTGTAGGGCTATTATTAAAGATTCCCTTGTTTTTTATTTAGTAAATAAAAGTTAAAAAAAAAAAAAAAATGATAAATTGTTTTGTTTATTGCAAAACGAAAGATTACAAGTCAGCCGATTTTTAAAAAAGCGTATACATGTTAAAAGAAAAAAAACCCGAGTTGTTTTGTAAATAACGACCACGTGTATTGCGAGGTCAACCGGAAGACCCCGGTGACTTCCAGATCTAGTTCCGCGTGTTGTGTTACTGAACTGGAGTCCTTATTGTACTCTTGGTCCGAATATTTATTGAAGTGTGAATTTTTTTTTTTTCAAAATTAAAACAATGTTTTTTCAATTTGTTTTTTTGGGGGGTAACATGAACAGTTTTAAATTAAAAGTTGTGAAAATCAACAGTTTCTTTTAAAATCTGAATATTTGAAAAAAAATTCTAATAAATTAAAATTATTTAAAACTAATTTTTTTCTCTTTTTTTTAAACAAGTAGTTTCTTTAAACAGGATACAATTCAGAAATTTGGTGGAAAAGAGTTTGAGTGTCTCCCTTGCAGTTAAGTAAAAAAAACAACAAAAAAACTGACGCAATTGTAGCTCTTTTAAAATGAAAACAAATTCGTTGTGTTCCTAAAATGCAGAAGTGACGAATTTAATTATTTACCAACACGTATACTTCTAACGTGCTGAAACTGTTATAAAGTTTGTCTTTTTCATTGTTTAAGCTGTCTTTATGACTGATGAAAAGAACTCTTTACTTCTTCTCTGCTCCGGAAGTGAATTACTTCCCTTAGTTACTTCCGTTTCCTTTCTCTGTAAATACGCCATTACTTCTTCGTGGAGGCCTCGCTCCCTGCGTTATATCTTTGCTGAATAAAGCTTTATCAAAAGTAAACTCAGTCTCCTCGAACTCTTTCATTCATTCATTCATTCATTCATTACAATTTATTCAGCAAAGATATAAGAAAAATGGAAAAATACCTCAAGCCTGAACGATTGGATTTAGACCCATCAAAAGCCGACGCAGGCGACACGTGGCGACACTGGAAAAGATCCTTTAATATTTTCCTCAACGCCGTCAACGGCTCCCAGCTTACCGACGAACAAAGACTCAATTTATTGATCAACCTTGTGTCGCCAGCAATTTATAAACACATTTCGGATTGTGACAATTACCGCGCAGCTATGAATGTTCTGGAAGAGGTTTTCGTACAGCCCCGAAACAGCATTTTCTGCCGGCATCTATTGGCGACTCGTCGGCAACGGTCTAACGAAAGTGTTGACCAATATTTACAGTCCTTAAAAACACTCTCTAAGGACTGTGATTTCCAGGCTGTTACAGCCATACAGGCGAGAGATGAATACATCAGGGATGCGTTCATAAATGGGATTTCGTCATCCCACATTAGACAAAGGCTGTTAGAGAATAAGAAACTCGACCTACACACAGCCTACGACCAGGCTCTGACGCTAGAAATAGCCCAGAAACAGCTAAGTTCATACGCCCAGACGGACTCCTTGGCGGCTGCTATCCCCACTGCTGAAACACTGGAACAAAGGGACGACCGGTCCACGTGCGAGGAGGAGCAACCCACGTTAGCCGCACTCTCCGAACAGAAATGCTTTTTCTGTGGATACCCGAGACACGACCGAGCGAGGTGCTCTGCCAAAAGCGCTATTTGCAAAAATTGTAAAAAAAAGGGGCATTTCGCTCGTGTCTGCAGATCACCCACGGCGGCTGCTATCAACTACGGTGAGTCCCTACTTGCTTCATCTGTTCCCTTTAACTCCTCGGAGAGTCTATCTCGTTCGTCCTTGTGGGGGAAAATAAAGGGTGAGCCTATGAGGATACTCGTCGATACGGGGAGCTCCGAAAATTTTATTCATCCGGATAAGGTTAAAGGGCTCGGTTTGGCAGTCACACCAAGTTCTGAGAGGATTCTGATGGCTAGCAGTTCTCATTCGTCCTCTACCCTCGGGCACTGTGTCGTATCTCTCAGTCTGAGTGGTAGGGAGTACCGTAATGTTAAACTAGCAATTATGGCCAACCTATGCTGTGACGTCATTCTCGGGCATAAATTTCTGTGTCGACACTCATCTGTGGAAATACCTTTTGGAGGACCCCTTCCCCCTCTCACTGTCTGTAGGCTGACCGCCATTAAAAATATCCCTTACCCTTCTCTGTTTACCAATCTAACCTCGGACTGTCGCCCGATAGCTGTTAAATCCCGGCAACATACCTTACCTGATGCTAAATTTATTAAATCGGAAGTCTCCCGTATGCTAAAGGAAGGTATCATTGAGCCCTCTCAATCCCCGTGGCGAGCTCAAACGCTTGTGGTATCTCCAGAAAATCACAGAAAGAGACTTGTTGTGGACTACTCCCAAACAATAAATCGGTTTACTCTCCTTGACGCTTATCCTCTTCCTCGAATGGAGGACATGGTAAATGAGATTGCCACCTACAAACTATTTAGCACTCTTGATCTGACCAGCGCTTATCATCAGGTTGCTATCAGGCCAGAAGAACGAAAATACACGGCCTTCGAAGCTGCTGGATCTCTGTATCAGTTTCGTCGAATCCCGTTCGGAGTAACCAATGGAGTAGCGAGTTTCCAACGAGTCATCGATGATGTCATAAAGCGAGAAGACCTTCGAGGAACCTATGCCTACATCGACAACGTTACCATTTGTGGAAAAGATCAGGCTATGCATGATACGAATTTAAAAAAATTCATGAATGCAGTAGTGAAGTACGGACTGACGCTGAACAAAGACAAGTGTCACTACTCACTTACTTCTGTAGACTTGCTTGGGTATACCATAAGCAAGGGCTCCGTAAAACCTGACTCTGATAGGCTCAAGGGATTGATGGACTTGCCAGAACCTCGAGACCTCTCTTCTCTTCGCCGTGCAATGGGGATGTTCTCTCACTATTCCAGGTGGATCTCGAACTTCTCTGAAAAGCTACACCCCCTTACCAGAGTTACCAACTTTCCTCTCACTAAGGAACAAGCAGACGCCTTCAGGTACCTGAAGAAGAAAATTGCGAAATCATCCCTAGTGGCCATAGACTCTTCTCTCCCTCTCGAGGTCGAAACCGATGCTTCGGAACATGCCATCGCCGCCTCCTTAACCCAAAACTCTCGTCCCGTAGCTTTCTTTTCAAGAACTCTAACTTCTGCTGAACAGAAGCACTCCTCTGTTGAAAAGGAGGCATACGCTATCGTGGAGGCGATCCGAAAATGGCGACACTTATTGCTCGGGAAACATTTTAAGTTGATCACAGATCAAAAATCTGTCTCTTTCATGTTTGATCCTAAAAGCAAGAGCAAAATAAAAAATGAGAAGATCACAAGATGGAAGTTGGAACTTGCTTGTTTCAGCTACGATATCACTTATCGCCCGGGGAAACAAAATGCTGCTGCAGATGCCTTGTCTCGCATCTGCTCTACTACTACCTCAGCTGACAAGTTACATTCCTTGCACTCAGACTTATGTCACCCTGGGGTCACCCGAATGCTACATTTTGTCAGGAGCAAGAATCTGCCCTACTCTGTGGAAGATGTAAGAGTGGTAATAAGAGCCTGTCAAGTCTGCTCGGAGATAAAACCGAGGTTCTTTAATGCGCCACCTCAAACGCTCATAAAAGCGAGTCAACCCTTTGAAAGACTAAGTGTAGACTTCAAAGGACCATTACCTTCAAATGCCCGCAACCGCTATATACTAACCGTTATTGACGAATACTCTCGCTTCCCCTTCGCATTCCCTTGTGCCGATGTCTCAGCTGCAACTGTCCGGAAACATCTAACAAATCTATTTTCTGTTTTCGGAAATCCCTCTTTTGTACACTCTGATCGCGGTACAGCTTTCATGTCGGAAGAGCTAAAGGAATTCCTGCGCTCCCGAGGCATTGCTACCAGCCGAACAACCGCCTTTAATCCTCAAGGTAACGGACAGGTGGAGAGGTACAATGGTATCATCTGGCAAACTGTGAGTCTGGCTCTCCGGTCGAGAGATCTCCCTGTTACCGATTGGGAAAAAGTGCTAGATGTAGCCCTCCACAGCATCCGCTCGTTGCTCTCCACCTCCACTAATTGCACTCCTCATGAACGTCTCTTCAACTTCCAAAGGAAATCAGCGACCGGAGATTCCATACCTACATGGTTAACAAAAGCTACATCCGTCCTCTTGAAGCGCCATGTACGCGGAAGCAAATACGAGCCCCTAGTCGAGCCCGTAGACGTACTCGAAGTCAATCCAAACTATGCCCACGTGCGTTTCAACAGTGGACGAGAGACTACAGTGTCCCTACGCCACTTGTCTCCATGGGGCGATAGAACAAGCAGTTCGGATACCGAAATTAATCCTATACCAGAGAACCTACAAATACAGACTGCACCTCTCCAGTTTAACACTTCTCCTGTTCACGAAAAGTTCATCGTTGACAATTTGGTTCCTACCCCTGGCCAATCCCCATCCTCGGAAGATTGCCAAAGTATATCTTCAGAAAATGCTGAGGAGCTGAATGTTCGACGTTCTACCAGAATCCGCCAAAGTCCTCGGTATCTAGCTGAAAACTATCAGCTTTGAACCTTTGTTTTTCTCTCTTTTTCAGTTTAAGCAGAGGTCACCACCTGAGAGTCCGACAAACTTTCTTCCCCAGACGAACATACAGCCCTGAACTTCCTGTGCGACGGAGAATGTGATGAAAAGAACTCTTTACTTCTTCTCTGCTCCGGAAGTGAATTACTTCCCTTAGTTACTTCCGTTTCCTTTCTCTGTAAATACGCCATTACTTCTTCGTGGAGGCCTCGCTCCCTGCGTTATATCTTTGCTGAATAAAGCTTTATCAAAAGTAAACTCAGTCTCCTCGAACTCTTTCATTCATTCATTCATTCATTCATTACAATGACACACGAGAAATAAATAGTTGCTTAACTGTTGGGGGCTTAACCTCTGAAAATTTGTAAAAAAGCAACGACTACCACTAACTCTTAATGATTACCACTAACTCTAAATTCAGAGGAGGGCGGCTTGAAACTCGGACTTAGGGTTAGTGATATGATAAGTCATTTTTAAAAATAACTTTTCAGTAATTAAAACCCTCTCCCAATTAAGCGAGAAGCAGCCATTTGTTTTTTGTTTTTTTGTATGTAAAGACTGCTTTGAACGAAATAATATTTTGCAGAAAACAAATTAAAGTTCCAGCACGTTAAAAATATACAGATCAGTAGATAATTAAATTCGGCACTTCTGCAGTCTTTATGAAGCAGCGGATTTTCTGTCCTTCTACTGAAAATAAAGGGAAGTAATTCAACCGGAAGTGACTTATTTACAACCTAAAAAAAATGCAAGACTGATTTGTTTTGGGGTAACAATTAACAATTTCTTTTTTTTATTATATGAAGTAAAAAAAATTTAAATAAAAAACCCTAACCCTAAACCTAAACCCTAACATTAAGAAATCAGGCGGTGTGCCTGTAAAAAATCTATTGTTTTTTGCGGCTGGTTCCCCGTGAGCAGTTCCAAATAAATCCATCACTTCCATTGTGGCTTGCCATCTGCATCTGTCTTTGACATGACGGACATGTCCGACTGCAAGAAATCAGGCGATGTGCCTGTAAAAAAATCTATTGTTTTTTGCGTCTGGTTCATTAAATTACCAATGTCGCGAAGATTTAGCTCATTTAACTCCATTTTCTAAAAACTAAATTCTACTTCAACTCCCGGTAAATTCAACTTCCGGTGAATTATGAATGAATGGTACTTGGAGAAAAAAACCCGGAACTCTTCAATTTCGATTTCTTAACCGGCAGCTGCTTCATAAAGACTGCAGAAGTGCCTTAAATTCTATTGCGTTTGGTATAAGTATTCTGCACTTTTACCAAGTGAGTAAATACTTATTTTAAAATACGGAGGGGGGGGGGGTGACTTAGCCCCTATTTAAAACTATAAAGGCGACCCTCCCCCTAAAAAAAAACTTTAGAAAAATCGATTTTATTTGCTTAAAAATAACAGAATTTTTAAAAAATATTTTTAATGGGGTGGGGTTAGACCTTATTTAAACCTAGAGGTGAGATAACCTAGGCCCCTCCACCAAAAAAGAACTTAGATAAGTCGATTTTATTATTTGCTTCAAAACAGTAAATACTTAATTTTAAATATTGGGGGGGGGGGGGGTATTTAAACCTAAAGGGAACGGACATAGCCCCCCCCCAACCGATCTTAATTTTCCGTTACCGAATTGGGTGCTTGTGCATATAAACCCTGACATGTTAGACAGCTCTTAAAAATAAAATAGCTAAAGAAATGTATAAACTTTGTTATGTACTTACGTGGTAGATGAAAAAAAGACTGTACACCAAAAATTATGCAAATTTATCCAGTATTTATTTAATTATAAATAAAAAACGATTTTATCACTCGGTAAATACTTCCACCATTTTGTATCTTAGATTTTCCAGTGGTCAAGGACGATAACTCATATTTTCACGATTTCGGGGTTTGGGGTCTCCATTGTTTACAAAAATGTCAAAATCTACGTAAAATCATTTTTTTTCTTTTTCTTATAATTTAATAAATACTGGATGAATCTGCGTAATTTTTTCTGCACAATCTTATTTTCAGCTAACACGTAAGTACATAATGTCATACATTTTAAAAAATATTTCAATGTCAGGGTTGATATGCACAAGCACCCCGAATGGTTCTTGCTTTGTGCCATTTTTTCCTATTTATTCACTTTTGCCAGTTTTACCGAGCACCAGTTTACCTCCATCTCTCACAAAATCTGCTTTCCCTCCAAAAAATTGATTAGCCGTTTTTTTTAGTTTTTTTACCGCTAACTGGCCCGGAAGTGGGTGCTCATTGTATGTTAAACTTATATAGCACTAATTTTGGCACATGTTCGTCTTTTCTCACAGTCCGTTTTTCACAACTTTTTACTGACCAGTTTTTTTTTCTTTTTTCGGTGTACACTTACCTATCAGGCTGCTAGAGAATTCCGGGGTTTTTGGAATTTTTTTTCAAATATTTTACATTTTAGGAGGGGGGATCAGTTTCCAATGTAAATTCAACGTAGACTGATACCCCTCTTTTTGACCATCTCAATTTTTAAAAAAATCTTTTTCGGTGTATAATTACCTATCATGTCAATAGAGAATTCCGGTGTTTTCGGTAAGAAATTTTTTTAAATTGAGATTTTAAGACGGGGGATCAGTTTTCAATGTAAATTCAACGTAGACTGATCCCCCTCTTTTTGACCATCTCAAATTTTTAAAATTATTCTTCTGCTTACAATTACCTATCATGTCGCGATAGAATTCCGGGGTGTTTGGAAAGAAATTTAAAAAAATAAGATTTTAAGACGGGGGATCAGTCTTGTTCGCCTTTTACCATAGTCCGCTTTTCGCAACTGTTTACGTCTTAAAATCTCAATTTTTTGAAATTTCTTTCCAAAAAACCCGGAATTCTCTCGCGACATAATAAGTAATTGTACACCAAAAAAGATTTTTTTTTAAATTGACATGGTCAAAAAGAGGGGGATCAGTCTACGTTGAATTTACATTGAAAACTGATCCCCCGGCCTAAAATCTCAATTTAAAAAAATTTCTTTCCGAAAACACAGGAATTCTCTATTGACATGATAAGTAATTATACACCGAAAAAGATTTTTAAAAAAATTGAGATGGTCAAAAAGAGGGGTATCAGTCTACGTTGAATTTACATTGGAAACTGATCCCCCCTCCTAAAATGTAAAATATTTGAAAAAATTTCCAAAAACCCCGGAATTCTCTAGCAGCCTGATAGGTAAGTGTACACCGAAAAAAGAAAAAAAAACTGGTTAGTAAAAAGTTGTGAAAAACGGACTGTGAGAAAAGACGAACACGTGCCCTAATTTTTTTTTAAATTCCTTTTCTGGGGGGGGGGGGGGGGGATATTTTTTCAGGCTGTTTACATGTAATCGTCTAAAAAAGTAGAATCTCATTTTTAAATTTTTTGCTAAAATACGATGGGTGTGATCGTAAAAATTTACCAATATTTGTTTTCCCCACCAAATTTTCCAGGGTGTTCTGTTCACACACGTAATTGCCTAAAAAAGTAGAATCTCATTTTTTTTTGTTTTTTTTAATGATTTAAAAAAAAAAAATTATTACTAAAACATGGTTTAAGTAAAAATAAGTTGTTTGTGAGTAATTCCGAAACCCATTTAACTGTAAATAATTTGGGTGCCTGAAATAGATATTAAACCATTTAGTTGATTCTTGTTGTCTTAATAAAATAAATAAAACGACACCGCAAATGTATTTACCAGAATCCTGTACTGCGCCAAAAATGCGGCATGTTGTCAGTAAGTGTCCGTTGTTCTTCACGACGTGAACCGACACGTAAATGTAGATTACAGCTCACAGGGAATATTAGTATTATTATTATTTCGATGAATAAACTCATTAGCATTTGAGAGATCATCTTTTGTGAATTCATAATGGCAAATATTTCAAGGGCGAAAAGCCCAAAGGTTTAACACGATTTAATCGCCAATATTGTTTGTTGACAGACCGTAACGGAAACACGTGACTATTAACTTCCTCGTTGTCACCGACGACGTCCGTGACACTCACGCACATCATTTGTCACTCCCACTTCGCGTTCCTCTACTTGTCTACTTACTTCCGAAAGAAACAAGTAAGTAATTACCATATTGTTTTTATTATTATGTAACTTAACCGGCGTTGTCCGGGACTTAAAAAAAAAAAAAATTGTGTCACATTTTTTTTTGGTTAACTATGACGCTATTTATTTTTTGTATTTTCTTATATAAATAGGGATTTTGTTCGTCCGTCCGTCACAATAAAAGGTGCTTCTGTAGAGACGGGGGGGGGGGGGGGGGGGGGCACTGGTTCGATCGATGGCGGCGGAGGAAACTGACGACTCCTCTTCGGGAGAAATCGTGATCGACGGAAAGAAATTTTATTTTGGGGGAGATAACTAATATTGGGTTAATTACTTTTTCACGAAATGGACGTAAACAACCTATCTGAGTTCAAGTGGCGACAGAAATACAGACGTATTGAAGTTGGAAGTATTTTTGAACTGATCGCAGAATTGTACCCTGTTTAAAACTTTTTCCCCCCACATTTATCATTCAGTTAATACCCTGTAAAAAAACTTGTTTTTTTCCACATTTATAGTTCAGTCAATTGTTTACTTTTTTTTTTAAATCAAAGTTTTACTTAGTTTTACTTATTACGTTTTTTTTTAAATTCCAATAAAAAGTTTGCTATTTATTTGATGTACATAATGTGGCACATGTTCGTCTTTTCCCACAGTCCGTTTTTCACAACTTTTTACTGACCAGTTTTTTTTTTTCTTTTTCGGTGTACACTTACCTATCAAAAATTATGGTGTTTGCATTTATTTTCACACCTATAAAAAGGAAATAGGTTATACTTTATTTTATTTATAAAAATATTGTGGGGTCTGCGTTCGCGCTTGACATCCGTAAATAAGGTACTTTACTTTTATTTTATTCATAACAATAATATTTTAATATTTATTTTGCTTAACTACGTATTGGGGGATCTTTTACGACGCTCAGCAGAGGCGAGAACGGGGTCCAAAAAAAGAACGAGAAAGGGTTTAAAAACATAAATTTGCAACAAGTGAAGTTGACCTGCGACGAGAATAGATATTTTTCTACTTACCTATGTAATTTGTTTTTATTTTTACGTATTATAAATGGGTTTTTATTAGATGTAAAAAAAAAAGTTTCTTGTTTTTTTTCCAACTGGTTTTCACAAATTCAATATGGCGGAATTACGTGCTTCTTTACCAAATGCCCCCCCCCCAAAATCGGCCATTTTTTGCACAAGTTCCGGTGACAAAACTATTGATTTCTAATAAATAGCGGTTGTAACGGTCTAAAAATACAAACAAATGCCACAGGCAAGTTTGAAACTAACTTTTACAGCCTACAGTTACTTTTATTTGTTGTATATTTGTTTTTTTTAGCGTTTTTACTCTGCTGAGCGTCGTAAAATATACCCTTTTCATGTAAAAGCATTATTTTGTACTTACTCAGTCATAGTTTCTCACTCACGGCACGAAAAAGAATTTAAAAATATCAAGCAGAACTTTAATTAGAACGATATTTCCATAAGGGCGATATAAAACGTCGACTCGCTGACATTTTGGGAGTGGCCGATTGATGGAATAGCTAACTAAGGGCAGATAAGTGTCGCGAAATTGTGTGCCCTAGTTACCATGTAAATATGAAAAAAAAAAAAAGAAAATTATATCGTGGAAAGTAGCCCGGTGAAGAAATTAAAAATAATTATTTAATTTTCTATTTTTTAATTTAATAAATATATATTTTATTATTATTGCTTATGTGTTTCTTTCTTTTTAAAATCCTAACAATAAAAACGGAGTTATTGCCCTTGGCTATTCCATCGACCGCTCACACCCAAAATGTCAGCGAATACAGGTTGTACATCGAAATGGAAAAATCGTTCTAATTAAAGTTCTGCTTGATATTTTTAAATTCTTTTTCGTGCCGTGAGTGAGAAACTATGACTGAGTAAGTACAAAATAATGCTTTTACATGAAAATAATTTTCTGCATGGAGCTTATACTAAAAAAGCACCACTACCCTAGTTTTAACGTTTGAAAACGATTGGTAAGATTTCTTATAATAAATTTGTAGATTAACAACCTCAGCTACCTCCCTCCCCCAAAAAATGAGATTCTACTTTTTTAGGTGATTACGTTTAAACTTCTTGAAAAACTTGGCGGAAAGGAGAAAAAAATATTTTAGAATTTAGAGTGGGGAATAAGTTTTGTATATAAATTTAACGTAAAATGATCCGGTAAAGATAAAGATTAATGGTCTAAACAGTTCCTTCAAAAATTCGAATAAAATTAGTGTATAGGCGATAAGTGTGTCCAATGCATCAAGTGTGGTGTTCTCGTCACCTTCCTCTTCCAGTCCCTACCGCTGGCTAGTGTAGGCGAAAATGGAGCAGAGTGCGTAAGTCTTCCCTGCCTGTACATAGCCTCTCCATAGGCAAGCTCCATGCAGTGCCTCCCCGTGGCGACACAGTCAATTGAGTACCTCGTGGACTCAAGCAAAACTACAGGAGACTCGGAGGTAGTCTGCCCCCCAGACATGCAGCATGCTAGGCCCATTAGCAAGTGCTAAATTCACCGACAGGATGTTGTGAATAAAAGAGAAAAACATGGTTAACGAACAAAACATATTTATATATTAACAATTTTACAGTTTAGGTGTGAAAGATATTTTGAGTGAGTAAATTTTAAAAAAAGTTAAAGATCTCTTTTTTGTAGAATGTTGGCAATGTAGAAGAATACATGAGTGTTAGAAGTATGTATGTCTATATGGTTTTCTGTAAGTGTAAATATGCGTGTGTGAGTTCATGAAACATTGTACATATGCAGCCTTGTATATCTCTCTTTTTAAAAATTTTATTTCAGTTAGTTCGAAGAGATCAATCAGCTAACACTTGATTTCATTACGATTTAAATTTATATCCGAAGACTCTTTTAAGTATGGACTTTGTCCCTTTTAGGGCTGCTATCTGTATTTCACTACAGCTTGGTCTTCCAGGGATTGTGTATATGTATTTTTTTAGATTTTTTCTAATTAGACCAGTTGTGCCTACCAAAACCGGTATTTATTTCAGTTAGTTCGAAGAGATCAATCAGCTAACACTTGATTTCATTACGATTTAAATTTATATCCGAAGACTCTTTTAAGTATGGACTTTGTCCCTTTTAGGGCTGCTATCTGTATTTCACTACAGCTTGGTCTTCCAGGGATTGTGTATATGTATTTTTTTAGATTTTTTCTAATTAGACCAGTTGTGCCTACCAAAACCGGTATTTATTTCTTTCAGAGACCATGCTGTTGTTTAGTCATTCTTGAGACCCCGATATTTGATCTTTTCACATTCCGCTCTATTGAGGCCATAGTCATTCAGGACGGTTACCTTGTCAGTGTGTGAATATGTGGGTGTGTGTTCAGGAGACATTGTGTGCATGTGCGGCTTTTGTCATTGTGTGAATATGCTTCAGTTTATTCGTGTTTGAATTCAGAGTAATAACACGTGTAGCATCGTGCGTGTATTTGCTTAATCATTGTGTGTATATGCTGCCCTTTGTTAGTGTGTGAATATGTGTGTGTTCCTGTATGCATGAGTTGCGTATTCATTTTCCTCCCCTGGTCTCGAAGGACAGGGGGGTATGTAATATCGTGCTGCATTTGGTCTTTTTTCTGATACTGTTGGATTCTGTTTTCTGGTTTTTCATTGCTGCGTTGCTGTTTTTATAAGAAATTGGTATTTTACACAGCCTCGTTAAGTTTATCGTTTTGAATGAGCAGGAATCATTTTCATTGGTCTAAAGTTGTAGAATAAGCACATTTATGTGAAATCACTATTTTTTAAAATTTATTTCTTGGACTCAAAACTTGATGAAGTTTTGAGGCCACAATTTGGGAGATTTAAAAAGTATGGTTTCCGTTACTCCCAGGTCCACTCTTACCTGAATTAGTAGTACCTGTCAAGGTCCAATTTCTAAGTTAAATAGAATCGGTTCTGGGTGTGACATTAATCTGCATCTTACACTACATATTTACTTCATGAAGAAAAACTTCAGCATTAAATCAATCGAAAAGTGTTGATATGCCATAAAACAAAAACAAACAATGTTTTTTGAGATGAGGATTGATAATTTGGATGATTCAGACTACTCTCATCTTTTCGAAAATAACATCCAAGATGAGAACAGTAGTTCAAATAATACAAACAATGGATAAATACTTGAAGATATTAAGAACTTGAAGCATAAAAACTTTTAATAGGATGCCCATATTTAGCATCAAATAAATCAAAAAGTGTTGATATGCCATAAAACAAAACAACCAAACTAAACACAATGAATAAATATTTGAAAATATTAAGATCTTGAAACATAAAAACTTTTACTAGATTCGGCATTAAATAACCTGTCGTAGTGCAAAACTATTATGAACGCGCAATTTTTAAAATTTTATTTTCCTTTTTTTCCAGAGAAACCATGTATTTGCTCGGGTTTTATATCAGCCCTGTTGCAGTGGTTAGTGCGTTATTGATTTGTTTACTGTCATTTTTTATGAAATCAAAGTCCAAGAAATATCATCTTCCTCCTGGACCTTTGCCTTTGCCGGTTATTGGAAACTTATTGTGTGAGTATCAATTGCTTGTTTTATTTGACCATCTTCGGTGGGGAAATGTGATACAGTCATTTTTTAAGCAGCAACAAAAATCTGCCATTATTACTCTTTTATTAATAAATTTCTGTCAACCAATGTGTTTTTTTGTCATGTTATTTGATACAACTTAGTGGGTAATAAATTATTAATGACATTTGACCTCTTATTTCACCTTCAAGTTAACTTCATATTAAAAAAATTAACCCCAGAAATGAATTCCACACCCTCTAAAACCTCAAAATGACTATGTTATCAACTTCGCAAGTTGAAGATTAGTCAATATTTAATTCTAGTGTATACCCTCTGTCAAATATGACAAAAAAAAATTATGCTTCACCAGTGTTCACATTAATATTCATATAAAATAACGTCTCAATCAGTGAAGTTAAAAGAAAACAATAAGAAAGGAAAAAACACGTCTCAGAACGGAAAAATTTAAGGAAAGAAAAAAATGTTATATGATATATGCAAAGCATTTTTTTTGTCATTTTTGACGGGTACACTCGCATAATATATTACATATTTTCAGTATTTACTTCAACAGCGCTCAATAGAGCAGAACTTAGTAGAGAAATTAGGCTGCTGATTTTCTCCCGAAATGAAACTTAAAGGTTTCAATGCAGCTTACTTGCCATAAGTCTATTTTTGTACTATATATATGAGAGTGAGAAATTTGAATTGAGGGGGGGGGGTCTGACTTTAATAATATCGATTATATAAAAAAACGTCACTTTCCCAAACACTGCTGTGACCTAACCACAAACAATAAAACACCAATAGTCAAATGGGATATCATTAGAAAAACTAGCAGCTGTAGATTTCTAAACACAGCATGTTATTTCTGCCTAAACGAAAAGCTTGCTATAATCAGATTTGGTCATAGTGTAAACTTCTTAATAAAATTATGAAACTCCGAATTAGTGTAGGCATAGTAAGTTATACCTTCTTAACAACCTACATATAACCCCTTGAAACTATAGTACTCCTATAGAATAAAGTTAATGATAACTATAAAACTTAATCTAATATATTAACCTATAATCATCTTACTTTCTAGCATAGATGGCCTCTTTGCCCCCATGTAACTATTTTCCTCCCATATATTATATATCACTGTCTTTGGAATAAACATTACTTTATTTGTTTATTTATTTATACATACATCTGTTCTATTGTGCCACGATACCATTTGACTGTGATCTTTAAACCTACCCATATTATATGTACAGTATAATTTTATAGCCTCTCTTGTATTTATTGAATTACTACTATTATTGTTTTCACTATTTTATTTCATCATCATCATCATCATCATCATCATCATCATCATCACTAACAATATTATTGTCATTATTAGTATCACTACTATTATTATCACTATTTTATCATCATTATTATATATTAATTTTACTCTATTATTATTATTATTATTATTTTATTATTATTATTTTTGGTACGAGTAGTGGTAGTACTGTTATTAGAATTGGTACTATTATTATTAATATCAATAGTGGTATTATCACCATTATTATTACTGTTAGGATTATGATTATTTGTATTAGTGTTATATTATGAGGAGCCCCGTATGCCTAAAAGCGAGTAGGTCCACTAGTTTTTATTGTGAGAGGGCTGAACTTAGTTCGAGTTTGGTGCAGTTTGAAAGGACATCCATTTTGGGACAATTAGATTTGTCCTCGGATGAGTAATCTCAAGAAGTCATAACAACTGGTGAAACCTGGCCAACTTCAAAAGTTTAAGTTCAATAAAGGTCAGACCAGCTCTGGTGATGATCTGTATGACAGGACAAAGGACTATGACGTCACTCCTTCTTTCGTGAGAAACTAAAGTTTTGAAAAGAGTTACGAGTTTGACAGCGAGCTGGACGGTGGACCTTCTCTGTGGGTCCTGAAATGAAACGGAGAAGCTCGGGAAGTGAGAGCGAGGAATCAAAAATGTAATTGCTCGTCGTAATGGCTGGATCTCTTGGAGATCCAGCAGAAATCCCCGTCGCATTCCCCCAGCAGGAAGAATGAATAAGGATTGAAGGAATGAATGGAAACAAAAACCCTCCTCAACGAATAAAAGACTTGAATCTCTCGGAGGAAAATCGTCTCCGCGTTTGTTTTCTGCCTGTCCATAAAGTTTTGTGAAAATGAACCGACAGTTTAAAGGCCTAAAAGTCATTCTTATGAATTGTCCATGTAGCTGCTTCTCTTCCCACTTTTCTTTTCTTTTTGATTGTTTTTGCTGTTTCCTGTATTGTTCATTGGGACAATGTGTCTCGCTGTTGTGATCAGTCCTTCTGTGGTCTGGGTTATGTATTTTTCCAAGTGTTTTTTTGTGGCTTCCACACATCTTCTATGCTTACCAGTCCTCTTCCCCCTTCGTTTCTTTGCATTGTTTATGGTCATTAGTTTCCTAGTCTTCTGGTCAAGATGCCTAAGTTCTTCTGTGGGCAAGCCTATGAATGGTCCAGAGTATCTTAGTGATACTGCCAAGGTGTTCATTCCTTTAACTAGATTTCTAATATATAGTTTTGTTTCTAAGAGTTTTCTTGTTCAGGTATTCTTATCTAATCTTCTCTTTCATTTCTGTAGATTTGATGGTGTCTGCTATTTGTAGGTATCATGTTCACCAAGTGTCCTCATATCCTTTTGGTTGGGCAGTTCAATGCCCTTTGATATCTCCAGTTTTCCCCTTTTCATCTCTAGAAGTGCACACTTTTCCATTCCGAATTCCATTTGAATGTCCTGGTTGAATATTCTGGTTGTATTTATCAGCTGTTCCGGTTCTTTTATGCTTTTTGCAAATAGCTTCAGGTCGTCCATATACATGAGGTGGTTTATTTGTTCTGTGTCTGTAAACTTGTATCCGGCATCACATTTCCTAAGTATGCAGTTGAGTGATATCATGGCTATGATAAACAGTAATGGTGATAAAGAGTCTCCTTGAAAGATGTATCTCTGTATTCTTATCTCAGTCAGGTGTTGTTTTTCAGCTCTCAGTTCCAGTATCCATGTCCCCATTGCTTTCTTAATAATATTAATAATCTTGTCAGATATTTTGTTTATTATTATTATTATTATTATTATTATTATTATTATTATTATTGTCATTATTATCCTTATTATTATTATCAGTGTTACGTACTGGTTTATTAAAACATGTTTTCTAAATCAAAGTTACTTGCTTTAAATGTTCTCAGTAGTCTTATCTCTATTTGTATACTGACGCACCAGCACTGTCATCATCATCGTCTAGTGGACTGCATTTCGCTGTCATCATCATCATCATCATCATCATCATCATCATCATAGCCGTGTCTGTAATCAAGAACTTCCCATGCACAGAAATTAAAGGGCAAGACGACGGAGAGTTTAAATGGGTCTTCACTTTGGAGAAAAATTCTCGTCATACGAATAAAAGTCACACATTAACATTAAATGAAGAGAGACCAATAATGTTCTTCTTAACTTAGTTACAGGGAAGGATGGAGGGTGGGCATACAAGTGGCGCGATCAACTTTTTTAGGAATTAAATTCCGATTTTCCATCTTTTTTTTTTATTACATCCTGAATTTGCGTCTCCTCATCACTGCTTCCAAAAACTGACTCCCAAAAAACATCTTTCTTTCTTTCACATGGTATTGTGACGACACTGCTTCTTGAACTCCCAACTTGAATCTAACCCACAGTTCATGCCTGTTTACATCTTAGTCCAGAGAGCAGACTTGTTTTTCAGATTTTCGCGTCAAGATAACTTGTACTGGTCCATCTACATCCAAACTATCTGATGTAATCGTTCTTCACATACGTCCATCCAGTATGTAACATCAGTATTACTGTTATTATTATCGTTATTTTATTATCATCATTATTTGTACTAACTAAAAGTTATCACACAAGTCATCGTCAGTGATTGCTCACTGGCAACAAACGGTGGTGTTCCCTGGAATTATTATTATCATTATTAATATTATTATCATTATCAGCATTAATATTATTATTATCACTTTTATTATGTTTTTTTCTTTTTTCTCTTATATCAAAAATATTTGTAGCGTTTAAACATTTTATTACACACAAAAACAATCTTTTTGGTATAAAAATAATAGGCTATGGACTGGGATTCCTCCATCACTCCAACCCTTAACCAAACTTAAATGTCCTTATGTTTTGGAATGTTTTAGATGTTCAGAACATTTTCCCCTTAACTAGAGAACATAGGTTAGAATCCGATGACCAAGCCTACATGTGTTTTAGATTGACCTTACATCACAGAGTTAGTTACTTATATTTCTTATAACGTTCTCCTTCGACCCAGGACTGTATCCTGCTTGACTCTGTCTCTGAAAGCTTAGATAGAGCACTCTTACTTGACTCGAATGCCCAAATACATGTATTTGGGGATTTTAATGCACACCACTGTGACTGGTTGGGATTCTCCAGCATTACTGATGCAGCTGGGAACTCTACATTTAATTTCTCCTTGGCTCACGACCTCTACATATATATATATATATATAGTTTTAAATATAAGCGGAATTTTGTTAATCTCCATAAGTGTGGTCTCGAGAGCTCTCTCGTTCAACATCTCATCAGGAGAAATCGTTGGAATAAAACAGGATGAAATAAATTAATAGTGAGAAAAAAAGAAGAAAAAAAAGCAAGTATGGGGAAAATACTGCCGGTGAAAATATACGTTTAAAAGATTTAATTCAATTCAACAAATAAAAACTACTAAATGGCAGATTTAGAGGCAAGAGAAAAAAAAGAAAGAAAAAAGACCAACTAACTTTCCCCAAATAATGTCAACGTCTTTACGAACTCCTTCTGCTTGCAAAGAGAAGGCTTTCGTAAAGCGATCGCGACGGATTCTAAAATTTTCAAATGAAAAGTAGAATCCACCCGATGTAAGATAGTGAACCACTCTATTTTATACTTATTGGTGCAGCATGTATTGTCAGCTAAATGCTAGCCAATCCTAACTTCCTAGATTTTGATGCAAAAGAGCACCAATTTAAGTAGAGACCCGTGAATGTGGGTTTGCAATAAACGCTAGTTAGGAACCCTACCCTGGATCTTTCAATAAATACATCCAAAAATGGGAGGAAATTATCCTTCTCAACTTCAATAGTGAAACTTAAAGCATTATGTAATAAATTTAGCTTTTTATAAAAAATTATGGCTTCACTGTGAGAGGAGAAAGAAACAAAAGTGTCGTCAACGTATCTGACATAGACACTGGACTTAGGGACCGAGTTAAACAATATGCCCTCATGATAGCCAACGAAAATGTCTGCTAAAGCCGGAGCTAAAGGACTCCCCATGGATACTCCATCAATCTGGCTATACATAATGTTGTTATAGCTGAATTGAACAGACTTCGTGCATACCAACATTAACTCCACAAAGATTTCCTATGGGAAACAAGGAGCGGGCATAGAGCCACCATATAATGTGTTAGCACAAATACCAATAGTCTCCTCCAACGGAATGTTTGTGAATAAATTGACAACGTCAAAGGAGCACATAAATCGATTATCTGTATGAGATTTTATTTCACGCAAACGGTCAACAAACCGGAAAGAATCGGAAATGCAATGGGCACTGTAAAAATCACGTACCGGTTGCAAAATTTCAAGCAGCCATTTAGCCAAGAAATGCTTTTTTTATTATTATTTCATCCTCTAATATTTTATCAACACACGGCGTAAGCAGAAAAACAGAAACCAACTCCGAATTTCACTTCAACACGAAAGCTCAAAACTGGGGCCATAAAAATCGGCTCCCAGGGACCAGGGTCACAAAAAGGCGCAAAAAAATCCCCCAAAAAGCTGTCATGTGATCTGCTGCCAACTACGCCAAGACTGGGAAAACAATATAAAAGCAGATTGCACGAAAAAATCTTTCTCTTTTTCTCTCTTTCTCTCTTTGACGCTTAACAGGGGTGCCTCGGTTGACTACTAAACACTCACAAAGGTCTACACTCATTTCATTCTTCAATGCACGCAACCACACACATACAAATGCCTAAACGGCTTATCAACTCTATGCTTGCACGCACACTGTCAGACATACATATTGTCTCACGCAATGGAAACAGAGCGACACACACACCTTATTTATCGCACGCAACCACACACTCACACATGCATACACACACTGTTGACAAGGGCACACACACAAATGACTACCAGATAAATCTCAACTCACATGCACGCACACACATTTGTACAACTACGCACGCACATACACAATCATAAACAACAGACATAAACATTTATCACTTCTCTAACTGAACATTTCAAATGAACAATCAATTCCTGTATTTTTGGATGTATAAAAATATTTTGTGTTACTTTTAAACTACGTTTTATTCTTCCTTCAACTATATGCATGCCTTATTCTTAATTCAACTTTCATGCATTTTTTTCCTTGTTTTCATCTGTTTTTTACTGTTTTAAACGTCTCTTTAACAATCTAAATGTAAGCGTGGATCTTAGCATTTTCTCTAAGAAACAATATCTTAACAAGCTAATGTCCGCATTCCTACAAGCATATTATTTTATTCACCTATATCATTTTGAAAACAAACTTTGTTTTACATTTTTAGCGATTGCGAAAGAACCAGATATTCTTACAGCATTTGGTAAACTAAGAAGCAAATATGGACACATTTACAAATTAAAACTTGGTAAGTTTTTTTCATATTTCATTGCTGTTTTTTTTATCTTTCTAATATTTCTGATAGGCTAAACTGTATATAGGTTCATTGAATGAGTTGTAAAGTTTCCGCACTCTGTGGTCTTCTCCGGATGCTTTTCTCATCGATGATCACCTGTTAATTTCAAACTGAAATCTTGACTTGATAATCTTTTCTTCATCCACGTTCAGCATCTTTTGTATCAGTTAATTTGCTTTTTCTTACTTTTACATTATATCTGGTTGGTGACTAAATGTATTTGATGACAATTAAAGACACCTGAAGAAAGTGGGAGAGTGCAACTGCTTTGAAAAGCCATGGTTTGGGGAAAAATAAATCCCTTGTTTTGAACAACTGAAGATGTTATAGACTTTAACTGTCTCTCTCTCTCTCTCTCTCTCTCTCTATATATATATATATATATGAGAGAGAGAGAGAGAGAGAGAAAGAGAGACAATTAAAGTCTATTATATCTTCAGTTGTTCAAAACAAGGGATTTATTTTTCCCAAAACCATGGCTTTTCAAATATATATATATATATATATATATATATTTATATATATATATATATATAGAGAGAGAGAGTTTGTGTTTGTTTATTTATTTATAATTTATATATAAAATAGTTACTGGTTCAGTGATCAAGAGTTCAAATACTGTCATAGTCAGTCCCGCTGATGAGCCGTAGTATGGTGAAACATGGATAACTATTTTATCTATAAATTATTAAAATTGCATGATATTTAAAAATAATGAAGTATCAGCAACCCTATAACAATATTCTTACACATTTCCCCGTCCTAAACGTTATTTAGCTTCTGCAAACAGAATACAGAACCAAAAGTCAATTTGGAGATGAGATTTTCTTTTGTCACAAAACATTAAATGTAAAAAAATATATGAGAAGCCATTTTGCTTTCCTTTCTTTTTGAACTTTCAGGCATTCAGAACACCATTATTATTAACAATGGGTTAAACTTAGCTTGGGTCCTAATCTGGAGAAGCACCACTAAAATTGCATTTTATTGGAAAATAATGAAGTATAACAATTTTACACATTTTCCCGTCCTAAACGTTATTTAGCTTCTGCCAACAGAATAAGGACCCAAAGTCATTTTTGAGATTAGACATTTTCTTTTTCACAAAATATTAAATGTTAAGAAATGTCTGAGAAGCCATTTTGTTTAAACAAAATTTTTGCTTTCCCTTCTTTTTGAACTTTCAGGCATTCAGAACACCATTATTGTTAACAGTACGGAATTAGCAGTTGAAGCTTTAGTAAAGAAACAAATTGACTTTGCTGGACGCCCAGACATGCCTTCCTGTAAGTTTTGCTCATATTCTTGTATGCTTTTATACCTAAAATTACTACATATATTAATATTGTCTGTTTCTTTCTCCAGCTAAAACTAACTCCAAAAGTAAAATAGACAAACAAACGAGATAATTAACCAAATTTAATATCAGAACATATAGTTTAATATCTATTAATACGAAATAATTTTTCCTCAATGTATGGGTAAAATAATTTTATGAAATAAAACATTACATATCAGTTTATCTTTCAAGAGATCAAATAACAAAATATTTTTAGTAAAAAAAAATTATTATCTGTCATTTGTGAGGTTGAAGCTTGTTTCTGATAAAAGTAAGGACGGGTTGCTGGTTCAGCTGGTATGATGTTGAAGAAACTGAGACAAGCAATGAAGCCAGCACATCACTGACGACTTGCCTCTTAAATATATATATATATTTTTCATTTTATTTTTGTATTTTTTTTTCAACATAGTTCACCCCAAACAAGGCAGGCCACCACTGTAGACGTAAGGGGCTACTGAGAAAAAGGATGAAAGTTTTTTCTTTTTTTTTGGGGGGGGGGGGGGTGGAGTCAACCTAAATTGGTAGCTGTGCAGCGAGATGTCTGTTTACATTAGTTTTAAATTTCTGCATGTCAGTACCATCAGGAAAACAGGGGGCAGGGAGGGAGTTCCAGAGTCCAGCAGCACAGAGGAAAGAAGCTTTTGGAGTAAAAAGCTCTTCGGCATCTGGGGACCTCCACAGTGAATGGATGGGATTTTGCAGATTGTCGGGATGGTCTAGTGAATTTATGTCGAGGGGGCACCAGAGCAGCAAGTTCATCAGAGCACAATCCATTGAAGTACTTGTAATATATATATATATATTTAAATATTTTCTTTGTCGTACAAAACTTTAAAATGGCATTGAAGAGACAATATTTATTATTCATAATGAATTTAAGAAATTAAAAAGATGAAAGGGCAGCTGACCGGTTTATCCCCGGAGGAATCTTCAGGCTAAAATGTATTTAGCCTGAAGATTCCTCCATACATGAAACGCGGGAGCCTCTCTGTACCTTAATCTCCATAAATATATTTTCATAACTTACTATATATATATATATATATATATATTTTTTTTTTTGATTTTATTCCATTAGTTGCGACAAAACAGGTTTTGTTTCATTGGTGCGAATAGCTACCAACTCATCGGGCCGGAGAAAGGAATACAAATGGCATAAAATTTTAAGTTCACTTTAACGGGAGATTGAAAATTGAAAATACATTGGAGGGGGAGGGGGATAGAGTTGGGGCTTTGTCTATAACGGCGACATGGGACATGAGTGGGGAGGGGGGAGGACCCCAACAAGTCGTGTTTCAAATTATTACGTGGGAGGTTTTGCACGTGTCAGTGCTGTGCCGATCTCAATCAATTATTAAGGCTTTTACATAAGGCTGTTATCACTGCGACTATCGTAGGTATGATTGGCAGGCGTTACCATTGTCATAATCGGTTTTGTTAATGATAAGACTGGTAACACCAGAAAACTTCTCTTATAAAATGATTCCACTAGTATTGATCTCGGTATAATATAATCACAATTTAAAAAAAAATATAATCACAACAAAATTCACTACAAATAATAAACAAAACATTAAAATAAAATAAATAAAATGCAAAAGTAGCAATTAATACCCTAAATTAAAATTATCAAACATTTTTATCCACATGATAATTACTTAAATAAAATAAGAATGACGGTTGTAATCATAATTTTATTCTCATTTTAAATTTAACTCACTCTGGCCGTCGCCCCATCTCCCTCCTCCCACCCGGCCGAGATTGAGATCGGCACAGCACTGACACGTGCAAAACCTCCCACGTAATAATTTGAAACACGACTTGTTGGGGTCCTCCCCCCTCCCCACTCATGTCCCATGTCGCCGTTATAGACAAAGCCCCAGCTCTATCCCCCTCCCCCTCCAATGTATTTTCAATTTTCAATCTCCCGTTAAAGTGAACTTAAAATTTTATGCCATTTGTATTCCTTTCTCCGGCCCGATGAGTTGGTAGCTATTCGCACCAATGAAACAAAACCTGTTTTGTCGCAACTAATGGAATAAAATCAAAAAAATATATATTTTGCTCTGAATTTTCATTGAGCACTCCCATAAACCCGGTTTCAACTTCCTTCGGATTCATACCCCCTGGATATTTGTAACAAGTTAATTATATATATATATATATATATATATATATATATATGGCATTGAAGAGACAATATCTATTACTCATAATGAATTAAGAAATTAAAAAGATGAAACGGCAGCTGACCGGTTTCGTACCTCGCTCAACAGAGCCAAATATTGAGGTATCGTATAAAAAATATAAAAAAGATGCTATGAGAATTATAGCGAGGAAAAAGGGGTAAAGAAAAAAAGAAACAAAAAAGGAAAAAGAGTTCAATCAAATAGAAACAACATTAAGCCCGAGGAGATTTTCTCTTTGCTTGCAAGATTTCAAGGACTTAATATCGATTGTTTCTAGGATCTTGAGATGATAGGGAGAGTGTGACTTACTAAGAATGGAGAATAAGTCGACACTGAATTTAGAGGCACAGGTGCGGTTATTTATGAGATGTTTACCTATCGACGAACCATAAGTATTATTCAAAACGTCAGTTGGTAAATAATTTGTATTGCGAATTTTTGTGGGCATGTGTTGTTTGATCCGTTATATATATATATATATTGACATGATATATAAATCCAAAATAGTACTACATTATCTAAATATAAATGGGAACTAAAAATAAAAACATAAAATTCGCACGTTCTTGTAATATAAATAGTAGAAACTGTAAATTATGTTTAGATGAAAAATAGCAAATAATAAACTATAATAAACATGAATTCATTGGCAAATGTAAACCCATAAATAAATATCTACTTTGTTTTTTAAGTCCTGATTAAACAAAAAGAAGTTTATTAAAAAAGAAATTAATTAGTAATGTGTATATAAAACATACTGAAATATTCATTATAATTTGTCACATAATTTTTTAATGAATAAGGCTAAATGTGTATCTGTAAGTGTGTGTATGTCCAGAGAGAGGAATGGGTTTGACGGAGAAGAACAGGGTGGGTGGGGATAGGAAGGAGGGAAACAAGGTTGGAGGAAAGAGAGAGAGATAGAAGTTTTAATAGAAATATGTTACACTTCTGCACCAGGCAACGCCGGATATCCCTGTTAATACATATATAAATATAAATAAATATTCTAATTTGTCACATAATTTTAGAATGAATAAAGCTAAATGTGTATCTGTAATATTTCATTTTTAAAACAGAAAGGAAGGAAGAAAACTCTTGGTTCATAATTTATTTTTAATAATTCAGATTATATAGAAAAAGAAATTATATTTAAGAACATATTCAGGTGATAGCGGGTGGTGATGTCATATCATATACATTTATAAATACTGTTAAAATTCATTTTTTCCCTCTGTTTGAATTTTTATTCAAATGTTCAACATTTTTTATACATTTCTGATGATCGGATTTACTGTGAAACTGCAGTAAAGATAAGCCATTTTAATTATCATTATCATTTTAATTATCATTATCATTTTAATTATCATTATCAGGGATGTAAGTTCTCTTCTAATTGGCATGAATCTGCTTTTTTTTTAATCAGGAAAAAAAGCTGATTTCTACTAAAAACAATTATGTTTTCTTTCTAACTGAAAGATGTAATTTTGCAATAAGGGTAGGTGTCATCAAGCGTTTTTCAATGTTTTCTTAGAAACGAATATAGACAGCATTGTGGTATAAGGTAAGGTTTAGATGTCTTTAGCAATTTCAGCAAGAAATCTTGCCTGTTCCCTTGCCTCGCATTTGCCAATTACCTTTGCTGACCTTTCTCCAAATTTTTGCTTCCCTGTCATAAAACTGCTTGGAACTGATTTTGGTGAAGCCGTACTTTACTGGAATCACAACAAATCCAAGTGGACTATCACAGAACAAACACCCAAATAAATTATTTAAGGGAAATTTATTTGGATGAAAATTATTTTGATTTATTTGTCACTAACACTGCCATCGCTGTATATTGCTGTAAGCCATGAATGAGAAAATTCCTGAACTAAATTTTCATTTTTTTATAAAATTTACTTTTTCTTCTCTTAGTTGTTTGGTTGTCTGAAGGAAGAAAGAATATTTCTCTGGGAGATTATACTCCTGAATTGCAGATGCGCCGTAAATTGGCTTACAAAGCTATAAAGTAAGACCTTTTTTTTTCTATTTTTTCTTCATCTTATTTAAGATAAGTAAGAGGAAAAAGTGATAGTAAACTTAATTTACTCGTGACTACAACTTCTTCTATGCTCCATTTCTATCTGCCGACTCCATTAATCTAGATATATATAAAAGTAAAGTTGAGTGTATTCATGTATGATTTGAAATCGGTACCTTATAGATATCAGGAGTTTTTGAACCTTTTTTAAAACTCATTATTCAACATAAAGACTACGTTAAAAATAACATTAGAAAAAAAATCTACAAGTAAAAAAAACAACAAATAAATAATGATATAAAAATAAGTCAAGATTGTTTTTTAGTCAAATCATTGTATGTATTTGACATCCATTTTTTTTAAATTTAAATTTAAATTAGAATTTCCTTTGTTTCTTTCTTTATTTTAGACAATCAAACTATTTTAGACGAACTATTTTAGATCTATGCAAATCAGAAACAGTTTAAGTAGATTACAACGGCAAAATATCTTCGTTTGATTGGTGGTCATATGAATAAAGCATTCGCCTTCTGTTCCAATATTTTAGGCCATCTTTCAAGGTTCGAATTTCACACTAGACAATTGTTTGTTTACTTGTTTTTGCTATAGCATTCCCGTAATAAAGATCATCATCATAAGCCTGAATAATTTACTTGTTAATTTATTCTTTTTATTTCTATTTTATTCATTGCGATTTAAAGTAAAGTAAAAAATTTAAAAAAACACTTTTTTCATTTGAACTAATGTGCAGAAGAGAAAGGTTTTAGAAACTCGGCCGGGGACAGGTACTTCACAGCTAGTTCACAAATAAAATGAGAATCATTGGTGCTTCTTTATGGAAATGCTTTTGTTGTATTTTCTTCGTTTTCTTAAGATGTGATGTCATCACCATGTTTTAATTAACACCATGTGCTCGTCTGGTAACATCTTTATTTGTTCCTTGTTCTTCATTGACTGCGAACGTCCTAAGACAAACAAAATATTGATGGTTACATTCTTTATTTATTTATCCCTGGTCACAGACACATGAACTGTGGTACTAAATAACCATTACTGCGTACTCCAAACTCTCTCTACACTCCATCCCAGGCTGGTGAAGATTGCATGCTCCATGGGTTCTCCAGATGTCTGCTCTTACCGAAGTCTAGAGACCAATATCTTACTTCTCACACAACACAGCCACATGAGACCCCTCCTGCTGTTCCTCAAAATACAGGATTGCTATCCATGGAATCGTTAATAACATTCACAATCCTTTCTGCAAAAAAAAAAACCTTCAGAACTTTTCCACCAAGTTTCAGTCATAAATGTGTAACCGTTTTATACAAATCGGCAATAACTCTGACTCAAACTCCTTTCTCGGAACTTCCCTGATTTTGGCTATAATTGCCCTCTTCAGTTAAGGAATATTCTGGAGAAGGTTTTCATAGACATTATCTTTGAGATACACCCACAGATGCATTCTGGGGTTTTTAAGTCCAGTGAGTGCGAAGCCCATTCAAGATCACCTACTGATGAGACGATCACAAAAGTGTCCCCACATTTCATTGAATGGTGATGAAAAAAAGACTGCCGGCCATTCATGAGTGAAAATTGGCAAACAAGTCAGGCATAGACTGAAGTTTATTTTTACCAAATATATGGTTATATTGTAGAGAGGTTTGTGAATATTATTAATGAGTCCATGGGTAGCATTTACTGGAGGTCACCCTGTAGAACAGCATATTAGTTTTGAAATGCTCCAATTTTTGGGATACTCCAAATTAATGAACTCTCAGAATTGCGGTGCTTTTTGAAAAGTAGATATTGCTTTTTAAATGTAAAACGGTATCGTTATCTTTTCAGCCGCTGTTTGAGACTATAAGACGCAGTAGGCTCATTATTTTGAAATTTGGGTGCTTCGTAAACCCTATTTTTTCATGCACTCAAACCCCAAAATAGCAACCATTTTGTGCTGCCGTAGTCTCATACTGAAGCAGACTACATAAAATATTGCCATTTAATAATGAATTTTTTTTTACCCTTATGTTGTAGAATTTAATTCATATATATATATAAAGCAAAGTTGTATGTATTTATGTATATGCGTCACGGCATGACAGTGAAACGATTAAGAGCCGAATTAACCAGAGATTTGGAATCGGCATCTTCGATCCGATGTGCTTATCGATGTCAGAAGTTCTTGAACCTAATTAAGAGTACATAAAAATAACATTAGAAACAGATCTTCCGACATTTTTAGCGTTCCCTTTCCAAAACGACTGAATAACATAATTCTGACCCTTTTCTCTGCGAGGAAACAAAACAAATAAATAATCATATAAAAATAAGTCAAGATTGTTTTTTTATAGTCAAATCATCGTTGCCCTGTCGGCGAGGCTTAGAATTCGCTGACTGCAACCCATTGCAGAGGGGTAAGACACCTTCCCTCCGAAAACGGGGCCACCTGTTGACTGTAGGTGGTGACCCGTGATATCTTAAGACAGGATCCTGGTGGCTGTGTGGTCCGTGGTTTGGCCACTTTGGGTTCTTACTTTGGCTAGACGGGAGGTCGAGAGGCCCAATCCGATCAATCTACTGGTCATGTCATGCTCTAGTATCTATAAGTTTATCCCAAATCTGATTCTTCAAAAAATCAAAACCTTATTTCTCATTTTTAATATTAGATAAATAGATACTAGAAGGTGGTGGCTCAGGGTCAATCACGTTGAGAGCAAAGAAGATTATCAGTGCACAATAGTAATGTTTCTAAAGAAACAAGGTTTTTCTTGGAATGGTGTTTAGTAATACTGCCTTTCTCAGTAGAGTTCCCTTCTAAGAGTAATGTTTCTGCTTTCACTGTGGAATTTCTTTCTGAGAGCAATGTATTCTGAGAGCAATGTATTCTGAGAGCAGTGCATTCTGACAGCAATGTATTCTGGTTATCTAGAAGCAATGTTCTAGGAATATAAATAATTACCCTACCTATGGAATTATATTGGACAACTATATTTCGAACACAAAACTAATGGTATTCGTCTGCTGCTTGTGGTTTTGTCAGAGTCTTTTCCAGCTTGGTGTGGTTATTCTCAAATACTAATGTCTGTAAAGAGTAATGTCTTCAAGGAGTAATGTAATCGAAGAGTAATGTATTCGAAGAGTAATGTCTTTGAGGAGTAATGTCTTTGAAGAGTACTGTCTTCGAGGAGTAATGTCTTCTGAGATCCAGAAACTCCTCGGATACCCAGATGGGTACCTCGTGTCAACTACCCATCGGATATGGGGCATAACAGACAACCAATTACAGATCAGAGGTGTTTTGTTTCTATGCATAAAAGTGGGAACAAAAAGGACACGACAGGCAGTATATGTATCAGACAATACATCAGGATTTTATTTGTCACAGACTGCCTTGAAGGATCTGGGTTTGTTACCTTACAATTTCCCAACTTAATTGTCGCAGAATAGCTCATTAAGGAACATAAAGGAAATTGCCCCATGTGGATGCCCGCACAGAACATCTGTCCCGATGAAACCAGAAACCATCCCATTCAAACCAACAGACGCCAACAGACACAAACTTGAACGATGGTTAGTGGAACATTTTAAGTCAAGCGCATTTAACACATGCCCACACCAACCACTGCAAACAATGGAAGGTAAACCCTTAGAGATAAAATTCGTCCAGGGAGCAACACCGACAGCAATTCATACACCAATACCTGTTCCTCATCACTGGAAGAAGGTAAAGGGGCACCTGGAGATAATAGAACCGGTACCGGTAGACACACCTACTACCTGGTGTTCAAGGATGGTGGTCATGCTGAAAAAAGATGGATCTCCAAGGCGCACGGTTGACCTACAAAAGTTGAATGATGCTGCTATGAGAGAAACAGATCACACCTCATCACCATTCAATCAGGTTTCGATGATACCATGATACACCAGGAAAACGATCCTTGACGCATGGAATGGATACCACAGTCTACCACTATCTCCAGCCGCACGGGATGCCACTACCTTCATCACCGAGTGGGGCCGATATAGGTACTGTCGGGCCCCTCAAGGATTCCATGGATCAGGAGAGGATACATCTGTTGATTTGATGACATCACAGTGGATATGGCTCGTAAGACCCGATGCATAGACGATTCAATAGAGTCATCGTTCTGGCACACGGTTGACTATATCAGTCGCTGCGCAGACAAGGGGATTGTATTTAATCTGGATAAGTTTCATTTGGCTGAAATGGAAATAGAATTCGCAGGATTTCTAGTCACTGCAAATGGTGTTCGACCTACAAAAAAGATGACAGAAACCATCCTTAAATTCCCTACCCCCACAAATATCAGTGAGGTTAGATCCTGGTTTGGATTTGTGAATCAGGTGTTGTTTGCCTTTTCACAAGCAGAAGTTATGGCTCCTTTCCGAGAACTATTGAGAACAAAGAACAGAAAATTCTATTGGGACGAGACATTGGAGAGTCTATTCCAAGAATTGAAGAGAGTGATAGTGAAGAGGATTGAGAAGGGTGTCCAAACGTTCGAAATGAACAGAGTGACAGGGCTGGCGACAGATTACAGCAATGCAGGAATATCGTACTTCCTATTTCAAAAACACTGTAGATGTGAGGGCGAAGTAAACGTGAGTTGTGGGGATGGCCACTGGAAACTCATTCTGGCTGGGTCTCGTTTTACCAACGACGCGGAATCGCGATATGCACCAGTGGAAGGAGAGACGTTAGCCCTTGTCTACGGATTAGAATCATGCCGAATGTTTATACTTGGATGTCTGGATTTTCTGGTAACAGTGGATCTCCTGCCATTAATAAAAATATTTTCTAACCAGGCCCTGGAAAATATTAAAACCCCCGCCTGTTGAACTTCAAGGAAAGGACACTGATGTACCGCTTCCAAGTAAAACATCGCCCTGGAAAACTTAATTTAGTCCCGGATTGCGCATCCCGATACCCAGCAGGTACCCCATCGAGAAACCCTGACCAAATGATCGACACTGCAGTCAAAACCGCCTTCACGTCGATGTATGAAAGCGACCCTAAGCTGAGGGCTATAACATGAGAAAGGATTGTCGCCGCGGCAGCCACAGATGAAGAATGCAGGACCTTAAAAGATCTGATCCAAAATGGTTTCCCCCAATCACGCAATGACCTCCCACCCATAGCTCGGGTTTTCTGGCCTATGCAGGAAGAAATATACTGCCTAGAGGGAGTCATTATAAAGGGCAACAAAATCCTAATGCCTCGACAACTTCATGCAGAGGTACTGGAATCCCTTCATTCTGCACATCAGGGCGTAAACGGTATGCTGGCGAATGCGAGACAACGATTGTTCTGGCCGGGTCTGGATGCTAGCATCCGACAAACCAGATCTCAGTGCCGCACATGCAACACGATTGCGCCATCTCAGCCCAAGGAGCTCTTGGTGTCACCACCAGAACCTGATTTTTCATTCCAACAAGTTGTCGTAAACTTTGTGGATATACAGGGCAGGAACTATCTAGTATATGCTGATTGATATACGGGATGGGTGGAAGTGGCCCTAATGACATCGCGGAGGGCCAAAACGGTATGCGATACCTTGAGAACTTGGTTCTGTACCTATGGGTCACCGGAGGAAATCTTTTCGAACAGAGGACCACCGTTTGAGTCACAGGAGTATGACGCCTCTTTAAGAAACTGGGGGATACGTAAACGTACCTCATCAGCATATTATGCTCAGAGCAACAGCCGCGCAGAGTTAGCCATTAAGACAGCAAAACAAATACTTGCTGACAATATGGACAGCTATGGACGTCTATGCCATGATCGGGCTGCTCGGGCACTATTAACCCATCGCAATACTCCTGTCCAGGACCTTAACATGTCTCCAGCCGTAATGCTATACGGTCGAATTATTAAAGACAACCTTCTGGTCCTACGGGATAAATATCAAACCCAGAAACAATGGCAGGAAATAGGCCCACAAAGGGAGTTGGCAATGGCCAAGAGGCATATGCGGAACAAGCAGTTCTATAATCAGCATTGTCGTCCACTCCAGGAACTCCAAGTTGGAGAATTCGTCCAGATCCAGAACCAGGAGGGTAATTACCCTCATCGATGGACGAAGACAGGGAGAATCGTGGAGACACATGGTAACCGGCAGTACCGAGTACGGGTAGATGGGAGCAATCGAATAACACTGCGCAACCGTCGGTTTCTCCATAAAATCCACCCAGTTATGGATGGCCCACATTATGCTACTCCAGAGATCTCGAATCTGTCCACAAACTTTGATCCCTCACAGGAACGACCCACTGAGGAAGCAATGGATGTGGAACGAAACATCAATATCAGACCACCCAGTTAACCTGAGGAGGAGGAAATGGAAACTGACGATACTACAGAGGTGTTGGAGAGTAACACAGGAAGAGATACACACCCGGTTGGTACCCCACCATTGAGACAACCGTCATGTCGCAGAACAAGAGCGCCAAGAAACTTGTCCCCACAAATGCGTGGAAAATCGCATGGGTTCTCTGGTGCATATGAAAATGACCATGCTAATTCATACCGTGGTCATGGGGGGAGGAGCATGTATAGGTAAAAGGAGTTATCTACTCCTGTGTTGAAAGAGTCAACGAGAGTTATCTCCCCCCCCCCCTGTAGTAGGAATATAAATAGAACTGAAACGAGCGGCCATCTTGTTTTTCAGTTGTAAACAGATGTACGACAGAAAGGTTATCTTCCATACTTTACACCCATATAGTATTTAATTTAGTACTATGTATACTTAAGAGACTATTCTCACTCATAATACACACTGGTGCTTTGAGATGTTTTACTCTTTACTGTTCTCTGTCTGTTTCTTTACTTCAGCAGATGGTTTTCCTTTTTCTCTCTATTTGTGGTTGTTATATCCACATAGTTTGTTCCATAAAGCATGAAAAGAAGAGAAAGGGACTTGTTGGCACATGTCACCTTACAATCAAAAAAACTATGGTGTAATTCGCCAAGAAGTGAACACACATTATCGTAGGTAATCTCAACAGCTAGACACAAGAGCCGGGAGATCAGCCCATGCAGTTTGCAGGGGCGGAAGTAGGGCAACCAATCAGAGTGGAAGAAAACCTGTTGCTAGGCAGGAAAGGCCCTAGAGAAATAGCAGGAAAACCCTGGACAAAGGAACACGAAAGAGTAAAATTTCAGGAGTGGACGAGTGAAGACGTGTCAAGATTTGGTGCCCACCCACAATATATCCCCACATACAAAGAAAAGTGGAATTCAAAAATTTTATCGACTGAGAAAAATACAACGAGGATCTTACCGCTGTCTATCGGACATCACAATGGAAAACCCAGTCTGACAAAGTTTGCCAGATTACCTATAACTCACCACACTAAAAAAAAAAGCTCTCTGCGAAAGACGGACTTCAGGATCTAAAATCCTGTGATAGTATCCTTCATGTAGCCGACAACTCCGCACTAAAAAATATTCGAGAAAGACGGACATCAGAATAAAAAAAATTCTGTGATAATATCTTCCACTCATCCTGTCAACTATCACACGAAAAAACTCTATAAAAGGTATGTGCTCTATGAAAAAAAAGAACAAGTTACATATTTTTAATTCGTCCTAATTTGAACTTTTGTAATTGCCAATTTATTTTTAGACCAGATTGATCAATAATTCTCGGTCTTAACAAAACCGGCTCTATCAAAAACTCCCCTAAAGTGGAACAGAACTTTTAGTCGATCATTTTGAATTAATAAACACTTGTTATGTTTGCATAATGTCGCCTTTGTTCATTTTTACAAGTGTCTTATTTTATGTTAATAAATTGTGATACTAATGTGTACCGTTCTTTTCTTTCCCATGATTACTTGCTTGTCTCCCTTTCATTGTTTTAATAAAAAAAAAATATATATATATATAAATAAAAGCGAGTCTAACATGTGACCCGCGGGCCTGATTAAAACATAAAGGATGGGAGACGCGTGGTGTGAGAGGAGCGGGGGTTTCTAACACATTATTAACATTTGTGGTTGATTTTCACATTTGTAACATTGGTGTCATAGTATCACGTTTATAACATTGGTGTCAGAAGTTACAGACTCTTCACAAAAGAGTAACGTACCCACAGTGAAACGCATAAAGCTGGTTTCCGATACAGAAAATACAGAGTTGTTAAACTCTTAACTCGTCAAGCAACGAGACAAAAAAAGAAAAGAAGAAAACAAATTTTAATAAGGGATTGCCAAAAAGATGGATTAATCCGGACTCGCCGAAGGGCAATTATTGAGGCTTATTAAAGACCAAAAAACTGAGCTATTCAGGCTCAAACAGGATCCATCACAAGCATCAGACGCTGTAATACGAGAAATGGCGGAGGATTTGAATAATCTACTGATAGCGATGAAGTCAACAACCCTGACACTAGCACAGTCAAGTCGTCTAACCGATTAAGATTTGCTCTTAAAGCAACAGTCGTTGCACGACTTAATGCATCATATTCGGCCATTTCAACTGGGTGTCGACGTGAACAAATTCATTACAGACCTAAACAAGGCTATTCACGTGCGACCATAGCATAAAAAATACTCCAAATTGGAGGAGGATTTTTAAAAAATGGCTAAGCAACTACTTAACGAAGGAATATTTCAACAGATGGAGGACTCAGCACATAAGACAACCTCATTCGACCAATTAAAGGTTTACCTGTTATTGGCACATGGTAGCCACAATTTTCAGCACTTGAACCTTGTGCAGGACCTTCAGCATAAGGAGGGCGAAAGGCTGACAGATTTTGCAGGAAGACTGGAAAGCACAGTTAGAGAGGCGGCAGTCCACATCAAGGACAAATATAAGAAAGAAAATCAGACCGAAATGTCAGCGGACACGTTTTTTCGTTGATGGGCGCCATGTTGATGAGCGAGAAAGTGAAAATGTAGGCACCAAATTTTTTCCCACATGTAGTGAAAGCTATGGATAGACACCACACTGCTGGAAGCATCGCAAATGAGATACAAAAGTACCTGGACAGGGGCATACAGTTGAACTATTCTCCGGTGGCAAAGCCGGTATCTTACATAACACAAAAATGGCGTAAGCCAAGAGGTCCCCAGGACGGACATGTTAAGCCCAGCTCAAAGCACAAATGGGACACAGTGTCCAAGATGTCCGAAGCCAAGAAATGGCTATTCCATCCATTTAATAAACAGGCGTACCCACAGAACAGAGCGAGGGACAAATATCGACAGCCAAATACCCCAAACAGGCAGTGACCAACGAAACACCCAATAGTGGTAGATACCAGCAAACAGTACAGGCCCGCACTGCCATTGTGAGGGACAGGAATCAAATACACACCCGCACTCATTCAGATGAGAAGGATTTTTTTAAGGACGAGGACGAGAAGTGATGCAGCGGTCCGTACCTAACATAGACAATAAAATTCATCATGAATACAATCAGATGTGTAGTTGAAGACAACGAGGGAGACAAGAAGGTTAATATACAAAACCAGAAAGAAGGCTGAGTAAGCCAGGTTTCCAGATATACTACGAAGAATGACCAAAAGAATATTCAGCATAGCTAAACAGATGGCAAAGACAAATATGGATATTGTTCGAGAGAAGTGGATTCAAAATGACAATAGAGTGTTAGCAACAAATGAAAAGGACGAGAGGGAAATGCCAATGAAAGATTTTATGGAACTGAAAATAATCGAAGTTGCAGAAGCAGTATCTGGTTCAGTTATAAGAATTAAGCATGAAATGGCACGAAAAGCTGTAAGATGAAGAAGGGTAAGGCTGGAGGACTCTCAGGTTTTGTTGCAGATATGTTGAGGCTGCAGACAAAACAGGCATTAAGATGATCACAAACTTGATAAATCACATCATAAAAATGTAATCCTGAAAGACTGGGAACTTAGTACCATTGTGAATTTTTACAAATGTAATATGGTAGCACTAGATAAAGGTAATTACAGAGGCTTAAAATTGATGGATCAGGTCCTGAAAGTGATTGAGAGAATAATTGAGCAGCAAATAAAAAGTCAGATAATGCATGGGTAAATTCCCACCGGTGCTACATTCATCCTGAGACAAATGCAAAAGAAGTACCTTAATAAGAAGAAGAACCTGTAATTGTTGATTTTGTGATGGCTTTTAAAAAAGTTGTCTGGTAGGCTTTGAGCAAGCGAATGGATGGTGAAGATTGTTTAAGCAATGCACAAAAATGCTTAAAGTCGTGTTAAGATTTAACAGCACATTTAATGACAGCTTTAATGTTAAAATAGAAGTACATCATGGTTCCGTACCAAGTCCGTTGCTTTTCAGTTGTGTCTTAGAAGCATTGTCCACAACGTTTCACACAGAAGCGATGATGCATGCTGATGATTAAGTGAAACAAGTGATGGTTAAGTTAAAGACATGGAGAACTGCTATGGGAAGTAAAGGTCTGAGAGTGAATGTTGGGAAAACCAAAGCGATGATCAGTCGTAGTAGTGTTGGAAATCTCCCAGAAAAAGAAAAACTTCCCTGCTTAGTTTGTGGAACGGGAGCAGGTGCAACACAATTTCTTTGTGCTATCTGTAAGCATTGGATACACAAGAAGTGCAGTAGAATTACTGGTAGGTTGAGAGAGGATACCCAGTTCTTTGTGCAAGAAGTGTAAGACAATTAAGATGAATGAGAACTCAGATGAGAAAGTATATCTGGAGGGCAAAGCTATTGTGAGGTTGTTCAGAAATGTTGTTACCTTGGTGATACCATTGGAGCACAGAGTGGAGCAGGTGCTAGTGTGATTGCAAGAGTGGATGGAGTAAGTTCAGGGAACTTCTACTATTACTAACCAGCAGACTGTGACTACAGTCAACCAAGGGAAGTGTCGATCAAGCATGTGTACGCAGTGTGATGATGTATGGAAATGAAACCTGGCCAGTGAGGGGTGAAGATATTTGTACCATGGAAAAAAATGATTTGAGAATGATACGATGGATGTGTAATGTGAGTTTTAAAGATATGCTTTGATCTGATGACCTCAGAGGAAGATTAAACCTAGACAGTATCAGAAGATGTGTGCAGAATAGTAAACTTCGAAGGTATGGCCATGTTGATAGAATGAGTGAGAGTTAGTAGATGTAGAACAGTTGCAGTAAGCAGGTTCAGTTCACAGGGGAAGGTCAAGGAAATCATGGGAGGAAGTGATAAGAATGGACTTGAGAAAGGGGGATAAATAAAGACCTGGCCAGATAGGTTAGTTTGGAAGTCAATTATTAAAAGCCGTCTAACGCATGCCAAAATGTAAAACAGACGTTAAACCTAATATGATGATGATGATTGTGGTGAATTTTCGGGTAGTTTCCTTAGATATTAAATGCAGATTTCTTGGAGCTGGATATTTGTTTCGGTAAAGGGTTTCTATTAGAATTCAGTTCGAAATTCCATATATGTTCCCGGGTTTGACATTAGGTTCTCCAGTTGGAAAAGATGCACCTGAAGAAAGTTGGGGGTTAATTTGGTCAAAATGTTGCGAATATAACAAGCAAAATGAGAAATAGTAGTCTGAATAATCCAAATAAAATGTTTTCTCTATAAAATAAACCCGACTGGGAAAAACCAAATGACCTACATTTAATTTAATTGGTAAATAAAGAAAAATATATTTAAAATTCCAATTTAAATAAGTTAATTACTTTAGAGAAATCTATTGCTAAAAGTCTCTGCATCTTGTCATCATGCACTCTGGATGACGTCACAAAAGACGAATAATGTAAACAAAGTAGGAATCATTAGAGAACTAATGGAAGGAGACAAATTATTCAATTAAAAAAATTAAAAATTAAAAGAGAGAGCGGAAGGTAGAGGAAGAGTGGATAAAGCTAAATGATTATTATCAAGATGAGCATTATTTTTTTTTAATTGCCAGAAACTACCATTCATTGTTTATGATCTCATCCATTTTCAAGTAAATACTTTCCTGTAAAAATATAATTATCAAACAATGTCAAAGTTATTATTATTGTATATTAAATCTATATAATACTAAAACTCTATTGTTCTTGTCTGTTTGCAATCAGCTTTCAGCTTTCCAGTTTTCAACATCCGGTTGCCCATGCGTAAATAGCATCGTCTTCAATCTGTTATTCCAATTCCGTTATTCTCTATTCTGATTAACAAACGCATGAAATTTTTCATTCTGGAAATGTTTATATCGCTTTTAATATAAAACAATTACATTTAATTTCATCAAATAGTTTTTTTGTTTTCTCCACGGCTAAAAACATTCAACGGCAGGACTTCGTAAAGTCTGTCGCAGTTTCAAAAAACCTCCTCCCTTTTAAAAAACAAAAACAAACAAACAAAACAACAACAATCATTATTAATATCAGCCATAATAGCGGCGGTGAACGAAACCACCTCCCACTTTCCCTCTCATAGATTTCACCACTCCTACTCCCTCTGTTTTCGTTACGTACGCGAGACAGCTTGCTGTACCCCCTTCCTTTCTCAAATCGCCCTTTTATTTTTCTGTACTTTCAACTAACAATTTCATTTAAAAGATGATATATAAAAATTTGAATTTAACTATAATAAGTATTATGGTACCTGTTCAGTGCATATTTACCTATAAGTATGGCCAACCACTTATAATTCAGTAACTGTAATTTAAAAAAAAACAATTATAATAAACAGAACGACGCATAGAAATCTATCTATATTCTTTTTTCAACAATTTCATTTAATTTCATCAAATAGTTTTTTTGTTTTCTCCACGGCTAAAAACATTCAACGGCAGGACTTCGTAAAGTCTGTCGCAGTTTCAAAAAACCTCCTCCCTTTTAAAAAACAAAAACAAACAAACAAAACAACAACAATCATTATTAATATCAGCCATAATAGCGGCGGTGAACGAAACCACCTCCCACTTTCCCTCTCATAGATTTCACCACTCCTACTCCCTCTGTTTTCGTTACGTACGCTAGACAGCTTGCTGTACCCCCTTCCTTTCTCAAATCGCCCTTTTATTTTTCTGTACTTTCAACTAACAATTTCATTTAAAAGATGATATATAAAAATTTGAATTTAACTATAATAAGTATTATGGTACCTGTTCAGTGCATATTTACCTATAAGTATGGCCAACCACTTATAATTCAGTAACTGTAATTTAAAAAAAAAACAATTATAATAAACAGAACGACGCATAGAAATCTATCTATATTCTTTTTTCAACAATTTCATTTAATTTCATCAAATAGTTTTTTTGTTTTCTCCACGGCTAAAAACATTCAACGGCAGGACTTCGTAAAGTCTGTCGCAGTTTCAAAAAACCTCCTCCCTTTTAAAAAACAAAAACAAACAAACAAAACAACAACAATCATTATTAATATCAGCCATAATAGCGGCGGTGAACGAAACTACCTCCCACTTTCCCTCTCATAGATTTCACCACTCCTACTCCCTCTGTTTTCGTTACGTACGCGAGACAGATTGCTGTACCCCATTCCTTTCTCAAATCGCCCAATTATTTTTCTGTACTTTCAACTAACAATTTCATTTAAAAGATGATATATAAAAATTTGAATTTAACTATAATAAGTATTATGGTACCTGTTCAGTGCATATTTACCTATAAGTATGGCCAACCACTTATAATTCAGTAACTGTAATTTAAAAAAAAAACAATTATAATAAACAGAACGACGCATAGAAATCTATCTATATTCTTCTTCCATTTTAATATACTTTCATAGAAATGCTTCTGTTATGTAAAAAAAACCTATTTTCTTTATGCCACAACTGTCACGCACATACATGAATTCCATAGCTGACAACGGGTCACGGGTGGTCTAGTAATATATAAAATACTGACCCAACGGGGCACAGGTGATCTAATATTTTATATTATTCCCCCCGAAATGCATCCCCATTCCCTCCATAAAAGGAAGAATTATTTTTTTCTTTCATGCATGACAAATGGTAAAAATGTCATAATGGAATTTACTGTTCGTTTTGAAAGAAATCTGTGTCTGTCTGTCCTCACATTATTTGTCAATTCTTGATCTCCAAGCTAAAACCATCACATATTTGGAATCGCCATGTTCTTCCGAATGTTTTAATTAAGTTTGTTTCTGTTCTATTATAATAATGTATACGAAAGGTTTGAGTAATTCTGCTTAATGGCAGATCAGATTCCCGAGTTCCAAAAGATGCAGCTGAAGGTTTGAGGTGACATCAGCTGAATATTTTGAGAATCGTCGTCCGAATAATCCGAATTGGTGCAATCAAAATCTCAAGTTATATTAGTTCTGTTCAACATATTTGATACCGAAACAACATTGGGTAAATCTGCTAATGTATTTCTTTTTTCTTTTTGTTGAATTCAGGTCGTTTCTGTCTGGACCGAGTTTAGATGAAAAAGTCACCATATCAGTTGAAGACGTATTGGAATGTATGAGCAAAATGAAAGAACCATTTGATCCGCACAAGTATATCGATTTGATGCTATTTAACGTAGTTGCAGATATTTGTCATGGAACCAGGTAAGATATTGGGAAAATGTCTATGTATGAAGTAAGATGTTCATACATGTGTCTGTCTGTCTCTCCTCGCTCCAGTTGTCAATAGTTGATCACCGAGCAAAACCAATGGAATATATGGAAGCAGAAGTTTCCTGCAGGTGTTTTAGCCATTAAATGATTAACATTTTGATTATTTATTCTAATTTAAGAGAAAACCTGTTATGTTTAAGTTTTACCATATACAAAACTGAAATTCTTAACTGGAAACACGATATGGCATGCGCAGTTGCTACGATAAATTCTTTGTAATGTACAAAAAATGTTTGTGTTATTTTGTTTAACGAAATATCAATCTTTACAGTCATTTAATGTTGGAAGCATTTATCAAAACATTTTTTTTTGTGAACAAATTGTTAGAACTGTAGTGAAGCGATAAACTAGTGTACACTCTCCGTTAAGAATGACGAAAAAAGAATTATGCTTCTCCAATGTTCACACTAGTTATTCATCTAGATATGTTACTAAAATATTCATATTAAATCATAGAATTATTTCTAGCATTGCCAGAAGTTCTCTGAAGTTAGTCCATCCAAATCTAACCTAGTTCTGTGCAACGTAGACAATGCTGAGTATATCATCTAGTAGTAAAATCTATGGAAGTAAAAATTGGTTGTGTCCAAGGCGATACCCGGTGCCTGCACGTACTCCATCTGACCAGGCATAAAGTGTACGGTTGATCAGTGGCTCCAGAAAAACCCTCTAAACAACAAACACAGATGTTTATTTTATTAATTACATTAAAAAAATAACTTTTTTCTTTTGTTCACCTCAAACAAGGCGTATTGCCACTGATATGTTAGGGGCTACTGAGTTGAAGGGCCAGATTTATAGGGGGCATCCTAAATGGGGAGTTGTGTAGTTAGATGGTTTTTCACATTACAGTTAAATGTCTGCATGTTGGTACAGTCAGGAGCAGGAAGGGAATTCCAAAGACAAGCAGTCTATTAGGGTAGAAAGTTTCCGACATCTGGGGACATCTACCTTGAAGGGGTGCGATTTTGCTAATAGTCTTGTTTATTGTAAAACAAGCACAGGGATGCCACATTGTGGTGATGGGACAAGGGCTGGATCTTGGTAGACATTGTGGAACCTATTAGATTAGAGAATTTTTTTATACGCTGTCCAAGAGGAAAAGACTAGTGGTTGAAGCACCAAACAAAATATGGTAACACTACTACATGCATGTTAGAATGGTGGCTTTATAGAGATATAGAATACTGGTAGGTGGAAGAAGTTTTCTAGCCTGGTAGAGGGAGCCCACCTTCTTTGCAGCAGACCTGGCAGTATCTTCTATGTATTTATTCAAATTCATGTTAGCTGTGAATGTTAGGCCTAGGAGTGTAACAAACTCTCAGGAAGGGTGTTATCAGCCATGGCAATCGGTGGTTAGAAATTTTTCTTATAATTGTTAAAGGAAAGGAGCTTTGTCTTGGTGGCATTTCATTTTGGGTCCCATTTTACTACAGACTAGAGTTCATTTTTTTTAGCATTCTACGTGGAGAGTTGTGTAGTTAGATAGTTGTTCACATTACATTTAAATGTCTGCATGTTGGTACAGTCGAGGGAGCAGGGGGAGAATTCAAAAGGCAAGTGGTCCGAGGTAAAAACATATTAGAGTAGAAAGTTTTGTGACATCTGGGGACATCTACCTTGAAGGGGTGCGATTTTGGTACTAGGCTGGTTGATCGGGGATATTTACGTTGAGGGGGTACTAGTACAGTAAGCTCATCAGAGCACATTTCGTGGAAGTACTTATAAAACAAGCACAGGGATGCCACATTGCGGCGATGGGATAAAGGCTGGAGCTTAGTAGACAGTGTGGGACCTATTAGATTAGAGACTCTTTTTTGTATGCTGTCCAAGAGGGAAAGACTATTGGTCGGAGCACCAGCCACCCCAGATGTTGTAACAATACTACATGCATGGGCTAATGGTGGTCTTATAGAAATATAGGATGCTGGCAGGTGTGAGAAGTTTTCTAGCCTGGTAGAGAGAACCAACTTTCTTTGCAGTGAACTTGACAGTATCGTCTATGTATTTATTCAAATTCATGTAGATGTCAGCCTATGGCTCTCGAGAAGGGTGCTATCAGCCATCGTAATTGGTGGTTGGAAAGGTTTCTGATAATTATTGAATGAAAAGGAGTTTTGTCTTTGTAGCAGTGAATGTAACCATCCATTTTTGGCCCCATACTACTACGGACTGGAGGTCATTTTCTAAGCATTCAGCTATGTCCTTGGACATAAGTGTGTTCTAATTTCAAGAATAAAGCGTGGTGTTATCAGCAAATATACCCATTTCGAACACGATTGCATCAGGGAGGACGTTTATTTAGATCATGAATAATAAGGGTTCCAGTTTTGACCACTGGGGCATACCTACATTAATGTGATATTGTTTGGATGTACGGGTATCAAGAATAACCTGGATCTTTCTTTTAGCTAAGATAAATCTGATTATATTAAATATTCGTCCAGTAATTTTTTTTTTTTTACTAATGGGTCACCTTTTATCAACACCCGGGGGGGGGGGGCACTAGAGGATAAGGGTTAAGAGATTTTCAGTTGGACAATGAATGCCACCATGAGAGGATTGGAATCAGTAGGTGAAATGAACAGAAGAGGAACTGATTTTAGGACAGCGTAACAAGTATTTGTTTACATTAGACTTAAAAACGACCATGTTGTAGTTGGTTGGGAAGCAGTCTTGTGGTATTTTGTTCCACAAGTGGTATGTTCTAGGAAATAAACTTTGTTGATGGAAGTTCCATTTGGTTTTTGGTACGGAGAGGAGAAAGGAAAGTTCATAGCTAGGCGAGTTCCTACTGTGAATGTTTTTCTGGGTGAGAACAAGGATTGGAGCTCTGTTGAATACCTACCATGACGATAACAATACGATAGAGAGAGGCTCGCAGCATCTCTTCTGTGCGGATGAGGCTGTAAGGAAGAGAAGAAATAATTCCTCCCACTAGCTTGTGGAGTCGGTTCTGTACTCTGTCAAGGCAAGAAAGAGTGCTCTGAATGGCACTGCCCCATATATGACAGCAGTACCTCCCCATCTTAGGACGTATATGATTCTTATACAGGTAGAGGATTGTGTCAGGAGTGAGGTAGTTTCTGGAGCAGTAGAATGATCCAACCATTTTTCCAGTAACCTTAGCAAACAGTTGATGTAAGTCTTCCATTTCAGGTCTGGAGTGAAAGTCAGTCTTAGGAGCTTATTACAAAATGGGGGGGGGGTATTCCCGAAAGAGTGACCCATTCATTTTAACTTGGTAAAAATGAGGATCCGAGTGTTGGTGGTGAAAGGAGAGAAGCTTGGTTTTAGAGGCGTTAAAAGTAATTAGCCACTTTTTCACCCATTGTATCAGGTGCTCCAAGTCAGAAGAGAGAGAGAGAGTTGGAAAGATCTTTATCATCATACCATGCAAATTAATTTTCCTTCATGCTAGACCTTGCCAAAGGCATTGGATATGTCAAACACTACCGCTCTAGCTTCACCTGCCTTATCCAGTGTATGGTATGTGCATTCAGAGATAACATTTAGCATATCCGCAGTTAAACGAGATTACCTTAATCCATACTGTTAGTCACAAAGAAGTTTAGCATATTAAAGATGGTGGACTATCGCTAGGTTGATAGAAGAGTTTTTTAAAACTGGTATATAAGAAGCAATATTTCAGCTATCAGGGAAGCAAGATTCGGTAAGGCATTTGCTAAAGAGTTTGGAGAGAACAAGGGCGAGCCCAGCAGAGTATTTCTTTATTACAATAGTAGGGATAAGATTATGGGAAGGGGTAATGATCAGATCTTCTAGTACCGTTTCCATCTGTGGTGGGAAATTAAGGAAGGAGTAGTTTCTGGTGTCCAAGGTTGAATTTAAGGCTAACCTCTGGGAAAGCAGTTCAGCCTTATCCCGTGTTGTGTAAGTGACATCATGGTGGTTGGATAGTGGGGTAATTGTTTATTGCCCATTGTTCACCACACTATAATAGATTTTCCAGAAACTAGAGTTCCTAATTTCTGTGGCTCTGTGTTTTCTTATCATCTCTATATACCTAGCCTTAGTTGCAACTAATACGCTCTTACATTGGTTTCTTGATGCTATAAATTTTTGTCTATTTGTGGCTGACTTATGGCGGTTGAAACAACGGAATGCTTTCTACCTATGCATAAGAGCAGCTGCACAGGTCGAAGTGAACCATTAGGGAGAGTAAGGCTTACTATAGAATTTCTATTGGAGGTAGGTGCTTCTATACCTGCTGTGACCCTTTGTGCACTGTTCAGCAAGAAGAGGAAAAGTTTTACACAAAGATGCATTTCTAATGAGATCTTTGAGGGATTCTCAATCATGTTGGTAATATCTTGTTTTGAGTAACAGCACTTTTCTTTGGTGTCGGAAGTTTTTAGTGATATTAACCATCATTACTAGGTGATCAGCATTACCAAGTGGGATATGGGCATCTTTCACACAAGCCTTGGCCACTGTTGTCAAGAATAGATTGAGAATTGAAGCTTACTGGTCCTCACTATATCGGAGATGGGTCGGGAAAGTGATGGTTTGTGGAAGAGAATGTTGTTATCAGCTGGATCTGTGTAGCTCGAGAACCCAAGATAATCTCTGTGGTGGACATTAGAATCTCCAAATACATTTATTTGAGCGGTTGGATTCAAGCAAAGTGCTCTATCTATAATATCAGAAATGTAGTCGAGTAGGGTATCGCCCTAATTCGAGGGAGAACGGTAGAGGAAACATAGATAACTAACGCTATGTTGTAATGTTAATCTAAAACACATGTAGGCTTGTTCTCTAGTCAAGGGGAGGGTGTTACAGATATAGACTCCAAGCCCATGTATATTTTTGTCAGAATCCTTATAGCAGAGTGTGAGGTATTCTAGCATATCAAAATAATTAGCAGAGATTAGATTAGTTTTGTCTTAGTGTTAAGATATCTGGAGAGTTTACAAGGAGGAAGGATACTACATCATCGAGGTTAGTTCTATGCCCTTTGATATTTGTTAAGGAGAGCATTATGGGAGGAGGCGATTTGTTTTTTTTTGGAGGGGGCGTCTGGTTTGTATGTATTACTCTATATCCTCATTGTCATTAGTATTGTTTTTAGATAGAGTGGGTTTGACAAAGTGGGTGTTTGTTGGATGTCAGAAAGCAAAGTTCACACAAGTAGTCTATTAGCCGAGTCTTTATCTATGATGTAGTGGCCTTGGGAAAGCCCACCGGAGATAAGTGCAGGGTCCTTTCCCATGCATGACATGGCACTACAGTTATCCCGATATTTTACAAATGTTTATAGAGCAGCTGGTCTTAATGCTACCTAAGAGTTAGGTCTCCTGTACTACCAGTCGGAAACAACCGCCAGGCAAGCTGTAAAACTTGTCAGAACAAGAGCGGCCCAGACTAGTCGTATGAAACTAAGTGACAAGCAAGTGTCCCATATAGGGAGAAACAACCAACTTTGCAAAATCACAAGACTGCCAAAACAACATAGTCTTGAGTTTCAGAGCAACCCAAATCTGCATTCCATTCGCTAACCTATATTAAGAACATACAGGCTCACAAACAATTGCAACGTTAAATTATAAATTAATAGATGATAGTAGTAAGTCAAGGTGTGGATGCAGGAGGTGGCCAAGAGGGTACCTCCTTCTCTCAGAATGTCCCAACATTTTTTCCATAAAATATTTTGCTGTCATGAAAATAAATCAGAATATTCAAATAATCATAATTTTACTAGTTTTTAATTTATTTAATTGTGAATTTTTTGAATGGAGATTGAGAATAGTCACTCAAGAATTAATTTATAAAAATATTGTTTTTACTAGAAAGATCGTTTTTATTTAATAGATTGTTTCTTTATAGAAAGATCGTTTTTTTTTCATAGATTGTTTCTTTATAGAAAGATCGTTTTTTTTATAGATTATTTCTTTATAGAAAGATCGTTTTTTTTAAAGAGTGTTTCTTTATAGAAAGATCGTTTTTTTATAGATTGTTTCTTTATAGAAAGATCGTTTTTTTTATAGATTGTTTCTTTATAAAAAGATCGTTTCTTTACAGAGATAATTTATTTATAGATCATTTTTTTAGAGAAATATCATGTCTTTATAGATTGTTTCTTTATAGAAAGATAATTTCTTGATAGATTGTTTCTTTATAGAAAGATCATTTCTTTATAGATTGTTTCTTTATAGAAAGATCATTTGTTTATAGATTGTTTCTTTACAGAGAGATAATTTATTTATAGATCATTTTTTTAGAGATATATCATGTCTTTATAGATTGTTTCTTTATAGAAAGATAATTTCTTGATAGATTGTTTCTTTATAGAAAGATCATTTCTTTATAGATTGTTTCTTTATAGAAAAATCATTTCTTTATAGATTATTTCTTTATAGAAAAATCATTTCTTTATAGATTGTTTCTTTATAGAAAAATCATTTCTTTATAGATTGTTTCATTATAGAAAGATCATTTCTTTATAGATTGCTTCTTTATAGAAAAATCATTTCTTTATAGAAAAATCATTTCTTTATAGATTGTTTCTTTATAGAAAGATAATTTCTTTATAGATTGTTTCTTTATAGGAAAATCATTTCTTTATAGATTGTTTCTTTATAGAAAAATCATTTTTTATAGATTGTTTCTTTATAGAAAAATCATTTCTTTATAGATTGTTTCTTTATAGAAAAATCATTTCTTTATAGATTGTTTCATTATAGAAAGATCATTTCTTTATAGATTGTTTCTTTATAGAAAAATCATTTTTTATAGATTGTTTCTTTATAGAAAAATCATTTCTTTATAGATTGTTTCATTATAGAAAGATCATTTCTCTATAGATTGTTTCTTTATAGAAAAATCATTACTTTATAGATTGTTTCTTTATAGAAAAATCATTTCTTTATAGAAAAATCATTTCTTTATAGATTGTTTCATTATAGAAAAATCATTTCTTTATAGATTGTTTCATTATAGAAAGATCATTTCTTTATAGATTTTTTTTCATAAAAATATTGTTTTTTTATAGAAACATTGTTTCTTTATAGAAAAATTGTTTATTTATAGAAAAATTGTTTATTTATAGATTGTCTTTCATATAAAGATTGTTTCTTCATAGATTGTTTCTTTATAGAAAGAATGTTTTTCATAGATTGTATCTTCATAGGAAAATTGTTGCTTTATAGAAATATTGTTTCTTTATAGACCACAATTTGTAGTTACCTATAAAAAAAGTTTTACACATATTTTTGATTTTCAATTAAGTTGTTATTTATAAAATGATCATCCAAATGACTGCTGGAGAACTATATGCACGGTTCTGGTGCTGTCTCTAGAGTTACTGTATACAGACTTGGACTGCCTTAGGAACTCCGGCTCTATATTATTCCTCAAGGTCGACTTCCAAAGTCTATCCCATGAGTGTGTATCACAATAAGGCAACACAGGTTTGAGATCAAAGTTTTTCTTCTCTTAGATGATCTCCATCTTCCCTTTCTGTTATAGTATTAGTTCTGCTGGGCTTATATCTAAAGAGAAGGCTAACAGCTGGATGTAGTGGTCAAAGGTTGTTGATGCACATCATGAGGCATTTTATAGACAATGAGAGCTTGCTCACATTGCCACCCCTCGATCATAACCACCTTGGAATGCTGCTTTCCAACCGACTACAAGATGGTCATCTTCAAATTAATTGTCTTTCAACAAAATCTTACAGTCGATGATTTATAGCAAAAAAAAGGGTAAAACACATTCATTTTCTGCATGTTTTTGTTTTCTTTCCAGATATGAATTGGATGATCCTGACTTCACAAAAATTGTTGACATCAATGAACGTTTCCTTGAATTGTTTGGAAATGGACTTATCTCTGACTTTGTACCATGGATGAGCATATTTGAACGATCAACAATTCAACAGCTCAATACAATTTTTGAGACATTGAAAGAAGATGCACAGGCCATTCTTGAACGACACAAGGATAATTTTGATCCAAGTGAGATACTTGAATACATTTAATAATTTACCATTTAAATACAATAACACTTGGTAGATTGCATATCTTCACCAAAGCTCATCAGTATTGTTTAATTATGTCAAGCTCTATCCAAAATAATTCATAGCCTGTAGAGGTGTGATGCCTCCCCAAAAGGACAGAGTTAGACAAAAGGTTGGTTTTAATGTGGGGGAAATTCAGCTCCCCAAAACAGAGAACTCTGCATTAGGACAAAAATTTAAATTCCATCAGTTGAGAAGGATTTCTCATTCACTGACTGAGGACAGAAAAAATGAAGTGTAGTATCATAATGGTAATGCCTAACGGTACACACGTGTTACTTTTCTTTTAAGACAGCAGATTTCTTTTAAGACGGCAGAGAGATTTTGCGCGAACTGACTTGAACGTTGAAATAAGGAATGAACGCTGTACGCTTTTGAAAATTCCAGTTTTCTCAACAGTTTCAATTTTCTTCATTTTTAATCATTTTTTGACAAAGAGCAGAGGACTGCTCGAAATATCAGAATAAAATATAATAGTTACAAAAACAACAACATCGTTTTTATGCTTCATGCATCACCAATCATCCTTAAAACACATCTCTAGAAGCATACATGGAATAACAAACAAATTTACACACACACACACACACACACACACACACACACACACACACACACACACATATATATATATATATATATGGTGTTACAGAAGATCAAGTCAAAACAACATGATACCGTCGGTTTCAAGTCAACCATTTTTCAAAAACCGTTGACTATCATAAGTCAAGCCGAGAAGTCTTGTTTGTCAAAACAACATGCTTGAAACCGACAGTATCATATTGTTTTGACTAGATATTCTGTAACACAATATATAAATAAATTTCGCTCTTGTTTTAAATTTAAAATTTTTTAAAAATTGTATTTTAATAATAGAGCATTCTGTTGGATTTTTTTTTTTACCAATCTTACCGAGGTGTGTGTATATATATATATATATTCCATGAAAAATGCCAGTATACTGAAATCATATGCCCTTAATAGGGTTAAGATGAAAATTCATATACACTAAATGTACAAAAGCAAGGAAATTCCCAAATTTTTACACTTTTATTGTCATTAATTAAGGGTATGACTACATATCAACCAAACCATTTCATTATCACATCACCACAGTATAAATCTCTATGCATGAGTTGATGAAGTGTGTGAGATGCGCTGAAGAAAAATTCCTACCAGTAAAATACATAGCCCTGTTATGCTCGCATACTCTAATTTTCATCTTCACCCTATTAAGGGCATATGATTTCAGTATACTGGTATTTATCATGGAATGTCACTACTTTTGTAAAGGCTATGCCTCAAGACAATAGTAATTTTTAAGGTTTTTTGGAATTTTCTGGAAAACTAAGATATATGGTAAACTGAAATTAAAATGCCATCAACTAGACCCTAGAACCTCTATCTCTGCCAAAAATCATCTGAATCCATCAAATAGTTTATGAGATACAAGGTGGCACATATGTACGTACGTACACACGGATAACACAAAATCACTCCTGACCTTTCTGGATCTCTGGGTTGCCTTGACTAATGATGTTAAAATTCTACACACTTATAGAACCTATCAAATAAAAATGTTGTGCAAAGTTTTAACTAATTTGGTTTATTGGTTTTTTAGTTATGATTGATCAAAGAAATGAGATTTCCAGCATAGGCCGTTTTTGAAGTCTATTAAGGGATAGAGCGCTCTCGCGCCTCCCTTGATAACAATCGTATGCCGAATGGTAGTTGGTTTTGAATTCTTAAACTATGTTCACATCATTTTGCTCTCAACAAACATTATATATATATATATATATATATATATATATATATATATATATATTGTATCCTATAATTACTTGATATAAAAGTAGTAAAATTTGATGTTTTTTCTTACTTAACTTCTATTTGTGATGTTGAAGAGACCTTTTGGAATCATCAAAAGTATAAAATAAGATATTCCAAATCGTTTTAGAAACGACTTTAAGCCTAATATTTGCTGTGTTTGAATTCTTGGAACTGATATAAATGATGTTCTAATTTTATTTATCTCAAGTTTCTCTCTCTCTTTCTAATATTTTACTGGTGTTCTAATCTACTATTTATAATTATTGCTTTCCATATTGTATTTAATTCTTAGCTAGGTCTACTTAGGAGGCCATTGTCGCCTAACATATGTCCTGCTTCTTACTCTCCACCGTTCTTCTCTCTCTCTAGTTTTTACTTTGTCCCACAAGGGTAGATGGATTCCCTTTTCCCTCCACATGTGGTCAGCTATACCTGACTTTTTAATATCTCCACGTATTATTATTACATCGGCCAAAACATGAAAATAACAACCAAAATGAGAATAGTAGTCCGAATGATACAAATTATCAATCCTCACCTTAAAAATTTTGAAACGTAATAAGTTTTCAAATGTAATATTTTTAGCGATTTTCAGAAGAGTGGAAGTTTCATGGGATTCAAGTTTGTGTCAGATTAATGGAGATGTGCAGTCACATTTTTGTTTGCCTTTTTCGCTAGGAGCAAAGTGTAGTATCTGTTCTGATACTACACTTCATCTTTTCTGCCCTCTGTCAGTGGAGGATAAATCCTTCTAGACTGAGGTAATTTTTTATCTTTATCCCAATCCAGAGAGCTGGATTTCCCCCACGTTAAAACCCAACCTTGTGTCTAACTGTGTCCTCATGAGGAGTCAAGTACATAGAGACTATATACAGGGTGGGCAAAAATAAGGGTCCTATTTTAAAAATTCATAACTTTTTTAATTATTGATTTCTTTTTAAATTTTTTTTTAGAATAAGTAAAGGACCCCTTCCGAAGCAAGCATGAGCCGTATTAGCCCTAAGGAACGTACCCTCATTTAGAAAACATTATTTTTGCTTAAAAAACTCAAAACAGTGTAAAAAACAATACTTTAGTTTTTGTAAGTTTTAAGAAGTGTTTTTCGGCTAAAATTTGTTTTGTTTATTTCAAAAAATCTCGGAAGGGTCAGTCTACACACACATAAAGTTTGGTGAGTTTAACTTTTATTTTGTGGAAGTTATTCAAATTCAAGTTATTCAAATTTAAAGATAGGACCCTTATTTTGGCCCACCCTGTATAATTTTCCCCCCATTTTAAGTAAAGTAACAATAAAACTAAGCAGGCCTCTAGTGTATGACTGAAGCTATCTTTTCTGTGGTGGTGGCCCGATGGTCAGAGATAAGTATGGACTTCTGTATCCATGTCAATTCTCTACATTTACAAATGCAACTCTGGTTAACATAGATTCGAGATGCAATAAATCTAATCAAAACCAAACACGTGAGAAAGGTTAAAGTTTGAGAGATAAAGAGAGATTTTTTTAGAATATATAAATAGATTGTTGGTGTAATGTTCTGACAGAGAAAAAGCCTGAATTTCCACATCATTACCCAATTCGGCACATTTAAAATAAAATAAATATCAAGGTCGTAGTAGTCAGCCACTTACAGCTTGTTTTTCTTGAAATTTTTTGTTAGGACTAAAAAAGTAAATTACACTCTCAATTTTTTTTTTTTAATAAATTCTGTCTAATTGTAAATGTCATATTATTCTTACAACTTTGAGGGAAGTATATTACTGGTTGTTTTTCTTTACGGCACATCAACTCTTTCTGTGTTATCTAATGCTGAATTTTGATTGGTTGGTTGGTTGGTTTACAACGTAACTCATGTCTGTCATTTTATCCAAGCAAGCTGGATGTGTCATTGGAGAGGGTTGTAAAAATTATACTATTACATTACTATAAATAAAAGACTTTTACAGCACCCCTCCCCTTAGCATGATGATGCCGGATGTGTCATGGGGAGGGGATACATATTACAACTACTACTACTACTAATAATAATAATAATAATAATAATTATAAACACTTATAGACTCGAAAACCATAGGGTAAAATTGCAAGTAATTTAGCTTAAAGGGCCCTTGACATGCTTAATCTAATAAAATTAAGAATACTAATTATGATATTATGTTTCAGAATTTTTTAGATGAGGATTAATAATTTGGATTATTCTGACTACTGTTCGGCTGAAACGTTGTGAGAATAACATCCAAGATGAGAACAGTAGTCCAAATAATGCAAACTAATAATGACGTTTAAATACCCCCCCCCTCAAAAAAACAAAAAAACGGTCCTTGTTTTTGGGAAAATTTGAATAATAATTAAATTCAGTAAATTAGAGAATGTTCTAGTTTGTTCATCACTGTGAAGTTATCTCTTTAAATGAGTGCCAATGGAAACTTTAACCACAAATTGCTACTTTCTATCTGTGGAACACATTACCACGGGACTGTTTCCCTGCCGACTACAACATAGTCATCTCCAAATCTAATGTCAACAAATATTTGCAATAAACTGTGCTCATAAGTAATCAAAATGTTTTTTTTATTCCATTCATTATTTTTAATCCTTTCATGATATTCTTCATCATTCAAGTGACCATCTATCCATCTCATTTTCGAGTGGCTTTTAGTCTTGATAAGTGGTGACTCGGTAAAAAAAACCCAAAACTATCTTTTCAGTTATGCTTGAAGACACCTTACGTCCGTTGATTTAATAAGTTAGAATATTTAATTTCTAACCCTTATTCTTCCGCATGATACTGTCATCTTGAAATGAATTGTACGCACGGTACACTATTTCGATTGTTAAAATACAATCATCATCAATTGGTAGCATTAATTAAAGTTCTGCTACCAATTGATGATGACTGTACACTATGTCTAGATGTTGGCATAACTATTTCCTGTTTATATTTCAGATGACCCAAAGGACGTTACAGACTATTTGTTACTGACCAAACACAATGCTCAAGAAGAAGGAGAGACAGAACTTTTAAACGAACTGACCGATGTTCATTTGCGACAGATTATGTTGGATATTATTTTTGGTTTGTAGAATTTTTTTTGAATTCTGTAGATTTTTTTGAATTTCTTCTATGAAGACTTTTGTTACAAATATTTATTGTTCAGGTAAGAAAAGATACGATTGGCATCCGATCATTCTATTGGAATTATTATTAAGCGCAGTGAATTCTAATTGCCCTGTGATTGGATGAAAATCAGCCAATCACAGACCACTGCTTCAATCTCTGCAGAAAATCCAGGAGAGCACCTATTTTGAAAATATCGGCCTCTTCTCTCCAGCCTTTGCTGCCATCAACATCGTTTCTCCTCTGCTGCGGCAGGTGCAAGCAGGCACATGCTTTTTTAGCGTACATAATACGCACGATGCCATAATGAATAGGCCCTCCGGTCTATTCAGGTAAGAAAACATACAATTGGCATCCGATCATTCAGTTCTGCTTTTATTCACCCCAAACAAGGTATATTGCCACTGTAGCATAAGGGGCTACTGTGATGGGGCCAGATTTATAGGGAGGCAACCTGTGTGATGAGTTGAGCTGCAAGGTTTTTGTTCACATTACATTTTAATTTCTGCATGTTGGTATTTTCAGGGAAACAGAGCACAAAATGAATTCCAAAGGTTTGAGGAAAGAAGCTATTGCAGTAGGAAATCATGCGGCATCAAGGGATCTCTACAGTGAAGGGGTGGGATTTTGCTAATCGGGTTGCCTGCAGTAAGTTCATTGGAACATATTCTGTAGAAGTACTTATGAAACAAGTACAGGGATGCAACACTGGCGATGCGACTGAGTCTGGAGCTTTACAGACAGTGCGGGACCTATTAGGTTAGAAATTCTTTTTTGCACCCTGCCCAAGAGGAACATGCATGTGATTGGTGCACCAGCCTATATTAGGCAATGGGTTGATGGTGGCTTTATAGAGATATAGAATACTGGCAGATCTGAGAAGTTCTCTAGCCCGGTAGAGGGAGACTACCTTCTTTGCAGCAACATCTTCAACATACTTTTTCCAATTCGAGACACCGCTTATCAAGGTCACTTGAGGATAAGGTTGAATGAAATAGATGGATTGTAATACTCTGAGTGATACAGACAATTAAACATTTCTGAACCCCTAATGAAATATTTTTGCAATAACATTTTGTCTGGTCTGAAAACATAATTATTCAGTCCGTAGGAAATATTGATTTTTGTATTATTCAAATACGTCTTTTTTAATCCTCTCATAGTATTGTTCATCTTCCAACTGATAATTTCATTAACCCTTATCCTTGAGTGGCTTTTGGCCTTGGTAAGTGGTGACTCATTTATAAAAAAAAATTAAAATATGTTTTATATAACATATTAAAGTGCAAAACCTCTTCTACATTAATCGGATATTAGATTTACTTCAAATCTCATCATTATATTCAGTTTAATGTCTGCTTTACATGTTGGACGGCTTTTAAAGATTGACTTCAAAATAATCTATCTCTGGCCAGATCTTTATTTATCTCTCTTTCTTTCAAGTCCATCCTTATCACTTCCTTCCATGTTTTCCTTGACCTTCCCCTGCCAACTGACTCTGCTATCTCAACTGCTACTTTGAATGTGACCATACCAATGAAGTTCCTGCACACATTTCCCTGTCCAGATTTAATCTAAGCCTGTCGTAAAGACTCGCATTACACATCCATCGTATCATTCTTATATCATTTCACTCCATGCAACACATATCTTCAACTCTTAGTGACCAGTTTTCACTTCATCACACTGCGTACACATGCCTGATAGATTTTTTGCTTAGTGAATAGTGGCATGCTCTGCTTGTTTGTAATGGCAGAAGTTCCTTAAACTTAATCCATCCCTTTTTAACTCTAGCAATCACATAGCAGCAGCTCCTTCCTATGCTGCAATCGTATCACCAACGTAACAAAACTTCTGAACAACCTCAATAGCCTCGCCATCCAAATGCACTTTCTTCATTTTTCTACAAATGTTTTTTTAATTTCTCCCGATATCATGGAATTTAATTGGTGTGTGTTTTAGTGCGAGAAATGTGTGTTTATTATTGGTTTATTAATATTTCTTAGGTGTGCTTTAATGTTTATTTATAATTGGTTGGAAAATATAGGATTTAATTACGGTATGTCTGGGAACAGGTTGATAACATTGAGGCTCTTTTAGTCTCAACGTCTGGAAGAAGTGGAACTCCAAAATAATGGTACTGGTACAGGTTTTGGAACCAGACACAAACCGAACAGGTTTTCTTTAATCCTAACCTAACCCTAAGCTTACCCTAAGCTAGTCGGTTTTTGTCCTGTTCAAAAGATGCACCAGTACCAGAATAATTCAAAGACATCAAAAATATACTGCAAAACTGAACACTATCTGAAAACTAAAGCTTGCACAACTGAAGTTATGCTCAAAGGAAGAGAGAAAAATTCCTCTTAGAATGATGATAGCCATTTCCAAATAATTTCCGTACTGTTTACCAAGCTCCAGCCCCTGTCGCATCACCACAATGTTGCATCCCAGTGTTTGTTTTACAGGTACTTCCACGGAATTTGCTCCAGCAAACTTACTGAACCTGTACCCTCTCAACCATAATACCCTAACCCAACATTACCAGCAGCAAACTCACGCTTTCACTTTAGAGGTCTCCAGATGTCACAATGTTTTTTTTACTCCACTAGCGACTTTCCTCAGATCGTTTGCCTTTGGAATTACCTTTCTGCTCTCTGTTTCCCTAACTGTAGCATCATGAAGAAATTTAAATGTAATGTGAACAAACATCTTGCTGCACAACTCCCCACTTAGTATGCCCCATTTAAATCTTGCCCTTAATCACAGTAGCCCTTACGTCTCAGTGGCAATATGACCCCTTGTTTGGAATGAAGGATAACAAAAATATTGCAGATGCATTAGTTGGCCTGTTTGCTAGATTTTTAGTAACTACTGAATAAGTCTGTGATTATTTTTGTTCCCTTTTTCTTTAGAATTTCTTCTCCTTACTTAAAAGTAAATCATTTCTCCTCGTTACTTTTTCAAAAAGATTTTTCCACGTTACCTTTCTTTTAAAAACTTTCTGCACATTACTTTTGTTTAAAAAGATTTCTCTTTGTTACTTTTCTTTCAAAAAATTTCTCCTCATAGCCTTTTTTAAAAGGATTTCTCCACGTTACTTTTTTAAATAGATTTCTCCACGTTACTTTAAAAAGATTTCTCCACGTTACTTTAAAAAAAAAAGATTTCTTCACGTTACTTTAAAAAAAAAGATTTCTCCACGTTACTTTAAAAAAAAAAGATTTCTTCACGTTACTTTAAAAAAAAAAGATTTCTTCACGTTACTTTAAAAAAAAAGATTTCTCCACGTTACTTAAAAAAAAAAAGATTTCTTCACGTTACTTTAAAAAAAAAAGATTTCTTCACGTTACTTTTAAAAAAAAGATTTCTCCACGTTACTTTAAAAAAAAAAGATTTCTTCACGTTACTTTAAAAAAAAAAGATTTCTTCACGTTACTTTAAAAAAAAAGATTTCTCCACGTTACTTTGAAAAAAAAAGATATCTTCACGTTACTTTAAAAAAAAAAGATTTCTTCACGTTACTTTAAAAAAAAAAGATTTCTTCACGTTACTTTAAAAAAAAAGATTTCTCCACGTTACTTTAAAAAAAAAAGATTTCTTCACGTTACTTTAAAAAAAAAAGATTTCTTCACGTTACTTTTAAAAAAAAGATTTCTCCACGTTACTTTAAAAAAAAAAAGATTTCTCCACGTTACTTTAAAAAAAAAAGATTACTCTAAGTTACTTTTTTTTTTTGAAAGATTCCTCTTCATTACTATTGGGGACTAATTTTAAAGACCCAAAAATCACTAAAATTGAAGCAAGACTTTTTCATATATGTATTCATATTTTACAAATGTACTTGTAAAATAAAACCTGTGATTATTATCTATTTTCTATTTTCATCTTTTGATGTTTTAGCTGGAACTTTCACGAGCAGCATGACGATTACCTGGGTAATTTTGCTGGTGATTCGACACCCGGAGGTTCAGGTTAAAATGCACAAGGAGATTGATTCTGTTCTCGGTATGTATCAGAATTAAATTGCGTAAGTTGAAGTAGCAGATCTTATTACAATAAATATAAACGCACAATTCAATTCTGTAGTGAAGAATTACCTCTGCAATGGAAATATGGTATATGGCTTGTGTCTGATATAAAATGTTATGTAAAATAAGTTTTCTTACTTCAAAACACAAGATATGGCTTTTTTTAAAATTCAAAATGAAAATAATCTGACTTTTATATAAAAAAGAAAGCTTCTTTGGCACTTCTGTAGTATATATGAAGCAGCAGATTTTCTGTCCTTCTACTGAAAATAAAGGGAGGTAATTCAACCGGAAGTGATTTTTTTACAACATAAAAAAAAATGCAAGACTGGTTTGTTTTTGGGTAACAATTAACAATTTTTTTTTTTTATTATATGAAGTAAAATAATTTTAAATAAAAAACCCTAAACTCTAACCCTAAACCCTAACCCTAACCCTAACCCTAAACCTAACCCTAAACCCTAACCCTAACATTAAGAAATCAGGCGGTGTGCCTGTAAAAAATCTATTGTTTTTTGCGGCTGGTTCATTAAATTACCAATGTCTCGAAGATTAATCTCATTTAACTCCATTTTCTAAATACTAAATTCAACTTCCGGTGAATTCTGAATGAATGGTACTTGGAGAAAAAAAAACGGAACTCTTCAATTTCGATTTCTTAATCGGCAGCTGCTTCATATATACTACAGAAGTGCTGCTTCTTTTTAATGTTGGACAATAATTTGTCTCCTGCAGACTGATGTTTTGGATTTTCGGTGTTGGAGGATAATTTGTCCCCTATGAACTTGTGTTTTGGATTTTCGGTGTTAGATTGGTGGTTAGGCGTGCTCTTTGATTAATATGGAAATATGGTATATGGCTTGTGTCTGATATAAAGTATAACATAAAATAAGTTTTCTCACCTCAAAACACAAGATATGGTGACAGCATTGTTTTTTCTTTTTTTATTAAAGACGAAGAAGGGGTACCTAGCATTGCCCGAGGCAATTATGTAACATATTTCTATTAAAGCTTCCATCTCTTTCTTCCCCCCCGGTCTCTCTTCTCCCCCCCCCCCCCCCTCAATTGCCCATCCCCTACCTCTGCTACCCTTTTTTTCTCCGCTCAGCCCATTCCTCTCTCTGGACATACACTTTTTATAGCATACTCGAGTCAGCGTAAGGAAAATAATTTTGTGAAAACATTAGAGTTACTTCTCTTTTTTACGACTAGAAAATGACAAAAAAAAACACTGCCCTGATGAAATCGGCAACAGTTTATGGTAAAGCAATGTGTATTTAACTTCCTCTCCGAATGTTCTCAAATGACACTGACATAGGGGAGGGGAGGGAATACATACCCCCCCCCCCCCAAACAAACATACACACATACATACAGACAACTGCCCTTTAGTTTATTAAAGATGAAAATAATCTGACTTTTATTTAAAAAAGAAAGCTTCGTTCATTGATTTACCATGATTTGCTATAACGACTTGGAGAAATTTTAGCCCATGTTGTCTTTTTCACACTTAACATAGTGAGTTGCTTAATAGAGAAATGGTGTGTTTTTGATGTTGGGCAATAATTTGTAATTTGTCTCCTGCAGACTGGTGTTTTGGATTTTCGAGGTTGGATTGGTGGTTAGGGGTGCTCTTTGATTACAATTGCAATTATATGACAAGCAAAATTTTGGATTTTTGGTGTTGGGTTGGTGGTTAGGGGTTCTTTTTGATTACAATTGCAATTATATGATAAGCAAAATTTTGGATTTTTGGTGTTGGGTTGGTGGTTAGGGGTGCTCTTTGATTACAATTGCAATTATATGATAAGCAAAATTTTGGATTTTCGGTGTTGGATTTGTGGATAGGGGTTCTGTTTGATTACAATTGCAATTATATGATAAGCACAATTTTGGATTTTCAGTGTTGGATTTGTGGTTAGGGGTTCTCTTTGATTACAATTGCAATTATATGATAAGCAAAATTTTGGATTTTCGGTGTTGGATTTGTGGTTAGGGGTGCTCTTTGATTACAATTGCAATTATATGATGAGCAAAATTTTGGATTTTTGGTGTTGGATTTGTGGTTAGGGGTGCTCTTTGATTACAATTGCAATTATATGATGAGCAAAATTTTGGATTTTTGGTGTTGGGTTGGTTGTTAGGGGTTCTTTTTGATTACAATTGCAATAATATTATAAGCAAAATTTTGGATTTTTGGTGTTGGATTTGTGGTTAGGGGTTCTCTTTGATTACAATTGCAATTATATGATAAGCAAAATTTTGGATTTTCGGTGTTGGATTTGTGGTTAGGGGTTCTTTTTGATTACAATTGCAATAATATTATAAGCAAAATTTTGGATTTTCGGTTTTGGGTTGGTGGTTAGGGGTGCTCTTTGATTACAATTGCAATTATATGACAAGCAAAATTTTGGATTTTTGGTGTTGGATTTGTGGTTAGGGGTGCTCTTTGATTACAATTGCAATTATATGATAAGCAAAATTTTGGATTTTCGGTGTTGGGTTTGTGGTTAGGGGTGCTCTTTGATTACAATTGCAATAATATTATAAGCAAAATTTTGGATTTTTGGTGTTGGATTTGTGGTTAGGGGTGCTCTTTGATTACAATTGCAATTATATGATGAGCAAAATTTTGGATTTTTGGTGTTGGGTTGGTTGTTAGGGGTACTCTTTGATTACAATTGCAATAATATTATAAGCAAAATTTTGGATTTTCGGTGTTGGATTTGTGGTTAGGGGTGCTCTTTGATTACAATTGCAATTATATGATGAGCAAAATTTTGGATTTTCGGTGTTGGATTTGTGGTTAGGGGTGCTCTTTGATTACAATTGCAATTATATGATGAGCAAAATTTTGGATTTTTGGTGTTGGATTTGTGGTTAGGGGTGCTCTTTGATTACAATTGCAATTATATGATAAGCAAAATTTTGGATTTTCGGTGTTGGGTTGGTGGTTAGGGGTGCTCTTTGATTACAATTGCAATAATATTATAAGCAAAATTTTTGATTTTTTGTGTTGGATTTGTGGTTAGGGGTGCTCTTTGATTACAATTGCAATTATATGATGAGCAAAATTTTGGATTTTTGGTGTTGGATTTGTGGTTAGGGGTGCTCTTTGATTACAATTGCAATAATATTATAAGCAAAATTTTGGATTTTCGGTGTTGGATTTGTGGTTAGGGGTGCTCTTTGATTACAATTGCAATTATATGATGAGCAAAATTTTGGATTCTCAGTGTTGGATTGGTGGTTAGGGGTTCTCTTTGATTACAATTGCAATTATATGATAAGCAAAATTTTGGATTTTCGGTGTTGGATTTGTGGTTAGGGGTGCTCTTTGATTACAATTGCAATTATATGATAAGCACAATTTTGGATTCTCAGTGTTGGATTGGTGGTTAGGGGTTCTCTTTGATTACAATTGCAATTATATGATGAGCAAAATTTTGGATTTTCAGTGTTGGATTGGTGGTTCGGGGTTCTCTTTTATTACAATTGCAATTATATGATAAGCACAATTGGAAACATAAGTGAATGTGCAGAAGAAAAAGTATTTAAAATGATTAATTATGTCGTAGCAGAAAAATGGTCTCTTTTGAATTTCAGCAAATGATAAACAAACCCTATTTTGGTTAACTTTGGTATGAAACAAAAGGAACAGATTCTTATGTGTTATGTTGGGAAGTGAAGTAATTTATACAATTTACAAGATTTCACAAGAATAGATGTTTTATTACTACCAGATTTATTGGGGTTGCCAAAATCTAAAATTAGTCTCTTTCCACTCGCTTTATTTCCCTCTTTCTCTCTTTCCTTCTACAGCTACGGGTTAAATATTGGGTTGGCCAAAAAAGTTTGTTCGTTTTTTTGGTTCTGTCAGTTTATGGGGAACGCAAACATCAAGTTTCGAAACATAACCGAGTTTATGCAATTAATTTTCCACACTCGATTTGGAAATCTTGAGAATGTCTGCGATTTGTCTGGTTGTCAAACGGCAATCTTGTTCATCACAATGCTATAAACTAAAATCTGTTATTTTATTTTGACAGTGAGCACTGTAAGGATCTCAAGTCCATGTAAGAAATATTTCTTTAGAAATAATTTTAGCCCAACATTCTGTTCGTTACGAATTCTTCAACATATTTATTTTCGGAATTGAGCAAACCATTTCTGGCACACCCATTTTGTAACAGCATTCTCTCCATACACATGACATATCTTTATGCAGATTTCTGTAGCTTTTTTTTTCTTTTTCTGTAGTAAAAAAAACATCCGATGTTAGTAGTGCCTTGCTTAATCTTCCATTTCAAGGGCTGAAATACAAGAAAAAAATGTAAGAACTTCTCTGTTCGGAGACTTATGACACACTGAGGTCAACATACTCGCTACACCAAATACAGAATTTGATCTTTAGTAGGTCTGAGAGATGACATTCAAAAAAGAACAAACTTTTTAGTCAACCCAATATTTGTGTGAACAGGATTCACTTTTAAACTAATTGACCGATCATTATAAATTTTGGAACACAGCTGCTAGGTGTAAAAGGGTCCGTAAAAACACAATATGTATGTATAGCTGTGTGTGTGTATGGATGTGTGTATATATATATATATATATATATATATATATATTGGGTTGTATATATGTGAGCATATGAATAAAGTTTATATATAGGTCAGTTTTGGATAGAATTTATCCACTGACTGTTGAAATATTTGGCCTCACATGAGTATGGTTATATTGAGGCAACGTTGAAGATACTCTCAAGTGGGTAATAAAATGTGTAAACCGAAACTTATATGATAAAAGTAAAAGAAAGGGAGCAGTGTGAATATGTAATTGGATATGAATCTTGCCTGTTTAATTATACACTGGGGCCCTACACAGAATAAAGAAGTTTGTTACGTCTCATTTCATTTTATTTAAAGTTGAGGAAGTTTGCTCTTGAAAGAGGGTGAAAGAGGGCGAAGCTGACACATGTTTGTATAAATAAAAATGTTTACTAAAACTTTTTACTAAAAAGCAGCTTTACTTGTTATTGAGCACTTTTTATAAACACTGGAGTTTCATTGGATTAACATAAACAAAAATAATATATGTACTATATATATATATATTTTTTTTTTGTTGATAGGTCAGGCAAAGATGAAAGCAAGACTGAGTGAGAGTTTTCCATACTGCAGAGCTGTTATTCGGGAAGCAATGAGAATATGTCCAATTGTTCCATTCGGAGTTCCTCGCGCCACAACTTGCGACACAACTTTGGGTAAAAATTGATTCTTTAGTATTTGATGATACTTGTGAGATGAGATATTGTTATTTACAAGTTTCAAACTGTTACTGGCATTTTCATGTGTTTCCTACTGGTCATTGTATTCTCTGGCTTTCTGGTGTTTTTTTTTTCACAGTAAGTAATATTGGAATTTGTGGATCAAACCTCAATATACGCATTAGTATATCTGTGACACACTTACACTAAATATACAGAAGGAAAGAGAAATATACAACACTCGGAAACAATAATGATATTTTATTTAACAAACTTGACTTGATTTATCTGCATACTTCAGAGAGATTCGCCACATGCTTGATAACAAAATTCTGCTTCTTATCACGATCTTGGGCCAATATTTCAGCTGTCATAAGTGGCATACCAGTATCAACCCTTATCTGTTCGGCCCATCTCTTTGGTGGTCGTCCTCCTGATCTTTCTTCAATTAAATCTTCTTTATATGGTTTCTTTACATAGCTGGAGTCTGGTAGCCGGGACCCATATCCAAACCATGTCAATCTCTTGTTTTTGAATAACGTCGATGATGGATCTATTATTATTAAGATATCTTTCTGATATCTGCATTTCTTTGCAAAGTTACTCCAAGGATAGTCCTTAAATATTTGTAAGACATTGAGCTTCCTCTCACGCTCTGCCATATTTCACTTGCATGTACAGAAATAGGAACTACCAATGCATTGTAAAGTCTTCAGAGGTGTTGCTATTGCCTTCCTGCTGCATATCTTTTCTTTTCGACGTCCAAATGCAGAGGTTGCTATTCTTATTCTTCTGCTAAGAAACACCAAATCTATAACAAACGAAAATGATGATAATCCAAGATAGATATAACATGAATTTCCCAATACATATTAAACACACATTGTGTTACAAATATGAGTTGTATGTGACAGACAAAAGGAAGTGCGAAACAAAAAAGAGTTACTTGCTACATGAGGCATATGTAGGTAAAGCGCCGTGGTCATACAACCACCTCCAGCTGAAGAGTTGATGTCGAAAAAGGGAGAACCTCGTTTTTGAGTAACGATCATGTGATCAACGTGCCTTTTGCCGGCGAAGCTAGTTATGTGGTAAGGGATATGATATTTTTATTTATTTATTTTTATTTATAATGAATTCACCACTTATCAAGGCCAAAAGCCACTCAAGGATAATGGTTAATGAGATGAATGGATTGTCAGTTAAATCATGAAGAATGTTATGAGAGGATTGAAAATGATGAATGGAATGAAAAAAATTTGATTACTTTTGACAAATATTTGTTGATATAGGATTTGAAGAAAACCATGTTGTAGCCTGCTGGTAAGCAGTTCTGTGGTAATGTGTTCCACAGATAGAAATTTCTTTTTGTTAATAACGTTGGCAATACCTAATATATATGTATTTAAATTAACAATGACCAGAATGAGTTATCTTATAATTAGTTGTAACTTTAGTTTTCTCTTTCTTTCTCCCTTTGTAGGAGGATATGATGTTCCGAAAGGAACACAGGTTTTGTTCAACATTTGGGACTTGCATCATGATCCGCAGAAGTGGGATAATCCTTCCGAGTTTAATCCGGAGCGTTTCCTTGACGAATCTGGTACGCTTGCTGGCAAACCTGCTTCCTTTCTGCCCTTTATGGCTGGTCGTAGAGTATGTCTTGGAGAATCAATTGCTAAGCCGGAAATGCTCATCATAACCATTTCCATTTTCCAGAAGTTCCATATATCGAGTCCGCCTGGTGAGATTCCTCCGGTGGAGGGTGCCTTAACCGCCGCCGGTTACATGTCCCCCAAATATAACATCATACTTCAAGAGCGATGTTAAATTGGTTTCCTAAAATATTTTAAAATTAAAATGTAAAGGATACATAAAAATCCTCTCGAATTTAACAACTGAAATGATAAAATTGGGTGTTATCATTATGAACATATGAATCGGATATTATCGTTATTGACATTGTTTTTCTTTGTAGTATTGTCCTCAACGTTGTTATTTATACTACATTTTAGGCTATGAGCCCTTCAGTCGTCGTCAGGTGAACATATATGATTATGACTTTCCCATATTTTAATATGATCTATGTTTATTATTTGTGCACATTGATGCTTAAGTAGAAACCTCAACATACACAAATAATCATATATGATTATGACTTTCCCATATTTTAATATGATCTATGTTTATTATTTGTGCACATTGATGCTTAAGTAGAAACCTCAACATAAACAAATAATCATATATGATTATGACTTTCCCATATTTTAATATGATCTATGTTTATTATGTGTGCACATTGATGCTTAAGTAGAAACCTCAACATACACAAATAATCATATATGATTATGACTTTCCCATATTTTAATATGATCTATGTTTATTATGTGTGCACATTGATGCTTAAGTAGAAACCTCAACATACACAAATAATCAGCATGTATAATAATAAAAGAGCATTCATCTGTGTGTCTTGGTAAAACACCAAAACTAGAATATTTAAACTCTAATTTAAAGTCTAACATATAAAGTTATCTTGTCAGATTTTAAAGTGACAAAAAATACTTAATCTGCTCCAAACGACTGATAAAATGAAATATTTAAAAATAATTAAAGGAAATAACTAATATTCTTAATAAAATAAGTGTTGTCTACTTTACAACTAAAATTTTATGTATAAGTTTTAAATATGTGTAAATAAAAATTAAAAACTAAAACTAATTAATTAAAAACTAATGTATAAATATATATGTAAATATATATATATATATATATAAAAGAGAGAGAGAGAGAGAGAGATTTAAAGGAATTAAACTAAACACACATTAGGGTTGTCTGCATTATAAATTATTTCGATCTAGATGGGTCTCATCAGACGCGTAAACAGCCACATTTCGGAATTGAATGATTAGTAACTGAACGGTGTGTAACGTTTTTTCTTATCATTCAGTTCTGAAATGTGGCTGTTTATGCATCTGATGAGACCCATATAGGTCGAAATAATTTATAATGCGGACAGCCCTAATGTGTGTTTCATTTATTTCCTTTAAATTTATTCCTGCTCTGTTAATAAGTACATTGAGCTCTCTTAGTCGGATTCCCATCGAAACCATTCAACTCTGCACACACACACTAATATATATATATATATATATATATATATATATATATATATATATATAAATTCAGCATATTTGTAGCAAAGAAAGTTATGTAGAAAAGATTCTATCTGCAAACCTTCTATGAGCAAATGTATATACAAATAAAAAGAATATGTCATAAGATTAGCAATAGACAAAATAATGTGGCAACACCATTTCGGTATTTTAAAAGTAACGGTAGAGAAACAGAAAATATTTGGAGTTTTAAATTTGCATTCATTGCTGATGTTATCTAAATGAATGAAAGTTTTTTTCATTCATCACAAATCATTAAATAAATAATTTAACATAGTCTTTTGAAATACTATATATATAGTACAGAGAAATACTATATATATAGTACAGAGTAAAGACATAAACACAGTTATGTGTATGCCTAATTTGCATTACTATTTTTTAAACAGTTTATAATAAATTATCTTTGGTGCTATTCATTTGTAATTTTATTATCATATATTTTATATATATATATATATATGTAATAATTTTGTTTATATTTTTACAGTAATTAATGAAAGTGATTTTATAAAAAAGGATAAATTACCCAAAACCGTTCTTAAAATATGTTCATTCGTTTTCAAGGGATGTAATTTAAATGAAAACTATTGGTTTTTATCAGACATTTAAATAGATTTATATAAATATATTTATATTAAAGAGATGTAAGTTATACATCTAAAAAGAATACTTAGAGCTAGATAAATATTCATCGGATAGCAGATAGTTTTTTTGATTGTTTTTAATACAATGTGAAATATATTTATTTAAATAAATGGTAAAAAGATTTAATTGCAAATAATTTATCCGAAATTAAGCCATTACATTTGTACTCTACTTACTAATGTTAACAATTAGACCCTTTTTTTTTATTTATCGGAGCCATTATTTTTATATAATACACGAACAAAGTCGGGTAGTTCTACCAGTATTAAAATACAGGAGAATCATCATCATCATCATCATCATACATAAATGAATGAAACACTTGAAGAAGGTTAGAAAATGAGCATCTGCTTAAATGTATTATAAATATCAGGGTTGGAGAGTCACAAGAAGTTGAAGGTTTTGGAAGGAGTCGGACTTGTAAGAATGCTAGGAGTCAGAGTTAGATTTTTAATCTCTGAAGAATCAACAGACAGTCTGAATATTCAGAGACTTTAAAATAAGAAGTCTGAGTCAGAATTTTTGGAATCCTAAGAGTCATACTCTCAACTCTGCGACCGTGATAAATATCAACGTTGATGGGGACAACAGTCCAAAGAGAAACACTGTAAATACGTAATCATTAATCAAATAAAAATAGAAAACTTCTCAGGTAAATCAATGTCTGATAAAAGAACTAAAAGACAATAAATAAAAAGACAATAAATAAAAAGAGTATGGCGTAGCGTTAAGAAAAGTCGGTATAATACTAGGATATTTTAACTTTAAAAGAACATGAAGCATATTGTTTAACCCACCATGAAGCATATTGTTTAACCCACCATGAAGCATATTGTTTAACCCACCATGAAGCATATTGTTTAACCCACCATGTAATTAAAATGTAAAAACAAAGATGGGAAAACATTTCTAATGTTAATAAGCAGATATTTTCAAAAACCAAGTAAGAAAAACAAAATTCAATCTAAATTAGTTTATGCTAAAAAATGTTAATTTAGTGATTATGTACTAACGAAGTTTTAATTGAAGTAATGGTCAAACAAATCCGAGAAATTTTTAAATTGTACTATGATGAAATGAGTGCAATGTCTGAAATAGGGGAAATGGATGCATAATAATCATTTATAAAAATATATAATAAAGTAGTTGATTAGAAGTGTGTGTATATGCATATATATTTTCTTGCTAAATATTTCTAATGAGTGCTCAATATTTTTAAATAAAGTAATAATAGTCATTTTGGCCAACTACAATCTTGCAAACTGGATATTTCTCTAGCTAATTTTGACTGCCCATCAAATGTACTTGAATCACAAAACTTTTCCAAAGTAAAGTGAACTTCAAGTCGTACAAAATGACGACTAGAGCTAATAAGCCAAAGATTTCATATCAGTTATATGAATTTCAAAATAACAAAACCCAAATAAATCTTTTCAGTTATTTCTACCACGTATTGTTCTATGTTGTTAGAAAACCCAAATTTAGTCTGGTTCGCTTTATTCGATTTTACTATTTAGTCCTGATCGATATTTAAAAAAGAAAATTGGTCATACATACAGGAAGTGGGAGGAGTTTTTACTCTCACACTCAGATCTACTACGATTGTCACCAATGTAGATCGGAAAGACTTTAAGTTGATTAGTTTGAAACAGTTTGCAAAGTAGTAGTGGACTTCAATTATTATAATGGGGGCTGCGTAACTGGTCAAATGGATGATGTCACCGACCATGGAATCAACTAAACCAAGATCAAATCCTATTCGATCTATTAATCGTTTATGCACTAATACTGTTGGGAAAGGTATTAACCTATACACTCACGGCTTTGGGTAAAATAACAACTTGCTTTCAATCAATTGTATACAACGAATCGTTTACAATAAGTATTGTGTTCTGGCATTAAATAATCCGAAAGGGTTAGGGTTTTATGTCATAAAACAGACAGAACCAAACATATATATATATATATATATATATATATATAAATAAAGAGAAAAAAATATCTTATTTTTATTTCTTATATTTTTCTAATTTTCTAATGGTAAAAAGACATTTTATATTCTACTAAATTGTATGTGTTTTATGAAAATAAAATTTTGTCAATAAATAAGTTTTCTGTCTTATTTTAAATCCATGTATCGTTTTTGTTTTAATATTGAGTTTGACAGGTGAGTTATTATATAATTATTGACCCATTCACATTCACAATACCTTTCACTCAACAAACTAAGAATAAATACGAAACTAAACCGGGCTGAAGTTTAGGAAAACTCAGACTGCATGTGTGTTATTTAGGCAAAGAACATACTGATACTTGACTCCCTTCCATACAAACAAGATTACAGCTTTTATTCACCTTTTGTTGAAGTTTTGGTAGGTGGTCTTTTCTTATTGCATCTAATTTTAACCTTAATCTGATGCTTGAAAAATAAAATCAGATTGTGATACAAAAAAGATCGATTACGATAGAATTCTTTCTTTCACATCCACCACATCATAATTCTAGCTATGTTCGGAATAACTAGAACAGCTATCTGTTTCATCCTAGACCCTTTTGAATCTTAGACCTTTGTGAATCAACTTTGTCGTTGATGTATGTTACATCTAGCAGTACTAACCGTTCAGGGATAATATGACCCATCACCTTATTGACATAACTCTAGAACAAGCAGACCGTCATAGTGGAAGAAGGCGCACTCAGTTATGTCTTCCTGAACACCACCGCATCATAGACAGTCGGACATGTCCATTATGTAACTAATGGCTCATGCGTTCCTGGCAGTTCATCAGGTCAGAGACAAATGTAAAAAAACTTCAACTCAGAGCTAAAAATGGTGCCGACAACAGGAGCAGACATCCAATGGAAACTGGTTTATTTATCGCAACAAAATAAAAAAATGGATTTATTGCCTGTCACCTCATCCATAACGGAATACTGATGTAACTGACAAAGTTATTTTTGCACGTGGATCCGAGTGCCTCATTTTGGGGAGCTGAATTCTCCACACTAAACTAACCCGTTGTCTAACTTTGCCCTTTTGTGGGAGCACATATATAACGACTTACAGTTTGACTTGTGAGTCTGTGATACAGTATAACAATTGATTTGATGTTACTAACCCTTTTTGGTTTCATATTGTAATTGGACATGGACAGAGAAAGCATGTATAACAGCTTTCTTTTAACCCCACTCTCTCTCTCTCTCTCTCTCTCTGCCTGGCAACTGGTTCAATACAATAGAAAGAAAGCTGACTCACTGTTTGATCTAGTTTCAGTGTTGCTTTTAAAACAATTATCAGTAAGAAGGAAAGATTATTTTTACCTCCCATTCCTGAACAAATTTGATCCCTGGTGATCCCTATGAACCACATCAAGGTCACCCTGAATCTGATGATGTAAGTTTTGTAAGTGTATCTTTGGTAGTTTCTAACTTTTAATCAGACACACACATACAGAATTATGACTGTTTATTTATAAAGTTGTGAGATCTTGCACTAGTAGTGAGATTAAAACTCTTTTCAAATTCACACATCAGAAACACACATCTTTTTGATATACTGCTTAGGTATATGTCATTGTAATGGTTAACTAATTTGCATATTGGTTTGAAAAAGGGCAATTCGTTAATTAACAATTTAAAAAAACTATTTTTAAAATGAATGATTATTTTGATATCAATATACCACATACTTCGGTTTGCAAATACTGTTTTATTTTGTGAGCAAATGCTTGCAATTTGTGCGTAGAAGTTATTTTCTGCAATTTTGCTTCTGCCAAACTTGATTAAAAACAAGTTGCGATCCAAACCTGATCCACTTCTAAATTATGAGTATACCGCCCCCCCCCCAAAAAAAAAACTACACAAATCTTTAACTTTGTGCCTAATTGGTTAAATTATAATTTTACTTTATAGCAAATAAATAATGTAAAGTGTAGTATCTGTTCTGATACTATACTTCATTTTTTCTGTCCTGGGTAAGGGAAGGAGAAATCCTTCTAGACTGATATGACTTTTAGTTTTGTCCCGATCCAGAGTTCCCCTGTTTGAGGAGCTAGATTTTCTCCACATTAAAAACCGACTTTATGTCTAACTCTTCCCTCGTAGGGAGGCAAGTAAATAGGAACATATTTAATGTATTAATTGTTTTTGTTTTTTTTTATTAATGCACGAATTTAAAAATATGAATAGGTAGTTATATTGTCAAATCAAAATTATTCAATAATCTATTTAAGCTTTAATATATCTATAAGAAATTGAAAATTAAAATCAGGCGTAAATGCATATACTTATATGCTGAAATATAATTTAATAATTATTGGTTAATTAATGATACACAAATAATTAAATAAATAGGAATAAATAAATACATTCACACATATATAAATAGAAATTCATTTTTCCTTTCTACTTCCTTTTAATTCGAAATGGGGCAATGAGTTCAGACACCCCCATCCACCCCCGACTCCAAACGTTTTTGTGGACACAATGACCCAGACAATAACTTTCTTTCAAGGCTAAAGATAATAAACTCATATCCAACCAACCCATCCTTTCCACCCCCTAAAAACTCTGTTAACTGCTGCTGATAATACACAGCAAATTACGCCCGTCTCAATTTTTAAAATTTCTTTTCACTCACAGTCTGGCCGGAGGCTCGCCACCCTCGGGCAGATCAAATTTGATAATTGTATGATTATTTTTATTGCATTTTTCATCATCCTGAAGAAGTCTTACAATAAAGACGAAACGTTGATAAATACATAAATAATATAGTTTTTTGCTTTCGTTTTTCATTTTCCATTAGGTCGTATCCTTTTATCGCTATACATATATATATATGATGAGTCTGATTATTTCTATTAGAGTGTTGGGAGGAAACGGTAAATTAATGTTGATTTTTTTTTTACGTGCATATGGAGTAAATTTAAACATGTCTTAACTTTCGATCGATTTTCGACTTCTGACCTCGAACACTACAAATCACCCCAACAACTCGCAGTATTATAAAAAAGCCGTAATTTCAGAGTTAGTAGAACGTTTATTGACGACGCTATGTTGTCAATGATGGTTGCAGCGATGTTCCTATTTACTTGCCTCCTCACGAGGGCAAGTTTAAGCATGATGTCGGCTTTTAATGTGGGAAAATCCAGCGGAGCAAAAACGGCAATCATACTTCGATCGCGCATTGTTGATGTAGATGTGTTTTAAATGTTATCCTCTAACTAATGTTTGTTTACGTTTCTCTAAGTTATATCGGTTTTCGGTAACTGATTTATTTTAACCTGCAATCGATTTTTATATAATTAATTGACGTTAACCTGTAATGGATTTGTTGTTTTTGTTCTTGTTGTTGTTGTAAATATATTACGTTAAAGCTGTGTATCGTTTAGTTTTGTACATTAATTTTAAAAAATTTTGTTTAATAAGCCTGCAGAGTTTTTTTTATGTGGGAACTGCTGATAATGCCCATTAGTAGGGGTTAAAATATTGGCTATGTCTCGTGCGATCCTGTACGTGGCCCTACCGCTGCCAGATATTATGGAGTACATAGTTATGTCTGCTTTGTGAGTTTGGGGCAGCCCATATAATGTAGGAATATTGCAGTGGTATTCAATACATGATGTCGATTTTTTTAATCGTTTTTTATAAGTATTTTGAAAGATTTGTTAAAAGTTCTAGTGCTTTTGTTTATAGTTTTTAAGTCTGTGTTGGTGTATGTATTTTCGTCTGATAGACATGTAGATATTTTATTAAAATATGTGCTTTAATCTATAATTACTATACCACCACCTTTATCTGCTGGTGATATGATGATGTGTTTGTTATTTGGTAGGCGTTTTAAAGTATTTACATATCTCATCATGTTGGAATATTATTTCCATAATTTTCACTATATATATATATATATATATATATATATATATATACAGATAGATAGACGAAGAGTGATAAACAAGCACGAATGTCCAAATTTATTTCAAACTTCGATTGTTCAATGCAAGTTATATTCTGTAATAAAATTATGTTTATTATTCTTTCCTTAAGCCAAGGCTTTTCAAAGATCGAGATCTTATCATCAGAGGAATTATACAGATAGATAAGTTGGCAATAGGAAAGCCAAAATTCAACATTTGAAAAAATATTAAGAAAATGATGGGTGAAAAAAAGTTTGTGTAAAAAGATATTAGGTTAGTCCAGGTGGTGATTGTCCGCCGATAAGGTGTCCAATGGAAGGAAGTTTCGATGAAGAAGAAAAAGTTTTGTGGGGGCATCACAGAACGGCGTTCAAAATGAAGTAAATCCAATGGTGAAAATTTAGTTCAAGTCGTAGATGGAGCGCACTTAAACGGAATTAAAATGAAGAAATATATATATATATATATACAGGGTGTCTCAAAAAAATGTACTCACTCGTAGAATGACGAGAAAACTTTTATTTATGAACATAGAGTGAAATGAAATAGCATCGAATACATGAGACAGATGTAATTGAAGAATCATGTTCGCAAATGTTCAAACTGATGACCAAATTATTGTTCAAACAAAGCTGATAACGCGCACCAAGGGATTCGCAAACGTCGCGAAACATGTCATTAGGAATATCACGACAGTGTCTTTCAATTTCCAATTTCAATGCATCAATTGTCCTTGGTTTGTTGCCATAAACTTTGTCTTTTAAGTATCCCCACAAAAAAAAGTCCATGGGGAACGCGCAGGGTATTCATTGGGGCCCCTTCGTCCAATCCATGTGTCAGGAAACACTGCATCGAGGTAAGCTCGTACATCGCGATGGTAGTGGGAAGGAGCTCCATCTTGCTGAAAGTAAATATCGCCGTCATCACCAAACCTCTGTAATTTGTGGACCAACAAATTCCTGAAGCAAGTTGAGTGAGTACATTTTTTTGAGACACCCTGTATATGAGAGAGATATCATAATTTAATATTTACTATATATATATAGTAAATATTAAATTATTTTTCTAATTTTTTTAATAGTCAACCTCAAAACCCACACCCTTCTTCTTTTGACACTGTCTTATATTTTATACCCTCCCCTCCTTTTTCGTCGTATTTTGTCATTTTCCCATAACCCCCTCTTACCTTTAATACATTTAAGTTTTCGTTTTAAGTTGGCTCCTGATGATTTCAAATTTAAGCCGAAATATTTTATTTTTCATTTTCCAATCCCTATCTTTAACAATTGTTCTTTTGATCGGATCTTACTGCATATTTCTACTCCATCACATTTTTTCTATATATACGTCAACCCAGGAAGTTATAGCGTGCACAACTCCTACTATCAGCTCATAAGATCAGCTGATAAGAACCCTTAATTGAACATTATAATACTCAGCACCGAGGGAGTCTTCTGAACTTTTTATATGATTTTCTTTTTTCTATCGTTTTATTCCTCAATACACTCTTCACTGTCATCTACTGCATCGATAGCGAGCAAATTTCCTGTCTGGATAACTTTTTCTCGTTTTGGACTACCATTCACTACTTGGATTATTTTTAAATCCACTTCTTTGACATCTTTCTTAAAGTTGTTTAAAACTTTATGACTAGGATGAACTGTATAAGTTTAACAAAAAAGTGTGTTTTTAGCCAATATATTTTATGTTTTATATTCTTTTATGTATTTTTTATATATTTTTATATATTTTCAAAGCTTAATTTTATTACCTACAGTAATGTCATTGCGGTAATGGTCCTCTGAAGATTTTCTTTAAAAACTCATGAGTTAAGGACGCAATATCACTCCTTGTTTTTTTAACTTTAATAGAATCTGATTAATTTCTCATTTTATTATCTCATTCAATTAATATTATTGCTCTATACACTATATTGAGCATTGTTTTTATCCTGATGGTCTACTGATTAAAGATATTATTTATATCTTTAAAGTATTGTCTTACTCTCTCTATATATATATATTTATATCTGTATATATATATATCTGTATATATATTTGTCTGTGTGTATGTATATATGTATGTATGTATGTATATATATATATGCATGTTTGATTAAACAACTGTAAACGTTTTCGACTCCCATGAGTCTTCATCTTCATGGGAGTCGAAAACGTTTGCAGTTTTGATGAGTTCCTGTTCACAATTGAACAGAACATTAGATCGTTGGTCCGCCAACTTGAAAAAATGGATAAATAAGAAACAAACAGGAATTGTCACTGTTGTTTAATCAAACACGCATCAACGAAGAAATGCTGCCTAAGTATACATACCGTTCTCCTTCGACTCAGGAGTGTACCCGGCTTGACTCTGTCTCTGAAAGCTTAGATAGAGCACTCTCACTCGACTCGAATGCCCAAATACATGTATTTGGGGATTTTAATGCACACCACCGTGACTGGTTGGGATTCTCCAGCGTTACTGATGCAGCTGGGAACTCTACGTTTAATTTCTCCTCAGCTCACGACCTATCACAGACTGTCACTTTTCCGACCCGCCTTCTTGATCATGCGAACCAGCAAGCCTCACTTCTAGACCTGTTCTTGACCTCACTGCCGGAGCCTTGTGTGGCGAATGCCCATAGCCTGCTCGGAAACTGTGATCATGTTGTTGTAATGATACTTATCACCTTAAAAACTCGTCCAAAAGCTGAAGAGCTGTTGCTCAAAATGACGAGAAACTATGAGCAGGCTGATTTTGAATCTCTCAGGGATCACATCAGTGATGCCCCATGGGGTGAAACCTTCTCACTCCTTGCTGATCAGTGTGCAAATGAGCTAACCGAATGGGTCAAAGCAGGCATTGATGCTTACATTCCCATGCGAAAATTCTTCAGCAAACCCCACTCTCCTCAATGGTTCACCTCAGAATGTGCACCTGCTATTGCTGAGAGGTAGAAGGCATTCCGAAAATTCGGCGCCATAAGTCAACTGAAAATAGACAGAAATTTATAGAGGCAAGAAATGATTGCAAAGTAGTGATAGATGAAGCAAAGAAAAGGTATACAGAAATAACCAAAAAACGCATTCAGTCACAGAAACTAGGAACTCGTGATTTCTGGAAAATCTACAATAGTGTGATGAGCAATTGATAATTCCCCCCGCTATCAAATCACAACAATGTTGTTTGCGCGGCAACTGATAAGGCTGAACTACTGGCCCAGCGTTTCGCTTTAAACTCCACTTTGGACTCAGCAAACTACCCTCTCTGTAAATTCCCATTGCGGACTGAAGTCACACTTGAGAATCTGGTTATTACTCCATCTCAGGTCAGAGACATCATAAAAAACCTTGACACCTCCAAAGCCTGTGGGCCTGATCTTATACCAGTAATAGTAATAAAGAAATGCTCTGCTGAGCTGGCCCCTGCCCTCTCCAAACTATACAACAAATGCCTTGCTGAATCTTGTTTCCCTGATAGTTAGAAAATTGCCTCTGTGGTACCAGTCTTCAAGAATTTTGGAGATAGAACTGATCCTCTAAACTACCGCCCAATCAGTCTACTCCTGATCTTTACTAAAATCTTTGAATCATTAATCAATCTAGCGATAGTCCAGCATCTAATTAATGCTAAACTTCTTTCTGATCATCAATACGGATTTAGACAAGCACGATCTACTGCAGATATCCTGACGGTCATCTCTGAACGCATATATCATACACTGGACAAGGCAAGTGAAGCTAGAGCAGTAGAGCTTGATATCTCCAAGGCCTTTGACAAGGTCTGGCATGAAGGGCTTCTCCTAAAACTGCACTCATATGGTATTACTGGACAAATATTTAATATAATTAAATCCTTCCTAACAAAAAGAAAGATCCAGGTTGTTCTCGATGGGCGTTCATCTAAGCAACATGACATAAATGCTGGTATACCCCAGGGATCCATCCTTGGACCTCTACTGTTCCTGATTTTCATAAATGACCTCCCTGATATCATTGAGACTGAGAAAGGTTTATTTGCTGACGACACCACGCTCTACTCTTGTCATGTGGGCAAAACGGACGTGCACATATCTGAGGCAATAGCTGAATCCTTAGAAAATGACCTCCAGTCTGTAGTGTTTGGGGTAAAAAATGGATGGTAACTTTTAATGCCACAAAGACAAAGCTACTTTCCTTCAATAACTACAAGAAACCTCTCAACCACCGATTGTCATTGCAAATAACACCCTACCTGAGAGTTCATCATTGAAACTCCTCTGCCTAACTTTCACAGGTAACATGAATTGGAATAAATACATTGAAAACATTGCCAGGGCTGCTGCAAAGAAGGTGGGCTCTCTATACCGTGCTAGTAAACTTCTCACATCTGACATTATCCTATATCTCTACAAAGCCACCATCTGCCCATACATGGAGTATTGTTGCCACATCTGGGCTGGTGCATCATCCACTAGTCTCTCCCCTTTAGATAAGGTCCAAAAAAGAGTTGCCAACTTGATAGGTCCTTCACTATCCACCAAGCTCCAGCCTCTGTCCCATTGCTGCGATGTTGCTTCCTTGTGCTTGTTTTACAAATACTTCAATGGATTCTGATGAACTTGCTGCTCTAGTGCCCCCACCATGTAAATTCACTAGACCAACCTGACAATCCGCCAAATGCCATCCATTCACTGTGGAGTCCCCGGATGCCGAAGAGCTTTCTACTTCAAAAGCTTCTTTCCTCGTGCTGCTGGACTCTCGAACTCCCTCCCTGCTCCCTGTTTTCCTGACAGTACTGAGAAATTTAAAACTGATGTAAACGGACCTCTCGTTGCGCAGCTTCCAATTTAGGTTGACCTCGCCCCCACTAAACTTTCACCTTTTTTCTCAGTAGCCCCTTATGTCTACAGTGGCGGCCTGCCTTGTTGGGATGAACTATATTTTTAAATATATATATATATGTATATGTATACTCCGTGTTTACCCCTTTGCATTAAACTATATCAAACTGTATAATCCACATCACTCACCCTATGCCTTGCTCCAAAATCTAAATATATATATATATATATATATATATATATATATATATATATCTGAGAAAATGAAAAAGGAAAACCAAAAAGGGATGTTTTTTTATGTGTACATCAACGTTTCGTCTTTATTTATAAGACTTCATCAGGATGATAATATAAAGCAAAATGTCATGCAAGTATAAACACATATAGGGTTGACATATTTCTATATATTATCATCCTGATGAAGTCTTATAAATAAAGACGAAACGTTGATGTACACATAAAAAAACATCCCTTTTTGGTTTTCCTTTTTCATTTTCCCATTACGTCGGATTACCTTCATCCTTCTCTTCCCATATATATATCTGCATATATGTATATTTTTATGTATTTTTATGTAATTGTTAGCCATTCTGATGACGGCTGTGGGCCAGAAACACGTGTCCATGGATTACTTTTATAAAAGTACTAAAAATATATATATTAACGAAGAATACGCACAATAGAGTTACGTGCACTAATAATGTAATCTCATGCATCTTTATCACTTAGGAAGTGAAACAATTGATATTGTAGTAAAACAAAAAGCAACAAACGCTACCATCACCAATAAAAACAATTACATAAAAATACATTAAATATTTAGGTGATAAAAATCGTACATATTTCCAGGCAAGGCGTCATGGTCCGGAGGTAAACAAGAGACTATAGACATCAAGTTCGATCCTTGTCCAAGTTAGCTTTGATGATGACAGCTGGATTACTTTTATGTATGCAGATAATCAATATATATATATATATATATTAATTTCATTCGTACATAAAAGTAATCCATGGACACGTGTTTCTGGCTCACTGCCGTAATCAGCATGGCTAACTTAGACAAGGATCGAACCTTCGATATTGATGTCTATAGTCCAGCATATTTACCACTGGACCAAGACGCTTGTCTAGAAATATGTACGATTTTTATCACCTAAATATTTAATGTATTTTTATGTAATTATTTTTATTGGTGATTGTAGCGTTCGTTGTTATTTTGCTTACTATTATTTCGATTGTCTCACTTCCTAAGTGATTAAGATGCAGAAAATTGCATTATTAGTCGCCCTAAGTTAGCCATGCTGATGAAATTCCGACCTGATGCATATTTTACAAAACAAGAGTCCAAAATGTTGTGAACATGGAACAGAGCTAATAATTAACGAATTACTATGACCCATTCTGAGCATCGGCGCCATATATGTTTTCTGTGAGAAATCATTTTCTTCCTTGGAGCGAGCGAATAATTATACAATGTGTTCTAAAAATGAAAAGAGATTCAGTAATTTGGTTTAAATTCCTGGAATAAAGACTATTTAATATGAAATGACGCCAGCGTGTGTCGTGGATACATCCTGGAACAAAATGAACAAGGAATTTTACAAAAAAGAAACAAAAAGTTGAATTGATTTACAAATAAATAAGTTTTATTTATGATATTATTTTTTAATTTCATTATTTTCGAAGATTTTCCTCATAAACATTATCAGTCAGTATGGACCGTGCGTCCTGGTTTCAAATTGCCACGGTTATGTATATATATATATATATATATATATATTTATATATATATATATATTTATATATATATATATATATATATTTATATATATATATATATTTATATATATATATATATATATATTTATATATATATATATATTTATATATATATATATATATATATTTATATATATATATATATATTTATATATAAATATCTATTTATATATATATATATATATTTATATATTTATATATAAATATCTATTTATATATATGTCCATATATATATATATATATATATATATATATATATTTATATATATATATATATTTATATATATATATATATTTATATATTTATATATATATATATATTTATATATATTTATATATATATATATATATATATATTTATATATATATATATATATATTTATATATATATATATATATATATATATATATGTATATATATATTGGCATATATATAAATAGTGGTAAGGTATACAAATTCCTTCCAAAGTCAATATCATATTGCGTTACTTATCAGTTAGATTGTTATACTTGGTTAAATTACGCCCTATCAATATATATATATATATATATATATATATATATATATATATATATATATATACATATCTTTATATATATATATATATACATAAATATGTATATATATATATATATATATATATATATATATATAAATATTATACCCTTTTTTAATTCTTCTTAATAGTCGAGCACTCTGTTGGTATTCTCATCCACTAGTCTGACATATATATATATATATATATATATATATATATATATATATATGTATATATATACATATCTTGTATATATATACATATCTTATATATATATACATATCTTGTATATATATACATATCTTGTATATATATACATATCTTATATATATATACATATCTTATATATATATATATATTAATATATATTTATATATATATTAATATATATATATATTAATATATATATATTTATATATATATATTTATATATATGTATATATATATATGTATATATATATATATATGTATATATATATTTATGTATATATATTTATATATATATATATATTTATGTATATATATTTATGTATATATATTTATATATATATATTTATGTATATATATTTATATATATATGTATATATATATATTTATGTATATATATTTATGTATATATATTTATGTATATATATATATATTTATATATATATATATATATATATTTATATATATATATTTATATATGTATATATATATATATATATATACATATCTATATATGTATATATATATACATATTTACATATCTATATATGTATATATATATACATATTTATATATCTATATATATATATACATATTTATATATCTATATATATATATACATATTTATATATGTATATATATATATACATATTTATATATGTATATATATATACATATTTATATATCTATATATATACATATTTATATATCTATATATATATATATACATATTTATATATCTATATATATATACATATTTATATATATATATATATATACATATTTATATATATATACATATTTATATATATATATACATATTTATATATATATATATATACATATTTATATATGTATGTATATATACATATTTATATATATGTATATATACATATTTATATATACATATCTATATATATATATACATATTTTTATATATATATACATATTTTTATATATATATACATATTTATATATGTATATATATACATATATATATATACATATATATATATATATACATATTTTTATATATATATATGTACATATTTTTATATATATATATATATGCATATCTATATATATATACATATTTTTATATATATATATACATATTTTTATATATATATGCATATTTTTATATATATAGAGATATTTATATATATATATACATATCTTTATATATATACATATCTTTATATATATACATATCTTTATTTATATATATATATACATATCTTTATATATATGTATATATACATAAATATGTATATATATATATATATATATATATATATATATATATATATATATATATATATATATATATAAATATTATACCCTTTTTTAATTCTTCTTAATAGTCGAGCACTCTGTTGGTATTCTCATCCACTAGTCTGACATATATATATATATATATATATATATATATATATATATATATATATATATATATATATATATGTGTATATATATACATATCTTATATATATCTACATATCTTATATATATATATATTAATATATATATATATATATATTAATATATATATATATATTAATATATATATATATATTTATATATATATATTTATATATATGTATATATATATATGTATATATATATTTATGTATATATATTTATGTATATATATTTATATATATATATATATATTTATATATATTTATATATGTATATATATATATATATACATATCTATATATGTATATATATATATATATACATATCTATATATGTATATATATACATATTTATATATCTATATATATATATACATATTTAAATATGTATATATATATACATATTTATATATGTATATATATATACATATTTATATATCTATATATATACATATTTATATATGTATATATATATACATATTTATATATCTATATATATACATATTTATATATCTATATATATACATATTTATATATCTATATATATATATACATATTTATATATCTATATATATATATATACATTTTTATATATCTATATATATATATATACATTTTTATATATCTATATATATATATATACATATTTATATATATATATATATATATACATATTTATATATGTATGTATATATACATATTTATATATATGTATATATACATATTTATATATACATATCTATATATATATATACATATTTTTATATATATATACATATTTATATATGTATATATAAACATATATATATATACATATATATATATATACATATTTTTATATATATATACATATTTATATATGTATATATAAACATATATATATATACATATATATATATACATATTTATATATCTATATGTACATATTTTTATATATATATATGCATATCTATATATATATACATATTTTTATATATATATATATATACATATTTTTATATATATATGCATATTTTTATATATAGAGATATTTATATATATATATACATATCTTTATATATATACATATCTTTATTTATATATATATATACATATCTTTATATATATGTATATATACATAAATATGTATATATATATATATATATATATATATATATATATATACATACATACATACATTCATACATATACACATGAACACGCAAACATAAATATATATATGTATATACAGAGAATGATAACGAGAGGATGTGAGTAAAACAGTTTGAAAGTTAGAGGTAGATATAAGACGATAACATTTTACATTGAAAAATGGAAAATAATATATATGTATTCATATTTGTATATATATATATATATATATATATATATATATATATATATATATATATAAATTAAAACTTATATATATATATTCATATCATATATATGTATATATATATATATATATATATATATATATATATATATATATATATATATATATATGTATATATTATATTTATAGTAATATTTGTATATGCGTATGTATATGTATATATATATATATATTTATATATATGGATATATATGCGTATCTGTCTCTATATATATATCTATATTTATATATAGATGTATATTTATCTATATATATATATATTTATATGTATAATTATATATATATATATATATATATATATATATATATATCTTTATATACGCATTTATATGTACATATATGTATATTTCTGTATATATATTTAAATATATATGTATATATATATATTATTCAAATGCATGTATATACCGATCTCTATATATGCACATTTATATGTATATATAAATATATGTATATATATCATATTTTTTATATATATATATTTATATACAACTATATGTACACATATTTAATTTTATATTTAATAAGATACATATATATATGCATTTATATATATACATTCACGATATTAAGATATATAATCTTATATATATATTTTTATCAAAACTAATGAAGATTGAATACATTTTCAGTAAATTTCTTCATTTAAAACAGCTAGCATTATGAGTGGTTTTGATTGTAGACAGTAATTACTTACATGTATAAATTGTACACTTTTAGAAGTAAAAACACAAATAAATATTTTTTTTACAATTTTTCTTTCTTGAAAAAAGATGATATAACAAACAAGGGGCAGGGATTAGTGTTTGTGTTGTGAAAGGCATTGGGGATTCATATGAATAACAAGATTGAAAAACAAACAAACATTTATCATTAAATGTATCAAGATGAAGTCATGTTTATTTAATCGCTCGGTCTTTTTTACTTCGCTGGAATATGCTGACATGAGTGTAAGTTTTGGCAGAACCATAACTGTAGAAAAAATAGTTATTTTATTTGAAAGATCAGACAAAATTTTATGCAATAATCAAATGTTCAGGGAAGACAGCCTTGTTCCAAACAGGCTGATGCAGGTGCAGCTCAAGCCATTAAACAAGATGAGGCTGACATTTGAAAAGGATGCCGGTTGCAGAGTGCAGAATTCTACCGAGTATATTTGAAAGATAATACGACCCCATGTGAGGACACGAGAAAGAAGACTACCTAATAAGAAATGTGAGGACACGAGAAAGAAGAATGACTAAAAAGAAATTTGAAGACACGAGAAAGAAGAATAACTAAAAAGAAATGTGAAGACACGAGAATGAAGAATAACTAAAAAGAAATGTCAAGACACGAGAAAGAAGAATAACTAAAAAGAAATGTAAAGACACGAGAAAGAAGAATAACTAAAAAGAAATGTTAAGACACAAGAATAAAGAATACCTAAAAAGAAATGTGAAGACACAAGAAAGAAGAATAACTAAAAAGAAATGTGAAGACACGAGAATGAAGAATAACTAAAAAGAAATGTGAAGACACGAGAAAGAAGAATAACTGAAAAGAAATGTGAAGACACGAGAATAAAGAATAACTAAAAAGAAATGTGAAGACACGAGAAAGAAGAATAACTTAAAAGAAATATGAGGACATGAGAAAGGAGAATAACTAAAAAGAAATGTGAAGACACGAGAAAGAAGAATAACTAAAAGAAATGTGAGGACACGAGAAAGAAGAATAACTAAAAAGAAATGTGAAGACACGAGAAAGAAGAATAACTAAAAAGAAATGTGAAGACACGAGAATGAAGAATAACTAAAAAGAAATGTGAAGACATGAGAATGAAGAATAACTAAAAGAAATGTGAAGACACGAGAAAGAAGAATAACTAAAAAGAAATGTTAAGACACGAGAAAGAAGAATAACTAAAAAGAAATGTTAAGACACGAGAAAGAAGAATAACTAAAAAGAAATATGAGGACATGAGAAAGAAGGATAACTAAAAGAAATGTGAGGACATAAGAAAGAAGAATAACTAAAAAGAAATGTGAGGACACGAGAAAGAAGAATAACTAAAAGAAATGTGAGGACATAAGAAAGAAGAATAACTAAAAAGAAATGTGAAGACACGAGAAAGAAGAATAACTAAAAAGAAATGTGAAGACACGAGAATGAAGAATAACTAAAAAGAAATGTGAAGACATGAGAATGAAGAATAACTAAAAGAAATGTGAAGACACGAGAAAGAAGAATAACTAAAAAGAAATGTTAAGACACGAGAAAGAAGAATAACTAAAAAGAAATGTGAAGACACGAGAAAGAAGAATAACTAAAAGAAATGTGAGGACACGAGAAAGAAGAATAACTCAAAAGAAATGTGAAGACACGAGAATGAAGAATAACTAAAAAGAAATGTGAAGACACGAGAAAGAAGAATAACTAAAAAGAAATGTGAAGACACGAGAAAGAAGAATAACTAAAAAGAAATATGAGGACATGAGAAAGAAGAATAACTAAAAAGAAATGTGAAGACAAGAGAAAGAAGCATAACTAAAAGAAATGTGAGGACACGAGAAAGAAGAATAACTCAAAAGAAATGTGAAGACACGAGAATGAAGAATAACTAAAAAGAAATGTGAAGACACGAGAAAGAAGAATAACTAAAAAGAAATGTGAAGACACGAGAAAGAAGAATAACTAAAAAGAAATGTGAAGACACGAGAATGAAGAATAACTAAAAAGAAATGTGAAGACACAAGAAAGAAGAATAACTAAAAAGAAATATGAGGACATGAGAAAGGAGAATAACTAAAAAGCAATGTGAAGACATGAGAAAGAAGAATAACTAAAAAGAAATGTGAGGACACGAGAAAGAAGAATAACTAAAAAGAAATGTGAAGACACGAGAAAGAAGAATAACTAAAAGAAATGTGAGGACACGAAAAAGAAGAATAACTAAAAAGAAATGTGAAGACATGAGAAAGAAGAATAACTAAAAGAAATGTGAGGACACGAGAAAGAAGAATAACTAAAAAGAAATGTGAAGACACGAGAAAGAAGAATAACTAAAAAGAAATGTGAAGACACGAGAAAGAAGAATAACTAAAAAGAAATGTGAAGACACGAGAAAGAAGAATAACTAAAAAGAAATGTGAGGGCATGAGAAAAGAAGAATAACTAAATAAGAAATGTGAAGACACGAGAAAGAAGAATAACTAAAAAGAAATGTGAAGACACGAGAAAGAAGAATAACTAAAAAGAAATGTGAAGACATGAGAAAGAAGAATTACTAAAAAGAAATGTGAAGACACAAGAAAGAAGAATAACTAAAAAGAAATGTGAAGACACGAGAAAGAAGAATAACTGAAAAGAAATGTGAAAACACGAGAAAAGAAGAATAACTAAAAAGAAATGGGAAGACACGAGAAAGAAGAAAAACTAAAAAGAAATGTGAAGACACGAAAAAAGAATAATAACAAAAAAAAAATGTGAGGACACGAGAAAGAAGAATAACTCAAAAGAAATGTGAAAACACGAGAAAAAAGAATAACTCAAAAGAAATGTGAAGACACGAGAAAGAAGAATAACTAAAAAGAAATGTGAAGACACAAGAAAGAAGAATTACAGAAAAGAAATATGAAGACACAAGAAAGAAGAAAAACTCAAAAGAAATGTGAAGACATGAGAAAGAAGAATAACTCAAAAGAAATGTGAAGACACGAGAAAGAAGAATAACTAAAAAGAAATGTGAAGACATGAGAAAGAAGAATAACTAAAAAGAAATGTGAAGACACAAGAAAGAAGAATAACAGAAAATAAATGTTAATGCCATTGTTTCTTATTTTGGCGCTGAGCAAAAGAGATCGGAAAACAAATGCTTCTGGTTTTGCCCTCGAACTAGAAGATAAAATTATACCTAAGGGCCAAATAAAAAAAGATTGTTTTCTTTTCCTAACATTCAGTCCAAGTGATTTTTTCACCCAACTAAAAAAAAAGAACAAGTATCGATTAGGCTCCCAGTTATGCTATCAGTTGAAAAGAGCAACTTTAGCACGACACCATACTTTATGTCACGCAAACGCATTCAAAACAGATATTTTTAAATTGATTTCAGCGCAGAATAACATAAGAAAAAGTCCAAAACTATTTATATTTATTGCTTAAAAAATTTAAAATGCAGAAAAAAACTCAATAAAAAAAATGTAGATTTTTTAAGGAATAATGCTAGGAAGATATATAAATGACTGTTTAGAAATTAATAGTCAACCCTGACTAATGGTGAGAATATCTATAAATGACTGTTTAGAAATTAACAGTCAACCCTGACAAATGGTGAGAATATCTTAAAATGATTGTTTAGAAATTAATAGTCAACCCTTACTAATGGTGAGAATATCTAAAAATTACTGTTTAGAAATTAGCAGTCAACACTGACTAATCATGACAATATCGAATGACTGATTCTGAGAATGTCTAAAAATAACTGTTTATAAATAAAGAGTCCAAACCCAACTTCTCACTGATTTCTCCTCAGGTTATTACGATTCTTAAGATATTGACCTCTTTATAGTGTCAGCTGTGAACAAGTTTTTAACATATTCGTGATCTTAAATGTAGTAACTATTGAGAAAATTTTCAACTTTTAGACTTTTATATTGTCTATTCATGTAAATAAACTAAAAAAGCGCCAACAGAGAAAAGCAGCGTGCTCAGACCATCCTTTTTCTATTAGAAATGGATCTGAAAGGATGTATGTAAGTGCATAGGGTGCATTAACTGCATGAGATTGAGTGCTCCCCCCTCTCATGTGATCAGCTATGTTACTTATTATTGATAACTGCAGCCGAATAAAATATCCAAACAAACAGCAATGCTTTCGATTTCTGTGAGAAACAGCACAATAATCAAGCAAAATAATATTGTTGCTATTGAATATATATATATATATATATATATATATATATATATATATATAATCAGGATCAAATATAAACCAAAAGTAAACTTTTAGTAAATAGAACCTATAGTGAAAAGGTTAAGCTCAATATACGAGATAGAGCAATTATAAAGATAGAAGAAATAAGAGTGATAAACATGTTCGAATGACAAATTTATTTCAACTTCGATTGTTCAATGCAAGGTGTATTCCGTAATAAACTAGTGTTTATTATTCTTTCCTTAAGCCAAGGCTTTTCAAAGATCGAAATCTTATCATCAGAGGAGAAATACAGACAGATAAGTTGGCTGTGGAAAAGCCAAAGTTCAACGGACAATTACCATCTAGACAAACCACACCTCTTTTTTACACAAACTTTTTTTTCACTCCATTTTTAATAATATGTTTCAAATGTTTGAACTTTGGCTTTTCCACAGCCAACTTATCTATCTGTATTTCTCCTCTGATGTTAAGATTTCGATCTTTGAAAAGCCTTGGCTTAAGGAAAAAATAATAAACACTAGTTTATTACAGAATACACCTTGCATTAAACAATCGAAATTTGAAATAAATTTGGACATTCGTACATGTTTATCACTCTTATTTCTTCTATCTTCATATATATATATATATATATATATATATATATATATATATATATATATTACATATTACATATTACAAGTAAAGCAAGTTCAAACATTTTAACTTAGTTTTATCATAAGCAGACAATGGACTTCTGGGGACCGGAAGAGACAAACTGGAATCAGGTGAATTGAGCAGTTAGCAGCAAAGGGTGAGAAAGTTATCGCAAATAGCTTGATTCAGTTTGCCCTGAAAAGGGCTGTTTGATTGATGCGAGAATCGCGGCTGCTGCAGAGTGCTGGAGTCTCCTCGAGGGTGCTGGAGTCTGCTGCAGAGGGCTGGACTGCTGGAGACTGGAAGAGGCAGGCTGGAGTCAGGTGGATTGAGCAGGCGGTAGCAAAGTTGATGGTTTATCGCATTAGTAGTTTGAGTTGTAAGCCCTGAAAAGGGCTGTTTGATTGCTTCTGCTTCCTGGCTCGACGGCTGGTCCATCCAGTCGGAGAAGGGAGTCTCCTGACCCCACTTTAATTATATAAATATATAAAAATGAAGCATTCCAACTCTCTCTGATACAGGTGAAATTTAGCTCAACAGACCTCAAATATTATAACTCAGTAGAATACAAAATTTATTACATAATCAATATTTTGTATATGAGTTTATATATATATATATATATATATAATATATATATATATATATATAGTGTTTCAGGTTGTATATGAAAAGAAATCAAAGAAAGTGCTCGATCATATAAGGGAGCTAATATAATTTATTTAGATACTGTATATTACATATTTCAGCAATGTACCGCGGTTTCATCCAAAAGGGCAGATTTAGACATCTTTAGTAAATCTTCGTGATCATTTCAGCTTGCCGATGATTCCACCGGGCACGAAGATTTACTAAAGATGTCTAAATCTGCCCTTTTGGATGAAACCGCGGTACATTGCTGAAATATGTAATATACAATATCTAAATAAATTATATATATAGTCTAAAGAAGCTTTGAGTTATTTTAAACAAAAATACAAAGAAAAAAAAGGAAAATGCAGTTTAAATTCCCAGAGAAACTAACTAAATCCGAAATATTGCAGACTTAACATTCGTTGGAAAATTCATAAATAAATAAAAAAAAATATGATAGTAAGTAAATAAAATAAAAAGGGGGATTAAGTATCTAACAGTGAAACAAAAACAGGAGACCTTAACGTAAGCATCTAATATTAAAACGGGGATCATCAGCTGTTTACCATGTTACTGTTTCGGAGATTTAAAAACAGGACAGTTATAATATTCATGGCTCTCCAATGGTACTGATCAAACTACCATTTCCCCAATAATCAAGTGTCGAAATAATTCAGCTTAAAATTTCACTTATATATACATAAATAAATAATAATAATAATCAAATAATAATAATAATATACTACCTTTAAGACTACCGTGATATGGTAATTTGCATATCAAATAAAATTCATTATAACAATAGTAATACTAGTAATAGTAATAATAATAATAATAATAATAATATCAATACAAGCCGTGGGACTCAGGAGAAAGACCTGAGTGTCATGATTGGTAGGTGCTCCCTCGTTAGCCAACATGGGGGACCCGGTCCGCATCCTGCGAATGTTGGCCCTTCTCATTTCAGAAACAAGACAACGGACAAGAATCAGGTAAGTAACCTCTCTGATTCCAGGTATGACAAGGACACAGACCAAAGACAGGAAAACCAGAACGAAAACAGCAAAGATATAGAAAGAAATGGACCACAAAAGAGAACAGACTGGTGATGGAGTGCTATTATAAAAGCCGCTACCCTACAGAAAGAGGCTACCGAAAACGAATGAAACATCTCTGGGACATTGCTAGTGACTACCATACAACGGAACAAAGGATAGCAGATCAAGCAAGACAGATCCTCAAGCGAGGATGGTTCTCGGAGATGGAACTGACGGAAATCAGACAGAAGGTGAATTGCGAAACGGAGCAAGAAACACCACTGAAGGAGAAACCACAGGAAGAGGACGGGCAAAACATACACACTGAAACTGAAGAGAGTGAAGGCTACAGGACAACAGAACCAGATGAGATAGAAGACTGCGGAACCACAGAACCTGCTGAGATAGAACTCAACGAAAAAGAAGCAAGTGAAGTGGAGAACATTAGACGATACATGTTAGAAAACAAAACAAAACTCCCATCTCTCAGGAATGAAGTAGCGAAGAAGTTAAAAGCAGAAACAGAAAGAGTAAACAGACTCCTCACACACATCCCAACAGAAACTATTACGGACCTAAACAACCTGATATATGCAGGGGCAAAATCGGTAAGTATGAAACTAAGAAACGAAGAGAATAGACAAAAGAGAGGACCGACAAAACCTGGATGGGAAATCAGACTGGAAACCCAGATCACCAAACTTCGGAAAGAAGCTAAAACCGTGAACAGAAGGAAGGAGGACATGAAACGATTAAGAAGCAAAAATCAGAAACGCAAGGAAAAACTAAATGGGAAACATGAAGAAATAAAACAAAAGATAGCAGCAATAGAAGGAAGACTGAGACGATACAGGTACAAATCAGAACAGAGCAAACAGAACAGGACCTTTGAAAACAATGAAAGCCAGTTTTACAAAAACGTAAATGGAGAAAAAACAACAACAGAGCAACCGAACCCAACAAAAACAAAACAATTCTGGAGCAAGATATGGGAAGAACCAAAAAAGCACAACAAGAATGCCCAATGGTTGAAAAACATGAAAGATGAACTGCAGGAAATCGAACAAGGAACCGAAACAGAAATCAACAAAGAAACGATCAAGAAAACCCTAAGAAAAATGGCAAACTGGAGAGCACCAGGCCACGATGGAATACATGCATACTGGTTTAAAAAATTCACGACCCTGCATGAAAGACTAGCGCAGAAACTGAGTGGATGTATCCGCAAAACAGACGTACCAGAATGGATGACGGAAGGAAGAACAACATTAATACAAAAAGACCCCAAAAAGGGAACGACCCCAAGCAACTACAGACCGATAACATGTCTACCAATAATGTGGAAAATTCTCACAGCACAACTGAGAGAACAAATCTACCAATCCCTGGACAAACGTGGACTGCTCCCCGAGGAACAAAAAGGATGCCGGAAAGGACAAAGAGGGGCACATGATCTACTATACATTGATCAAAAGACCCTGAAGGAGGTGAAGAGCAGACAAAAGAACATAACCATGGCATGGATTGACTACAAGAAAGCCTACTACAGAATCCCCCAAACGTGGATAATTGAATGCTTAAAAATATACAAGATACCAGACAGGATTATTAATCTCATCCAGAAAGCGATGGAAACATGGAGACTAAAACTGACAGCCGGAGGACAACATCTGTCTGAGATAAAAATACAGAGAGGCATTTTTCAAGGAGACTCTCTATCACCACTATTGTTTATAATAGCCATGATGCCACTCAACTACATACTCAGAAAGTGTGATGCCGGATACAGGTTTACGGATACAGAACAAAGAATAAACCACCTGATGTACATGGATGACCTTAAACTGTTTGCAAAAAACAAAAAAGAAATTGAAAAGCTGATAAATACAACCAGGATATTCAGCCAGGATATCCAAATGGAGTTTGGAATAGAAAAATGTGCACTACTAGAGATTAAAAGAGGAAAACTGGAGACGACAGAAGGTATAGAACTCCCCAACCAAGAAGAGATGAGGGCGCTAGGAGAACAAGATAGTTATAAATACCTGGGAGTTCTGGAAGCAGACACAATCAAATATACAGAAATGAAAGAGAAGATTGGAAAAGAATATCTATGAAGAACAAGGAAACTCTTAGAAACTAAACTATATAGCAGAAACCTAGTAAAAGGGATAAACACATGGGCTGTATCACTAATAAGATACTCTGGACCATTCATAGGCTGGACCAAAGAAGAACTCAGGTACCTTGACCAAAGGACTAGAAAACTAATAACTATGCACAATGCATTGCACCCAAAAGACGATACGGACAGACTCTACATGAAAAGAAATGAAGGAGGTAGAGGACTGGTAAGTATAGAAGACTGTGTGGAAGACACCAAAAAAGAGCTGGAGAAATATGCAACCCAGAACATGGAAAGACTGATCACCACAGCAAGAGACACCAGCCCAACAAACAACTCCGGAAGCACTAAAACCAGAAACAAAAAGACAAGAAAGGAAAAGTGGGAAGAAAAACAACTACATGGATGCTTTATAAGACTCACAAGCGATGAAACCAATGAAAATAGCTGGGCATGGCTAAGAAAAGGACACTTGAACAGAGAAACGGAATCTTTGCTGACGGCCGCACAGAACAATGCGATTAGGACAAACTTTATTAAAGCAAAGATAGATAAAACCCAGGAAAACAGCAAATGCCGATTATGTGAACAAAGAGACGAAACGATAAATCATATAATAAGTGAATGCAGCAAGCTAGCCCAAAAGGAATACAAGAACAGACATGACAGCGTGGGGAAAGAAGTACACCGGGAAATGTGCAAACAACTGAATTTCGAATATGCAAAAAAACGGTACAGACACAAACCAGAAACTGTACTAGAAAACGAAAAACACAAAATCATATGGGATATGTATGTACAAACAGACAAACCCATAAGAGCAAGGAGACCGGATATGATAATAATCAACAAGAAAGAAAAATCCTGCAAAATCGTAGACTTTCCCGTTCCAGCGGACCACAGAGTGAAGATCAAAGAGACGGAAAAATGAAACAAATATACTGAACTTGCCAAAGAACTGAAAGGAATATGGAACATGAAGAAAGTCAGTATAACACCAATAATCATAGGAGCACTAGGAACAGTCCCCAAAAACATGGAGAAAAAACTAGGAGAAATAGGAATCAAAGGGATAACTGAGACCATACAAAGGACAGTAATGATCAAAACAGCTACAATCCTGAGAAATGTCCTCGAATGCGGAAACCAACCCACATAAGCAACGAATGGAGAACAAACACATGGAAGCACAAGAAAACAGAACCGGGGAAAATACAACCGCACGAGAGAGGCGCAAGCATAGGCTGACACCACGAAAATTATGGACAGAGGGTCGAGGAGGGAAAGCGCAAACCAGACCTCCACTGGAAGAGCGCGGACAGCTCTGGGACCTTGGGGATGCTTGTTGCCACTCGGGTCCCAGAGGGGACCAATGGCCCTTATCAGCGGGAAATCGATGGTAGGTGGCTGTTGCGATACCACAAGGTTATCAGCGGTGATGAGCGAAAAGAAGTGGAGCATACTGGAAGTCTGAGGAGACTTCTTGTCACTCAGACTCCATGGAATAGCACAGGTTGTTGGCAGTGGGCGATCACTGACGATGACCAGTGTGATAACTCCTAGTGAGTAAATAATACTATCTAAACACTACACCCAAGAACCATTCTGCGATATGGTAGCTAGAAATAAAATTATATAGGAATTAAAGTTGCATTTAAAAAAAAAGAAAAAAAAAGCTTAAGTACCTTAGGTACCAGAAAGGCAATTAGATAAGAGGAAGGAAACCTAGCCATACAGATCTAAATATCCAATATATAGTCTAAAGAAGCCTTGAGTTATTTTAAACAAAAAGACAAAAAAAAAAAGGAAAATGTAGTTTAAATTCCCAGAGAAACTAACTAAATCCGAAACATTGCAGACTTAACATTCGTTGGAAAATTCATATATATATATATATATACGTATATATATATATATATATATATAGTGCATAACAATAAGGGAAGCAATAATATAATATCCTGAGGAGCAGCTAATTCGATATATTATCATCAACCATAATAATACACACTGTACTAGTGTTTCCACAGCTGATTTATTAATTTAAAAGGAATGCTGTTCTTCGTGTAAAATGAATAGAAGTAGTGGTATTATAATATACGAGTTGCACCAAGTTATGTATTTACTTGCAATTTGTTTGGCTTTTTGTTTTAAAGCTATACCGTTTATTTGTTCTAAAAGTACAATTTTTTTTTGTTCCAGTCAAAGAGAAGTATGAACGAATACAGAGTTACGTCCTTTTTGTAAGATGGCGTCCATTTGAAAGTAATTCCGATCCAGATAAATTATTTTCTTGAAGGAAGTAAATTTGAATGACATTTTCTTTTTCTTAACAACATTACTTTATATATTAGATAGGTAGTGTATAACAATAAGAGAGGCAATTCAATATATGATATCAGAATAATTAGAAGTAGTATCAACAAGGGTAATAATACACATTGTACCTGTATTTCAACATCTCTATCTCTAAATAGTGTGTAACACGAAGGGAGGTAATTCCGTATATAAGGAAGAAACACCATTTGTTAGTGGAAAGTGAGAAATCACTCATAATCACTTGTATCAAAACTCTGAAGGATTAAATAATAATAATAATATTAATAACAATAATAATAATAATAACAATAATAATAATAATAATAATAATAATAATAATAATAATAATAATAATAATAATATAACATTTCCTTTCACAAACCGTCACTTTCCGACCCACTTTCCAGAGCGTGAGGACCAGCATGCCGAAGAGCTTTCTACTCCAAAAGCTTCTTTTCCTCGTGCCACTGGACTCTGGAACTCCCTCCCTGCTCCCTGCTTTCCTGACATTACTGACATGCAGAAAATTAAAACTAATGTAAACAGAAATCTCAGCACACAGCTCCCAATTTAGGTTGAACCCTCCCCCAAACCATCAACCTTTTTTCTCAGTAGCCCCTTACGTCTACAGTGGTAGCCTGCCTTGTTTGTGGTGAACTATGTTAAAAAAAAATTCTCAGCCTATTCGTGACAACACTGCTCGAAACTTGTGTGACAGATGCTCAAAGCCAACATAAATGCTTATCATTTTATAGTAATGGTTTACATCATGTTAAACTTCCGACCCCCAAACCAAAGCGCTCTTACTCAAAGCAATAAGATACTACCAATGTGCTGATTGGGAATCCCTTAGAGATCTCATCAGAAATGCACCTTGGAGCGAAAGTTTTCAAGGGAGGTAACTGAATGAGCCAAATCAAACATAGAAGTATTTGTCCCGACATGGAAGTTCCATAGTAAACCTCACTCTTCCCAATGGTTCACTTCAAACTGTGCAGCTGCTATTGCACGTAGGCAACATGCATTCCACCGTTTCAACGGCCATAAGTCAGCTGCAAATAAACAAATATTTATAGCATTTAGAAATCTCTGTAAGAGTGTAATAGCCGCAGCTAACGTAGATGAATAGAAAACGCATCAAGTTATAGAAATTAGGAACTCAGAGAAGGTATACAGAGATAACCAAAAAAACGCATTCAGTCACAGAAACTAGGAACTCGTGATTTCTGGAAAATCTATAATAGTGTGATGAACAATAGATAATCAACATTTCCCCAACTATCCAACCACCGTGAGGCCAACGGATAAGGCTGAACTGCTTGCTCAGCGGTTCGCCTTAAATTTAACTATGCACTTCACAAACTACTCACTCCCTAATGCCTCACTGTGGAGGAAACTACATTATAAGATCTTATCATCACCCCTTACTATGTTCAAGATATCATAAAAAGACTTGACATCTTCAAAGCATGTGAACCAGATCTTATCCCTCTTATAGTAATAAAATAATGCTTTGCTGAGCTATCCCTGTCCTCTCTAAACTCTATAAAATATTCTTTGCCGAATTTTGCTCCTCTGATAGCTGGGGCATTAACTTTTTTCAAGAACTCTAGTGAAAAAACTAATCTGTAAAATTATAACCCAATAAGTCTCCTGCTCTTCACTAAAATCGTTAAATCATTAATCAATCTAGCAATAGTCCACCACTTTAAAAATGCTTTCTGATAAACTTTTGGACTCAGTAAACCACCCCCTCCCTAAATTCCCATTGCAGACTGAAGCCACACTTGAGAACCTGGTTATCACCCCATCTCAAGTCAGAGACATCATAAAAAAACTTGACCGATCCAAAGCCTGTGGCCTGATCTTATACCAGTAATAGTAATAAAGAAATGCTCTGCTGAGCAGGCCCCTGTCCTTTCCAACCTATACAATAAATGCCTTGCTGAATCTTGTTTCCCTGATAGTTGGAAAATTGCCTCTGTGGTACCAGTCTTCAAGAATTCTGAAGATAGAACTGATCCTCTAAACTACTGCCCAATCAATCTACTCTCGATCTTCGTTCAAATCTTTGAATCCTTAATCAATTTAGCGATAGTCCGGCGCCTAGTTAATGCTAAACTTCTTTCTGATCATCAATACGGATTTAGGCAATCCCGTTCTACTGCAGATGTCCTAATGGTGATCTCTGAATGCATATACCATACACTGGATAAGGCAGGTGAAGCTAGGGTGGTAGCGCTTGACATATCCAAGACATTTGACAAGATCTGGCATGAAGATTTTCTAAGGATAATTAATTCGTACAATATCACTGGATGAATATTTAATCTAATCAGATCCTTCTTAGTTAAACAAACGATCCAGGTCGTTCTCAATTGCTGTACATCTAAAAAGCATCACATTAATACAGGGGTCGATAATTGGACCTTTATTATTCCTGATCTTCATAAACGACCTCCCTGATTTGAGATAGGTATATTTGCTGATGATACGATGCTGTATTCTAGATACGCAGGCAAATCAAACACATACATATCCAAGGCAATTGCTGAATCCTTAGAAAATTTCCCCCAGCCTTTAGTAGAATAGGACTCCTAATGGATTGTTATATTTAATGCTACCAAGACAAAGCTTCTTTCCTTTAAAAATTATAAGAAACCTTTCCAAACACCGATTGCTATGGATGATAGCACACTGTCCAAGAGTAAAACGTTTAAACTCCTCTGCCTAACATGGACAGACAACATGAATTGGAATAAATACATAGAATATACTGACAAGTCTGCTGCACTAGTAAACCTCTCACTATAAAGCACGATTCGCCCATGCATGGAGTATTGTTGGCACATCGTGGCTGATGCATCAACCACGAGTCTCTCCCTCTTGAACAAGGTACAAAAAAGAGTCTCTAGCCTAATAGGTCCCACACTGTCTACCAAGCTCTAGTCCCTGTCCTATCACCGCAATATTGCATCCCTGTGCTTGTTTTACAAGTACTTCCACGAAATGTGCTCTGATGAACTTACTGCACTTTACCTCTTCAATGTAAATCCCCTTGGCAAACCTGACTAGCAAAATCACACCCCTTTACTGTAGAAGTCCTCAGATACTGGAAAACTTTCTACTCTAATAGCTTCTTTTCTTTAAACTACTTACCTTTAGAATTCCGTTTCCCTAACTGAACCAATATGCAGAAATTTAAACAAACCCCCACTTAGGATCCCCTTATAAATCTGGCCCCTAATCACAGTATGTTGCAGTGGTTTATTTTTATTATCATGGAAGTTGCTCCAGACAAGGCTGGAAGCATCTTACATTTAAGTAAGTTACAAAAATAATGTTTACATTAGCTACGATAAGCTCTAGAATCTGAACCATGAGGACATAGTAGTAAGTACAAAAACATGACCTGCTATTTTCCAATTGCACTTTATTCTTCTGCAACCTGTTTGCTAAAATATATAATAATGTATTTTGGGAGGTCTGTCTTATAAGATCTAAAATATAGGATTTAAATCCTACTCAACGATCTCTATTAAAGCTTTTAGTTTTATTGCCTAACACCTTTATTTACTTACAGCTTCTACTCAGTTATTTTAGGTTTTACTAAGAATTTAGATATACTTTATTTTTAAGCGGGTTAGTTGTTTTCTCTCTTTAATTGTATAGTAGCTATCCTAAAGTAAAGTTTATTCTATGTCTACAGTTTGTGGCTATTTCACTTTTACGGTTTAGCAATTTTTTTTTACATTTTTAAACCTCTAAAAATTTCTAGTTTCTTACTCACATAATCTATATGTGTCGTTTAAAATAATATACACTTTACATTTTAAGATTATCCATTCCATTATTATCTTATGCTTTGACAGTTATTTTACAAAGAGATATTCTCACTTTTTACAGTTGCATATTCCCAAATTTTACTTTTCTTATATTTATCTTAATCGTCACTATTTCTTTTGTTTTTGTTTTCATCATCATCATCATCATCATCATCATCATCATCATCATCATCATCATCATCATCATCATCATCATCATCATCATCATCATCATCTATCAATTTAATTTTATCTTTGCTGTTTTCATTTCGCATTTTATTATTGTATGCCTAGATAATAATGTCTAAGTTTTCAGTGCAGCTGTAACTAACGTTTAATGATTATATTAAATAGTTTATGTAGAAGGCTTGTTCATATGAAAATAATTCCGACTTGGTCAAAGTATTTTCTAGAGGGAATTAGGTATTAAGTACTTAACAAATTGCTGCCAAGACAAGTGACAAACCTTGATTTTGTAGGAAGAAAACTATCAATAGCAAAAATCGAAAAAGAGACTGACTTTTCTCTCTTATATATATATATAGTCTCAGAAGTTTCTCAACCATTAAAACTATATTAAAAAAACAAAAAACAAACAAACTTATAGTCCCAAGTCTTCCAGTGGAAAATCACTATGTAAGTCAATTTATTTTTTACAGTTATTATATTAGTTTATTTCTAACACTATTTTAAGGGATCATCAGTTGTTTACCATGAAAAACTGTTTCGGGAATATATATATATATATATATATATATATATATATATATATATATATATATATATATATATATATATATATATATATATAGGTGTGTGAAAATATATGCTTTTGTATGTACTTTCTATTCTTTATATATACCAATCTTTTCAAAGTGAAAGCTCGATGATTGTTAACATATAACAACATATAAATGAACAACATTTTGCTACATCGAAAGACCAAGATGTTATTCATCACTCATTTTTCAAATCAAAAAACTTTTGTACAATCACGGATCCGTTTCGTTTAACAGAAGAACAACCGAAAGAGATGGGATTGACATACAAATATTGTTCTTCCGTTAAACGAAATTGTACAAAAGTTGTTTGTTGTGAAAAAATGAGTGATAAGATGAATAAAATCTTGGTCTTTCGAATGTAGTTAAATGTTGTTTATATATATATATATATATATATATATATATATATATATATATATATATATATATATATATAACTTCTTTGTAATATAGTAGGAAAAATCCCAGCAGAGTGCTCGATTAATTAAGAATTAAAGTTAAAAATTAACAGCATAATATTTATTTATTTTGGTACAGAAAAATTAGTACAACATTCGTACCGTCGGTTTCAAGCACGGAAAGTCTTAGCCATAGAATGTTCATCGCTAAACGCACTAAACGAATGGGCGCATCTTAAAAAAAAATTATTTTCTTATTTTTTTCTTCCGTTTTCGTTAAAGACAAGAAAACTCCTCTGTTTCTCCGGTAATATTAATAAGCTATTAGTAATTTCTTGTCGATTGACGCGTAAATCGAAACAGAAGCTGAAGAGAGCCGGATGGCTAAGATTTTCCGTGCTTGAAACCGACGGTACGAATGTTGTACTAATTTTTCTGTACCAAAATAAATATATATATATATATATATATATATATATATATATATATATATATATATATATATATATATATATATGAATTAGTTTAAATAAGGCAAAAAGTCAAGAAGAGACACCCTTACAAATATGAATAAGCTAGACATTTTTTAGACTTAATTCCAGATCAGCCTGACTTGTTTCAGGAATTCACAACATACAGTATCAGATATGGACCATATATCTATCAGGTACCCCAGACTAGGTAAAAAAGAAAAAGTCAACATTTCATTTTACACTTGTTATTTGAAGTAAACATTTCCATCTCTTTGAACCTGCATCCATGGAAAGGGAAAGCCCTGGTTCTATTTTTTAAATAAATAAATTGAAAAATAGTTATGATTTCATCAACAATTAATTGCTTTTTACAAAAAGATATGTTTATATAACAAAATGATAAAAATAAATAAAAAAAAAATAAAATAAAAATAAAATAAATATCTAGTTTAGTTTAATCAAAAGTGGGTAAAAGTTAACACTGAAGAACTCGTAAGCAAAAAAAAACAACACAAAATTTATATAAAACGCATTAGAATGAAATTCTCTACCGAACAAGCATAGTTTTAACGTGTGGAAACGATTTGTGACAGTTTTCATACCATTTAAATGTATTTTACAATTAGTTTCCATACGTTAAAACTATGTTGGTTTGGTAGAGAATTTCATTCTAATTCGTGTTATATAAATTATGTCTTTGCTGTTTTTCTTTCTTTGGTTTACGAGTTCTAGAGTGTTAACTATTCTGTACTTTTACCCAAAAGTGTGTTTGAATTGGAATGCTGTTTACATTATTTACAGTTTTCTGGACTTATCTCGGTTCTTATGTTCATAATGTATCTGGATTTCTTCAGATGGTTTTGGTCAATTTCAAACTGAACTCATCATTTAATTTCCTTCTAGATTCCACGCCATTTAGACATCTTGCATGAATTAATTGTTCTTATGCTGCTTCCCTAGGGATTGAATCCATAATCTCCAGGTAGAATTCACTTTAAAACATCTTTTAACAAATATCTTTATCCTCTAGACCAATAAAAATGAAGTGTCTTAAAAAAAAAATAATTTAATTTAAAGAATTGGAATTCAAAAACAATTTCAAATAAAAATTTTAAAAATATAAACTCAACTATCTCTTTCTGTAAGTCCAGCTTCAACATGATGGACGTAAAATTAAATGTTGACTCTTTCATTTTTCTTCTAGGTTTGGTAAGGGTTAGAAAAAATGGTTAGGGTTAGAAAAGGTCGTAGAGAAACGTGCTTTCTTTCCAAATACGAGACTAAAATATTGAATAGCATTTTGCCAGATTGGGCTAGTTCAATTTTTGGTGTGTTGTTGGTGAGTTGAGGAATGAACGGCTGATTTTAAGTATAAGTAACACATCAGGAGACGACATCCCCAATCGCACTAGGGGCTAGCATGCCGTCTTTATAAGTTTCTTAGCCCCTTCTCTATCCATACCAATCTATGATAGAGACCCTCACTAAGTAAATACTCTTTGTAGACTAACCTATGTGTTCGTTTATTACCCCAAATCAGTACATTATCCAATTATTTTCATGAAATTTTCAGAACATTTTATAAGTAATACAAGCTCACTAATTTAAAATCATAAATCATAGCGATTTTCAAAAGAGTAGAAGTCAGCTAGAACTGACATTTTTACCAAATAAACGCACAAGAGCGCAGTAACATTATAAACATTTTTTAATATGTTGTTACTGTTAAAAAGGACTATATAATTCTTTCTGACATTTCAAGTAAGGAGACGAAAATAAAAACTAAAGAGTGCCGCTGAAGTCTTCTCGCGGGCCCCTGAGCGGAGGAGGTGATGTTCAGAAGTAAGTAACACTGGCTCTCTCTGACATTAATTTGCCCCTCACCCATTTTACCCAGTCTTAAATTATAGACGTCAGATTACGGAAGAGCTAATAAAGACTATAAATAGATTGTTTATAAATCAGTTTTATGTTTGTTTCTTCATTACTAATAACTTGAATTACAATAATTTTTTTTTATTCCTCAAAAAATTGTTACGTTATTTTAGCAATCTTATTTTTCCTTCAATAGATGTTAATTTCTCTCTCATTCTGTCTGCAAATGTCTCTGTTCTTGAGGAGAAATTGACCCTGAATTTTCTTGAGTTTTCTTTCTCAGCAAATGTTTCTTGAATGCATTAGATCCATCACTCTTTCTGTTATCGTAAGGTCGGTTCTTTCTCACAACTGAGGCTATTCTCTAGCAACAAATCTACTATCAGAGCATGTATGGAGTACTGTTGTTATATTTTGGCTCGTGTATCTATCTTAGTTGAGAGTTTTTGATAAGGGTCAGAAACGTATGTGTAATTTGGTTTGCCCCACCTTTTCTTCTTCTCTACACCCTCTCTCTCACAGATTGCTAGTATCAGTCCTTTCTATAAGTACTATTATAGCAGAATTGTCTGATTTATTCCCTGCTTCCTTTGCTCCAGCTCGTTTGACTCGTTGGTCTAGTGGTCTTCATCAATTCGCTGTTCAGCTACCTCGTTATAATACAGCTTCATATTCCAGTAGCTTCTTTCTAAAGAACTGCAAACAGTTTTCTTCCTAGCTATAGACTTGATCTTCCTAAGACTAAGGTCAATAGGCATCTCCTATCTTTGTGATAATTATCTTTTGTTCTTTTTAGCTCGTTACATCGAGTGGCTCATGAATTGTCTGGAATGAGTTCCATGAAAAACTTTTTTTTACCCCATTATGCAATAACAAAACTAAGAAGGCCTCGAAACGCTATCCTGTCTTCCATCCTTTTTAAAAAGTTCTGTCTGTCGACCTGTCACGCTTAAGTTTGAAATCGCATTTTCATCGCTAAACGGGTAGATTGAATGAACGCATCTTAACAATAATTGTTTTTACTACAACGTCGACTGAGGACCTAGGAGTGTTTAGTTTGAATCCACTCAGTTCCATGAAATCAATTTCACTGATAGATGTTGGTTACCAGCTATAGAAATTGTATCAAATATATTTGTATAAAAAAGCATTTTGATTTAAAAATTAGTAAAAATTACAAAAAAACAAACATGCGTGCATGAAACATGAACGATCGTAGAACAAATGTTTTCAAATATAATGATGTCTCTTTTACCAATAAACATCAAAACAACTGAAAGTGTAATCATTTATCTGCTATCTTTGGTGTTTATATATATATATATATATATATATATATATATATATATATATATATATATATATATATATATATATATGTATATAAAAAAGAGGGTAGTGCAGTATTAGTGCAGTTCCAACGAGAGAAAAGTATATATGTAAAGGAGTAAGGCTACCAACATTTGTAGAATCTTTTTTTCAACATTTATTTATTATTTTGTTGTTTTACCATTTTATAATGTTATATAACGCTTTTCAAGCGATGTTCCGCTTTCATCAGATATGAAAATCCATTTGAAGAAATGTCTTTCGATTTGAGCAAATATGTATATATATGGTTCTTTCCAAATATGATCTAAGGTTAAAATCGAATTCTAACTCTGCCTGATGAGATCTTAGTTTATAATAACTGTTGATCGATAACATCGACATACCAGTGTCGCAGATTTTGTACATGTCTGTGTAAATAAAAATAATTATATATATATATATATATATATATATATATATATATATATATTACTATTTCATGTATCCACATAAAATTTTATAAAGAGATATAATTTTTTATGTATCAATTTTCAGTATTTACTTCAACAGTGATCGATACGTAAGTAGAGCTAGGTAGTAAGTTATGAACATATATTTATGGAAATTAAGCTACACAAAGGCTTCCGCGTTTCATCCCCGGGGAGAATCTTCAGCCTGTGTAGGTTAATTGCCATAAATATATTTTCATAACTTACTTACTATATATATATATATACATACATACATATATATATATATATATATATATATATATATATATATATATATATATGGGGTAAGGTACACGATAATTCATGAAAATGAAATGTCGTGGTGGGCAAAATGTGTGAAAAAAATGACAAACGGAAAACAAGTTAAAGTGCAGGAGAAAAACAAAAACAAGAGATTTTTTGACCGGTTTCGTTCGTGGCGAATGTTTCTTAAGACGTTCGCCACGAATGAAACCGGTCAAAAAATCTCTTGTTTTTGTTTTTCTCCTGCACTTTAACTTGTTTTCCATTTGTCATTTTTTTCACCCCCCCACACACACATATATATATATATATTATGGGTATTATAAAAATAGATTCAAGTCCATAGGGAAAATATTTAAAGAAATATTCGCAAAAGTTCTAAAAATTATTTTATAAAAAGCAGAAAAACCGTAAAAATTTGCATTAAAACAAAAGTCAAAGTATATATAAAAGTATACACACACACACACACATACATATACACTCTCACACACACACATATATATATATATATATATATATATAATGTAACAAATTTTTGGAAGAAAAATTGACCAGAGTGATTAATTACTGGGGCAAGGGACAACATATTTATTTATTTAAAAAGATATTTATATGTTGGAATACCAAATAGCTTCATTCAGTTTGAAAACAAGGTTGAAACTATTTAGTATGACGCATTTCATCATCTAAATATTCTTTTTAGGAAACACTTACTCTTCCATGAAAACCCGTAAAAGAACTTTAGACCCACGTGCACTTAAGTAACCAACTATATTCCATATCTGTCAAGTGACAACTTTAATTAGTATAAAATTACGCATGATTCTAGCTTTAATTCTTCTTGAGTCATCCGACGCAGATGTAGATGAAACGTTGACACATTTTGAGCTCCAGAGTTCTCGTTCAGCCATTGCTGGCAGCAAATCGGTCCCTGACAGACGCGGTTCCAGCTCGAATTGCCAGACTTAATTGGTGCACATGATTGTTAACCTTTATTTGAAAACATTTATAAATCTGGGTATAGGATTGACTTAATAATAAGTCAAGCTAAAATTCCCAAAAAGTACAAAACAAACATTTTATTCTTTGTGTCGGTTTCCCAGCCATTTTTATATACTAAAGGGAAGTAACTCTGATTTTTTAAGCAAGGAGTTACTTCCTTTATGCCTTGAGGAATTGAAATAAAGGGAGAGGAATAGGCTTGATGGAGGAGAAAGAGGGGGTGGGGATTAGAGTTGGGCGGTTTTGAAATTTTGGTTTCGGTATCGGTTTCGGTTTTTTTCCCTTAAAACCTCGGTTTACGGTTCGGTTTTTCGTTTTTTTTGAAAAAATTTTTTTACTATGGAAGCTATTCATTCTGTTGTGTGATGATTAGTTATTATTCAACGTTTAGTTGAATTATGCTACTGTTTCGATAATTTTGTGACTGAATCATTCTCCATGATATGAATCATATAAGTTTTAAGGTGTTGACTGTTGTAATCAAAGTTCTAATACCTTTTCAACAGTTAACTCGTTAAAACAGTGACCAAAGATTCATGAAAGATTTCTGAAGAATAAAACTGAGTTTGAATATACATTCTATCTAATTCTTTAACCCATCAGAAGCTAAAATATAACTCAGAAATGCAAGAAATTAAAAAACGAAAATTTATTTAAAGAAACAAAATAATTTTACAAATAAAATTAAGCAAAAATGATGATGAAAATGAAATATTGTCAAAATTATTTGACAGATAAAAATTTTAATTTTTTAATAGGTGAAAATGTTTTTACTCTTTTTCTTAGGTTGTGATTGAGAAAAACTAGTTTCTCAGCATGGTTAGGTTTCAGTCTACATCTCCGGTCATTAATGACAAGTCCAGCCTTACTAAATATCCGTTCACTCGCTACAGAGGTGGCTGGAATACTCAAAAGTTCTCTTGCCAGAATACAAAGATTCGGGTAGAGCCTCCCATTTTTTTTCCACCAGACAAAAGGACAGGCTGATGGGTCGATGGCTTTTCGATACAGAAATCGATCTACCTCGTTTTTAATCCGAGATATTTTTTTACCGCTGGTATCAATTTCTTTTGTTCTTACCTGACCTTTCTTTCGGAGAAAACCCCAAAAGTCTTTTTCCCCTTTTGGTCCACTACTTTGCTGTACTACTGCTGGAATGTTTTCGTCCGTGTCATCGGATAGAGTCGAAAAATAAACACACCATATACTTCTCGAATTGCCGGTGTTGACTGTTTGGATGTCTGTCATTTTGTGTGCTCGAAGTTCTGTCAACTGGTGCGTGTTGGGGTTAATATTTGTTTTTAAGACAGGGTAATAAAACTTTATAGACATGCGTAAAAGACTAGTAGTACACCAAGGGAAAAAGAAGGATGGTTAAAAAAAAAGTAGAGATTATTAATTCACCTAAAGTCATTTTTTAAGCTTTAAGGTAATTTTAGTCATAGAATTCATGACTTGGATTAAAGTTTAATAATTAAACTTTCGAATAAATTGCCAACTCTAAATAAATACCATATTAACAATTTAGTAAAATATAAATCGTTGCATAGTCTACTTTTTGAATAAACCATTTTTGGGAGAGAAAACGGTATAGTTGAGAGATAGTTCTCTAGAAATGACAATGTATGTATGAAGTGGCTTTTCAAAAGTAAACAATGAAATGCCTAATGTTTAAAATAATTTTAAAAATCCGAATAAAGTGATACTAGCATTTGCAACTACTTTTGGCAATGTTCAAGTACGACTAACTCTAAGAGCAGTTTCTGCTACGGTGTTACGCCGCCATCCGTACCCGATAATAAACTTCGTACTTAACAACTTCCGGTATTCTTTAGTTTAATTTTCTCTAGTTTCTGGTAGTCAATTTTCTGATTTTATTTCTTTTGTATTTTATGATGATGAATTATATCGTACAAGACGTACTAACCGCAGCACATTTCAATAGCTACCTGCAGGAGTTTCTCTGGCGTCGACAAGTAAAAGTAAATTACTTCGGCCATATAATATATGCGATCCAGCAGTACTATGATTTCTGAAACAACCTATTTTATTATTTTCCCTCTGTGATTATTTATTTTCAGTAACTGATTATTTATTTTTAGTAACTGTGATTATTTATTTTTGTCAAATAAATTATTTAAAATAAAATTTTAACAGTTATTATTTATTTTTGTCCAATAAATTATTTAAAATAAAATCCAGTACAAGACTAACCAAAACAGGAAGTTTTTATTATCGGAACCAATTTCGAACGGACACCGTTTCCGGTTGGAAACAACTTTGCTTAGAGTTAGTCGTACTTGAACATTGCCCTACTTTTTTTCTTTTTAAATGCTTATACTCGCTCGCTACTTTTCGTTTATTTACTTTTACAACGAGTATTTTTTTAAAATTTCATTTTAATAACTTATTTTTAGATAACTCTGAAACAAACAAATAATTATTTTACAATTTTAAGTTGAATCAAATAGATTTTCGACATCATACGGAACGCGTTTGATTTTTTCTTTTTCATTTGAAAATAGTTTATGCTAAAAATACGATGTCATGTTGTCTGTCGTATTTCTCTTTTTTTCATTTGAAAATTCAAAATGTTAATGATAAACAAACTGTAAACAAAGATTTCTTCCTACAAGTCAATTAAATGTTTTTTTTATCATATATTTGTTCAATCTGTCCTCTTACTAATATAACATTTTTTGGTAATATTCAATTTTATTCAAATCGGAAAATCTTTTCAACCGTGTTTCCTTGTATATGGTGGCTTACTGTAGTAAAAACACAATACCGGACGGTTACGGTTTAAAAAAAAAAAACCAATTCGGTATTCGGTATGGAGACGAAACCGAAAAACCGCGGTTTTTCGGTAAAACCGCCCATCTCTAGTGGGGATATAAGAATAAAAAATAGAGAGAGGTAAAGAGATAGAAGTTTTAATAGAAATATGTTACACTATTGTCCCGGGCAACACCCGGTGGTCCTGTTAGTAAAATATAAATTATTAAGAAATAAACAGAAAAATAAAATTTACAGAATTCTGAATTGAGAAACAATTAAGATAAAATTGGTATTCTTAACTATTTATATTTGAATTTTTTTACATAAGTTTTCTAGATTGAAAAAACATTAATGAGTGGGTTAGTCTATTAATGGTTTCAAAAACTAAACAGACAAACTTTGTACATTTCAAATTACAACTTAAGTACACTCATTCATTTTCTTTCAGATCAATAAATGACCTACGTCAAAATCTCAAAAATGCCTGACCACTTCTTATGTGTCTGCGTATGTGTGTGTTTCTCACCTTTATATAACTTATACATTATTATTATTTTTTTTTTTACTGTCAATCAGTTATTCATTGAAATACAAAATATAATAGCATAAAATAAATATTTTAAAATTCTATTTAAAAAATAATTTTATTACGAAATTAAATCTACCAGAATCTATTTCAGTTTCTTCATAAACAAGTAAGCAATTTCAATCTTTTCTTAATAGTAGAAAAAAAAGATTACTTCGTGACCCTATCGAAATTTGAAAGGAATTTTGAAGCATTTAACTGTTAAATAGAAAATAATTTAAACTGGAGTTCAAATTCTTAGCAAATCGTCATGTATTAAAGTATTGAATGTTTTGGAAGCCATTTAAATCCAATCATTTTATGAATAGAGATTAAAACAACATTATCTTAACAACAAATAGTTTAAATTCTATAAGAATTTGGTTCAATTAATAATAGAAAAATAATTAAATCTAAATCTCAAAATCCTATTGAAAAGAATAAGAATTTGGTAAAAAAACAAACGACGTAATAAAAATAAAAGAAAAGAAAAATGAAAGAAAAGAAAAATGAAAGTAAAAAGACTCCCGAGCAACGCCGGGTAGGTACACCTAGTATTTTAAATAAAACAAATGCACACATTGCTTTTTTTTATGCATTTTCTTTAACCCCTCCCCCCTCTTCCCGGATCATTTCATAATACATGTTAACTATGCCCAGGGTGGGCAAAAATAAGGGTCCTATTTTTAAAAATTCATAACTTTTTTATTTATTGATTTAAAAAAAATTTTTTTTTAGAATAAGTAAAGGACCCCTTCCGAAGCAAGCATGAGCCGTATTAGCCCTAAGGAACGTACCCTCATTTAGAAAACATTATTTTTGCTTAAAAAACTCAAAACAGTGTAAAAAACAATACTTTAGTTTTTGTAAGTTTTAAGAAGTGTTTTTCGGCTAAAATTTGTTTTGTTTATTTCAAAAAATCTCGGAAGGGTCAGTCTACACACACATAAAGTTTGGTGAGTTTAACTTTTATTTTGTGGAAGTTATTCAAATTCAAGTTATTCAAATTTAAAGATAGGACCCTTATTTTGGCCCACCCTGTATAAGTATATAAAAGAGTTAGTTAACATATTAAACATATTTCACCCCAAACAAGGCAGGCCGCCACTGTAAATGTAAGGGGCTACTCAGAATTTGGGTGTCACCCCAAATTGGGAGCAGTGTAGCGACATGTCTGTTTACATTAGTTTTAAACCTCTGCATGTCGGTACTGTCGGGGAAACAGGGAGCAGGAGGGGAGTTCCAGAGGCCAGCAGCACGAGGAAAGAAGTTATTGGAGTAGAAGGCATCTGGGGACCGCCACAGTGAATGGATGGGATTTAGCTGATTGTCAAGTTGGTCTAGTGAATTTACGTCGAAAGTAGCCAGTTTATCGGAGTACAATCCATTGAAGTATTTGTAAAACAAGCACAAGGATGCTACATTGCTGCGATGGAATAGGGGCTGGAGCTTGGTTGACAGTGAGGGACCTATTAAGTTGGCAACTCTTTTTGGACCTTGTCGAGGAGGGAGAGACTAGTGGATGATGCACCAGCTCATATATGGCAACAATACTCCATGCATGGGCGGATGGTGGCTTTGTAGAGATACAGGATAATGTCAGGTGTGAGGAGTTTACTAGCACGGTAGAGGTAGCCCACTTTCTTTGCTGCAGCCTTGGCAATGTCTTCAATGTATTTGTTCCAATTCATGTTATCCTAATCAGTGAAAAAATGTTGTCCTAAGGTGTATCAAGCGGATGAACCATTACAGACTTGCTAATATATGTGGTGGTACCCGTATGGCATCATGTGAGGCCTTTGTATTTTAATTAATTCTGTTAACTTTTACCTAATGACGTTCATGAGTCAACCAGAGGACCTGTGTGTATTGGTTCGATTTACATCTTGGTCATATATATCTTTTTATTTTGTTTCAGTTGCATGATATTGTGTTTCACAGATAGGAAGTTCTTGGAAAGAAAATTTGTTCATGGAAGTTCTATTTCGTTTTAAGTAGACAGAGGAAGAAAGAAGAGTTATTTGCAGTGGTGGTAGGTAAACAAGTTCTTGCTGTGAATATTTTATAGAGGGGAACCGGAGATTGAAGTTCAGTCGAGCACCTACCATAGAAACAACGATAGAGTAGAGAAACACTAGTGACATCTAGTAACATCTCTTCTGTTTGATGAGGATTGTAGGGAAGAGGAGGGATTATCCCCCACTAAATTACAAAGTGAACTGTGTACTCTGTCAAGGCAAGAAAGTGGAACCTTTATAGATGTGGAAACAGTACTCCAGCTTAGGACGTATCCGACTCCGATAGAGGTGGAGGATTGCATCAGGAGTCAAATACTTTCTGGAGCGGTTGAATGATCCAATTATTTTTCCAGTAACTTTAGTTTCCTGAATTATTTCGAAATTAAAGAGAACTTTTTATATAACACATTCTTTAAATGGACAAAAATAACAATTTATCTTTTAAGTGAGAAAGATGCAAATTATAAATTCTTTAATGATTCTTTAAATGGACAAAAATACAATTTATCTTTTAATGGAGAAAGATACAAATTATAAATTGTTTAACTATTCTTTAAATGGACAAAAATAACAATTTATCTTTTAATGGAGAAAGATACAAATTATAAATTCTTTAACTATTCTTTAAATAGACAAAAATAACAATTTATCTTTTAATGGAGAAAGATACAAATTATAAATTCTTTAATGATTCTTTAAATGGACAAAAATAACAATTTATCTTTTAATGGAGAAAGATACAAATTATAAATTCTTTAATGATTCTTTAAATGGACAAAAATAACAATTTATCTTTTAATGGAGAAAGATACAAATTATAAATTCTTTAATGATTCTTTAAATGGACAAAAATAACAATTTATCTTTTAATAGAGAAAGATACAAATTATAAATTCTTTAACTATTCTTTAAATAGACAAAAATAACAATTTATCTTTTAATGGAGAAAGATACAAATTATAAATTCTTTAATGCTTCTTTAAATGGACAAAAATAACAATTTATCTTTTAATGGAGAAAGATACAAATTAAAAATTGTTTAACTATTCTTTAAATGGACAAAAATACAATTTATTTTTTAATAAAGAAAGATACAAATTATAAATTCTTTAACTATTCTTTAAATAGACAAAAATAACAATTTATCTTTTAATGGAGAAAGATACAAATTATAAATTCTTTAATGATTCTTTAAATGGACAAAAATAACAATTTATCTTTTAATAAAGAAAGATACAAATTATAAATTCTTTAACTATTCTTTAAATGGACAAAAATACAATTTATTTTTTAATAAAGAAAGATACAAATTATAAATTCTTTAATGATTCTTTAAATGGACAAAAATAACAATTTATCTTTTAATGGAGAAAGATACAAATTATAAATTCTTTAATGATTCTTTAAATGGACAAAAATAACAATTTATCTTTTAATGGAGAAAGATACAAATTATAAATTGTTTAACTATTCTTTAAATGGACAAAAATACAATTTATTTTTTAATAAAGAAAGATACAAATTATAAATTCTTTAATGATTCTTTAAATAGACAAAAATAACAATTTATCTTTTAATGGAGAAAGATACAAATAATAAATTCTTTAATGATTCTTTAAATGGACAAAAATACAATTTATCTTTTAATGGAGAAAGATACAAATTATAAATTCTTTAATGATTCTTTAAATGGACAAAAATACAATTTATCTTTTAATGGAGAAAGATACAAATTATAAATTCTTTAATGATTCTTTAAATGGACAAAAATACAATTTATCTTTTAATGGAGAAAGATACAAATTATAAATTCTTTAATGATTCTTTAAATGGACAAAAATAACAATTTATCTTTTAATGGAGAAAGATACAAATTATAAATTCTTTAATGATTCTTTAAATGGACAAAAATAACAATTTATCTTTTAATAGAGAAAGATACAAATTATAAATTCTTTAATGATTCTTTAAATAGACAAAAATACAATTTATCTTTTAATGGAGAAAGATACAAATTATAAATTGTGTAACTATTCTTTAAATGGACAAAAATAACAATTTATTTTTTAATAAAGAAAGATACAAATTATAAATTCTTTAATGATTCTTTAAATGGACAAAAATAACAATTTATCTTTTAATGGAGAAAGATACAAATTATAAATTGTTTAACTATTCTTTAAATGGACAAAAATACAATTTATTTTTTAATAAAGAAAGATACAAATTATAAATTCTTTAACTATTCTTTAAATAGACAAAAATAACAATTTATCTTTTAATGGAGAAAGATACAAATTATAAATTCTTTAATGATTCTTTAAATAGACAAAAATACAATTTATCTTTTAATTGAGAAAGATACAAATTATAAATTGTTTAACTATTCTTTAAATGGACAAAAATAACAATTTATTTTTTAATAAAGAAAGATACAAATTATAAATTCTTTAATGATTCTTTAAATGGACAAAAATAACAATTTATCTTTTAATGGAGAAAGATACAAATTATAAATTGTTTAACTATTCTTTAAATGGACAAAAATACAATTTATTTTTTAATAAAGAAAGATACAAATTATAAATTCTTTAACTATTCTTTAAATAGACAAAAATAACAATTTATCTTTTAATGGAGAAAGATACAAATTATAAATTCTTTAATGATTCTTTAAATGGACAAAAATAACAATTTATCTTTTAATGGAGAAAGATACAAATTATAAATTCTTTAACTATTCTTTAAATGGACAAAAATACAATTTATTTTTTAATAAAGAAAGATACAAATTATAAATTCTTTAATGAGTCTTTAAATAGACAAAAATAACAATTTATCTTTTAATAGAGAAAGATACAAATTATAAATTCTTTAACTATTCTTTAAATGGACAAAAATACAATTTATTTTTTAATAAAGAAAGATACAAATTATAAATTCTTTAACTATTCTTTAAATGGACAACAATACAATTTATTTTTTAATAAAGAAAGATACAAATTATAAATTCTTTAACTATTCTTTAAATAGACAAAAATAACAATTTAATTTTTTAATGGAGAAAGATACAAATTATAAATTGTTTAATGATTCTTTAAATGGACAAAAATAACAATTTATCTTTTAATAGAGAAAGATACAAATTATAAATTCTTTAACTATTCTTTAAATGGACAAAAATACAATTTATTTTTTAATAAAGAAAGATACAAATTATAAATTCTTTAACTATTCTTTAAATGGACAACAATACAATTTATTTTTTAATAAAGAAAGATACAAATTATAAATTCTTTAACTATTCTTTAAATAGACAAAAATAACAATTTAATTTTTTAATGGAGAAAGATACAAATTATAAATTGTTTAACTATTCTTTAAATGGACAAAAATACAATTTATTTTTTAATAAAGAAAGATACAAATTATAAATTCTTTAACTATTCTTTAAATGGACAACAATACAATTTATTTTTTAATAAAGAAAGATACAAATTATAAATTCTTTAACTATTCTTTAAATAGACAAAAATAACAATTTAATTTTTTAATGGAGAAAGATACAAATTATAAATTCTTTAACTATTCTTTAAATGGACAAAAATACAATTTATTTTTTAATAAAGAAAGATACAAATTATAAATTCTTTAACTATTCTTTAAATAGACAAAAATAACAATTTATCTTTTAATGGAGAAAGATACAAATTATAAATTCTTTAATGATTCTTTAAATGGACAAAAATAACAATTTATCTTTTAATGGAGAAAGATACAAATTATAAATTCTTTAACTATTCTTTAAATGGACAAAAATAACAATTTATCTTTTAATGGAGAAAGATACAAATTATAAATTCTTTAACTATTCTTTAAATGGACAAAAATACAATTTATTTTTTAATAAAGAAAGATACAAATTATAAATTCTTTAACTATTCTTTAAATAGACAAAAATAACAATTTATCTTTTAATGGAGAAAGATACAAATTATAAATTCTTTAATGATTCTTTAAATGGACAAAAATAACAATTTATCTTTTAATGGAGAAAGATACAAATTATAAATTCTTTAACTATTCTTTAAATGGACAAAAATAACAATTTATCTTTTAATGGAGAAAGATACAAATTATAAATTCTTTAACTATTCTTTAAATGGACAAAAATACAATTTATTTTTTAATAAAGAAAGATACAAATTATAAATTCTTTAACTATTCTTTAAATAGACAAAAATAACAATTTATCTTTTAATGGAGAAAGATACAAATTATAAATTCTTTAATGATTCTTTAAATGGACAAAAATAACAATTTATCTTTTAATGGAGAAAGATACAAATTATAAATTCTTTAACTATTCTTTAAATGGACAAAAATAACAATTTATTTTTTAATGGAGAACAATACAAATTATGAATTCTTTAACTATTCTTTAAATGGACAAAAATAACAATTTATCTTTTAATAAAGAAAGATACAAATTATAAATTCTTTAATGATTCTTTAAATGGACAAAAATAACAATTAATCTTTTAATAGAGAAAGATACAAATTATAAATTCTTTAACTATTCTTTAAATGGACAAAAATACAATTTATTTTTTAATAAAGAAAGATACAAATTATAAATTCTTTAACTATTCTTTAAATAGACAAAAATACAATTTATCTTTTAATGGAGAAAGATACAAATTATAAATTCTTTAACTATTCTTTAAATGGACAAAAATAACAATTTATCTTTTAATGGAGAAAGATACAAATTATAAATTGTTTAACTATTCTTTAAATGGACAAAAATACAATTTATCTTTTAATAAAGAAAGATACAAATTATAAATTCTTTAACTATTCTTTAAATAGACAAAAATAACAATTTATCTTTTAATGGAGAAAGATACAAATTATAAATTGTTTAACTATTCGTTAAATGGACAAAAATACAATTTATCTTTTAATAAAGAAAGATACAAATTATAAATTCTTTAACTATTCTTTAAATAGACAAAAATAACAATTTATCTTTTAATGGAGAAAGATACAAATTATAAATTCTTTAATGATTCTTTAAATGGACAAAAATAACAATTTATCTTTTAATGGTGAAAGATACAAATTATAAATTCTTTAATGATTCTTTAAATGGACAAAAATAACAATTTATCTTTTAATGGAGAAAGATACAAATTATAAATTCTTTAACTATTCTTTAAATAGACAAAAATAACAATTTATCTTTTAATGGTGAAAGATACAAATTATAAATTCTTTAATGATTCTTTAAATGGACAAAAATAACAATTTATCTTTTAATGGAGAAAGATACAAATTATAAATTCTTTAATGATTCTTTAAATGGACAAAAATAACAATTTATCTTTTAATAGAGAAAGATACAAATTATAAATTCTTTAACTATTCTTTAAATGGACAAAAATACAATTTATTTTTTAATAAAGAAAGATACAAATTATAAATTCTTTAACTATTCTTTAAATGGACAAAAATACAATTTATCTTTTAATGGAGAAAGATACAAATTATAAATTCTTTAACTATTCTTTAAATGGACAAAAATACAATTTATTTTTTAATAAAGAAAGATACAAATTATAAATTCTTTAACTATTCTTTAAATAGACAAAAATAACAATTTATCTTTTAATGGTGAAAGATACAAATTATAAATTCTTTAATGATTCTTTAAATGGACAAAAATAACAATTTATCTTTTAATAGAGAAAGATACAAATTATAAATTCTTTAACTATTCTTTAAATGGACAAAAATACAATTTATTTTTTAATAAAGAAAGATACAAATTATAAATTCTTTAACTATTCTTTAAATGGACAAAAATACAATTTATCTTTTAATGGAGAAAGATACAAATTATAAATTCTTTAACTATTCTTTAAATGGACAAAAATAACAATTTATCTTTTAATGGAGAAAGATACAAATTATAAATTGTTTAACTATTCTTTAAATGGACAAAAATACAATTTATTTTTTAATAAAGAAAGATACAAATTATAAATTCTTTAACTATTCTTTAAATAGACAAAAATAACAATTTAATTTTTTAATGGAGAAAGATACAAATTATAAATTCTTTAATGATTCTTTAAATGGACAAAAATAACAATTTATCTTTTAATGGAGAAAGATACAAATTATAAATTGTTTAACTATTCTTTAAATGGACAAAAATACAATTTATTTTTTAATAGAGAAAGATACAAATTATAAATTCTTTAACTATTCTTTAAATGGACAAAAATACAATTTATTTTTTAATAAAGAAAGATACAAATTATAAATTCTTTAACTATTCTTTAAATGGACAAAAATACAATTAATCTTTTAATGGAGAAAGATACAAATTATAAATTCTTTAACTATTGTTTAAATGGACAAAAATAACAATTTATCTTTTAATGGAGAAAGATACAAATTATAAATTCTTTAACTATTCTTTAAATGGACAAAAATAACAATTTATCTTTTAATGGAGAAAGATACAAATTATAAATTCTTTAACTATTCTTTAAATGGACAAAAATACAATTTATTTTTTAATAAAGAAAGATACAAATTATAAATTCTTTAACTATTCTTTAAATAGACAAAAATAACAATTTAATTTTTTAATGGAGAACAATACAAATTATAAATTGTTTAACTATTCTTTAAATGGACAACAATAACAATTTATCTTTTAATGGAGAAAGATACAAATTATAAATTCTTTAACGATTCTTTAAATGGACAAAAATAACAATTTATCTTTTAATGGAGAAAGATACAAATTATAAATTGTTTAACTATTCTTTAAATGGACAAAAATACAATTTATTTTTTAATAAAGAAAGATACAAATTATAAATTCTTTAACTATTCTTTAAATAGACAAAAATAACAATTTATCTTTTAATGGAGAAAGATACAAATTATAAATTCTTTAACTATTCTTTAAATGGACAAAAATAACAATTTATCTTTTAATGGAGAAAGATACAAATTATAAATTGTTTAACTATTCTTTAAATAGACAAAAATACAATTTATTTTTTAATAAAGAAAGATACAAATTATAAATTCTTTAACTATTCTTTAAATAGACAAAAATAACAATTTATTTTTTTAATGGAGAACAATACAAATTATAAATTGTTTAACTATTCTTTAAATGGACAAAAATTACAATTTATCTTTTAATGGAGAAAGATACAAATTATAAATTCTTTAACTATTCTTTAAATGGACAAAAATAACAATTTATCTTTTAATGGAGAAAGATACAAATTATAAATTGTTTAACTATTCTTTAAATAGACAAAAATACAATTTATTTTTTAATGAAGAAAGATACAAATTATAAATTCTTTAACTATTCTTTAAATAGACAAAAATAACAATTTATCTTTTAATGGTGAAAGATACAAATTATAAATTCTTTAATGATTCTTTAAATGGACAAAAATAACAATTTATCTTTTAATAGAGAAAGATACAAATTATAAATTCTTTAACTATTCTTTAAATGGACAAAAATACAATTTATTTTTTAATAAAGAAAGATACAAATTATAAATTCTTTAACTATTCTTTAAATGGACAAAAATACAATTTATCTTTTAATGGAGAAAGATACAAATTATAAATTCTTTAACTATTCTTTAAATGGACAAAAATAACAATTTATCTTTTAATGGAGAAAGATACAAATTATAAATTCTTTAACTATTCTTTAAATGGACAAAAATAACAATTTATCTTTTAATGGAGAAAGATACAAATTATAAATTCTTTAACTATTCTTTAAATGGACAAAAATACAATTTATTTTTTAATAAAGAAAGATACAAATTATAAATTCTTTAACTATTCTTTAAATAGACAAAAATAACAATTTAATTTTTTAATGGAGAACAATACAAATTATAAATTCTTTAACTATTCTTTAAATGGACAAAAATACAATTTATTTTTTAATAAAGAAAGATACAAATTATAAATTCTTTAACTATTCTTTAAATAGACAAAAATAACAATTTAATTTTTTAATGGAGAAAGATACAAATTATAAATTCTTTAATGATTCTTTAAATGGACAAAAATAACAATTTATCTTTTAATAGAGAAAGATACAAATTATAAATTCTTTAACTATTCTTGAAATGGACAAAAATACAATTTATTTTTTAATAAAGAAAGATACAAATTATAAATTCTTTAACTATTCTTTAAATGGACAAAAATACAATTTATCTTTTAATGGAGAAAGATACAAATTATAAATTCTTTAACTATTCTTTAAATGGACAAAAATAACAATTTATCTTTTAATGGAGAAAGATACAAATTATAAATTCTTTAACTATTCTTTAAATGGACAAAAATAACAATTTATCTTTTAATGGAGAAAGATACAAATTATAAATTCTTTAACTATTCTTTAAATGGACAAAAATACAATTTATTTTTTAATAAAGAAAGATACAAATTATAAATTCTTTAACTATTCTTTAAATAGACAAAAATAACAATTTAATTTTTTAATGGAGAACAATACAAATTATAAATTGTTTAACTATTCTTTAAATGGACAAAAATAACAATTTATCTTTTAATGGAGAAAGATACAAATTATAAATTCTTTAACTATTCTTTAAATGGACAAAAATAACAATTTATCTTTTAATGGAGAAAGATACAAATTATAAATTGTTTAACTATTCTTTAAATGGACAAAAATACAATTTATTTTTTAATAAAGAAAGATACAAATTATAAATTCTTTAACTATTCTTTAAATAGACAAAAATAACAATTTATCTTTTAATGGAGAAAGATACAAATTATAAATTCTTTAACTATTCTTTAAATGGACAAAAATAACAATTTATCTTTTAATGGAGAAAGATACAAATTATAAATTGTTTAACTATTCTTTAAATGGACAAAAATACAATTTATTTTTTAATAAAGAAAGATACAAATTATAAATTCTTTAACTATTCTTTAAATAGACAAAAATAACAATTTAATTTTTTAATGGAGAACAATACAAATTATAAATTGTTTAACTATTCTTTAAATGGACAAAAATTACAATTTATCTTTTAATGGAGAAAGATACAAATTATAAATTCTTTAACTATTCTTTAAATGGACAAAAATAACAATTTATCTTTTAATGGAGAAAGATACAAATTATAAATTGTTTAACTATTCTTTAAATGGACAAAAATACAATTTATTTTTTAATGAAGAAAGATACAAATTATAAATTCTTTAACTATTCTTTAAATAGACAAAAATAACAATTTATCTTTTAATGGTGAAAGATACAAATTATAAATTCTTTAATGATTCTTTAAATGGACAAAAATAACAATTTATCTTTTAATAGAGAAAGATACAAATTATAAATTCTTTAACTATTCTTTAAATGGACAAAAATACAATTTATTTTTTAATAAAGAAAGATACAAATTATAAATTCTTTAACTATTCTTTAAATGGACAAAAATACAATTTATCTTTTAATGGAGAAAGATACAAATTATAAATTCTTTAACTATTCTTTAAATGGACAAAAATAACAATTTATCTTTTAATGGAGAAAGATACAAATTATAAATTCTTTAACTATTCTTTAAATTGACAAAAATAACAATTTATCTTTTAATGGAGAAAGATACAAATTATAAATTCTTTAACTATTCTTTAAATGGACAAAAATACAATTTATTTTTTAATAAAGAAAGATACAAATTATAAATTCTTTAACTATTCTTTAAATAGAAAAAAATAACAATTTAATTTTTTAATGGAGAACAATACAAATTATAAATTGTTTAACTATTCTTTAAATGGACTAAAATAACAATTTACTTTTTAATGGAGAAAGATACAAATTATAAATTCTTTAACTATTCTTTAAATGGACAAAAATAACAATTTATCTTTTAATAGAGAAAGATACAAATTATAAATTCTTTAACTATTCTTTAAATGGACAAAAATACAATTTATTTTTTAATAAAGAAAGATACAAATAATAAATTCTTTAACTATTCTTTAAATAGACAAAAATTACAATTTAATATTTAATGGAGAACAATACAAATTATAAATTGTTTAACTATTCTTTAAATGGACTAAAATAACAATTTATCTTTTAATGGAGAAAGATACAAATTATAAATTGTTTAACTATTCTTTAAATGGACAAAAATAACAATTTATCTTTTAATGGAGAAAGATACAAATTATAAATTCTTTAACTATTCTTTAAATGGACAAAAATAACAATTTATTTTTTAATGGAGAAAGATACAAATTATAAATTGTTTAACTATTCTTTAAATGGACAAAAATAACAATTTATCTTTTAATGGAGAAAGATACAAATTATAAATTGTTTAACTATTCTTTAAATGGACAAAAATAACAATTTATCTTTTAATGGAGAAAGATACAAATTATAAATTCTTTAACTATTCTTTAAATGGACAAAAATACAATTTATTTTTTAATAAAGAAAGATACAAATTATAAATACTTTAACTATTCTTTAAATGGACAAAAATACAATTTATCTTTTAATGGAGAAAGATACAAATTATAAATTCTTTAACTATTCTTTAAATGGACAAAAATAACAATTTATCTTTTAATGGAGAAAGATACAAATTATAAATTCTTTAACTATTCTTTAAATGGACAAAAATAACAATTTATCTTTTAATGGAGAAAGATACAAATTATAAATTCTTTAACTATTCTTTAAATGGACAAAAATACAATTTATTTTTTAATGAAGAAAGATACAAATTATAAATTCTTTAACTATTCTTTAAATAGACAAAAATAACAATTTATCTTTTAATGGTGAAAGATACAAATTATAAATTCTTTAATGATTCTTTAAATGGACAAAAATAACAATTTATCTTTTAATAGAGAAAGATACAAATTATAAATTCTTTAACTATTCTTTAAATGGACAAAAATACAATTTATTTTTTAATAAAGAAAGATACAAATTATAAATTCTTTAACTATTCTTTAAATGGACAAAAATACAATTTATCTTTTAATGGAGAAAGATACAAATTATAAATTCTTTAACTATTCTTTAAATGGACAAAAATAACAATTTATCTTTTAATGGAGAAAGATACAAATTATAAATTCTTTAACTATTCTTTAAATGGACAAAAATAACAATTTATCTTTTAATGGAGAAAGATACAAATTATAAATTCTTTAACTATTCTTTAAATGGACAAAAATACAATTTATTTTTTAATAAAGAAAGATACAAATTATAAATTCTTTAACTATTCTTTAAATAGACAAAAATAACAATTTAATTTTTTAATGGAGAACAATACAAATTATAAATTGTTTAACTATTCTTTAAATGGACAAAAATAACAATTTACTTTTTAATGGAGAAAGATACAAATTATAAATTCTTTAACTATTCTTTAAATGGACAAAAATAACAATTTATCTTTTAATAGAGAAAGATACAAATTATAAATTCTTTAACTATTCTTTAAATGGACAAAAATACAATTTATTTTTTAATAAAGAAAGATACAAATTATAAATTCTTTAACTATTCTTTAAATAGACAAAAATAACAATTTAATATTTAATGGAGAACAATACAAATTATAAATTGTTTAACTATTCTTTAAATGGACTAAAATAACAATTTATCTTTTAATGGAGAAAGATACAAATTATAAATTGTTTAACTATTCTTTAAATGGACAAAAATAACAATTTATCTTTTAATGGAGAAAGATACAAATTATAAATTCTTTAACTATTCTTTAAATGGACAAAAATAACAATTTATTTTTTAATGGAGAAAGATACAAATTATAAATTCTTTAACTATTCTTTAAATGGACAAAAATAACAATTTATCTTTTAATGGAGAAAGATACAAATTATAAATTGTTTAACTATTCTTTAAATGGACAAAAATAACAATTTATCTTTTAATGGAGAAAGATACAAATTATAAATTCTTTAACTATTCTTTAAATGGACAAAAATACAATTTATTTTTTAATAAAGAAAGATACAAATTATAAATACTTTAACTATTCTTTAAATGGACAAAAATACAATTTATCTTTTAATGGAGAAAGATACAAATTATAAATTCTTTAACTATTCTTTAAATGGACAAAAATAACAATTTATCTTTTAATGGAGAAAGATACAAATTATAAATTCTTTAACTATTCTTTAAATGGACAAAAATAACAATTTATCTTTTAATGGAGAAAGATACAAATTATAAATTCTTTAACTATTCTTTAAATGGACAAAAATACAATTTATTTTTTAATAAAGAAAGATACAAATTATAAATTCTTTAACTATTCTTTAAATAGACAAAAATAACAATTTAATTTTTTAATGGAGAACAATACAAATTATAAATTGTTTAACTATTCTTTAAATGGACAAAAATAACAATTTACTTTTTAATGGAGAAAGATACAAATTATAAATTCTTTAACTATTCTTTAAATGGACAAAAATAACAATTTATCTTTTAATAGAGAAAGATTCAAATTATAAATTCTTTAACTATTCTTTAAATCGACAAAAATACAATTTATTTTTTAATAAAGAAAGATACAAATTATAAATTCTTTAACTATTCTTTAAATAGACAAAAATAACAATTTAATTTTTTAATGGAGAACAATACAAATTATAAATTGTTTAACTATTCTTTAAATGGACAAAAATAACAATTTATCTTTTAATGGAGAAAAATACAAATTATAAATTCTTTAACTATTCTTTAAATGGACAAAAATAACAATTTATCTTTTAATAGAGAAAGATACAAATTATAAATTCTTTAATGATTCTTTAAATGGACAAAAATAACAATTTATCTTTTAATGGAGAAAGATACAAATTATAAATTGTTTAACTATTCTTTAAATGGACAAAAATACAATTTATTTTTTAATAAAGAAAGATACAAATTATAAATTCTTTAACTATTCTTTAAATGGACAAAAATAACAATTTATTTTTTAATAAAGAAAGATACAAATTATAAATTCTTTAACTATTCTTTAAATGGACAAAAATAACAATTTATTTTTTAATGGAGAACAATACAAATTATAAATTGTTTAACTATTCTTTAAATGGACAAAAATAACAATTTATTTTTTAATAAAGAAAGATACAAATTATAAATTCTTTAACTATTCTTTAAATGGACTAAAATAACAATTTACTTTTTAATGGAGAAAGATACAAATTATAAATTCTTTAACTATTCTTTAAATGGACAAAAATAACAATTTATCTTTTAATAGAGAAAGATACAAATTATAAATTCTTTAACTATTCTTTAAATGGACAAAAATACAATTTATTTTTTAATAAAGAAAGATACAAATAATAAATTCTTTAACTATTCTTTAAATAGACAAAAATTACAATTTAATATTTAATGGAGAACAATACAAATTATAAATTGTTTAACTATTCTTTAAATGGACTAAAATAACAATTTATCTTTTAATGGAGAAAGATACAAATTATAAATTGTTTAACTATTCTTTAAATGGACAAAAATAACAATTTATCTTTTAATGGAGAAAGATACAAATTATAAATTCTTTAACTATTCTTTAAATGGACAAAAATAACAATTTATTTTTTAATGGAGAAAGATACAAATTATAAATTGTTTAACTATTCTTTAAATGGACAAAAATAACAATTTATCTTTTAATGGAGAAAGATACAAATTATAAATTGTTTAACTATTCTTTAAATGGACAAAAATAACAATTTATCTTTTAATGGAGAAAGATACAAATTATAAATTCTTTAACTATTCTTTAAATGGACAAAAATACAATTTATTTTTTAATAAAGAAAGATACAAATTATAAATACTTTAACTATTCTTTAAATGGACAAAAATACAATTTATCTTTTAATGGAGAAAGATACAAATTATAAATTCTTTAACTATTCTTTAAATGGACAAAAATAACAATTTATCTTTTAATGGAGAAAGATACAAATTATAAATTCTTTAACTATTCTTTAAATGGACAAAAATAACAATTTATCTTTTAATGGAGAAAGATACAAATTATAAATTCTTTAACTATTCTTTAAATGGACAAAAATACAATTTATTTTTTAATGAAGAAAGATACAAATTATAAATTCTTTAACTATTCTTTAAATAGACAAAAATAACAATTTATCTTTTAATGGTGAAAGATACAAATTATAAATTCTTTAATGATTCTTTAAATGGACAAAAATAACAATTTATCTTTTAATAGAGAAAGATACAAATTATAAATTCTTTAACTATTCTTTAAATGGACAAAAATACAATTTATTTTTTAATAAAGAAAGATACAAATTATAAATTCTTTAACTATTCTTTAAATGGACAAAAATACAATTTATCTTTTAATGGAGAAAGATACAAATTATAAATTCTTTAACTATTCTTTAAATGGACAAAAATAACAATTTATCTTTTAATGGAGAAAGATACAAATTATAAATTCTTTAACTATTCTTTAAATGGACAAAAATAACAATTTATCTTTTAATGGAGAAAGATACAAATTATAAATTCTTTAACTATTCTTTAAATGGACAAAAATACAATTTATTTTTTAATAAAGAAAGATACAAATTATAAATTCTTTAACTATTCTTTAAATAGACAAAAATAACAATTTAATTTTTTAATGGAGAACAATACAAATTATAAATTGTTTAACTATTCTTTAAATGGACAAAAATAACAATTTACTTTTTAATGGAGAAAGATACAAATTATAAATTCTTTAACTATTCTTTAAATGGACAAAAATAACAATTTATCTTTTAATAGAGAAAGATACAAATTATAAATTCTTTAACTATTCTTTAAATGGACAAAAATACAATTTATTTTTTAATAAAGAAAGATACAAATTATAAATTCTTTAACTATTCTTTAAATAGACAAAAATAACAATTTAATATTTAATGGAGAACAATACAAATTATAAATTGTTTAACTATTCTTTAAATGGACTAAAATAACAATTTATCTTTTAATGGAGAAAGATACAAATTATAAATTGTTTAACTATTCTTTAAATGGACAAAAATAACAATTTATCTTTTAATGGAGAAAGATACAAATTATAAATTCTTTAACTATTCTTTAAATGGACAAAAATAACAATTTATTTTTTAATGGAGAAAGATACAAATTATAAATTCTTTAACTATTCTTTAAATGGACAAAAATAACAATTTATCTTTTAATGGAGAAAGATACAAATTATAAATTGTTTAACTATTCTTTAAATGGACAAAAATAACAATTTATCTTTTAATGGAGAAAGATACAAATTATAAATTCTTTAACTATTCTTTAAATGGACAAAAATACAATTTATTTTTTAATAAAGAAAGATACAAATTATAAATACTTTAACTATTCTTTAAATGGACAAAAATACAATTTATCTTTTAATGGAGAAAGATACAAATTATAAATTCTTTAACTATTCTTTAAATGGACAAAAATAACAATTTATCTTTTAATGGAGAAAGATACAAATTATAAATTCTTTAACTATTCTTTAAATGGACAAAAATAACAATTTATCTTTTAATGGAGAAAGATACAAATTATAAATTCTTTAACTATTCTTTAAATGGACAAAAATACAATTTATTTTTTAATAAAGAAAGATACAAATTATAAATTCTTTAACTATTCTTTAAATAGACAAAAATAACAATTTAATTTTTTAATGGAGAACAATACAAATTATAAATTGTTTAACTATTCTTTAAATGGACAAAAATAACAATTTACTTTTTAATGGAGAAAGATACAAATTATAAATTCTTTAACTATTCTTTAAATGGACAAAAATAACAATTTATCTTTTAATAGAGAAAGATTCAAATTATAAATTCTTTAACTATTCTTTAAATCGACAAAAATACAATTTATTTTTTAATAAAGAAAGATACAAATTATAAATTCTTTAACTATTCTTTAAATAGACAAAAATAACAATTTAATTTTTTAATGGAGAACAATACAAATTATAAATTGTTTAACTATTCTTTAAATGGACAAAAATAACAATTTATCTTTTAATGGAGAAAGATACAAATTATAAATTCTTTAACTATTCTTTAAATGGACAAAAATAACAATTTATCTTTTAATAGAGAAAGATACAAATTATAAATTCTTTAATGATTCTTTAAATGGACAAAAATAACAATTTATCTTTTAATGGAGAAAGATACAAATTATAAATTGTTTAACTATTCTTTAAATGGACAAAAATACAATTTATTTTTTAATAAAGAAAGATACAAATTATAAATTCTTTAACTATTCTTTAAATGGACAAAAATAACAATTTATTTTTTAATAAAGAAAGATACAAATTATAAATTCTTTAACTATTCTTTAAATGGACAAAAATAACAATTTATTTTTTAATGGAGAACAATACAAATTATAAATTGTTTAACTATTCTTTAAATGGACAAAAATAACAATTTATTTTTTAATGGAGAAAGATACAAATTATAAATTGTTTAACTATTCTTTAAATGGACAAAAATAACAATTTATCTTTTAATGGAGAAAGATACAAATTATAAATTCTTTAACTATTCTTTAAATGGACAAAAATAACAATTTATCTTTTAATGGAGAAAGATACAAATTATAAATTCTTTAACTATTCTTTAAATGGACAAAAATAACAATTTATCTTTTAATGGATAAAGATACAAATTATAAATTCTTTAACTATTCTTTAAATGGACAAAAATAACAATTTATTTTTTAATGGAGAAAGATACAAATTATAAATTGTTTAACTATTCTTTAAATGGACAAAAATAACAATTTATCTTTTAATGGAGAAAGATACAAATTATAAATTCTTTAACTATTCTTTAAATGGACAAAAATAACAATTTATCTTTCAATGGCTAAAGATACAAATTATAAATTCTTTAACAATTTAAATGGACAAAAATAACAATTTATTTTTTAATGGAGAAAGATACAAATTATAAATTGTTTAACTATTCTTTAAATGGACAAAAATAACAATTTATCTTTTAATGGAGAAAGATACAAATTATAAATTCTTTAACTATTCTTTAAATGGACAAAAATAACAATTTATTTTTTAATGGAGAAAGATACAAATTATAAATTGTTTAACTATTCTTTAAATTGACAAAAATAACAATTTATCTTTTAATGGAGAAAGATACAAATCATAAATTCTTTAACTATTCTTTAAATGGACAAAAATAACAATTTATTTTTTAATGGAGAAAGATACAAATTATAAATTCTTTAACTATTCTTTAAATGGACAAAAATAACAATTTATTTTTTAATGGAGAACGATACAAATTATAAATTCTTTTATATCAACTGAAGGTTTTCTATTCTGATAACTTTTTCCTTGGACCGTTTCCCTTTGGAAATTCCCTTCTGTTTCCCTGACTGTACAGACATGCAGAAATTCAAACGTAATGGGAGCAAACATCTTTCTGTCCAGCTCCTCACCCAGTTTGGCCTCCTAAAAACCTGACTCCTATCACAGTAGTCCTTTACACTTTAATATGACTTGTTTGGAGTAAATAAATAAATAAATAGTCTTGACATATTTAGAACCGGGTAAGCTAAGAGAAAAACGTTGTAAAGAGATACTATTTTCCCCCATCATTTTACTTTAAAGAGCTACTTTGTATTATGGGAGAGTGAGATGTGACAGTGGTCGATAATAAAGCCACAGAGAAAAGTCACAATTTTATTTAGAAAAAAAAAATTTCAATGAATTTACTGAGACCTATAATAAATTCATAGAAAAAAGTCACGGAAGAAAGTCACAATTTTTGCCTGGGAAGAAAGTCAGGTAATCAAACAAAAATATTCAAGTGTGCCATAATTTATTTAAATAGCATAAACAATTAAAGTAATAAAACAGAATGTCTTGATCATAGTAATCGAATAAAAATATTCAAGTCAGTGATTTAGGGTTAGAGTTGCGTTTTTTGTTCATCTTATATATAAAGTCAGTTTCTTTCTCAATTTTTGTCATCGATAGCTTTCTTCCTACAAAATCAATATTTGATTCTAGTTTGTCAGTTCTTATCTCGGATTGTTGTAGCATGTTGTTAAGAAGAATAAAATGCAATTCGATTTAGTTCCTTCCCGAAAATACTTTGACCGGGTTGGAATTATTTTTATCCAGACACTATTTAAAAAAAAAGGATGTAACTGTGTTTGTCAATACAAAGTTAATTCCCTTTATTTGGAAAAAAAAAAAATAATTTTGAAAAAAAACAACAACAAAAGAAACAACCCCAAACAAAACGGCATAGTTTGAAAAAAAAAACAAAAAAAAAAAAAACGAATTGCAAATAAAAATATGTCTGAGCAAATACAGATAATACTTATATGATCTGTAAAAAAATGGGAGAATATAACAGTTAATATTTTTAATAAAGATAGGCACACATCTTGCTAACATTGGCATGTATTAGTTTTCCCTTAGACTTGTGTGATTTTGTTTAGCCTGGATTCGGTTTGACTTTGAGTTTAGTATTGTCTTGGCCTTCATTTTGGGATCAAAGTCCATCCCCATTTCATTTCCTCCCACTTATGTTCTACTCCCATTTAGAAATCGAATTTCTAAACAAACCGAAAAACATTGGATGTTCTATTCTTTAGAAACGGATGAGGAGGGTCATACTAACCATTTTTTATTATCCTACTCTCTATTTTATTCGAATGAATTTGTATATACAGGGTGAGCCAAAAGTAGGTGGACAGTAAAAAGCATTTTTAGAGATCCCTTATACGTACAATTACATGTAATAAAACAATTATATTAATGAAAATTAAATGTTATTTATCAACGCAAGTGTTCAAACTGTTTTCCTTCTTGATTTACACAGCTTTGAAGTCTGCCTCTTATGCTTCGACAAAAAAATGTTTTTTACTGTCCACCTACTTTTGGCTCACCTTGTATATATATATATTTATAAAGCAAATCAAATTCTAACAATTGGGGATATTTTAAGTAGAACGGCCTCTGGAGTAAATGCGATATTGTGGTGATTACTAATGTATTTAGTTAAGAATATGATAGATAGAGGATGACCAAGGTCCCAACATTTCTCATACTTTTGATGCCGTGTGCCTCATCTTTAAAAATGTGTTTCATATTTTTGCAAATAAATAATTCAAAGTGTAACATCTGTTCTGTCCTCAGTCAGTAAAAGAGAAATTCTTTTAAACTGAGGCAATTTTAATTTTTGTCTAAATACAGTGCTCCTTTTTGGGGGAGCTGGATTACCCCCCCCCCCCGTTAAAAACCGATCTTGAGTCTAACTCTGCCCTCGTGGGGATGCAAGTAACTAGGGACAACTGAGAGGAAACTCTTAAGAGTACCGAAGAAACAAAGCCGAGAGATCGAAAGAATCAAAAGGAAATGTTGTTTCTTACAGCTGACTCATTCAGGAAAGGAAGGGCGTTTGTTTTCAGTCATGTGGCTCGATACACTAGGAATTTTAAATAAATAAATAAAATCTAGCGGTGCTTGTGCTGATGAGCGGTCGTACGAAAAAATTTTTTTTTCTATAAAAACAATATCATATACTTATTCAGCATTATATTCTTACAAACTGTACAAACAAGTAGAAAAAATTATCCACTAGAACTTTAATTACAAGCATTTTTCCATTCTTCGTATCATAACAGCGATTCGTTCAGTAAGCGTCCATCTTTTTTAAAAAAAATAATTCAAGGGCAGATAATTCGAAAGGGAGATAATCATGCAATTAAAAAAAAACAACTACATATATAAAAATTAAATTTATTCCAATAAGACAAACTGAAAGTCAATAAACGAAATTAAATTAATTTATTGCATTATAACGAAATGTTTTATTGGAATAAATTTAATTTTTATATATGTAGTTTTTTTTAATTTGCATGATTATCTCCCTTGCGAATTATCTGCCCTTGAATTATTTTTAAGAAAAAAGATGGACACTTATTATACGAAGAATGGAAAAATACTTGTAATTAAAGTTCTAGTGGATATTGTTTTCTACTTTTTTGTACAATGAGTAAGAATATAACGCTGAATAAGTATTTAATATTGTTTTTAATAAAAAAAATTTTTTTTCGTACGGCCGCTCATCAACACAAGCACCAATCTAGCATTTACTTGCCAACACATTCTGACAAATTCATCTTTATTCCTTTTCTTTGACATCGGTGTAAAGGGAGGTTACTCTGATTATTTCTGCTTCACACCAGGCGGGGCTATTTTCTTGACAATCAGTCCAACAGTGGCTTTGTTGCTGTCGGGTTCAGGCATAGTTCTGTTCAGTCCTAGAAGGTGCTCCCCTCCCAGGCTTTACCTTCTCTCTGAGAACAGGGGTTAACTTATTGTTAATCGACTGACCCCCCCCCCCCCCCACCATCTCACCAGCGAAGGCCAACGGGACACTTAGACATTTTTTTGTAGGCTAGGGTACACTTCACCTAGCTGACCTTGTGCCCAACCTCCTGCAGAGGAGGCAAATAAATATATTAGACAGCCTGTAACCTGTTGAGTCAGTATTTGTTATATATGTTATTAAATATTTATGAAAACCTTTTGGAATTTCTAAATATTTCCTAGCTCTTCATTTTTCCGAGATTGAGTTGAAAATATTGTTACATCACCTTCTTATCTTCCCTAGTCTCTCTTCTTTCCCCTCCCCTCTCTCTTTTCTTCCCTCCCCTCTCTCTCTTTTCTCCCCCGTCTCTCTCTTCTTTCCCCCTCTCTCTCTCTTCTTTCCCCCTCTCTCTTTTCTTTCCCCCTCTCTCTCTTCTCTCCCCTCTCTCTCTTCTTTCCCCCTCTCTCTCTTCTTTCCCCCTCTCTCTCTTCTCTCCCCTCTCTCTCTCTTCTTTCCCCCTCTCTCTCTTCTTTCCCCCTCTCTCTTTTCTTTCCCCTCTCTCTCTCTCTTCTCCCCCTCTCTCTTAATTATTTATGTCATTTGTATCCTCCCACTACTTCTCTTATTTACGTTATTCGCCCCTTCCTCCCACCATCAAAAAACATTCATGTACAGATGAAGTGTGCACGGTGACAAGATGATATCAGCTTCAGAGTTTTAGTCATAGATAGATAGACTAGAGTAGCCATTTTGCAAAAAAGAATTGAAAAAATAAGAAAAGTTTTGTAGCACAATAAAATGTATTTCTCTGTAAATGATGAACTATTTATGTCGTATGCATGGAAATCAGTTGCATCACAACGGTTGCTTATTGCTACTTTACATAATATTTATAAAAACTAATAAAAACCATACATTATTTTGGTTTATATATATATATATATATATATATATATATATATATATATATATATAAGTGCTGAACTAAAAGCGAACTTTTAGGAAAGGTAAAACCTATTGTGAAAAGTATACAGCTCCATATACAGATAGATAGGTAGAAGGATGGCACCGGTCTTTTTTGCAATCGGACATTTGCTTGCATTCGAACAGAGTTTTGCCTTGTGTTTTTTTCCCCACAATCTTTATTTTACTTTTTCAAATTTTAAATCTTGGCCTTTGCCAACTTATCTACCCCAGCGATTTCCTCTGATGATAAGATTTTGATCTTTGAAAAGCCTGGCTTAAGGAAAAATTTAATTTGAATAAATTGCCTTTTTGCAAAATATACTTTGCTCTGAGCAACTGAATTGAAAAAAGATCTGTCTTTTGCTTTTCTAATTCCTTTTCATCCTTCTATATATATATATATATATATATATAGATATATATATATATAGTGTAAAAATATATTTATGGCGAGTAAGCTAAACAGAAATATCTGTGTTTCATTCCCGATAAGAATCATCAGCTAATTGCATGAATTTACATTATAGAATCCTTTTTATAGTTAAGCTGTGTCTATTCCAACTTACAACCAATTGCAAAGTTTTATTCTTATTTCAATTTATATATATATATATATATATATATATATATATATATATATATATATATAGTGACTTCTCGATGAGTCTATAGTGATGCTAGTGTTGCATAATCTCAAACCACATCTCTCCTTAACCGACATTGCTTGAGTCCAGCAGCAAGTAAAATTCTAGGACGACTAGAAACAATACCGAGATAAGCAGAGAGAGACTGGTGTTATTCAGAGTTTTCCTTCTCCTAGATTAGTTGCAGAACCAAGGATTGAAACTTTAGTTAACCCTCTACGTATATCTTATATATAAATATATACAGGGTGTTTCAAAAGTCTTGGGAACATTACAAATGCGTATATCTCATGAACTATTCCAGGTAGAAAAATGAAACTGGTGCCATTTTAAACCTTGCTTAATCAAGTTTTTGGTCATACTAATGATTTTCGTGTTATCTTTCCAGGTGCAGTAATGGCGTTCTCTAAACAAGACAAGGCATTTTGCGTCCTCCAATTTGCAAAGACTGAATCGTGGACATGTGTTCAGCGTGCATTTCGCAGGAAATTTAAAAAAGAAGCCCCTGAAAGGAAATCCATTGTCAGATGGCATGCTAAATTTGTGAAAGATGGGTGTTTGTGCCCAAGTAAGCGAACAGGTCGCCCTTCAACTTCAGAAGATGCAGTTGAGCAAGTTCGGACAGCCTTTCAGCGGAACCCCTGTAAATCAGTGAGAAGAGCCAGCAGGGAACTTCAGCTTGCTCCAGCAACTGTCTGGCGTGTCTTAAGGAAACGACTGCAAATGGTACCTTACAAGCTCAAGTTGGTCCAAAAGTTGAAGGACACTGATAAGCCACTTCGCCGTGACTTTTGCATTGCAATGCAAGAGAAGTTGGAAGATAACGGCTTTGATGACCGGCTTGTTTTTAGCGATGAGGCGACCTTCCATCTGAATGGCAAAGTTAACAAGCATAACACTCGCATATGGGGTACTGAGAATCCTCATGAACTTCTTGAGCACGAGCGAGATTCACCAAAAGTGAACGTGTTTTGTGCAATTTCCAAGAAAGGTGTCTATGGACCGTTCTTCTTTGAAGAGGCAACTATCACTGGTGAATCCTATCTCAACATGCTGGAAGACTGGTTAATGGCTCAGTTGGAGCAAGCAGAATCTGATGACTTCATTTTTCAACAAGATGGTGCACCACCACACTGGAGTCTTAGAGTAAGGCAGTTTCTTAACACAAGGCTGCCTGGTAGATGGATTGGGAGATCTGGGCGAGGTGATGACGTTCTCATGCCCTGGCCTCCTAGGTCTCCAGATCTTACCCCGTGTGACTTTTTCCTTTGGGGCTTTGTCAAGCAACAAGTCTATGTGCCGCCCCTTCCAAGAGATATTGACGAACTAAAGGCTCAGGTAACGGCAGTTGTGGGAACCATTGACGTCAAGATGCTGGAACGCGTTTGGCAGGAAATGGACTATCGACTAGATGTCTGCCGTGTGACGAATGGTGCTCATATTGAGCAACTTTGAAGATTCCCCACAAAACTTGAAACTTTAACCTTTCCAACGGTACCAATTTCATTTTTCAACTCCTAATAGTTTTTGAGTTATTAAAAATCGTTATGTTCCCAAGACTTTTGAAACACCCTGTATATACCATAAAATAATTCAGAGTGCCCCGTTTTGTGGAGCTGCATTTTCCTCACACACATTAAAAACAACCTTGTGTCTAACTGCCCTCGTGGGGAGGCAAGTAAATAGAGATATCAATTCTGAAGCCGAACCTTTGTCTTAAATGGATTAATGTATTTTTAGTTCTATAACAAGACTGAGTCTTTTCCGATATATATATATATATATATATATATATATATATATATATATATATATATATATATATATATATATATATATTTATATATATATATTTATTTATTTATTTTAGTACAGAAAAATTAGTACAACATTCGTACCGTCGGTTTTAAGCATGGAAAGACTTAGCGATCCGGCTCTCTTCAGCCTCAGAGATGACAACAGAAGCTGAAGAGAGCCGGATGGCTAAGTCTTTCCGTGCTTGAAACCGACGGTACGAATGTTGTACTAATTTTTCTGTACCAAAATAAATAAATATTATGCTCTTAATTTTTAACTTCAATTCTTAATTAATCGAGCACTCTGCTGTGATTTTTCCTGCTATATTACAAAGAAGTCATATATATATATATATATATATATATATATATGTATATATATATATATATGTATATATATATATATATATGTATATATATATATATATATATATGTATATATATATGTATATATATATATATATGTATATATATATATATATATATATATATATATATATATATATATATATATATATAGTCTAAAGAAACTTTGAGTCATTTTAAACAAAAGAAAAAAAAAGGAAAATGCAGTTTAAATTCCCAGAGAAACTAACTAAATCTAAGATATCGCAGACTTAGCATTCGTTGGAAAATTCATAAATAAAAAAAGGGGATTCAAGTATCTAACAGTGAAACAAAAACAGGGGACCTTAACAGAGCGTTTTTGCTTGATAAAACTTTTTTAATTTTTTTATTTTCCGAATAGTCCATTTAGAATTTCAATCTCAAATTGGTGTATGTATGTTCCGTGGGCTTCTTGTTCCATTTTTCTTTCTTTTTTCGCAAGTACTTTCGATTTGATTCGTCAAATCATCTTCAGGCGATGTTAGTCTTGGTGTCTTTACAAATATGTCTTTACTGTTGAGTTTTTTTTAGTTTGAGTTCGTATACGACTTTAAAATGAGCGTCTATAGTTGCATGCAGCATCTCAATATTATAGACGTTCATTGAGTGCTCACCTCTCGGGCGCTGGCTTTTCAACCCCCACTTTCCGACCCGACCTTGGGTCACATCTTACTTGTGGGAGTATGATAAAACTGGCCTTGTGCCTAACTCCTGGAGAGGAGTAAATAATATTTCTAGCCAATAAAAACACTCAACAGTAAAGCCATTTGTGTTACTTAATAATGTTTGCCTAAATATATATATATAGAGAGAGACGATATTGACATAACAATGTTGTTTGGCACAAGACAAATGAAACGGACCGTAAAAAAATATATCTCACAGAAATGTTATGTTTTTGGAAATGTGAAAAAATAAAAATAATAAAATAAAACCATGGTTATTGGAATATAATATAAACTGACTTATATTTTGCTCTGTTATCAATAATTGACAATCATTAAGCTGAATCTTTTAAGGAGACTACAAAGTAAAAGGAACTGATAGTATATGCTAATACATATATTGTCATTAATAATTATATATTTTTTAAGTGTGTAACATCATACATTTACTTTGGCTCCTACTTACACTTAATCAATAAAGTCTTTCAGTAAAATAAAATCATGAAAGTGCCAAATATTGCCAGCAATAAACACTTTTTAATAAAGTTATCTCCCTTGTACCTAAAGCCAATGATAATTTGAGTTTTTACTTAGAGGCAAGGCGATCCATAATACAGGCCTGGCAAACATGCGACTGAGGTCCACGACTGAGGGCGGACATGTGAAGACCAAAATGGAATGGTGTTCATCTCCGCCGTTGTAACACAAATTAAGGAGTGGTTCAACCGATTCAAAAATGACCGCACATCAGCAGAGAGTGACCAGCGTTCTGGCAGGCTCCAAACTTCTCGGAGTGCAGCTGTTGTTGAGAGGGTGCAAAAAAAAAGATAATGTGGAACGCGACGGCGGAGATGAACACCATTCTGAAAGAAGACTTCCAGAGGTGTTTCCGGCAGTGGATGGATCGGTGGGCTAAGTGTGTGCAAGCACAAGGGGCCTACTTTGAAGGGGATTAGTGTCCCAACCCCGTCACGTATTTGAAATATTTTTTCTGACCTAAGGTCGGATACGTTTTAGACAGGCCTCGTACACACAAACTTATATCAATATACATTACCGAATTGATGGACGCATGTATTTTTTTTTACCTGTAATCTATACACTAATGTACTTGTTCCTGTGTTAGTACGGCCGTTATAATTTGTTATTTCCTAATGGAATCATAGATTTGTCCAGATACAAAAATGTCTATAACGGTTTTCGTTTTCAGTTTTATTTCAGACAGTTAATATTTGTTTATGTTTTTTTGAAACGACTTTTTAATTACAACATCAAATTCGCTAAATATACATTGAGAATTTCTAAATATAGCTAAGCTATTTCCATGTGTCTGTGCGTGTGTGCTTCTCACCTCTACGTAACTCACACATTGTTTTTCTTTATTCATTAGTGAGAGAATATTTATTGAAATAAAAAATGTCATAGCATAAAGTATTAAAACTACTTTTTTCAAAAATCCTATTTATACAAATAATTTGTTTACGAAATTAAATCCACCAGAATACATTTCGGTTTCTCCATAAATAAGTCAGCTATTTTAATTTTTTTGTAAGAGATGACCAAAAAAAAAATAAATTGCTTCATCATCTTTCGGAATTTGAAAGGAATTTGGAAACATTTAAACTGTCGAATAGAAAGTTTTAAGAGTCTCATCAAATTCTCATGTATTAAAAGATTGCAGTTTTATATTCAATCATTATTAAATAGAGATAAAACAACCTTTAAACCGTAACAAAATTAGTTAATAGTTTTATAACACTTTGGTTCAATTAATAATTAAATGACAAACCAATACTGTAAAAATTAAATTTATCTTTCAAAACCTATTTAAAAAAAAAAAAATAAAAAAAAAAATAATAATAATAATAATTTAAAAAAAAAATAATAATAATAATAATTAAAAAAAAAATATATAATATTAATAATAATAATAATAATAATAATAATAATAAAAATAATAATAAAATAATAATAATAATAATTATTATTATTATTATTATTATTATTATTATTATTTATTTATTTATTTATTTATTTATTTTTTTTTTTTAATTTATTTATTTATTTATTTATTTATTTAAAAAAAAATTTTTTTTTTTTTTTTTTTTTGTAAATCAAAGAAAAAAATCAAACGAAAATTGAAATTAAAAAAAGGCTCCCAGACAATGCCGGGTTGGTACAATTCATAAGTTGATGATAACGAAAAATACAAAGACAACTCGGTCACATCTGAAAGGAAAACAATAATACCATGTAATTTATCTGGATCAACTAGTTAATATTAATTCAAAGCAAAAACCCATTAAAAATGTTTTTAATATTTAATTATTATCATTTATTAATGAAAATCAATTTTTTATAGTTCCACATAAACAAAATGACCTGTAAATTTTCTCCATCTCTCCTGAAAACAAGTTCAGTCTAATAATATAAAACCAGCAGTAACAATGGGAGGATATGCATAGAATATAAAATATAAAATATAGACACGTTATATAGCAGCTGTGTCAGGAACATTTTATATGGCAGTGAATCTGAGCCCTAATCCAGCCCTCTCTCTCTCTCTCGACTACAGCGCAATGACAGATCCATGATTAGTGCAATGTGAACTCTGACCAAATCCAACAGATCAGGTCAGACGATTTGCTGAAAGCACTACATTTGCCCAGCATGAAGGAGGTTATCCTAAGGATGAATCGATTACACTAGTATGGTCATGTGGAGCATTCATCTTTCTGAATAAACCACTATAGAAGCATGGATGCCTTAAATAGCAGGAAGGTTGGCCAGCCAAGGAAAGCTTGGAAGCAAGTGATTAGAAAAGACTGCACAGAGTGGAATCTCGCGACAGTTGACCTGCTGAACCATGAGAACTGGAGAATGAGCTTGCATAGTATCAGAAAACAAGGAAAAATTGACATTAAATGAATAGAAGAGACAAAGTAATATAAATACTTGCGAAAGGGGTATATTCCCGAAATATTGTGAAGTTCGCATGAGATACTAGTGAATAAGGAGAAAAACTAAAGAAAAATAAGATTTAAATAAAAGATACTTTTTTTAAAATCACCTTGTTTTTCAAATATCTTTCTTACAACTGCCTATATATTCTTGCATTGTTATAGCTTTCTAATAAAATATCTATATATTACACACAATGTTTCAAGAAAACTACATGATCCTCTTATAAAATATAGATTTAAATATATCACCCTAAAACGGACATCCATAAATGTGTTGGATAAAACAGAACAAATAAACAATGTTTCGAGTAAAAACAAATTTTTAAAAGCAGTGAAGAGAAAAACTGTGAAATAAATGAGTCAAAAAGACTGGGATAGGATAGTGAGCATATACGCATGTAAAACATTGTCACTGTTGGGTTAGTACTATTAGATTGGGATAGTGTTCAAGAGAGCTGGAGAAATATACAAGATTAAAAATTAATAGGACCTTTCATAACTAAAAAAAATGTGATTTTCTTAAGTAAATGCATGTCGACGTGTCAGAAAAGGTGAGATAATCAATTCTTTGTCAATAGAAAGATGACTTATTATTTGGTCCAATGTGTTAGAGTAATCTGATATATAAAATTTAGTTGCTCAGATTTTTTAAGTTATGTTAGATAATGGCCCTATGGGAATGGACGTATCTGTGGGAAATCGGGTTTGACTTGCGCGAATTAACGCGGGTGCAGTCGAGTGCAGATTGGGGCTTGTTCTCACAGTCAGAGCTAACAGACGTGACAAGGTTACCATGTGACGAGGCCCCAGATCAGGGGTCAGTCTGCACCTACGATAGGCTCTGTGACTTCGCAGGCCTTGCGTGGGAAACAAAAGGGATCCGTGACGGCACTCGTTCTCGTGAGAAGCGAGTTTTTAGTCAGTCTAATTCGGAAGGCAAACTGAGAGGACGTGCGATTCACGATGTAAAACTAAGGGAAATATTTCCCTTCAGGGAAGACAAGCGCGAGAAATCCTTCCCCCCTCTCGATGAATGGTTAAGAAACATTGTTAACTAACTACGATAAAGTAGGATTTGCTCTCTCCCTCTCTCTCGACGTGGTGAATGACTCCCAGTTGAAATAACAACTCTTGTAATAAAACGAATTAAATCTAAAAGAGGAGTTTGTCTTCGGAGGCGTCATGGCTTTTGTTGCAGACAACGGACGGCGTGGTTTGGCAGGAAGGAAAGAAGATGGCGACCCTCTACACGACGAGTATACGAAACGCGTACTGCCGCGGTCCAAGTAGGAGTGGCTATGTAACAGTTAGACCTAAATCGCATTTAAGCTGACCAATCGATATTTGATTCTGATTAGCAAATTTGTTACTTATTATTGTTATAGCATCTTTGCAATAAACAAACCGTACTTCTCTACAATTTTTTTCCCCCAAAGATACTTATTCCGGTCTTGCAGATTGCTAATATGGATACAATTTTCAATTTTTCTTTTGTATTCAAACTTTTTGGAACTCGAAGGTCCGCCAGGAACAAATTAAATTAGTCTTACTGCAATAAAAAATAATTTGTTGATCAAAATTTGATAGAAAAACATATTTTATTTTTTAATAGAATTTTTATGAAAAGCATTTGATACGAATTCACATCATGTTTATATCCACATTTTTGAGAGTCAAAAGAAAAAGAAGAAAACTATTTGGGAAAAATTTTATTTATTGAAATTAAATTAAATTCATCCATTTTTGTTGATGATGAAACTTCAACTCCAAATGTACTTAATATTGCTCACAATTCTTGTCTAATGCTGTTAGACTGCTTATTTATGAGAGTGGTACTAATTGTATGCAGCTGCTCAATCAGGAAAACGCTCTAATGGTCTGGTTTTCACACCACCCTGCATCAAATATGGCCATTGAAATGATACATGATTCGAATCACCGTGTATTAAATATGGTTATTTAAGTGGTATGTAATTTGAACCACCACACATTAAATATGGTCATTAAAATAGTGTTACTTAAACCACCATGCATTAAATATGATCATTCAAATGTTACACTGTTTGAGCCACAATAAACTATATGACCATTCAAATGGTACAGTATTTGAACCATCATGCATTAAATATGATCATTCAAGTAGTAAACAATTTGAACAACGATGCATTAAATATAACCGTTCACATGGTACGTAATTTGAACCATTATGCTTGAAACGGTTAAGTTACTTAATTCTGATGAATTCTTTTGAATTAACGTAATAGGTTCATTTGTTAGGGCACCATCTTATCACTGGGTGTCTGGGTTTCAATTCACCGGTTTGCAAAAAGTAATCTTTGAATTTTCATCTTTTGTTTTAATTAATGGCAGTTAGAGACAAAATATAAATATATAAGCGACATACATGGCATGTATTATTATAAGATATATTTATTATAAGGGAATAAAATAATGATCCGGATTTTTGTTAAAATGATTCAAAACGACATAAAAAAATCTTTTCTTCTTTTTCCTGAAGAAAGATTTAATTTGGTTGAATTAAAAAAGGTATTTTTGATGTGTTTCAGCATTTAAAACAAAGTTGTTTGAAGAGAAGACACAAAATAATAAAATTCATTCCTATGACCATCCATTGATCATTCTAAAGTCATAATTTTCATGAGATCTCGCAATTTTTTAATTTTTTAATTTTTTATTTTTTATTTTACAATTCTCTCAACACCTCGGTAGATGTTTATCATTTACATCTTATATATAAAAAAAATGTTTTCAATCTTACACGTGTTTGTTGGCAGATAAGTAAAAAATTACAGTTCAATAACCTTTCTGTCAATCTTCAGAGAATATTAGAATGTGTATTGAAATTATAACCGCCATAAGCTAGACGTCTTTTGAGTCCTGCTTGATTGTCTCCCCGTGTGTGTGGGGGTGGTGGGGTGGAGTCAATTTGTTTTTGATGCCCTTTTCTTCACATGAGTATTACTACGCTTTTATTGGAACACTTATTTTAAATATCTTCCCCTTTTTCTTTCAGTTTCTTTCTCCTGTTTTGTTGACGTTATGAGATGTTGCTACAATTTCAATACACACATTCTAATATTCTCTGAAGATTGACAAGAAAGGCTATTGAACTGTAATTTTTTTTATCTATCTGCCAAGAAACATGTGTAAGATTGAAAACAGTGTTTCTTATATATAAGATGTAAATGATAAACATCCACTGAGGTGTTGAGAGAATTATAAAATAAAAAAATAAAAAATTGTAGGATCTCATAAAAATTATGACTTTAGAATGATTACTGCATGGTCATTGGAATACATCAATATAATATATATGCTCTGAATCTTGTAATACAACTTCATTGAGCCTGCAATTGGAAATTTTCGGATATTATAAGGAGTATAAAATTAGAAATATAAATTGCTTATAAAAACCTACACATATACATACATATATATATATATATATATATATATATATATATATATATATATATATATATATATGTGTGTGTGTGTGTGTGTGTGTGTGAAAAATTAGATTATGGAAAGATGGATAAACAAGTGAGCCTGTTAGTAGAAATAAGGACACATACAAATCATTGAAACTGGACCAAGATATTTCGGTCGATGGTTTCAATCATATTCGTTTGGTGAAATGGACTTATTGAAACAAAACTCAACATTTTTATACGATGTAGGGAGAAAAAATCCAGGAGAGAGAAACTGTGGTGTAGTAGGTATGTGAGAGGAGGAGAAAGAGGAGTAGTGGGAAAAGTAGTAAGTAAGGAAGGGGAGGGTAAAGGCAAGGTGGATGGCAGAATAAAAATAAATGGATTTTGAGAAATAAATTAAGTTAAAAACATTAGGTGGACAGACTACATTAAGAACAAGTGATGGGAAGGAAAGTGAAAAATAAATAATTAAATAAATAAAAATGAAATTAAAAGTAAATAAATATAAAAATGGAACCATATGGTAGAAATGGAAAGGAAAAGGAAAGAGAAGAAAAAAAGAAAAAGAAAAAAGAAAAGGAAAATAGAAAAGAAAAAAAAAGAAAAGAAAAAAAAGAAAAGGAAAATAGAAAAGAAAAGGAAAAAAGAAAAGAAAAAAAGAAAGGAAAAAAAAGAAAAAAAGGAAAGAAAAAAAGGAAAGAAAGAAAATAAACACGTAGAGGGAGGATAACATTTTTTATGCGAATGAGATTATCTATTATCGTATTTAAAAATAATTATATCCATAAACTATAATTTTGGCTATGATGTGCGAGATATGTTAAAAACCGGCCTTTGTGGCATGTTGTTATTGCATCATAGAATAAGACTGGATTCGATTAGGCGTCGTCGTTTTACACCGTGAATATACCTTATTACTTTTGTCTTTGGCGTGTCAATATGATGATTTTTCGAAAGCATATGGGTAACCAACTAGTTTAAAGTATCTCCAAGTTTGATTGCCTTATTATGCTAATATATCCCATTTGTTAAAGGACGTTGAGTCTTACCTAAATATATTTTCTCACAGTCATGACAGGATATAGTATATATTCACGCGTGAGTGAGAGATGTATGTTCTTTCTTTTTGTGTCTTTTTAATATGATTTTTCTTGGATAGTCTAAAACCGTGTTGGAAAATATGATTGTTTAATGATGTGTTGTGCCCTTATTTCTACTAGCATGTTTACTTACTCATCCATATTTCCATAATCTAATTATCATTTAATATTTACTCCCTCATATATATATATATATATATATATATATATATATATATATATATATATATATATATATATATATATATATATATATAATTTTAGAGGTGAAAGATGCGAATAAAGAATTGTAAAGATACAATATTTATTAAAACATCAAAAAGTTCAGAGCAAGGAGCTTCATATCCTTAATCCATGGATTTTCAAAGATTAAAATCTTTTCATCAGAGGATAGGGAGAGCTGATAATGTAGTTGTAAATATTAGCGGCAACATTTAACTTTGAAAATTTTATATAAAGTAAAATAAAGTAGAAATAGAAATAAAGATGTTTTAATGAATATTGTATCTTTACAATTCTTTATTCTCATCTTTCCCTTCTAAAATTGATTGCTCTATTCTATATATTGAGCTTTACATTATCACGATGGATTATTATTATTAAAAGATATTTCAACTTTCGTTATTTAATTCAACATTTATATATATATATATATATATATATATATATATATATATATATATATATATATATATATATATATCGTGAATAGAAAAAATAAACTAGAGTGCTCAATTGTATTACCAGAGCGAGATATCGATTTTATTTATATACTCTATAACTAGGATTTCGTCATACGGTACTCAGGTTTAAGCACTAGCAGAGAAAAGTTTGAACATTTATCAGCCATAGACGAAAAAATCAAGTGTCAAGAAGCTTTTCAAAAAAGTCTCAAAAGGATCCGATCACCACTGGGGCTTCCATTATCTCAGTCCCCCCCCCAAGAAAATATATAGCCGGGTAAGATTGGTGAAGCACCAACGATGATCGGATCCTTTTGAGATTTTTTTGAAGAGCTCCTTGGCACTTGATTTTTTCATTTACAACTGATGAACGTTTAGATTTTTTTCTGCTAGTTCTCAGACTAGTAAAAGGTCGATTTGGGAAACCCGCATACCATATGATGAAATCTTAATTGTATAGTATAGTATAGTGTAGTGTAGTGTAGTGTAGTATAGTGTAGTGTAGTGTAGTATAGTATAGTATACTATAGTGTAGTGTATATGTCCGGCACCAGTGTAGTGTAGTATAGTGTAGTGTAGTGTAGTATAGTGTAGTGTAGTGTAGTGTAGTATAGTGTAGTGTAGTGTAGTGTAGTGTAGCATAGTATAGTATAGTATAGTGTAGTGTAGTATAGTATAGTGTAGTGTATATGTCCGGCACCAGTGTAGTGTAGTATAGTGTAGTGTAGTATAGTATAGTGTAGTCTAGTGTAGTGTAGTGTAGTGTAGTGTAGTGTAGTATAGTATAGTGTAGTGTAGTGTAGTGTAGCATAGTATAGTATAGTGTAGTGTAGTGTAGTGTAGTATAGTATAGTGTATATGTCCGGCACCAAATTGTAATTGTACTACAGAAAAAACTGAATGAAGATTCTAGAGCTACAACCTCATTTTTATCTACCACATTATTCATTGCAGAAATATTTTAAAAAATCCTTTTGCATTGATCATGTGGTTTGGTTTATCTATTTTACTTTGATTTAGACGATGACTGTTGGTCGATTCTTGGGATCCGGGTTGACTTTTTTTGTTTGGACATTTTTCTCTCAACCGCTAACTGATACATTAACCCAAATAATAATAATAATAATAATAATAATAACAATAATAACAATAATAACAATAATAACAATGATGATAATGATAATAATAAGTGAAAGCCAACTCATATAACCAGGTTACATCGACAAGCCACGGATAAGTTGAAATGAAATAACATTGCATTAACACAACTAGAATCATAAAAAGAAGAGCTCACCAATACAACCGACCTGGAATTACTAGGGATGGTTTGATATGCAAGAAGAAAATCGATAATCTGACCCCATGCACTCCTCACCACCACCATTCCCCCCAAATAATAATAACGATTATCGAAAGAGGCGGAGAGTGCCGGAAATCTGTAGAAACTTGTCACTCAGACTCCAGGGAAATACCACTTGTTGTTGTCAGTGAGCAATCACTGATGATGACTTGTGTGAAAACTCCTAGTGAGTAAATAATAACAACAATATACTATGACGTGACCCCCTTCCAACACCCTAAAAAACAAAACACAAAACGCAGTGGTACCAACATCAGTGCCGAAGAAAATGGTCGTGAAGGGTTGAGGAGGATGAAAGACTGAAGAGGGAGAACACCATCTAGACCTCCACTGGAAAGAAGGGCACAGAGAGTATTGGAATGCTGGGGAGGCTTATTATTGCTCAAATTCCAAAGAAAACCAAAGGCCATTACCATAAATGGCTGTTGCGAGAACGCAAATTTATTTGCAACAGATTCGAAATAAGCTAGAGTACTGGAAACCTGGAGAGACTTGTTGTCACTCAGACTCCAGGGAACACAACCTGTTTTGCCAGTGAATGATAACTGGTAATGAATCATGCGAAAACTCCTAGTAAGTTAATAATAATAATAATAATAATAATAATAATAATAATAATAATAATAATAATAAAGACTCGAGGGTACTGAAACTGCTTGAATCGATATATAAGAAAAATATGACTCCTCCCTCCCAAGAAAAGGCAGTTGTGCCAACATCGGTTGTTTCCACAGACAGTAGCTGTGGCGGGTCTGAGAGGATGGAAAGACCAAGATGGGATTACTCCATCGAGACATCAACTGGGAGGATACGGAAAGTAGTGGAATCCTGGTGAGTATTATTGTCACTCGGATTCCAGAGAAGGCCACCAACCATTATCAACGACAGCATGATGGAGAACGGATGATGCGAGAACACCAAGTGTATTGCACTGATGATCTAAAAAAGTGCAGAGTAATGGAAATCTGTGGAGACTTGTTATCACTCAGACTCCAGGGCCACCACCTGTTTTTACCATTGAGGGATCTCTAGTAATGATCTGAGTGAGAACTCCTAGTGAGTAAATAATACGTGGTTATCAATTTGGTTGCTTTAGAGCCAAATTTTAAGAATTTTGCTTCTACAAATGGTTTTAAGAATTTTTTTCAAAAAAGCAAACTAAAAGTTTCCATTTTGAATTTCTCTAGTTTTCGTTTTTGATATTGCTTTTTTTTGCCATGGAAAGACAGACAGAGGATTTTTATATACTATAAGTCTTTGAAATCAGTAATAATCATTCTAACTTGAAAATTTGTAATGATTGCTTTAACTTAAAAATCGGTAATGACCACTCTAATTTGAAAATAGGTAATGATCACGTTAACTTAAAAATTGGTAAAATCGGTAATGATCACTCTAACTTGAAAAGCGGTAATGATCACTCTAACTTGAAAAGCAGTAATGATCACTCTAACTTGAAAAGCGGTAATGATCACTCTAACTTGAAAAGCGGTAATGATCACTCTAACTTGAAAAGCGGTAATGATCACTCTAACTTGAAAAGCAGTAATGATCACTCTAACTTGAAAAGCGGTAATGATCAGTCATTACCGATTTTCAAACGATTCCTTGTATACGATTAATTGAACAGACATTGCTATTTTATTCATAAAGTGTTTAGATATCTTGGGCACAAGAGAGTATGATAGACAAATGAAGAGATTGTTCAAGGGCTTAAGAAGCCATCTAACTGCATGCAGCCTGGTTGATGTCACCCCTTTGGACTTTTTTGTAATAAATTTGGTCTTGCCTATTTTATATGTATGTATGTATGTATGTATGTATGTATGTATGTATGTATGTATGTATGTATGTATGTATAATGATACATACATTCTGTAATATATGTTGTGGTATTCGCTCTCGAGTAGTTTCTGGCTTCCACCGAAAGAGGAAGTTTCTAGGGAATATCAAATTCGCATGCTGTCCCCAGACGCATTTATATCCTTTTCAAGAGAGATGACATACACACGCCTAGTATTCCCAAAGGAAAATCCTAGGAAGAGATCAATTTAGTTGATTGTGTGGCTCTTGGTTTTGATCGGATGTAAACTAGAGTCGCATCTTTGGAAATGTACCAAGACTCACGCTGACAATCAAAACGTTTGTAAGTGGCGAATGGGAAAATGGAGAAACTGCATGTTATGAAGGATTGAGAATGGGTCACCATTTAGCAAGTGCTAAATTCACCAAAAGGGTGTCGCGAATAAAAGAGATAAAAACATGGTGAACAAACAAAACATATTTATGTCTATACAAATTTACAGTGGTGTGAAAGTTATTTTGAATGATTGAATTAGTCAAATCAAAGTTGGACAATTTTCTAAGTAAGTAAAAATGAACACTTCCAAAGAAATGATTATTCAATATAATTAACTTAATCTAATACTCAATTTGAATGAAGGCTACGTTTTGAAATCCTGCACAACGAGGTTGGTCAAGCAACATCTTAGAAAATTGTCTAACTTTTACTTAACTAAATTGATTTTATCTGTTCCAATGATTTTTCTAATATTTTTCGGTCACATCTTAAATAGTTTGATCATTTGTGAGATTATATTTCTGTAAAATATACTGTCTTCTATGGAATTATCCATATGTTTAATTGATATATGTAATTTAGATCAAGGGTTTATCATTATTTTTACTTACATATCTAACATCATGAATGTTTGTTCTTGGGGATGAAGAAACATATAGCATTATGTACTTCTCGCTTCTTTTGAAACTAAAATATTATACAGTTTCAGTTTTCCCTAACAATTTTGCCGATTGTAACAATTCATTTGATTTAACCATCTAGTCAGATGACAAACGATCACTGCTTGCAATTTATGTATGAATAATTTGTTTGACTATTGAACCTTTTCTTTAATTTTCCTGTGATGCTTTGACTTCATTTTCATCTTTTCGGACTTCCTTCTTTTAGACGATATTTTTTAAAGAGATATGTCTCTTTATACACTTTATACAGGACTCGCGGGACAGTTATAAAAGTGGAGGAGCTCTCCTAAAAAGTGGGGGGGCCCGGTTAAACACATGCATATATAACTTCATTATTGATGACCGTAAAGTGGGGGGGGGGGGGGCTAAGTCAAAAAGTGGGGGGGGGGCGCCGTCCATGTTATAGATGGTTTCAAACAACAGCAAGCTGAAAGATGTCAAATTTCTTGTTGAATTGTAAGGCCCTAAACACAAATCATTTAAACTTGCCTGAAATACCTAAAGAGGACTATAGAGGAAAACGGCTTAGGCATATTGAAAGAATTACAGACAACATAGAGATTAAATCAATATGTTTGTGACAGTCTACGCCATTATAGATTTGTATCATCTTCATGGGTTCATTTGTGGGGACATCGTCAATGAAGTTATTTTTCCAAGATCCAATAGGATTGATCAGATTCCAGTTCACTTGCCCAAAGCGAACAGTTATTTGATTCTCCTTCATTTTTCTTAAAAAGCGGTTCTAGTTTTGTATGTCATTTGCTGACATCACTCTCAGCACCCAATGACCTTTACTGCTTTACTTCTTGGAAGAGAAAGCATTGGAGAAAGCATTGGAGATTTACTTACTTGGGCAGCATCATTGACTAGCAAGGAAGGGGTGATACAAATTGGTAACGTATGAGCTGCTTTCCACTAGTAAACAAATGTTTGTCAAACATCGAAATTGTCCACAAACATCGGAATTGTCCCAAACCCTCAATATCAGTATTTCCAATCCGATGGTGAAGCCAGTTTTCTCTTATGAAGTTGAGACATGGAAAAAAACTGCTTGCGAGTAAGATCCAGACATTTAGTAACAACTTCCTACGAAGAATCCTCAGAAGTCAGCAGTCAAGCAAGAACGCCCTCTCAGGTTCCACCCTTCCTCACCATAGTAGGGGCAGTGGCAACGTGCTAGTGTGTTTTCCACAGGTTGAACTTGACATGCAGTTCTTCCTCCAATTCAGCAATAATTATCAGATTATCGGCATACAACAGTTTCCAGGGGAATCCTGTACCGAATTCTTTGAATACTGCCTCAAACACAATGATGAATAGCAGAGGACTCAATACAGAACGCTTATTGAAACGAACCATTACCTCAAACTCATCACTAAATGAGTAGTTGACACGAACCCTGCTCCTAGTATTACTGTGCATAGATTGGACAAGAAGCATCATCCACTCATCAACACTGAGTCTTCTCATTGCCCACCAGAGCACAGTTTGAGGAACACGGTCAAACGCCTTTTCCAGGGCGACAAAAGCAAAGAATAACTGCCTGTTCTTGCTGAAATATTTTTACTGCAAGTTCCTCAGAATGAAGACGGCATCTATTGTACCACAGTATGAAGCTAAACTGCATGTCATTAACTGCAAACTCTCCTGAATGTACTTTTCTATCTTTTCACTACGTTCATGACTTGATCAAGCAGTTTTTGTCTGAGATAGTTGCCCATTTCCAATGAATCACCTTCTCCCTTATGTTGTATGCCTGCTGTTGCATTAAAGAATAACACTCATTTATTAAAAATATGCAATACATATTTAATGTCGGTGACGATGAACGAGTGGGGTTTAGTGAGGAAGGAGAATGCATGCATAGGAATTTGACGGATGGTTTTCTTGGGCTCAAATCGCCGATCGACTGTCTATATCCATTTCGGGTTGATATTATATAACAATTTGTGACACCCACACATCCACCTGCAAACGCGCATTGTGCGATTTCGTTGCTAATGTAGCCACGCCCCTAGGGCTTTTATTAAGCGATGAGATATTTCCTTTTGCTGCTAACTTTTTCAGGTGATTTAATCAACAATTATTTTATTTCTGACAATCCACTCTTTTTGTTTCTCCTGACCAGGTAGCTTGACTCGATCAATGATTATTTTATTTTCGACAATCAATCATGTTATGTTGTTTTTTCCGGCCAGATGCGTGTCTGTGCAAGTGCCAAGTGCCGAATGACCTTTTCGGTACACCCGACCTGGATATTTAATTAGTTTGACAACATAATTGTCCTCTCAGTCAGAAGGTATATTGCCATTTTTTATGAACATGTTCGCAAGATCAGTCACCAAAGTAACACCAACCATTCCGGACGCTTTCAGCATTTTAATATGTACGTGTGAATTAATAAATAATTTTCCTGATTTTTTTCTGAGGCAGCCTGTAGTACCAGAAGATGTGCCTTCTGCTGGAATCCAAATTGAAAAACAAGAGAGGCAGACAGAGAAACATTTGGTGTTGTTGTTACAGATGTGATGAGAACTGGCCATACATAGGAACAGTTGCCCAGGGACCGATTAGAGTGGAGAACATTGTTTTCCAGTTTCTGCCCAGAATTGGGCTAACAGAGCTCGATTGATCGGCTAAGCTAGGTGCATTGTCCGCATTAGTATCTATCTAGCAAATCTTTTCTTTTGGCCCCACCCTCTTCATGTTTTGTTTTGGTGACAAAGCGTTTAGAAAAAAGGTCAAAGATTTTTCAGTCAAAATGATATTTTTTTGTGTTATGGTCGATGTTCATGCAAGAAAATGGTACAATTCTGTCTCGTTCAAATTTCGTTCACAAATTTCCGGAATACCAAATTCCACTCCCGTATTCCCATCACATGATTCTCAGATTTTAGTATGTGAACTAAAAAATGATGACAAAGGTCAATTTGAGAGTGTAAAAGACGATATATATATATATATATATATATATATATATATATATATATATATATATATATATATATATATATATATATATATATATTGTTGTAATTAAGGTGTGTTTCTCGGTTTAAAAATGATGCATTTCTTCACATTCAAAAAAAAATAATAACTTTATGGAAAACATAAAAGCAAGTAAATTATAGGTGTTATTATAATTTTAATATTTCGGACAGTTCTCTGCCCTTTACCAAAAATGTGTTTTTTAATAAAAACAAATCGACAACTTTTATAAACAACTGCACACCAGATACGTTTACGAGTCTTTTTCAGTGCAACTTCTTCCTTTTCATTTCGCACATCTTTCTTTAATTATAAACAATGCAGACATTAATGATCCGTGTCCATGGGTTTTACGTGAAACTATACGTTTGAATTGCAAAAAGAATTGCTTTGTTTTAGTTATTTACAGTCTATATATACATTGAAGACTATGACTTTGAAAAAACATTCAATTGAAGAACACACACACACATATATATATAATTTATTTAGATACTTTATATTACATATTTCAGCAATGTACTGCGGTTTCATCCAAAAGGGCAGATTTAGACATCTTTAGTAAATTTCTGTGCTCAGTAGAATCATCGGCAAACTGAAACGATTGTAGTCACGGCCCGATAGGGAATGGCGTCAACAATGACAGAAAACGGTGTATCTCTGAGGGCGTCCCCGAAAAAATCCGGTGTGGGATAGTGATTAGCTAAGACTTAAGAGAGTTCGATGTTAGTTAATCACTATCCCACACCGGATTTTTTCGAGGACCCCCTCAGAGATACACCGTTTTCTGTCATTGTTGAAACCATTCCCTATCGGGCCGTGACTACAATCGTTTCAGCTTGCCGATGATTCTACTGAGAACAGAAATTTACTAAAGATGTCTAAATCTGCCCTTTTAGATGAAACCGCGGTACATTGCTGAAATATGTAATATACAGTATAAATTATATTAGCTCTCTTATATGATCGACCACTTTATTTGATTTCTTTTCATATACAACCTGACACACACTATATATATATATATATATATATATGAAAAAGGAAAAACCAAGAGATATTTTTTATATATTCATCAACGTTTCGTCTTTATTGTAAGACTTCCTCAGGATGATAATTTTAAGGAAAATGTCATGCAAGTACATCGAAATATTGGGTTGACATGATGGGTTGATGAGAAAAAGTAGTAGCATGACATTTTCCTTAAAATTATCATCCCGAGGAAGTCTTACAATAAAGACAAAACGTTGATGAATAAATATAAATAAAAAATATCTCTTGGCTTTTCCTTTTTCATTTTCCATTAGGTCGGATTACTCTCATCCTTCCTTTCTCATATATATATATATATATATATATATATATATATATATATATATATATATATATATATATATATATATAAGATCCCCTTGTTAATATTAGATGCTTACGTTAAGGTCTCCTGCTTTTGTTTCACTGTTAGATACTTAATTCCTCTTTTTATTTTATTTACTTACTATTATATATTATTTATTTATGAATTTTGCAACAAATGTTAAGTCTACACTATTTTTGATTTAGTTAGTTTCTCTGGGAATTTAAACTGCATTTTCCTTTTTTTTTTGTTTTTTTGTTTAAAATAACTAAAAGCTTCTTTAGACTATATATATATATATATATATATTTATATATATATATATATATATATTTATATATATATATATATATATATATATATATTATTTCAAGTATACACATATAATATAATAAGGGGATATGATATATTATGTATAGATTTTCAGTATTTACTTCAGCAGTGCTCAATACGTGAGTAGAGCTAGGTAGTAAGCTATGAAAATATATTTATGGAAATTAAGAAACACATGCGTTTGGGTTTCATCCTCGTATATATATATATATATATATATATATATATAGTACGTCAATGAAAATTAATAAGACCTGCAAATGGAAGCAAATCGGTATTTTCAGTTGTTCAAAACAAGGAGCAGTTTAGTTAATAAAAACATTTATTTTTCATCTCTTTCTTTCCTTAAACCAGGCTTTTCACAAATTTTACAAATTTACATATATATATATATATATATATATATATATATATATATATATATATATATATATATATATAACAATGATAAATAATTAAAAGAAACCCTTACTGCAGTTTCACAGTAGATCTGATCGTCATAAGTGTATTATTATCCTGTACATCTTCATACATTTGAATACAAATTCAAATCAACCTGGAAAGAGAATTCTAACAGTATTCAAAAAAAAATATTTAGTATGACGCCAGTGTGTGACATCACAACGTGGGAATATTCTTAAATGTGTGATTTGGTTTCCGATCTGAATTATTAATAATATTATTTGTTTTCGAATAGGTAAGGACGTATGGGATAGCAATATACTTCTGACGAATGTGTCTACCGTGAAATTGCTGTAAAGTCTCTCTAATTATGTATTATTGTTATAAAGTTCTGTCTGAAAGGATATCGAAACTTTTATGTTTGCAAAACCTGCTGTCTTCATTAAGCTCTGTTCGATCCGAAGAAGTTGAATTTTCATGTTTATATATATATATATATATATATATATATATATATATATATATATATATATATATATATATATATATATAGTCTCGGAAGTTTCTCAACAATTAAAACTATATAAAAAAAAACAAAAAAAAAACTTTTAGTTTCAAGTCTTTCAGTGGAAAATCACTCATGTAAGTCAATTTATTTTTTACAGTTATTATATTAGTTTACTTCTAACATTATTTAAGGGATCATCAGTTGTTTACCATGAAAAACTGTTTCGGGAATTTATATATATATATATATCATGTAAATAATTACATAAGTTAATTCAAACTCGTTTAGAAAGCTTCGCTTGGAGCCATCTATACAAATTTCATTCTAACCTTCCAAAAAAATGAGTCTCAATATCTTATCATTCAAAAAAGGTTGAGCTAATCTACAATTGTTTATAGATTTAAAATGTATTTAAATCAAGTTTCAGTAAGGAAGATTTGTGTAAGCAATATTGACGTGAATTTTAAATCCATAAACAAAAGGGAGACGGAGAGAGATAAATATATAAAAGATCAAACAAAAATAGTATTAAAGTTTTAACATATACATTTGTTTACTTTCAGTAGAAGACTTTAATGTCTTTATGTCCGGAAATTTCAAAGTAATAAACATACGCATCTTCTTGTCAGTTACTAAAAAGTCTGTGAATATATAGTAAAAGAAGTTTTAATTATTATTTGAAAAATTGTGTAGAAATAATATATACAAAAAGTGGTAGAAGGAATATCATAAAACCCACTTTTTTCAGCGAGCATCAGCGACTTTCTGATTTTTTATGCCGCAGTGGAATAGAATTACTACATCCGGCTACATTATAAAAAGCAGAAAATCATTGATGCGTGCCTAGTGAAATAAAACTTTTTTATGATATTCCTATTTATCACTTTCTATATATATTTCTACACAATTTTTCAAATAATAATTGATTTTTGTTTTACTATATATTCACAGACATTTTTAGATAGCTACAAGACGTTTTCCACTGAAGATGAGTAAATTAATTACTTTGAAATTTCCGGATATAAGGACATTAGACTGTTCTATTGAACATCTAAAGTAAACAAATCTATGTTCAAGCTTAAATTATACTTTTGTATATTTCTTATCTATAATTATGCTCTATCCCTAATCGTATCAGGATTCTCTTCGGTATTTAGGAAACTGACTTCCGTTATATCCCTGATGTAATAATCATAATTATAACTATCATTATATATATATATATATATATATATATATATATATATATATATATATATATATATGTAATAAAAGTTTTTAAAAAGGTTGAAGGCAATGCGAAGATCCGGATTGCTGGAAGCTGTGAAGAACAAAAACAAAACAAAACCGAAATAAGTCGGATATAGATCGAAAGGTTTGTTTATTTTTCTAGACAGCAAACCTTTCGATCTATATCCGACTTATTTCGGTTTTGTTTTGTTTTTGTTCTTCACAGTTTCCAGCAATCCGGATCTTCGCATTGCCTTCAACCTTTTTAAAAACTTTTATTATTACTCCCAGCAATGCTTACAGCAAACTACCAATTTCTATTATATATATATATATATATATATATATATATATATATATATATATATATATATTAATGAAATATTTGGGATGGTAATTTATAAGTATTTATTTCAATAAGTAGAGCTTTATAATAATCATAACATAAAAAATATTGTGAATTGCCACACAAATGCAATCATAATTTGATCACAGATCTCACCAGGCCATTAACTTCTTGATAACTCTAGTAGTAGGGGTGGGACGTAATGGGTGAAAATTTCAGATTCATACGAGTAGTATTTTTTTGTGTTCATTTATACATAAATAACACTAAAGCATCAAACATTTTAAAAATTTTGTAAAATTCAGAAGGTGCAGGCCAAAAATAGCCGTTAGGGCTCCACAGGACTCAAAATCCATCACTTTTCGGTGAAAAAGTGGTTTCATGCGACATTGCAGGTCCTAAAACATCATCAAAAGCTATGAATGGATATAGATGGTTAAATCTGATATAGTACTTTAATTTAGGACCATTTTCAGGCTGTGAAAGGGTTTTCCTGAATGTAAAATAGCCAAAGACTAGTGGCCTGCACCTTCTGAATTTTGCAAAATTTTCAAAATGTTTGATTGTTTAGTGTTATTTATATATAAATGAACACAAAAAAATACTACTCGCATGAATCTGAAATTTTCACCCATTACGTCCCACCCCTACTAGTAGTAATAGTTTTAGACCCGTAAACTCTACCCCTGTCTTTTAATTATTCGTTTTTTATTTAATAGATTTATTTATAGTGAATTAATAAATTGCCTCATAAATGGTGTTAAAATATTTGCTATCATGAATAGAGATTTTCTAAATAAAAATTTAATGTAGACACAGGATTACATTATGTAACAACAATGACTTTCCATAGATAATTATCATTTTAATGATCTTTTAATGGGTGAATGATAAGTTACTGTTTAATGATCTTTTAATGGTTGAATGATAAGTTACTGTTTAATGACCTTTAATGGGTTAATGATACATTACTGTTTTATTGAAACGGTTTGAAGTCATTTTACTGCAGAAAAACAACATTAACAACAGAAAGTAGATTTTCTCTGTGGATTTGAGAAAAAAAGAAGCCTCTCCTTGTGCTTCAAGAAGTGGATACACAACCAATGAGTTCTTAACACCATGTCAACCCCCACTGAACCAGTCGTTTTAAGTTTTTTTACAGAAAACAATGTTTTTAATAATTTTATTATTCTTTTGCACATATTTCATCAAATATCTATTTATAGAACAAGAATCATACAATTTTAGTGGGAGACGATATGAAAACCTTACCTACAGGAGATATATAACAAAAACTGTGTAGAGGCAGAGGTTTTACATAATTATGAAAATTAATATGACATTTAATTACACAGCGAAAGGGTTAAATAAACCTTTCTTTGAAAGAATATTTTTGAATGATACTTTAAAGTCGTAATGCATTTTTGTTAGTCGTATTAATATTTATTTTTTGTCTTATTAATCAGATCACCAGTGTTTAGTATCAAGGTATATTGAGGCAACAAACCTTCGTTTAAACATGTTTCATTGTATAGGAATCAGCATGGAACTCTCTTTTTTTCATTAACTTTTCACATGTTCTTGCAGGTATTGATTTTTTCTTATCAATTATTAATATTATTATTGTTGTTATTAACAATTATTGACATATTATTTATTTTGGCTAGTGGCAAAGTACAGTATCTGTTCTGATAATACACTTAATTTTTTCTGTTATCTGTTAGTGAAGGAGAAATCTTTAGACTGAGACAATTTTAATTTTAGTCCCAATCCAGAGTGGCCTTTTTTGGACAGCTGGATTTTCCCCACATTAAAAAACCGACCTCGTGTCTAACTTTGCCCTCGTGGAGAGGCAAATAAGTAAGGACATATCATTTCTTGAGAATGGCCAATGAAATAATCGGGTAGATGGAAATCAATACATTGAAACATTAACTGGAAGCTGCTATGATATGTGTTATGTCCCAAACACTAACAGAGGTTGTTGCGACTAATAAGGTGACTTCAATATTTATGAAAGACACGGCTTGGTTAAGTCATCACCCATGTGTATCCGGAGAGAGAGGTCAACATAAACCTGGGTAAAGGTAGGCAACTCATCTTGACAAAAAAAAGGTATAGCAGAAGACATTTCACACATTAATTTATTTTAAGTGGATCTTGCATTGCGAGAAAAGCGATCCACTCTCTCCTCCAAGTAAGTGATAACTTTTCACGATCGGATGGATGACTTCTCATTAAGTCCATTACTAAACACGCTTGCAATATTCAATAATAGCCACACTCTACATATTTTTAATTTTATTATTTTTGTATGGAAATCGCTCCAGACAAGGCATGAAGCCACTTGATATCAGGAGCAAACAAGAACGAAATGTGATTATCGCAAAGACAGAAGATGCCTATTGGCATTAGGCTTGAACAGACCAAGGTTATAGGTAGGATGAAAACAGTCAGCAGGAAGAGAGTTCCACAAGCCAGCAGTTCTTGAGAAGAAGCTACTGAAATAGGAATCTGTATTACAATGAGGTATCAAAACAGCGAATTGATGGAGACAACTAGACCAACGAGTCAAACGAGCTGGAACAAAAGAAGCAGGGAATAGATTACATAATTCTGAAGAACACATGCCATAATAATATTTATAGAAAAGACTGAAGCTAGCAATATCACGTCTGTGAGAGAGAGGGTGCAGAAAAGAAGAAAGCTCGACGTTGTATCACATCCAGCCCTCCAGGTAAATAGGACGAACACAATGTGTACTATGTGACAGAGATCTACATAATCGCAAGTGTTACATCAGTTTTCCTTCTCCTAAACTAGTTGCTCTTCCAAAGTTGAAAAGTCTAGCTTACATTACTATTTCAGCCTTAACTGGAGGAAGGAGATGAATTCATACCTTTCCCGAGGGTATTTGTGAAAACGATTTTATAGCTAAGATCGTCTTGAGATACCTGTATATTATAACAGAAGTTTAGTGTTTCTATTCATAAGAAAAAATCAGTACTCATTAGAGATTATGAGAAGCTATAGAAAATAAGACTAAAGTTGTTCGTTTTGGTCCTATGCAATAACACATGTAAAAGAGTTCTTTATGTGTGTGCATGTGTGTGGGTGTAGTTACATTTACCCCCTTGCAGATATATATATATATATATATATATATATATATATATATATATATATATATATATATATATATATATATATATATTTATGCCAAGTGAACTACACAGAAACGTTAATATAAACCACTTATTTTTATTCCATAATGCTTTTTAGTAAAGTTCAACCTACTTCCTCTCATATTCCTAGCTTCTAATTCACAATTAGGTTAGTCAAACAGTTGGCAGGTTCCCGGACTGCTCCTATTAGGGTCATCTATGCTCTAAGCATTATTTTATAATAATGTTTTTAAAAATCCTAAATTAAAGTATATTCTATGTCAACAGTTAGTAGCAATTTAGTTTCTTTAAAATTACTAGTTTCTCACTTAGACATAATCTAAGTGATTTGGAATTAGGATAAGCTTTTCAAATTCCTCAAAAATTAATTTGAATAGAAAGTTCAATGTAAAATACAGAGCAATATAATAATAATAGGAAGGTAGAAAAACCACAGTAATCTATATTTAAGACAGTAATCAATTTATTTCGACCCACACAGTGTTTGTAATTGCATTTATCCTATTTATACAAGTTATATATTATATAATTTAGGTTGACCTCCCCCCCCCCCAAAAAAAAAGAAGAAATTTCACTCTTTTTCACAGTATCCCCTTACGTCTACAGTGGCGGCCTGCCTTGTTTGGGGTGAACTATGTTAAAAAAGAAGAAACAGTCTAAAGAGGCCGCTGTGAGGTTTGAAATACATTTATTATTGTCCTAATATGAATTGTTAATTTTTTCCTAACTTTTCTATTTGTTGTAAAAGAATATCCTACACCCTCTTTTCCTATACGAACTTAATATAAAGTGAGTAATGTATTTACAAAGGTCTTGCTTCTGACATTAATACCATCCTAGTAATACTTGTTTCGTCATTATTGCACTCTCTTTTGCAATAAACTTTTCTTTCGTCCTCATATTAACATGTTAGTTATTCTTTGCACTCGGTGACACTCTTGTCTTTTGTACTCCTTTATCAAGTATACAGCACTAATATATACACCTATGTATATCGATTTCAGTGGTAAATTAATCGATTGATTTTTAGAATAATCTATGTCAGAATTTGTTGTATGTATGTGAGTATAGGAGAATTTCTACACACAACTTTCGCCAATTAATATAGATTCATTGTTTCACCTGACGTTTTCTATACTTCTGATAAATCATTTTGTAAAATTATAAACGCCTGGCTCCAAATCTATTACCAAAGGACATACTAACTTCCAAGATTTTTTCAAATATATATGTAGATATGGATATATATTTTTTGTGGGATGGCTGGAAATCCCTGGCTTACGCTTCTCTTAGTAAAGTATGCATAATTAGGAAATCATTACTACCAAGTTTCACTTCTTAGATCTAATAGAATAAAATGTATTTTGTGGACAGACAGATGCACGTTGTCGTTCATATTAGTATAGATACATTACATTTGAGGTCATGAGCATTTTTCAAAAGACAAAATTAAGAGACTTTTAGTTTCTATTTAATAGCATGTTTCTTGTGTTCTTTCCGGTTTTAGATGTAACATTTATCAGTCTGTTATCATGTAACATTTATCAGTCTGTTACGCTTAAGATTGAAATAGCTTATTTATCATATTTCACGCTTAAGATTGAAATAGCCTTTTCATCAGTCTGTCACGCTTTAGATTGAAATAGCTTTTTTATCAGTCTGTCACGCTTAAGATTGAAATAGCATTTTTATCAGTCTGTCATGCTTAAGATTGAAATAGCATTTTCATCAGTCTGTCACGCTTAAGATTGCAATAGCCTTTTCATCAGTCTGTCACGTTTAAGATTGCAATAGCATTTTCATCAGTCTGTCACGCTTAAGATTGAAATAGCATTTTCATCAGTCTGTCACGTTTAAGATTGCAATAGCATTTTCATCAGTCTGTCACGTTTAAGATTGAAATATTATTTTCATCAGTCTGTCACGCTTAAGATTGAAAAAGAATTTTATCAATCTGTCATGCTTAAGATTGAAATAGCTTTTTTATCAGTCTGCTACGCTAAAGATTGAAATAGCATTTTAAACAGTCTGTCACACTTAAGTTTGAAATAGCTTTTTTATCAGTCTGTCACGCTTAAGATTGAAATAGTATTTTTATCAGTCTGCTACGCTTAAGATTGAAATAGCATTTTTATCAGTCTGTCACGCTTAAGATTGAAATAGCATTTTCATCAGTCTGTCACGCTTAAGATTGAAATAGCATTTTAAACAGTCTGTCACGCTTAAAATTGAAATAGCTTTTTTATCAGTCTGTCACGCTTAAGATTGAAATAGCATTTTAAACAGTCTGTCACGCTTAAGATTGAAATAGCTTTTTTATCAGTCTGTCACGCTTAAGATTGAAATAGCTTTTTTATCAGTCGTCTACGCTAAAGATTGAAATAGCATTTTAAACAGTCTGTCACACTTAAGTTTGAAATAGCTTTTTTATCAGTCTGTCACGCTTAAGATTGAAATAGCATTTTTATCAGTCTGCTACGCTTAAGATTGAAATAGCATTTTTATCAGTCTGTCACGCTTAAGATTGAAATAGCATTTTCATCAGTCTGTCACGCTTAAGATTGAAATAGCATTTTAAACAGTCTGTCACGCTTAAGATTGAAATAGCTTTTTTATCAGTCTGTCACGCTTAAGATTGAAATAGCATTTTAAACAGTCTGTCACGCTTAAGATTGAAATCGCTTTTTTACCAGTCTGTCACGCTTAAGATTGAAATAGCTTTTGTATCAGTCTGCTACGCTAAAGATTTAAATAGCATTTTAAACAGTCTGTCACACTTAAGTTTGAAATAGCATTTTTATCAGTCTGTCACGCTTAAGATTGAAATAGCATTTTCATCAGTCTGTCACGCTTAAGATTAGAATAGCCTTTTCATCAGTCTGTAACACTTAAGATTGAAATAGCCTTTTTATCAGTCTGTCACGCTTTAGATTGAAATGGCTTTTTAATCAGTCTGTCACGCTTAAGATTGAAATAGCTTTTTTATTAGTCTGTCACGCTTAAGATTGAAATAGCATTTTAAACAGTCTGTCACGCTTAAGATTGAAATAGCTTTTTTATCAGTCTGCTACCCTAAAGATTGAAATAGCATTTTAAACAGTCTGTCACACTTAAGATTGAAATAGCCTTTTCATCAGTCTGTAACACTTAAGATTGAAATAGCTTTTTTATTAGTCTGTCACGCTTAAGATTGAAATAGCATTTTAAACAGTCTGTCACGCTTAAGATTGAAATAGCTTTTTTATCAGTCTGCTACCCTAAAGATTGAAATAGCATTTTAAACAGTCTGTCACACTTAAGATTGAAATAGCCTTTTTATCAGTCTGTCACGTTTTAGATTGAAATAGCATTTTTATCAGTCTGTCACGCTTAAGATTGAAATAGCTTTTTTATTAGTCTGTCACGCTTAAGATTGAAATAGCATTTTAAACAGTCTGTCACGCTTAAGATTGAAATAGCTTTTTTATCAGTCTGTCACGCTTAAGATTGAAATAGCATTTTTATCAGTCTGCTACGCTTAAGATTGAAATAGCATTTTTATCAGTCTGTCACGCTTAAGATTGAAATAGCATTTTCATCAGTCTGTCACGCTTAAGATTGAAATAGCCTTTTTATCAGTCTGTCACGCTTTAGATTGAAATGGCTTTTTAATCAGTCTGTCACGCTTAAGATTGAAATAGCTTTTTTATTAGTCTGTCACGCTTAAGATTGAAATAGCATTTTAAACAGTCTGTCACGCTTAAGATTGAAATAGCTTTTTTATCAGTCTGTCACGCTTAAGATTGAAATAGCTTTTTTATCAGTCTGTCACGCTTAAGATTGAAATAGCATTTTTATCAGTCTGTCACGCTTAAGATTGAAATAGCATTTTCATCAGTCTGTCACGCTTAAGATTGAAATAGCCTTTTCATCAGTCTGTAACACTTAAGATTGAAATAGCCTTTTTATCAGTCTGTCACGCTTTAGATTGAAATAGCTTTTTAATCAGTCTGTCACGCTTAAGATTGAAATAGCTTTTTTATTAGTCTGTCACGCTTAAGATTGAAATAGCATTTTAAACAGTCTGTTACGCTTAAGATTGAAATAGCTTTTTTATCAGTCTGTCACGCTTAAGATTGAAATAGCTTTTTTATCAGTCTGTCACGCTTAAGATTGAAATAGCATTTTTATCAGTCTGTCACGCTTAAGATTGAAATAGCATTTTTATCAGTCTGTCACGCTTAAGATTGAAATAGCATTTTCATCAGTCTGTCACGCTTAAGATTGAAATAGCCTTTTCATCAGTCTGTAACACTTAAGATTGAAATAGCTTTTTTATCAGTCTGTCACGCTTTAGATTGAAATAGCTTTTTAATCAGTCTGTCACGTTTAAGATTTAAATAGCTTTTTTATTAGTCTGTCACGCTTAAGATTGAAATAGCATTTTTATCAGTCTGTCATGCCTAAGATTGAAATAGCTTTTTTATCAGTCTGTCACGCTTAAGATTGAAATAGCTTTTTTATCAGTCTGTCACGCTTAAGATTGAAATAGCATTTTTATTAGTCTGTCATGCCTAAGATTGAAATAGCTTTTTTATCAGTCTGTCAAGCTTAAGATTGAAATAGCTTTTTTATTAGTCTGTCACGCTTAAGATTGAAATAGCATTTTTATCAGTCTGTCATGCCTAAGATTGAAATAGCTTTTTTATCAGTCTGTCACGCTTAAGATTGAAATAACTTTTTTATCAGTCTGTTACGCTTAAGATGAATTAGCATTTTCATCAGTGTTTCACGCTTAAGAATATAATAGCATTTTTAGAAGCATCTACAAATCTCTATGAAAAGCTCCATCTCTGCATCTATCTGTCACACTTTTGAAATTTTTTTTTTCTAAATCTATGTCTGTTCATCTCTAAAACATTTCACCATATCAGATTCCTGTCGTTGTTGTAGATTTCACAATCTAAACCTATGAATCTGAAGGTTGTAAGTAAATACATAAGTGGCTCATGCATTTATACATTGATTTTCATTTCATCAAACGTGTCTATAACTAATTTTTCTACTTTTTACTTGAAGACATTTATCGTTTTATACATTGCTTGGTTGAGAAAGGAAGACATTTGTGCTGGGAATCAGTGACACGATTTTGCAGATACATTGTATTTGTGTATGTGCAGAGCTTGAGAAACTGAGTCTATTTTTTATGAAACTAGACGCCATCTTGATTTCTTGCGATGTACAAATGCAAGTTGATGGTGCAGAATGTGGTTCGTTTTGTCGATTCTGGAACAGAAGAATTATTACATCGGCTGATTACAAGAGAAACATAACAGCTTTGATGCAGAAAAGTTCAACTTGTGGATCTAGTCGCTATTTTTCTGTAAAATAATGTAGACATAACTAGAATTGCTAGTATCATGGTTGCTTGTTGGCGCAGCTTGTATGCAATCTAAATATAACCCATTCCCCCCCCCCTCCAAACCCACAAAAAAAGAAAGAAAAAATCCAATGATATGCTATAAAACGTGCAATAAAGTCAACCTTGGTTTACATGTTTTATTTTATTTTTGTTGTATCTTTCTCACACTTTCTATATAAGTAAAGTCAACTCGTCGTTCTTTCTGACACATGACAGTACAAATCACTTCTTTAAGCACTTCTTTCTATCATCATAACATTATCTTTAATATTGTCAAGCTTTGCTCAAGGCAGGCACTCAATCAGTTTGTTCTTCTTTCTTTCAATAACTACGAATCAGCACAGGTATTTTCGTATAGTTTAAAGAGGAAGAAAAATAATGAAAATAAATAAAAATAATAAGCATCTGGAAACATGATTGTGACAGGGATGTAAGTCATGATTTGCTGAATACTATGGAACTCTTCGAATTCGAATATATATCACGTCGCAAATGAGTTGGTTCTCTACGGTGCCTATCATTGTCATGGTCGATTCAAACTTAGAAAGTTCTTTGATTTTCTTTTAGAAACTCTTGAACATTTGGTGATTTAGAATGGATGAATTTAGTTCCAGTTAAAACATAAATTTCAAAGTCATGAAAAACTTGAAAACATGATTAGTACAGACATATATATATATATATATATATATATATATATATATATATATATATATATATATATATGTGTGTGTGTGTGTATGGGGGGTTCGTGTGCATTATCAGAATGTATATTTTCACATACATATATTTTGCAAGTACCATATACATGCATCTATACACACACACACATATATATGTATATATATATATACATATATATATATATATATATATATATATATATATATATATATATATATATATATATGGAAAAATATATAAGATATACAAATAAATATATTTGAAAGACAACATTTTGGTAAAAATGGGAGACATTATCCATTTCGTTCATAAGGAGCATATATATATATATATGTATGTATATAAATATCTATTCATATATATGAATGTTTATATATAACTATATATATTTAGTCATATATACATAAATATATGTGTGTGTATGCATATACATATTAATATATGTATATATATATAACAGTATATAAACGCGTGTGCACATATATCTAACTATATATGTGTATATATGTATTTACTTACACATTAGATCATATATATATATGCATGTACACATGTGTATTTTTTACCATAAATATGCATGTATATATATATATATATATATATATATATATATATATATATATACATATATATGTGTGTGTGTGTTTGTACATCCATATATATGCCAATATATAAGTGCGTATATGTACATGTATAAGCTCAGAGATATGTGCAGATATATACATATATGAATTTAACTAAAAATTTATATATATATGTATATATATATATATTTATATATTACATTCTCAACGAGGTAACCTTTATTTTTTAATGTATTTTAAATGGTAAGATTTGTTTTGTCTTTTTATGTTTTTATGTGTTATTCCACCTTCTTGCTTGTTTCAAGTGGCCTTTGCACATCCATTTGTCTTTTTAATTTTTGGTTGTTTTCACGTGTCTCAAAGCTGTATGACATTATTTTTCCAAACTTCAATAAAATTGGATTTTTTTTTTTTTTAAATAACTTTTTTTTCTTTGTTTTAAAACGTCATTTTCGTCATCCTCATCATTGTGGTCAACTTCTTTTTCTTTTTAAATAAATAATTAAATCTTGACCGGAATGAAACGTTTTTTTTTTTACTTTCTTTTTTTTTTATTTTTTAACATTTTTAAAAATCTTTTCTCAAAAGAATTAAATAATTATTTAAGTAATTTTTGACAATGTTTTTTTTTTTTTGTTTTTAAATTTATATTTTTATCGCATTGTTTTTTTATTAAAAAAATTGTTTTAACTTTTTTTTAACCCGATTTTTTTACGCTCTTCTTCGCAAAACAATAACAATAGAAAAACAATGAAAAAACAAAACAAAAAAAAACAATAACAGCAACAACAAAAATATACAAAAATTCAAAACAAATATTTTTTTTTTCTTTTTTCCCATTCACTCGAATCGGAGTACGGATCTCTAGAATAACTTTGTTTTTTTTTGTTTGTTTTGTTGGGTATTCATATTATTTTTTTTTAAATTAATGGTACAGGTATGTCATTCATGTATGTGAAAAATGTTCGTTTTTAATTTTCCCAGACAACGCGATTGTTTAAAACGTCTCTGTCTTCACACAAAGCGGTTATCTTTGACATATAATCATGTATAAAATACTTATGCAATATCGTATGGATAAAAGGGATAATAAAAAAAAACTGTCACAACTTTGTCCTCCCGCTTCCAGCATCACCGTCACCTCCTCCTCATCCTTCTCCTCCTCATCGTCATCATCATGAGTTTAATTCACCCCCTTTTTGCTCTGGAGTCATAATGACTGCCATTGGATCCTCGGATCTTAGCAGATACCAAAATGTGGACTCATCACTGTCTCAGATATTTTTCCAAAGAAAGACATTTCGTTCATTAAAAAAATAAATAAAATAATCGATGTCTTCGTAAAATGAGACGACTGTATGAGTTTTTGTCCGAAGATATGCTATGTGAACGTATACTTATATGCACCATGAAAACGCAGACTCTTCATAAATCTACTGGAGTTTTATAGGAGCATATATCCTGGTAGTAGACTGACTGTAATGCTTTATTTTGAGTCTTTACCGATTTGAAGGCAACCAAAACGAGCATTTATGTTTGTGCTGTACATGGATAGTGTTCAAGAATGTCCATCTTATCAGGATAGTTTCGGCTTTTGTTTCTCTCGCACAAGTGATTAGTTGTTTTACTTAAACTTCATGTTCAACTTGTTTGATATCTTCTTGAATCTATAGGATGAGTGACTGGTTCGTTTGTCGAGGGAAGAACCACTTCCACTTAGTTCTTCACCTATTCCGCGACCGCTTCCGTCAGGTTTGCCTGGAGAAGGCCATCGAGTCACTTTCTGAAGGGATTCTGGAAAGATGAAAGGGGAAAACAGAGAATATGAAAAGGAACCCAGAATAGAAGAAGAATACAAAACACGAGAGAGAAAGAGAGAGAGAGAAGGAAGTAGATAGATTTAAGAAGAAGAAGAAGAAGAAGAAGAAGAAGAAGAAAAGGAATAAGAAAGGATAGAAAAAAGAAGTAGGAGAAGAATGCAAGAAATAGGGTAATTTTAGAAGAACAGGAAGAATACGAATTGGATATTTCTGAATTTTTGAGATGAGTATTGATAATTTGGGTTATTTCTCATTTTCAAATGTTGAATTTTGGCTTTCCTACTGCCAGTGTTATCATCGCTGTAATCTCCAGCCTTCTTCAGGTGTATCTCTTCGAACTCGGGTATATTTCTGTCGAACTCGGGAATCTGGACGGAATTTCGAACGGAACCCTTTATTTAAGCATGCGCTTGTTCCATCAGTAATGACTGGGAGAAAGTCTTCAGTAATTCGCACCGAGGATTGAACCTTGAACCTTCAGATGACTATCACTTAGAACTGAATTTAACTTAGCACTATATCCACTGCGCCACGGGTCATTGCGGACAATTCTAACATGAATTTTGAGAGCCTTAAACCTATTCTTGTTTTTTTAATGTGTAGTCTTACTACTTATCACTATATATCAGTACATTTATTACTACATATCAGTGTATATATATATATATATATATATATATATATATATATATATATATATATATATATATATATATGTAGATTATAACTAAAAGGTAAACTTTTAGAGAGTTGGACCTATTGTGAAATAAGGAAAGCTCAATATACTGGATAGAGCAAAAAATATGGTACGTCAATGAAAATTAGTGACCTGCAAATGGAAGCAAATCGGTATTTTCAGTTGTTCAAAACAAGGAGTAGTTTAGTTAATAAAAACATTTATTTTTCATCTGGTGATTCCCATGCCCGTCTGAACCTTTTGGAAACATTTTTTAAAGAAGTTTTTTGAATTTCTTTAATTTTTAATTTTAAAAGAAAACTTTTTCAAATTTGGAACTTTGACAGTCGCACCCTGTCAACTTATCAATCATAATTTTTCCTCTGATGATAAGATTTTAATCTTTGAAAAGCCTGGTTTAAGGAAAGAAAGAGATGAAAAATAAATGTTTTTATTAACTAAACTACTCCTTGTTTTGAACAACTGAAAATACCGATTTGCTTCCATTTGCAGGTCTTACTAATTTTCATTGACGTACCATACTATATATATATATATATATATATATATATATATATATATATATATATATATATATATATATATATATATATATATATATATTTATTTATTTATATATATATTATGCCCTTATTTATTACTTATCATAAATGGTTCCCATATCGTATTAAATTCTATACTAGGTCTACTTAGTAAGTCATTGCCAAACATATGTGCTGCTTCTTTGAGTCGTCTATCTCCCCACCGTTATTCCTTATCTATAAAGTTTACTTCGTCCCATAAGGGTAGATGGTTTCTCTTTTCCTTCCATATGTGGTCAGCCATACCCGATTTTTTGATATTTCCACATATTAAGGCTTTCCAGTGTTCTTCTAACCTTATTTTTAGTGGGCGACATGAATCACGTTTGTATATTTTCCCACCCTTACATGGGATCGCAAACACGCAGTTCTTAGTCATACATTTTTTTTCCGTAGGAGGTTTGACTCTAACAAGATTCTTTCGGAAAGTTGAGTCGCTCTTGAATACTGTCCTTATGTCATACGATTACATATTCTTTGGATTTTTTTCGACAAACCCTTCATATATGGTATACAAACTGTGGTGAGTTTTCGGGCGGTGTCCCTTAGTGTTTGGTCTAGATATCTTGGAGTTGATGTCATGCTCTCAGGATAATTGTTTCGGTTGAGGGTTTCTCTCGAGCTGTCCATCTCCTCTTGATATGTATTGCTGTTACTACATATTGTCTTTGCTCGATGTTGTAGGCAGCGGACGATTCCTTTCTTTACATTATGGATGGTGGGAGTTGAAATTTAGATACTGTCCAGTGATGGTTTACTTTCGATATACAGATGACCTAAACCCCTGATCAGTGCGAGTTATCAGCATATCTAGAAAGGATAATTTGTTATTATGTTCTTTTTGCATCGTGAACTGTATAGATGGCCGGATAGAGTTCGCATGATCCAGTAATGTTTGAACATCTTCCTGGTGAGGCCAGAGTATGAATGTGTCATCCACATATCGTAGCCACATTGTTGGCTTTAGTAGTGTTGATCCAGATCTCAGAGTTCAACGGAAATATTCCCGAGTTCGAAGAAGGCCGGAGGTTACAGCGGTCGAAACGTTGTGATGATAACACTGAAGATGAGAAATGTAGGCCGAATAACCAAAATTATACAGAAGAATAGGAATAATAAACGATGGAAAATTAACATGAGAGAGGAGAAGATGAGGGAGAAGATGAGGGAGGAGAAGATGAGGGAGGAGAAGATGAGGGAAGAGAAGAAAAATGGAAAAAAGAGGAAGAAAAAGGAAGAAATAATAAAGAAAAGAGACGAAAAATAACAAAAATAACAAAAATAATAAAAATAACAAAAATAATAAAAATAACAAAAATAACAAAAATAACAAAAATAACAAAAATAATAAAAATAACAAAAATAACAAAAATAATAAAAATAACAAAAATAATAAAAATAACAAAAATAATAAAAATAACAAAAATAACAAAAATAATAAAAATAACAAAAATAATAAAAATAACAAAAATAACAAAAATAATAAAAATAACAAAAATAATAAAAATAACAAAAATAACAAAAATAATAAAAATAACAAAAATAACAAAAATAATAAAAATAACAAAAATAACAAAAATAATAAAAATAACAAAAATAATAAAAATAACAAAAATAACAAAAATAATAAAAATAACAAAAATAATAAAAATAACAAAAATAACAAAAATAATAAAAATAACAAAAATAATAAAAATAACAAAAATAACAAAAATAATAAAAATAACAAAAATAACAAAAATAATACTAAGAGTAGGAGAACGAAGAAAAAAATTCAGTTTCTTTGGAGTATTTCAAAAGTTTTTAGGGATATAATATGCGCACAACTTCTCATTTGAAAATTCAAATGTTTCAGATTTGCCTTGAATCAATAGACACTAATTAAGCAAGATTATCTGAATTTTAATTTCTTCTTCGAACCCCTTAAATTTCAGACATTTTCTAGAATCAAAATCATGTATTTTCATCAAAATTGGAATATGGATTCTAGGATTAAGGTTTATTAGCATGATATGTTGATTTTAATCTTCGTAAAGGAACATAAAAGTGGTGCAAAACTGTTCGGGGAATTAATTATTCTTGTAGTTTCATATGAAAGAAATTTTGTGTACGTCAAGAACATTTTTATTCTGAAATGTGTATCAAATAAAAACCACTGATTTGGATATAAGTAAATCTCATTGTTTACCAACAAAGAATACTTACCATCAGAACTATTCAAAGAAGCTCGTTCAAATGATGATGAGCTGCGGCCTGATCGCTTGGATCCCATCTTTTTGGCCAGGCTGGCAGTTCCTCGAGAGAGTGACCCCATGTAAGTTGTTCCTTTCTTTTTTTTGTCCTGAATTGATAAACGGGGGAGAAAAATGCTTCTATTAAATACTTTGAAGTTTCCTTGATATTCGCAGATTAATAACTGTTGAAAGAAAGGGAGAACAATACAAACCCTAACCCTCACCCTCGGAACTACTACCAGCTTTCCTACTTACACACACAACAATCTTTATACTACATTATCGAGATATGGCCCCAGAACTATACATTCCACTGTACTTACAATCAAAAATATATTCAACACACATAAAAGCACCATTCAATCACACAAGCTAGCATTGACACAATCCCAAATAATAACCGTAAAAAGGTATACATTGGTGAAACTCAGCATCCTCTCAAGAAAGAGTTTATGAGCACAACAGAGCCATAAAACTTGGCGACTCTAAAACTGCACTGGTCATACACATAATAACTTCACACCACGAATGTAACGCAAAAAATCTGCAATTATCAAAAATGCATGTGACATAAGACTAAGACGTCTCATTCAGGCCGGTCTCATATCCTATGTTAATAATCACATAGACCAGAGGAATCACATAGACCCATGGAATCGTTAAGAAGATTCATAAGTCCATAACTTGACATTACCCTGATTTTGACTGTGATCCTCCCCCCCGTCCTCCTCCAGTTCAGGAATAGTCTGGAATTCTTTTGATAGACATTATCTTTGAGATAACCCCACAGATAAAAATCTGGGGGTTTAAGATCCAGTGAGTGTAAAGCCCATTCAGGATCACACCTCCTAATGAAACGATCATCAAAGTGTCCCCGCATATCATTGAACAGTGATAAAACAAAGACTGTTGGACATTCATGACTGAAACTTGGTGGACAATTCAGTCATAGACTGCATTTTTTTTTCTATTTTCTACTAAATATGGTTGGATTGCATGAAGATTGTGAATTTGGGTAGCTCTTTTTATTTTGTCAACCTGTGTGTAAGCGGTGTTGCATAAGAGATTTGAGTGGTATAAAAGTTTGCATGTGGTTACGATAGCTGTAGTATTTTCAGAGAGAATATTAAGATTTATTCTGTGTAAGAATGGTCTTCATGATTGCAATGGGAAAGTGTCTCTCGTTGATTCTGTAGATATGAAAGTAGTTGATTGTCTCCGTTGCTGGTTGTAGAGGGTCTTCTTCTTTCGTTTGCTTCAGAATATCTTTGTCAGATCACCAGCTCAGTTAAGGAAAGCCATGCTAGCGTTTCGTCATCTAGAGCAGCTATGCCGGCTTTGCCGTTCGGTGGTTGGTGTTTTATACATGACTCGATGATGTGGTGGACTGTCTGTTCAGGGTGACCACAATCGCAGACAGCCGAGATCTGAGTCCTCATCCTTTCATGGTCGCGGCGAAACGGCCGATACCGGTCTCGAGGCAGTTAAGCATTGTCCACTTAATAACCCTAAACCCTAAACCCTGACCCTAACCCTAACCCTAACCCTAACCCTAAAACCTAACCTTAGCCCCTAACCCTAACCTAAACCCTAACCCTAACCCTAACCCTAAAACAATTGCACTCTGGCCATTAAAAATTGCCTGGGCAGCCCCGTCGGCATTCCCTGGTAGGGGCGCCTCAGGCAGTAAGCAATAAACTTACTCCTCCCCAAAGAGGGGAGGCGAAGCCTGGGAGGGTGAACCTCCTAGAACGTCACAGGACCGACCTATAGACCGGCGTAAATCAAGCCCCGAAGGCCAAGACAATACCAGTCTATGGGGTGAAGTATCCATCGGAACAGATACTACACTTTGATCTTGGCCAAAAGGCCGAGTAAGTGTCTGTTGTGGGAGATATGCAATGTTTCCTGGAAGAACAGGCTGAAAAAGCATCACATCTCGTCGATGTGTGAAAAGAAATAGAAGAATAGAGTCACACGACTCAGGTCATATGCTAAGAGATATGTGAAGTCACCACTTATCAAGGCTAAGAGCCACTCGACAATGAGGTCAATAAGAATGGAATGATTGCCAGCCGAAAGATGAGGAACACTATGGATGTACTAACATTGAACGTTGGTATGATCTGTGTTTGATTACTTATGGATCTGTCCATGACAAGAATTTATTGACACTGTAATCATCAGGGAAGCAGTCCCGCGATAATGTGTTCCACAGATGAGAAGCCTTTGCAAAGAAGTTCTGTCTATGGAAATTCCGCCTGACGCCAGGCACACGGAAGAAGAAAGAAAATACTTTTTTAGTTCTTGCTATGAATGTCTTACAAAGAGGAACCAAAGACTGGAGATCCGTCGAACAACTTCCATGGAAATAAAGATAGAGTAGAAAGAGACTAGCAACGTCTCTTCTGTGATAAAAGGGTTGTAGGGAAGAGAAGAGATCACTCCCCCATTAGATGTCAAAGCAGTAAAGAATGCGCAGCAGTATTCCATCTTTAGACATATCTGACTAGATGTATAGCCAGGGGTTATGAACAAAGGATTAACAAAAGTGGCGATGGCTGGCCGGACAAATGGTTATGGGAGAATGTGGCATCCCCCGATCAAAGGTTGTGGGAGAGATGTCTTTATAGCGGCATGTCATTCCCACTATTTGAACGCGGCCTGACCACATGTGGATTGGTCGAAGTGACCGGACCACGTGTGGATAATATTAACAGATTAAAACAAACAAAGGGAAAGAAAGGAAACATTATTATTATCTAAAATTATATTAGAAAGAAAGCGAAGGAATAATAAAGCTAACACACAAGAATGGTATTTTGCAAAATTAATAATTAAGAGTAAAACATTTATATTAAACAAAACAATTTCTTTGACTTAGACATTTTGTAGAGTTCATATTTTTAAGGAGTGCAAAAATTCATGTTTGTACGAAGGTGTATATGCGAGCGTGTTTGATGTATTTTTGTGTGGCAATTGTAATGGTGTGTGTTTGACGGAATAGTTCATTATTCCTGGTAGGAATTAAAAGAGATTACCTTTTGCCTCCCCACCTCCTCGGTCGAGCCGATGGGGGGGGGGGGTTCGACGATCTCCTCTATGTGCGTTCGCTCCGAAAGCAGAAGAAAAGAGAGAAAGAAGGGTGCGTGCATTGTTTTTATAGGCAGTCAACTCACGCGTGGTCAAGCTGACCTGTTGGTTCCTGATTGGCCGAAATCTTCGGCCAACGTGCTTACACGAGATCACCTCCTCTTCTCTAACTCAGAGACAAAGAAGGACTGAGCAAACAAATAAAGAAAGTTCGCACATAGTAGGGTCTACTGCAGATGCAACCCTCTACTAATATAAATAGGTAAAGGGTTGCATCTAGAGTCAGGTACTTTCTGGAGATTCAATTTTATACGTATCGTCACACAAATTAATAATGTATGTTTGCGATTAATGTTCAAGAAGTAAAAATTGTCAACTCACCCCTAAATCCAGTTCCTCATCCAAATGTTCTTTATGGACGAGTATGAATTTACCAAAAGATTTCCACTCATTCTGTGTGTTGTAAACATTGTCTTCATTACTAAGGACATGTCTTTCACTTTTGTGTATTGTCCGGCTGTTCTTCTGCCCTCCAGGACCGTCAGATGCTAACACTATTTCAAGCTCTTGGACTAACACAAAGTCTCTTGGATCACACAAATTAATACGACGAGCTTTCATCATTGCCTGAAATATATAAATAAAATGTGGATAAATGTCTGGCAAAGAAAAAAAAAAGAAAAAAAAGAAGGAATATGAAAACTTTTTTCACTAACAAAATCTTATTCATTTTTTATAATCAACGTTTTGCTCATAATAAGCTGTCGCAGGACATTGTCTCCTAATAATCACAGATGGATATGTAGAAAAGAATATATAAAAGAATAAAACGCATTGAAATAAGTTCAGTGACATACGAGGCCTGGCTCAAAGTTATCCGACTTTAGGCCAGAAAACATATTTCAAATACGTGACGGGGTTGGGACCAAAATCTTCTTCAAAGTAGGCCCCTTGTGCTTGCACACACTTAGCCCACCAATCCATCCACTGACGGAAAAACCTCTGGAAGTTTCCTTTTGGAATGGTGTTCATTTCCGCCGTTGCGTTCCGCATTATCTCGTTTTTGCGCCCCCTAAACAACAGCTGCACTCAAAGCAGTTTGGGGCCTGCCAGAACGCTGGTCACTCTCTGCTGATGTGCGGCCATTTCTGAATCGGTTGAACTACTCCCTAATTTGTGTTACACTCATCATATCTTCTCCAAACACCTGCTGAATCTAAGTAAGAAAGTGTTTGGAAAAATTCGAACACTTATTGTAAATTGTGTATTGTTATATAATAAATTGTTTATGAGTCCATACTTTTGCAAAACCTTGTATATATATAAATATATATATATATATATATATATATATATATATATATATATATATATATATATATATATATATATACATGTGACAATCCCTCGTGGCCTAATGGGAGTAGGTCAACGCTTACAGATTCAAGGTAGCTCTATGTGCCGGGTTCGTGCTCTATGGCCGTCTGAAATTGTTACTTCCCAGCACTGATGATCTTTGATTGTTTATGAGTCGAGACTTTTGCACAACCCTGTTTATATACACATATATATATATTAGACATATGTCGTTGAAGACCACGGAGTTCTCCCTCTTTATGATCTTTCTGGTCAGTTTCTCGACTCTGCGAGCGATTCGTCGGGTTTCTGTTATCAATTGATGGATCATGGCGCCTAATGTTGTGTCTTGGGCCATTTCTCGAGCGCTTTCGGTCTCGCGGCCGTCTTCAGAAGTTTGTGTATTGTTGTTGTTGTTTGTAAAGAGCCGTATTTATGGTTTTATTTTTGGTATATCTAATTATTTGCGCCATGATCCATCAATTGATACCAGAAACCCGACGAATCGCTCGCAGAGTCGAGAAACTGACCAGAAAGATCATAAAGAGGGAGAACTCCGTGGTCTTCAACGACATATGTCTAATAAACGACTTGCTGCCGAAATATATATATATATATATATATAAACCAAAAGTAAACTTTTAGTAAATAGGACCTATAGTGAAAAGGTTAAGCTCAATATACGAGATAGAGCAATTATAAAGATAGAAGAAATAAGAGTGATAAACATGTACGAATGTCCAGATTTATTTCAAATTTCGATTGTTCACCCCATTTTTAATATTTTTAATAATTTTAAAATATTTGAACTTTGGTTTTTTCTACAGCCAACTTATCTATCTGTATTTCTCCTCTGATGATAAGATTTCGATCTTTGAAAAGCCTTTGCCTTAGGAAAGAATAATAAACACTAGTTTATTACAGAATACACCTTGCATTGAACAATCGAAATTTGAAATAAATTTGGACATTCGAACATGTTTATCACTCTTATTTATTCTGTCTTTATATATATATATATATATATATATATATATATATATATATATATATATATATATATATATATATATATCATAGGCAAAACCGTATTTAGATGTATTTAAGATGGTAACCATCAATTATGCTGATGGGGCCGAATTGCATATTGTGAAAGTCTATCAAATATGCTACAATATTCATCATGGATATTTTAAATGCTAATACAGCAGATCTGCCCAACTAAATTAAAAAGAGAAACTTGCAATTAAATCGCTTTTGAATAAAAGTTCCCAAAATCATGATATGGCAAAATTGAAGATGCAGCAAATAATGTTCTTCAATAGAAACTAAAACGCTTTCATTTTTTTAAAATATAAAATTTATATGAACCATTTCATCTTTGAAAAGATCACATTCATTTTCTTTGTCCCCCTCCCCCTTCTTTATTTACTCTCTTTACTCGTTCAAAAAAGTAAAAAAATGTTTTCCACTATGTTCAAATATGTATTTCATTTATATAAATAAAATAAATTCACATGTAACTGTTCCTTGTTAAACCTAGTATTGTTAGACCTAGTATTGTTAAGCCTAGTATTGTTAAGCCTAGTATTGTTAGACCTAGTATTGTTAGACCTAGTATTGTTAAGCCTAGTATTGTTAAGCCTAGTATTGTTAGACCTAGTATTGTTAAGCCTAGTATTGTTAGACCTAGTATTGTTAGACCTAGTATTGTTAGACCTAGTATTGTTCGACCTAGTATTGTTAAACCTAGTATTGTTAGACATAGTATTGTTAGACCTAGTATTGTTAAGCCTAGTATTGTTAAGCCTAGTATTGTTAGACCTAGTATTGTTAGACCTAGTATTGTTAAGCCTAGTATTGTTAGACCTAGTATTGTCAAGCCTAGTATTGTTGGACCTAGTATTGTTATACCTAGTATTGTTAAGATTAGTATTGTTAGACCTAGTATTGTTAGACCTAGTATTGTCAAGCCTAGTATTGTTAGACCTAGTATTGTTAGACCTAGTATTGTTAAGCCTAGTATTGTTAGACCTAGTATTGTTAAGCCTAGTATTGTTAGACCTAGTATTGTTAAGCCTAGTATTGTTAAGCCTAGTATTGTTAGACCTAGTATTGTTCGACCTAGTATTTTTAGACCTAGTATTGTTTAGCTTAGTATTGTTAGACCTAGTATTGTTAAGCCTAGTATTGTTAGACCTAGTATTGTTAGACCTAGTATTGTTAAGCCTAGTATTGTTAGACCTAGTATCGTTAGACCTAGTATTGTTTTACACATAAACGAAGATCGAGCCGTTTCTCTATCAACTTTGCAATTTATGTTTAGACTACTTTCTGGCCGTCTTCATTTTGGTCGTGTTTCTCTCCATATTGTTATTTAAAAATTCTATTTTTTAATAGAAATCGCTTCAGACAAAGCATGAAGCCATTTGATGTAAGGAGCTAACAAGAACGAAATATGATTATCGCAAAGACAGGAGATGCATGTTGGCCTAAGTCTTTAAAAGTCGATGGCTATAGGTAGGAGGAAAACAGTCAGCATGAAGAGAGTTCCACAAGCCTGCATTTTTAGGGAAGAAGCTACTGGAATAGGAAGCTGTATTACAATGAAGTATCAAAACAGCGAATTGATGGAGACCACTAGACCAACGAGTCAAACGAGCTGGAACAAAAGAAGCAGGGAATAGATCACACAATTCTGAAGAACACATACGATACTAGCATTTATAGAAAAGACTGAGACTAGCAACATCACGTTTGTGAGAGAAAGGGTTCATAGAAGAAGAAAGGGTGGGCGGCCAATCAAATTAAAGATACATTTCGGCACTCGTACATATGATTGTTGTTCTTTATTTGTACTGTACGTTTATGAGGTCAATGCTACTTACCCCCCCCCCCCCCCACCCCGACAAAATCCTTTGATCTAATCATCCTATTCCTAATATTAAGTGTGTGCAGATTGATACACTGTATTTAAAAAAAATGCCAAGTGCTCAGTGTCAGACTAGAATTTTTTTCATTAATACTGGATGGTGTAATGGCTACCGACTTGATTCATGTTTTTGTGAAAAGGTATGAATATCTCTCTGCACTCATCAATGAAATAGTAGAGTAGACTCGACTCTAAAGCCTTGGTAGTGAACTAGTGTAGAAGAAGGAAAAATCTGAAATAGCACCTACGACCATGTAGGTCTCTGATATGGTACACACACTACACCTATGTGGAATTAAATGTCTGCTGCTGTTTCATGCTTTTAATAAAGATATATCTCACCTGCGTTATTATGTCCTGTGCTGTACTGGACACAGGAGCCTTGAACACGGTGTAAGGTTGGTCAGGAGATACATTATATACACAAACTAAAAACATGTTTTCTTCAGAGTCCCACACAGATGATTCTTCATCTGTTGAGTCTAACTTTTTCTGTAAAATCAAAAATACATCAAAACAAAATTAAAAAAGTGGATAGATTATCTAGATATAGGCAACGAATACATTTTTACTATTTTTATTTATTTTGCAGTATTTAAGTCCTTTATATGTTAATAAGCGCAAAAAAGGAAATATAAAATCTCAATTTTCAGAACAATAGTTCAGTCAATCTAGCTGATTTTTTGGCTGAACCTCAAACAAATTGCTAACAAAGGTTTTTAACTTGGATATTGGGCACGAATAACGTCTCTTTCAGATAAAAAAATGTTTACCAAAAGTAGCCTTGCGGAAAGGGGTCAACGGACGCCATCTTCAAAGATTGCCACCGATTCTAGCCTCCCATCTCTCAACTCAATTTCTGTAAATTCATCTTCAAAAATACCAAATGTAGCAATGTGAAATTGGATAAAACCAGCAGTTTTCATAAAGTTAAATATAATTATAACTTTTTTATGCCTTATTTTTGTCTCTTTTGATGTATTACTGCAGGAGCTTAATATTCTGTCATATTCTAATTTCAGGTTGGCCAAAGTGCAGTACCGATAATTATGGATGCTGACTAGTGTGCTATTTGCAACAATGAACTGTCCAGTAATGAAGAAACATTCATTGTCAGCCAGAAGGGCATCGATTCATTTAACAAAGTTTCTGAACAACGTGGAGTGAAGATCATAATTCAGATTGGTCAACGTCTTCACAAGAAATGCAGACAGCGTTGGATCAACCCCAAATACATAGAAATTGACCGTAATGAAATGCTATCCCGTACAAGACGCTCTTTGTGTGTGTTTAACTTTAAAGAACATTGCATTTTTTTGTGGTTCTGGAGCAAAATCTGATAGGAAGAAAAGAGGTGTTGATGTTTCATATGTAGAAACTATTGAGTTTAAGGACAGAGTGTTAAAAGTTTGTGAGAAAGTCCGAAAAAATGATGGCTGGTTATCCACTGTTTAAGGTAGAATAGGTTATGTAGCTGCCCTTGTTTAAGAAGAAGCACGTTATCACAGAACATGTTTTGCAAACTTTGATTCCAATAAAAACATTCCTAAGGCATTCTCTTCTGCTGATTCTTTTAAGAAACAAAACCTTAGTAGACCAGAGGATTCAGAGAGAAAGCAGGCATTCTCGAGGACACATAATGTTGTTACATTCTTAAGTACAACAAAATCTATTTTCCATGAATTCTATGCACAGAGCCACTCAACCAAGAATTCAGAATCAGAGGTCATTAGAATCATAAAGACGGCAGCCAAGCTTATCAAGAATGACATTAAAGGTATCCAGACAAGTTCAGAATATTGCCCGTCTAAGAATGATCATTAACAGGATGCGATTCTTGAATATGTTCCTAAAACATTGTTGATCTTTCTCTGGAAGATATTTGCAGGCAAAGACAATGATTTGAAACTTGCATCAGTTGGTCAAGGGATAATGCAGACTGCTAGACCCAGAGTTCTCCTTGCACCTTTGCAGTTTCGTTTAGCAGTGGAAATGCATAACAAATGTGGATCGAGGTTCTTAATTGACACTCTGAATAAGCATGGCTTCTCTTAATCTTAACTCGGAAGTCCAGAAATTCATGGCGCTGAAACTCTCTCCCCTGTTGAAACTGAATTTGTGCAGTTCGTAACTGATAATGTGGACCATAATGTAAGGAGTATTGATGGATTCAACACATTCCACGGTATGGGCATTATAGCATCATTTACACCCGGGAAAGTTAAAGCAAAACCAGTTCCAAGGATTCAGGCCCTTTCAGAAGATTGGAAGGACCAACATCAAGTACCTAGATTCACAGCACACCAACAAACCACCAGTGACATTTAAAGAGCTCCAGCCCAAGAAAGTTGGCGATTCCACTGCTAATGTTGATATCCTTTGAGAGGTTTTACTAATTTCACATTTGTCCAGACCCGCATGGTCAGGCCTTCTGCAGTCAGTGCATAAAGGAACATATCCTGGGAAATCAGCCACAGATTTTTTGCCAAGGATCGACATGGACCCTAGTAACCCAACCTGCGCGTACTCAATGTTAGTAATTTAGCCAGGAAAAACAACATTACACCAATTCTAACATTTGATCAACCACTTTGGTACAAAGCAATGATGATAGTCGAGTCACAGCCTAGTTCCAGTCTCCTGAAATCATTTGCCTTGTGACTTAGTGGGCTCCATACACAGATGAGCTTTCTGAGGCCAATTGATCATTTAATGACAGGTTCTGGATTGCAATACCTTTTTGAACTTGTGTATGCTGAAAACACAGTCAAGCACATGCTAAGTGGCAAAGCAATTGCAAGAGCCATTCGTGCTCACTTCTTAGTTGATGCTGCTCTGAATGATATTTTGTTAGCGAAAGCCTATGATTTGCCAGTTTCACATGTCACTGAGGATGATCAACCCAACCCTGATGCAGAAGAGTCATTTCCTCAAAATGAAGACCTGAAGGAAGCTCAGGGGCTTTTGAAAGGTCTCCTTGATGGGACTGAGACATTGAATAATGTTCTGTATTCAGAGTCTATGACCAGGATTGGCCAGAGAATTTACCATGTGAAGGATGCAATGGTTGACCAGCGAACAGCAAAATTGTGGATTCAATACCTTGATATGGTGAAGATCCTGCAATTGTTTATCAAGGCAGAGTGCACCAGGAACTGGGAATTGCACCTTGACGCTGTAAGGAAAATGCTGCCAATATTTGCTGCAGCAGGACACATCCTATATGCAAAGTCGGCTTACTTGTACTTGCAAATGGAGGGGCTGCCGAAAAGCCATCCTGAAGTGTACCAGAAATTTTCTGAAGGATTCCATGTGATTAGACGGAGTGATTGCTCCTGGGCTGGCTTGTCAACGGATCAGGTTTATGAGCAGATGCTAATGAGAAGCATGAAGACGTCTGGAGGTCTTACTAATGGCAGACGAATGGACGAAATTCAACGATTGGTTTGGACGCTATCACTGCCAGCATGCGCTGAAATCAAGTTTACAATGCAAGAACTAGCAGGCATTCGTTATGGCACTAGTGACCAGCACCAGGAGGCTACTTCAGCAACAAAAGAGCGAGATGTGAGGGATACATGGAAGCTCCTTGCGTTTCTCCAGACATATGACCCTTTCACGGAAGATGCGTCCATTCACAGCATTTCAAGTGGAGTAACTGGAGACAAAAAGTTGAATGTGGACAGAGCAAATTCCATAGGGCAGGCAATCATAGCTTCAATGGTTGGAGAAAATGTCCACGAGTACACTTTTAAAAGAAAGGATCAGGCATTTACACTTGTGTCAATGTTTTGCTCAGCAAAGATGAAGCAGTTGAGACTGATCCACAACTCCTATTCCAGAGACTGTGTGTGCTATCTACCAATGAACCCTCAACTCAGCAGCAGCAAAAACATTTCCAGTATGAGTTTTGTGGTTACCCACCTGCACTTTTTGATTTTTTCGGACTACCGCGCTAGGAAAAAAAACGGCTTTGGCAAACGTAATATGGGAACTGACTTCCCCTGTACAATCAGGTCCACAGTGTTCAGATCCACAGTATCTCTTAGATGGTGGAGCACTACTTCAACGTCTCCCATGGCAAAACGGTCACACATTTGATGAGATCTGTGCCCAATATCGCAGATATGTCACAACTAGATATGGAAAAGCATGCATTGTCTTTGATGGGTATGAAAGTGGTCCATCCATTAAAGACTCGACTCACCGACGATGAGCAGGTGGCTCTGTTGGTGTTAATGTTTCACTGACCCCTTTAATGGTGTTCAAATTAAAAAAAGGATGTTTTCATAGCTAATCAAGAAAACAAACAATTGTTCATCAACTTGGTGGGAAAGAGTTTGGAAGAAGCAGGTTGTAAAGTAGTCCATGCATCTGGAGACGATGACGTATTGATTGTGAAGACTGCTCTAGAACTGGCACATACAGCAGATGACACTGACTTATTCGTCCTTCTATGTTATCATGCCAATAGAGGTGATGGTTACAACATCTTCTTCACGCCACAAACAAAAAGTGTGAAAGTCTGGAACATCAAAGAGATTAGAAAATCTTTTCATCCATGCACTACTGGGTTGTGATTCTACATCCAGTGTTTATGAAATTGGGAAGGCAGCATCCCTTCAAAAGGTGATGAACAATAGAAACTTCCTCAAACTGGCAGAAGTGTTTGGCAAGGACAACAGTGCAGAAGAGGTTATTGAAGTTGAGGAGAAGGCTTTAGTGTGCCTGTACAATAGTACTGATGGAGAAAACATCAATTATCTCCGACGGAGACGTTTTAAGGAAAAGGTTGCAAAAAGCTCAAAGTATGTTGAAGCCAAATTATTGCCACCAGCAAGAGTAGCTACGAAATTCTACAGCCTTCGAGTTTACTTCCAAATTCAGGAATGGAAATGTAGAAACCAGCTAAAACATGATGAGTGGGGATAGAAACTTTGAGATCGTAAATTACAACCAATCAAGACTGACTTGCCAGCTGGTCCTGTAAATTTCTTGGCTATAATTCGGTGTAACTGTACTTCAGGGTGTACTACAGCAAGATGCAGTTGCAGGAAACATGGCATTGACTGTTCAAACTTGTGTGGTAATTGCAAAGGCCTCCACTGCAGCAACTCACCACAGCCAGATCTTGATGATGATGAAGTTACCTTTGACTAGTTCTTGACAAGAAATGTTCTTTGGTCTGTTCATGAACTTGTTCTGTGGTGGTTATGCAAGAGCCTTGCCCCAGCATTCGACTAACTGACCATTCCTTTATTGTAAGTTGTACTTATTTTGTACCTATTTTTTATGAAATGTCAGGAATTAATCTGACAATTGTTGCCTTGAAAAAGGGTACTTAGTCTGTTTTTTGTACCTTTTATATTCATATTTGTATAAGAAATAAAAACAAAACATGAAAACAATGGCAGGGTCGAGTTATTTTCTAGTGTTAGTTTATTATTAAGCATATAGCTACCTATCATTACAATTTAAAACACCAAGAAAATGTCAAGCTTGCTAGGGGTGGGCCCTGTGTGGGTTTTCATGCAAAAATCTTTTTTTAATTTCTGATTTAGTAAACGTTTTTTGTCAAGAAAAACGTTTATTTTTGTCAGTAATTGTCAGGAACAATGAACATACTTGTCAGGAAATGTCAGGAATTTTATGTCTCGAAATTTTAATATTGTTAAGTTGGATTTTAAAGATGGCTAATTTTGGTAAACTTTTTTTTATCTGAAAGAGAGGTTATTCATGCCCAATATCCAAGTTAAAAACCTTTGTTAGCAATTGGTCTGAGGTTCAGCCACATTTTGACTGGACTATAAATACTACAGATTTAAGAGGTTAATTATGTGAATATGAAATAGCCAAATTATTCGTGCAGCCATCAAGTTTGAATATTTTTCATTTCTCAGTATCTAAAATGTAAATATGCACAAAAAAGTTAAATACAACAAATTTGATAGGCGAATTATGTAAAATAAGAAAAGACAATTATTAGAAAATATAGTTTTACATTGATTGATACGTGTAAGTATAAGTAATTCACATAATTCTTTTATAAGTGAAGCCTTCTAGACTATATATTTTATAAGTGAAGCCTTCTAGACTATATATTTTATAAGTGAAGCCTCCTAGACTATATATTTTATAAGTGAAGACTTCTAGACTATATATTCAGTCACATATTTGTGATAATTCCAGCAAAAACAGCAAGTGGTATATGGTATCATCATCATCATCATCATCATCATCATCATCATCATCATCATCATCATCATCATCATCATCATCATCATCATCATTTTAACGTCTGTTTTACATGTTAGCATGTGCTTGGCCAGGCAGAGAATTATTAACTTCCACAAGTCGTGAAAATAGTTTCAGACCTATTAGCTATCCCTAGATCTACGGTACAAAATTGATGGGTGTTTGGAATAATTTCATCATTGACTATATATATATATATATAAAATAAAAAAGTAATACACATTCGGAGAGTAACAGCTGAAACGTTGTTAATATAACAACAAGCAAGATGAGGAGAACATGTAAATAATTGGACGTCATTTCAACTCACCTTTTGTTCATTGGTCAGCATTGTTGTCATCCATGCTCGACTGCTTGGATCCTGGTTAGAAAAAAGACAGGCGATTAGAAAGTACAAATTGATATATATATACAAATTCAAAATGGCGTATTAGTGGGTTCCCCCACGTGTGAGTTTGCTCTTTTCTTTGTTTTTTGTTTGGTTTCACCCAAAAATGCACCACTGTATAGGGGTTTTCAAGACACTTTAATACAATAACTTTTTACTTTTTGTGAATTTTCCTGATGATTTTGTAATGTTGCAGAGACGATATTAACATAAAAATGTGTTTTTGGCACAAGACAAATGAAACGGACCGTAAAAAATATATCTCACAAAAATGTTATGGTTTTTGGAAATGTTAAAAAGTAAAACTAAAAATAATAAAATAAAAACATGGTTATTGGAATATAATATGAACCTGACTTTATATATATATATATATATATATATATATATATATATATTTTTATACAGGTGTAAAAGTTGTATACTTTTATTTTTATATTTATTTCGTGTGTATGTATGCGTAGGTTAATGGGCACATTTATATGTCACTGTGTGTAGTTATGTACGTCGTGTATGTACATGTCCATATATGTGGGTAGGTATTTTTATATATATACATATGTATATGGTAAACCAGTATGTGAGAGTATAAGTAAAATATTAGTAGTACAAGCATTTACATATGTATGTATGTATGTATGTATGTATGTATGTATGTATGTATGTATGCATGTATGTATGTATGGTACGTCAATGAAAATTAATAAGACCTGCAAATGGAAGCAAATCGGTATTTTCATATTTTTGCTCTATCCAGTATATTGAGCTTTCCTTATTTCACAATAGGTCCAACTCTCTAAAAGTTTACCTTTTAGTTATAATTTACATATGTATGTATGTATGTATGTATGTATGTATGTATGTATGTATGTATGTATGTATGTATGTATTGATGGAGGTACATTCTATAGTGATGCATATACATGAACATAAGTCTGTACACGTGTTTATAACGAGATAATTCAAAAACCGTTAGAATAATAACTAAGGAAGTACACATATTTATATATTTATTTACTCCTCTGCAGGAGTTAGGCACAAGGCCAGTTTTATCTCACTCCCACAAGTAAGACGCGACCACAGCTCGGGTCGAGCAAGTGGGGTCAAAAGCCAGCGCTCGAGAGGTGAGCACTCTGGCCATTTAAAAATTGCCTGGGCAGCCCCGTCGGCACTCCCGGTAGGGGCGCCTCAAGCAGTAAGCAACAAACTCACTCCTCCCCAAAGAGGGGAGGCGAAGCCTGGGAGGGTGGACCTCCTAGAACTGCACAGGACAGGCGTGCAGTATCCATCGGAACAGATACTACACTTACTTCCTAGCGTGTGCCAGGTAAGTACACATATTTATATATATTATAATATTTTATGTTGAACTAATCAGTGGAAAAAGAGATGCATCCATTGGCAGTGTATGCATGTATGTATTTATGTATGTATATGTGTGAGTGGATGTGTATTTTTGAATCTATATGTATGCATGTGTCTATCTATGTATGTATGTGCATGAGTGCATATGTATGTTTATATCTATATATATATATCTATATATATATATATATATATATCTATATATATATAGATAGTCTTGGAAGTTTCTCAACCATTAAAACTATATTTAAAAAAAAAACAAAAAAAAAACAAAACTTAAGTCCCAAGTCGTTCAGTGGAAAATCACTCATGTAAGTAAATTTAACTTTTTCAGTTATTATATTAGTTTGCTTCTAACATTATTTAAGGGATCATCAGTTGTTTACCATGAAAAACTGTTTCGGGAATTTAACATATATATATATGTGGATATGTATGTAGATATGTGTATATCTGTGTATGGATATATGCATATATAATTGTGTTTGTCTTATTTGATATATGTATATTTTTATGTCTATGTGTGTACTTGTGTATCTAAAGATTTGTGCACACGTGTTTTATATATTGAGATCAGAGTATGTTGATATTGATATGTCTGTATTTTTGTCTAGGTATACATTTGTGTATATATATGATGAGATATTTATGTGTTAAAATGTATGTATGTAGATTAAAACTTTGAAGTGTTAAATGGAGAAGAAAGGAATCCAAGCTAAGTGGGTGATAAAAAAGAAAGAAATGAAAGGAACGGTAGTTTAAGAACGAATGATGAAAGTAATAAAAATAAAAAAAAGATAGAAACTAATTGAAAGACTTAACAAGTAAAGAATGTAATCTGATACTGAGCTTGACCGGGGAAAATTATAAACATATCCCTTCCCCATAAAAAGATTTACTTAATAGGAAAGTTTTAGGAATTCATCTCACTTCCTTGTCTTCTTTGGTCTGAAGAGGTGGACTCTATGTGAAGAGTACGACCGAAACATGTATGCACATATGTAGCTCTCAATGTTTGTATAAATAAAAATGTATACTATATATATATATATATATATATATATACAATCAAACATTAAAAAATAACAGAATTCATCTGCTTGATTATACCTTTTTTTTTCATTTTTCTAATGATCTGTCTTATGTTAAAATAAAAAAAATGTATCTTTCATATGTATGCAACATGTATGCACATATGTAACCAATAATGTTTGTATAAATAAAAAAAATATGCTAAAGAACACTTCTACTTGTTATAAACACTGGAGTTTCAACTGATTTACGTCTACAGAAACTAATACAATACATGTACTACATATATATATATATATATATATATATATATATATATATATATATATATATATATATATATATATATATATCTCGGAAGTTTCCTAACCATTAAAACTATATAAAAAAACCCAAAAAAAACCAAAGACATTTTAGTCCCAAGTCATTCGGTGGAAAATCACTTTTATAAGTCAATTTACTTTTAGCCGTTACTATATTAGTTTGCTTCCAAGAATTTACGCTAGTCTTAACATTATTTAAGAGATCATCAGTTGTTTACCATGAAAAACTGTTTCGCGAATTTATGTATATATATATATATATATATATATATATATATATATATATATATATATATATATATATATATATATATTATTTTATGTATCCACATAAAATTTTCTAAGGAGATATAATTTTTTATGTATCAATTTTCAGTATTTACTTCAAGAGTGCTCGATACATGAGTAGAGCTAGGTAGTAAGTTATGAAAATATATTTATTGCAATATATATATATATATATATATATATATATATATATATATATATATATAAGGTTAGTGGAGGATACTCCCAGCATAGTGCTTGATTATTAAGAAAAATAACAAATAAGAGCGTAATATTTATTTATTTATGTTTGTATTACAGAACAACATCGGTACCGTCGGTTTCAAATCCTAACAAAGGGGACCTCTAAAGCTCTCTTTATCGGAACTCTTTTCAGCCTCTCAGACATAAGCAGGGGCTGAAACGAATTCCAATAAAGAAACCTTTAGATTTCCCCTTTGTTAGGATTCTGAACCGACGGTACCGATGTTGTTCTAATCTTCTGTGACACAAACATTAATATATATATATATATATATATATATATATATATATATATTCTAATTGAAGGCCCACTTCCATCAGAAATCTATTCTTTGACCTAGTTATTTTATGATCTATGATTATGACTATCGGAGTGAATATAGGTTAACTTGACATATATGTCAATCCCATACACATATACTTAAGTCTTAGTAATATAAAGATAAATCAAAGATGGAAATAAAGGAATTCTAGAAAGTACGTACGTCGCTCATTTTTCGCAAAATAAATTTTCCTGATCCTTTCCATTTATTTTGCGAAGCCAGGAGCTTTTCCGACATATCCAGAATCCGTTGTGTACATGGTTTCTCCTGGTCTTTTCTCTCCCAACCAGTCTGAACTTCTTCCACCAAAACATAGTTGGATGCTTTCTCTTCGGATTTACCTCCCTTCAATAACGCCTGTGGAAGAGGAAATAATAATAATATAATAATGATAATGATAATAATAATAATAATAATAATAATAATAATAATAATAATAATAATGATGATGATGATGATGATGATGATGATGATTTACTGTTAATAACTACTCCTTTTGAATTAGTAAATGTCTCTCAGAATTAAGGAAAAAAATGACTCTTTTTTTTATTCCATAAAAATAATTGTCATTGTGAGTTAAATATCCTTTAAATAAATAAAACGAATATTTTTATTTATTTAAAATTGTAGCAATTTAATTCTTTTTAAAACAATTATTTTATCTTCTTACCATAAAAATAATTGTCATTGTCAGCTAAATATCCTTTAAATAAATAAAACGAATATGTTTATTTATTTAAAATTGTAGTAATTTAATTCTTTTTGAAACAAATATTTTATCTTCTTACCATAAAATTAATTGTCATTGTCAGCTAAATATCCTTTAAATAAATAAAACGAATATGTTTATTCATTTAAAATTGTAACAATTTAATTCTTTTTAAAACAATAAATATTATCTGTCTTCTTACCATAAAAATAATTGTCAGTTAAACAATTCATTTTAAAATAGGAAACGTCGGAATTGTTTACCTTAACGACATCAGATTAATAATCACTCACTATATTAGTTGATCGGACGATCTCATTTTAAAAAAAATGTGTGTGAAAGGTGATAACATATGGACAGACGTGAAGTAGTTTAGAATATTATTATATAGACTAGCAAGACCCAAGGAAATTCCACAGTTGTATTCTTCTGTTATGTAGTTTCAGAATCTATCTGTTCATGTGAGTTTATCTCCAAAACCCTTCAAGGAATTTGTGACATATTTCAATTCGATGAATGTCTAGTGTGAACGCAGACTCCATAATATTCTTGTACCATGTATAAGAACTAATACTACATTTTGACCCGAGCCCGAAGGCCAACAAAGTGTATTTTAGTTCGAATCTTACGTTCGACACAACAGCACGATAAGATGAAATCAAAAATTATACTTTCTTTGCATTGCATTTTCGATCGGGGGATCCCATCTTTTAAAAATGTGTGGACGGTGATAACGTACGTACGAACATGAAATTGCCTTAGCGTATTATTATATAGACAATACGTACTCCTAACTATTACTAATTAACAATTGACAAGTTTATGTCTTGATTATAGAATTTGTTAAACTGAGTTCAAATCCAGTTGGATCTGTTGCATTCAATAACACTGCAATCACACTGAGAGAGGTATGAACCCACTCTCCCTAATCATTTGGTAAATAAAAAGCTTGTAATTAATGAATCATTTCAAATAGGTGTTGTATTTCGTTAATGAATAACGCAAAAAGGAATGATATGCTGTAGAACAGGTGAAATTGGTTGATTGATTGCAGTTGATTGGTTTTCTAAAAATTTGATGTTCTGAAGTTATGAACTTCGAAAAGGTTAATTAAAAAAAGGTCCCATTAAAGAGTTTAATGATGATCGAAATGTGCTCACATTTTGAGAATAACTATCATTTTAGATCGTTTCACTATTGCAGTGGTTATCTCCCTTGTTTTTTGAAAGGTTACATGGATTAACCAAAAGATAACCCAATCACTGCTCTATTAGGAGTCATGTGAACCAGCCTATATAAACTCAAACATTGTTGGTTCCAGCCTATTTTCTTCATTTTACCTCTTTTTATCATTGTTGATGCCGGTTGACTGCATTGCAACACAGCCTACAGAAGGGAATCACAGACAGCCAGTCCTCATTTTCCTCCTTCCCAGTTACCGTACCAACTTGGACTACGGTTTGACCGCATTGCAACAAAGCCAACAATGCAGTCGCAGGCAGCCATTCCTCTGTTCCCAGTTTCTCCATTTGGTTGACGTCAGGTTGACTGCATCGTGATAGAAACCTTCAGAAAGGAGTTTGCAAGCAAAAGTCATTCATTCAACGACGAAAAGAGTGAGTCTGTCGTTATTTTAATAATCTTCATTAAGATAAGTTCTTGAGAAAGCACGTAGTCACAAACTCTTTATTCTGTATATGTACTATTTTATGTTGTGCATCATTTTTTATTATGTGCCCAAGTAAAATTGTTAAATTAATATACACCTTGTGATTCCTTCTCTTCAAAAGCTGTCGCTCCCAATTCAACTTTCGGTGCTTATCTTCGGATTCAATACCTACTTTCTGACATGTGAGAATTCAAATTTCTTGGGGGGATAAAAATATGCACATAACTTTTAAAAATTTCATTGAAAGCAGAGGTTAAGCATTTTCGGGGTAGAGATGGGGATGGCGATTCCTGTTCCATCAGAGAACACTTTTAAAAAGTTGGAACCCCAAATACTGAAAATCAGCCAAATACAAATTGCTATTTTGAAAGATGTGTACAAAATACATGTTACACGACTGAAGTTATGGAATCAGAAAAGTGATCATTACGTGAAGTTAAATAATCATTAGAAGATCATAAATGAATTTTCAGAATCAGCATCATCTTGTGTAATTGACTCATGGATTAAATCACATTAAAATAAAGGGTTAACAAAGGGGTTCATGACTCCTTTCATAAAAAAAATTATATGACCCCTTATGGCAATCTGCATAGGTAGGTAATCAGTTTTACAAAGTTTCATGTTCCTCTATCTAAAAGTAGCAAGTGGGGAGACTAACAGACATACAGACAGATACACGTCTCTCGTGCTAGTATACAGGGTGACCCCCCCCCCCCACAAAAAAAAAACGGGCCCCAACTCTAATTAGGCCCCGTTTCTTAGTGTTTCGTCCGAATGAAATGAATTTTTGGTCATAACTAGATTATTATATTCAAAACATCACATCAAAACACTAGGGTCTTTGGCCTTTTTTTCTCCGTTCTACAGCATGTGTTCTAGATGGCCTCCATTTAGCTCTATGCATTTCTTGAGGCGCAGAACGAAGTTGTCCATGACGTTCTTACAGACTGAATTGGGAATGGCTCTCATCTCCTCCCTGATGGCTTCCTTGAGTTCCGTGATGGTTCTGGGTTTCCTTGCGTACACTCTGTCCTTAAGATAGCCCCAAAGGAAACAAATTTGGGGGGCTTAGATCCGGGCTATGGGATGGACACTCAAAATTAGTCTTGAGACTGATCACTCTGCCTCCAGAGTTCTCTTTAAGCCAATCTCGGGACAGGTTTGAGGTGTGAGAACTTGTTCCGTCTTGCTGGAACCAGAACTTGCTCATGAGCAATGGGTAGAGGGTCTGGAGCTCACTCTTGAAGGTTCTACAATAGAAATCAGGATAGATAAAACTCACCATCGTAATAGCATCACTGACCACTGTATCCTGGGATATTTTCAGAATCACATAATCATCAGGTGATTTTAGTCCAAATATTGTTACAATGAACATTCTTCTCTTTTGTTTACCGACTGTGGACACAAGGTTGGTACTCTGCAAAAGAAAGCAGGTGTAAATAGATACAGTTATATTTAGAACTAGAATTGGCCAATCTTATTAGGTAACCACACACATGCACACACACACACACACATATGTAGCACTATGAGCGTACCCCCTCTGTACAAAAATGACAGAAAAATAATTATGCTTCGCTAGTGTTCACACTATATATTCATATTCATATAAAATAACATCTTAGTCAGTGCGAATTGAGAAAAGAGAAGAAATAAGAAAGAAAGTAAACGTCTCAAACCGGAAAGTTAAAAAAAAAGGAAGTATGAAATTTATACATTTATTAAGACAATTTACAAGTTAGAAAATGATTTAAAAACCGTTTGATGCGCGATGCTTGTCTGGTGTTCTCCCAGGCACTTTTGTATACATCTGAACTGTCATGGCCGACGTCAGTTCCAAGAGCAGATAACTCTGCTCTTTCATGGGGTGCTAGGGAGATAACTCTGCATTGCATATTATTTTAGGCCCAACAATAATTCATCATCATCATCATCATGGATTTTGTTATGATGTGATTGTGATGTACCCTATTTCGGGACTAGATGGACTCTCCAAAGACTATAAATACAGTTATGACGAAGTGTCGTAACAGTTATGGTGGCAGTTATTGGTGGCAGTCATAGTCACAGTATCGGACGCAGACGTTCTGTAACTATTCTGTACTTCTGTATATACACTCTTGTAAATGTACCACCGTGTTGTCTAAATTATTATCGGCCTTTCAAGGTCATAGCAGATTTAATGTCTGTTTTACATCTGTTTTACTGGCAAAACCAATAACAATATAACCCTAGTTGGAATCGAACTGTCAACCGTTGGATTTACAGCCGACCTCTTTCATACCTGCATCATTACAAAACTAAAGAAATAGTTACTGTTACTGAGATTGGAAAATAAGGAAACTGTGTTGCCTACCTCTTTGACACCTTCTATTTTAGTGCCGTCTGAGAATTCCTTGACTTTGGACAGAATGGAACGTCGTTTTCCTGAAGCCTCGTAGTTCGGGTCAGGGTTGTTGGCTTGGTCAAGCTGGTCTTCTTCTAATTTGGAATAAATGAACAAAGTACCTAGCTCTGTTGATTGGTTCAAAGGGTTGCGTAATCTCACGTGTCGATAACCTTAAAGAAAATTCACAAAATAAGTAAAATAGTTTATCGTTGCCTGGGATTAATATAATCTAACATAAAGTCTAAAGAATATTAGTATATGGAATACTGGATAAGCATAGCAACAGACTAGTAAAAATAAGGACATAAACAGCACTAAAGCAGAACCATAATATTTCAATCGGTTCATACGACCGTGGATTTTCAAAGTCAGACCCAGATAATATTTAATTAAACGCATTAAACTTTTCTGTTGACTAACCAATTTTCATTTGTTATTGCTGCACTGTGTTATTGGCAATATAATTTTTTTTTCGTAACTTAGTTCACCCCAAACAAGGCAAGTTGCCACTGTAGACGTAAGGGGCTACTGAGAATTAGAGTGAAAGTTTTGGGGGTCATCCTAAATTGGGAGCTGAGCAGCGAGATGCTTGTTCACATTAGTTTTAAATTTCTGCATATCGGTACAGTCGAGGAAACAGGGAGCAGGGAGGGTGTTCCAAGGCTGATAGCTCGAGGAAAGAAGCTATTGGAGTTGAAGGCTCTCTGGTATCTGAGGACCTCCACAGTGAATGGATGTGATTTAGCTGATTGTCAGGTTGGTCGAGTGTATTTACGCCAAGGGTGCACCAGAGCAGCAAGTTCATCGGAGCACATTCCATTGAAGCAAGCACAAGGACACAACATTGCGACAATAGGACAGGGGCTGGAGCTTGGTGGACAGCGAGGGATCTATTAGATTAGAGACTCTTTTCTGGACCTTGTCTAAGAGGGAGAGACTGGTGGCTGGTGCACTAGCCCAGATGTGACAACAATACTTCATGCATAGGCGGATGGTGGGTTTGTAGGGATATAGGATACTGTCGGGTGTGAGAAGTTTTCTAGCATGGTAACGTACTTAGATATAATTTATTTAAACTATAACTTAGTTCGGCCTAGACAACTATTAATATGAAACAGTTTGGAATAATCATCTAAAAATACAAATTAGCAAAATATTAAAAATAACAAGTAAGATCTCCTCGGAATGACTATACACTAGCTCAAAAAATGAAATGGTGCACTTTCTCCTCGTTAGCTTACCACAAATAACTACACAAAGCTGTATATTCCACCACATCAGATGCATTCTGGTCCTTAAATCCAACAAAACGAAGCAAAGATCAAAAGAAAAATAAACAATTGGGAAGGGGAAATTCTTCTTCTTTACTGCTTTACTAAGTCAACGTTTGAGGACCTTAAAAGAAAAGAACCTTAAATAAACACTCGGATATCTATGCATGTTCTTTCTCGCCTAGATTTATCTCCCTTTCCTCGGCCCTCTTTCTTGTAAGGGATTTTTTAGCCTCGACACCGGACGAGCGACTTTCCAGTGTTCTGTCCCCTCTCTCTTAGCTGCTTAGTCGCGGACCTTCATGGAGGAATTTCTATCCACTTAAATATCCTTATATTTTAGGCTTTTACCTTTTTCGACGAATAATAAAACCTGGGTTTAAACTACACTATGCCTCAGTGTCTTGTTTGTCGATAAGAGTTGAGGCTAGCTGTCCAACGGTTACACGCAGCCATAAGACAGCATAATGTATCTTATAAAGAAATCAAGTGTTAACCCAAAGAAGGGACCCCTTGATCTCTGAGAACTAACTAAAGTAAAATGAAAAAAAAACAAAAACAAAACAAAAAGACAAGGGGGAAAACTCATTTTAATTTGACCAATATAATTGAAGTTGTCTACCTTAATTTAAAAAATGTACAAACAAATAGAAATGAACACCTAAAATGACACCACTGCATTCTGGTTGTCAATATAATGTATTGTTTGGATTAAGAGTGTGACTATGTTTGAATGTGAAGGTTGTGAACAAGTTGGGATTAACAGGAATACAACATATATACATCATTTTCAAACCAGACTATCGTCATCATCTTACCTGGGCGCAGATGCTTAAGTAGTAATATTCTTTGGGACACCATGTGACCTGTACTGGTGTCAATGACAATGAAACGAAGGAAGGCAAGGTCAACAAACATTATCTGCAGAGAGAACAATGGTTAGAATTGAATTAGTATTGAAATAAACACAGGTAAACTAAAATATAAAATCTGAGTTTTAAGTTTTAGCAAGAATATATACAAATCGTTCGATTGATTTATAAAGATATTGAGAGCAGAGTTATTTCCCTTAGACAAAATTGGTCAACACGTAAGATGTCATTGTGACTGTTAGATTTTTGGTACTCTCACACCCATCCCATGATCCAGATTCAAAACAGGATTTCAATCTTTTGCTAGTGTTTGGCTTTGAACAGACAGCACATGTCTTTTCCTGTCTACATTACTGTAAAGGACACCATCCAGGGAATGCAAGTTTTTACACAATCTTTAAATAATTGTACTCTTTGTTTAGTACTCATTTATCACTCTTTAGGTGTAATTTTTATGAATTACATACCTTTTTTTATACTTTTTTTAGGTTTGCCCCAGACAAACTGTTAATAAACTAAATGTTATTTTATCCACACATGCGTATTATAAGCAATAATACACAATAAATAATGGTTGGCCACACACACAAAGAATAATTACATTAATTGCAGTTAAACTGTGATAGAATTGAATATCAAATATTCCAATTTTACGAAGAGTCATTGTCTTATTGCTAAATGAATCAGGCGTGAATGACAAGCAACAGCTTTATGTATACATTCTATGAAACAGACATTAAATGTTTTTCTTATATACATGAACACAATATTGAATATTTACATCCGGAGGAAGCACCTGTTTGATATAGATGATAATAACTGTAATAATAACAACAAAAAAACATTTCTAGAGCCAGTCCAAATGAATTTGAGAATATTATGGAAGGCTTTCTCCCCCCCTCTCTCTCTCTCTCTCTCTCTATATATATATATTTTTTTTTTTTTTCAAATAATATTTTTATTTCTAGGCATATTTTTATATACTTTATTATAAACTTTTTATCTTTTAATCATTTTAACTTTTCATTAATTTAAACTATATCTCGTTTTCTTTAAAATGAAATAAACATCATCAGTATTGTATATTTTTTCTTTACTTTTTACTTAATTTTTTACTTATGTTTTTCTTAATTTTTCTTATTTTAATTGGATTATTTTCTATTTTTCTATTTTTTTCCATCCTGATTGATCCTATATTGTGAATATTTTAAATATTTAATTTGTTATTTGATTTGCTGTTATTTTGCGGTTTCTAAAGTTTTTCAGTTCCATACCTTTTTAGGCTGCCGGATGGAAAACTACGCAGTTACATTTTGAGAGGTTTTGTCTCCTGTATTATCTGAATATATGTTTATTTTTTTTAGATAGTACTGGAACCTGATGATTTATTATAAGTCTTCTGTGTGTGATGTGATAAACGGTGCTGACGAGGAGACGATTTGGAGTCTTCAGAACAATAATACTGAATAAACTTTTTCCAAATTGTATTGGAAACGATCGTACGTCATATAATTCGTTGGTTTTGAATTCTCGGAACAATGTTCAAATTTTGTTGATCTCAACTCACTTCATGACATTATTTCCCTGAGGGTCTGATTTGTAATATTTTAATATTTGTAATATATTAAATATAATATATTAAATATAATATATTAAATATAAAAATATTTGTAATATTTGTAATATTTGTAATATTTTATTTGTAATATTTTAACAGACAAACAAATTAACAGACAAACAAAATAATGAATTAACACACACATTTGCAAAGGTGATAGAAAAACGTTACCTGGAAATTAAAGGCGTCATTCCAGATTGGGTTTAAGGCATTGCGTTGAACTACTTTAGTTTTGTGTTTAGCACAGTCGACAGGAATGCCGATTATTTCCACCTCAACCTGAGTGTTGGCACTTAAAGTTGGATTCACATATTGGCCGGATATCAACTGCAACAACAACAACAACAACAATTATAATAATAATAATAATAATAATAATAATAATAATAATAATAATAATAATAATAAAAGTCGTTTACAATGGTTATCGAAAAGTGGTGGAGAGTACTGGAAATCTGGAGAGGCTTGTTGTCACTCAGACCGGTCATTATCAGTGATTTGTGTAAGAACTCCTAGTGAGTACAAATAATAATTAAAAAATAGTCGTGAAGGGTCAAGTAGGGTAGAAAGACCGAGGAGGGAGAGAACCATCCAAACCTCCACTGAAAGGGCACCGAAAGTACTAGCATCCTAAGGAGGCTTATTGGCACTCAGATTCCAGAGAAGACCAACGGCCATTGTCAGCAAGAACTCAGAGGGATTTGAAATGGTTATTGAAAGAAGCAGATCATACTGAAACATTAGTCAGTCAAATCGTAGACAACATCCAAGGAGGCTTATTGGCACTCAGATTCCAGAGAAGACCAACGGCCATTGTCAGCAAGAACTCAGAGGGATTTGAAATGGTTATTGAAAGAAGCAGATCATACTGAAACATTAGTCAGTCAAATCGTAGACAACATGCATATAAATTTGAATATATGAGAACACGAACCATCACCCATAACAGCAAACGGAAAAGTAACTGTATTCTATGACGAGGTTATACAGGCCAGCAGATACATAAAAGATAAGGTTGTCAAACCAGACATTTTAATATGGAACAAAATCGAAAATCTGCCCTGATTATTGATGTAGCTGTCTCTAACGACTACGAACTAAATAGAGCCGAACGTGAAAAAATAACCAAGTACCAACACCTAAAATTGACCTAAAAACAACTTCGTCATTAAAAGAAATTAATATTATACAAGTTGTGGTTAGGGCAACTGGATTGCTCGAACAAAACCTGAAAAATACCTTGAATCAATACCTGATAAGCCAAACTCGTGTGAAATTCAAAAAGCGGTCATAAGAGACACATCAATCTTGAAAATAATCCTCCAGATAAAAATACAAACCATCAAAATGAAACCGTGTGCTAGCCACAGGTTGAGCCCCTTGATATCTGAAAATTAACTTTAAGAAAATTAAAAAAAGAGAGTTAACCGTTATCAGAGAGAGTTTCAATTCTTACTAGAGACCATTCTTAGATGTCTAAGGTATTTCTGCACAAGAGTTTGTCAGTGTCAGGAAACCTTGACATGTGGTTACTTCACCCTACATTTAAACCCTGACCAAATATTCAAAATAACATAGAATTTAAAGCTCCAATAAGATCCAATCGGTATGACTATACACTGGCTCATATGAGAAAAGTAATGGTACACCCTTTCCTAGTGATACTCCACCAGACCAGACCAATTCTGGTCCTGGAATCCAGCAAAAGCAAGCAAAGATCACAAGTAAAAATAAACTATAATCTACTAAAGTGGTTCATTGGGGATCAGAAAATTATTCAGTGTTTCTCCATGGTTACATCCATATAAAATATTGCTGTTAAAAAGAAAATAACAAGAAACCTTTATGAAATACTTTCTTGTAATGAAAAAAAAATGTCGTTCACCAGAATTTACGGAATTTAAGCCAGTAATTTTGTTTTTATTTACGAAATTCTACTTTTATCCGTAGCCGGAATTTCGCTGCCATTATCTTCGTCATTATGAATTTCGTAACTGCTAAACTCCCCTTAATATACCTCTTCATAAATAGAGATTTAAAATGGCGTCAAAATATAAAAAAAACTCACTACTACTACTACTACTACTACTACTACTACTACTACTACTACTAATAATAATAATAATAATAATTAATTCCCTTTTTTGTTATTAAACATCTACTGGCTAATTTTCAGCGAATTTTTGTGTACGCTAATATTTTTCAACAGATATTAAGTATTTCATATAATTATCCTGTTAATTCTATTTATAAGTGCAATATTTCATATGGGTGTAACCATGGTTTAACAACAATTATTCTTATTCTTAAATGTTTTACCAACTCAAGGTTTGAGAAATAGAGAAGAACCTTAAATAAACACTTGGATATCTATGTAACTAATAAAGAAAGCAATTGTTAACCATAGGAAAGGACAGGCCCTTTCTTTCTGAGAGCTAACTGTAAAAAAAAAACGAACATTTAATGTATGCATATTATATATATCTAAGTCATAGAGCATGTATATATATAAGTTTGGGACAGAGTCAATTAGGCGTGGTCAGTACTTGTATAGATGATAATTGCAGAATTACTTTGTGTAAACTAATCAACCCACTTGTTTAAATGGGCACCAAGCTAGCTGGAAATGGATCTGGAGGCAGACTTGCATCCTTTCACAGAAGTTGTTCCGGCCATTAGCTCCACTTGATGCTAGAAAAACCGAAGATAAGAACTGCATGTGTTCTACAGAATGCGTAGAGAAAATATTGATGATGTATAACAATAATGGAAAAATAAATGGTTAAGTTAAGCCACATGTATTTTTTATTATTGTTATAAAGCTCTATCCGAGAAGATATCAAGCCCTTTGTGCGTGCAACGCCTTGATTTGGCTTGCTTTCTATTTTGAAAAGTTAATTGTCATGTGTTTATATATATATATATATATATATATATATATATATATATATATATATATATATATACATACTTATTTCTTTCTTTCTACTGTTTATTACACTGACTATTTTTTCCCAAATTGCGTTCTTTGTATACATTTGAAAACTTTTCTGTTTTTAATTAAAGTTCTGCTACCAATTGATGATGATTGTATTTTAACAATCGAAATATTTTGGTAGAACTATTCAATATGTGTTTTTGAGTTCATTTTTGCTAGTTGTTGATGGTCTTATCCTTTATTAAATTTTTATTTTTACATATATATATATATATATATATATATATATATAAACATTAATCAAGTCCTAATTAATAATTAATTTCCCAATTATATTGTAGACAAACAAATACAATTAATGATTAGAAACTTAAACAATACTAATAATAATCAGCTAAATAATTCCCACTACATAAATCTATTCTACTGTAACCAAATGCATTCGAACTTTACATTGGATGAAAAAGCTATTAAAAATATAATACATCGCTACATATCCCCCATCAACTCTGATGATAAAATAAGATTCATCATTTATTACAAAAAAAAATGAAAATAACACTTCTCAGACCCAAAATACATTAGGAAGAACCAATGTAATATATCAGTTTCAATGCCTATGGGAGAATGTATCTCTGACAATAATAACACCAATTCTTACATCGGTTTCGCAACTACAACACTTTCCCGAAGATTAACCTTACACCTCTCTGACACTAGCTCCATTTGCCAACACCTAAAAAAACATGACTGCCCTCCTTCTCAATATAGACACATACTAGTTAACAATACTAAAATAATACACCACAATACGAACACCAAAAGATTAAACATTCTTGAAACCCTCTACATAAAAACTAAACATCCCACAATCAATAATGTGAATTACGAAACTAGACACAATATTTTAAAGTGTCTAGCATAGTAATAAACGTTACCAAATTCTCATCCATTAAGCAATTATACGTTTGAATCTTGAACGCGCTCAGAACGTAATCAAATTCTTAACGGTGATGCAATCAAACTTTTGAATCTTGCACGCTCTTAGAACGTAATCACGTTCTCATGTGACATCTCAATATTATAGACTCTCGTTTTAAGTTGTAAATTACTAGCCGTTATTATAATAAAAAAATCTCAACAGTAACGGCATATTTAAAAAAAACCAAAACTAACACAGCCTGAAGATAATTTGACGAATCAAATCGAAAGTACTCGCAAAAAGGGCAGAAAATAGAACAAGAAACACATGGAACTTTCTATATAGCAATTTGACCGAAACACTGATTTGACCATTCAAAAAATTGAAAAAAAATAAAAACAGCCGTATCAAGCAAAAACACTCCGTGTTTTTTAATAATGTTTGCCTAAATGAAAATATGCTGCCTAAATACACACACACACACACACACACACACATATATATATATATATATATATATATATATATATATATATATATATCAATAGATAAAGTGAAAGAATAGAATAAGGTGCGAATCAAATTTTATTACAGTTCAATGTTCAGGCAAAGTTCTTTAAAGTCCTTAACTCATGAGTTTTCAAAAAAAATCTTCTCCTCAGATGACCATTACCGCAATGACATTACTGTAGGTAATTAAAAATCAAAGAGGTTGATTAAGCCTGGAGCTATTTTAAGATTGTTGACGTGGATGAACTGTATAGGTTTATAAAAGTATGTTTTGGGCCGATATATTTGATGTTTTATATACCTTTATGTATTTTTCTATATATATTTTTTATATATTTTCAATGTTTAATTTTTATTACCTGCAGTAATGTCATTGCGGTAATGGTCCTCTGAGGAGAAGATTTTCTTTGAAAACTCATGAGTTAAGGACTTTAAAGAACTTTGCCTGAACATTGAACTGTAATAAAATTTGATTCGCACCTTATTCTATTCTTTCATTTCATCTATTGCTATTAATGCTCTATCCAGTATATTGAACTTTATCTTTATCCGGATGCTCACTAATTAAAGATATTAGTTGCCTCTTATTTCTTTTGTTGTATTAACTATATATATATATATATATATATATATATATACAGGGTGGGCCAAAATAAGGGTCCTATCTTTAACTTTGAATAACTTGAATTTGAATAACTTCCACAAAATAAAAGTTAAACTCACCAAACTTTATGTGTGTGTAGACTGACCCTTCCGAGATTTTTTGAAATAAACAAAACAAATTTTAGCCGAAAAACACTTCTTAAAACTTACAAAAACTAAAGTATTGTTTTTTACACTGTTTTGAGTTTTTTAAGCAAAAAATAATGTTTTCTAAATGAGGGTACGTTCCTTAGGGCTAATACGGCTCATACTTGCTTCGGAAGGGGTCCTTTACTATGAAAAAAAAATCAAAAAAAAATCAATAAATAAAAAAGTTATGAATTTTTAAAAATAGGACCCTTATTTTTGCCCACCCTATATATATATATATAGTAGAGATGACAACAGAAGCTGAAGAGAGCCGGATGGCTAAGACTTTCCGTGCTTGAAACCGACGGTACAAATGTTGTACTAATTTTTCTGTACAAAAATAAATAAATATATATATATATATATATATATATATATATATATATATATAAACAAAATTATGCTACAATCTAGTGACCAAGATTTTATTCACTTTACTCATCATCTTTTCCAAACAAGAACTTCGGTATATTTCACTATATAAGGACCTTTTCACTCAGAGAAGTATATCCGTCATTTGTATGTCAATCCCGGATCTTTCCTCAATGGACTCTTTAGAAACCAATAAAGTTCTCATTCAAAAAAAAAAGAAAAAAAAAATGCCGCAAGCAAGAATCTAAAAAAAGCAAACAACTCCCATTGATTACGTCTCCACTCAAGGAGAGACTTAAAAATCGTTACCCATAAAGAGCAGCCATCTTGTTTTATGAAAAGATACGCACAATATTGACCGAGAAATAAAAAACTGCTAGAAGAGTTAATAGTTAATTGATTGAAAGTAACAAATTGTTTTTTAATTCCTTAATCAATATACAAATTATAATCATTGTATAAAATATGGAAATTGGAGTTAAATTAAAGAGAGCTACATTTCAAAATATAGATATACGAAACTACATGGCATTAAAGAGAGAAAAGCATTAAATGCAGAGTTTAAGGCGTCTCTCTCTCTCTCTCTCTATATATATATATATATATACATTATATATATATATATATATACATTATATATATATATATAATTATTTTATTAAAAAATTATATATATATATATATAATTTTTTAATAAAATAATTATTTAATAATAATATATTAAATATATAGTTAATAATTACTGATTGATTAATAATACACAAAGGCAAATCCAATTTATGCTTTGTGATTTTTTCTTCATTTTTCTTCATCCTGAGGAACTCTTACAAATAAAGACGAAACGTTAACACATAAAAAATATACTTTTTCGCTTTCCTTTTTCATTTTCCATTATGTCGGATTATTTTATCCCTATATTTATTCATATGTATATATATATATATATATATATATATATATATATATATATATATATATATATATATATATATATATATGTATATGTATATGTATATATATATGTATATGTATATATATATATATATATATATATATATATATATATATATATATTAACAGATTCTTTGTGGTACATAATGTTATCAAACTTTTAAACAGAATGAACGGAGTCATAGCGAAGTCGAGGGCAATATCACATGAAGAAAAAAAAGAGGAAAACTATTCTTATATATTTGATAGTCAGAAGACATTCGACTAAAAACCTTTAAAAGAATAAAAAAAGTTCGACTAAAATCCAAGGTACCTTTCGACCGACATATTTTCAAATGAAACGTCAGCGAATATCGTTTAAAAAGAGCAACGTGGAGAGAAAAAAAAAGAGAGATTGAATATCGCCATTATAAACAGAAAAGGCAATAACTGAACGTGATAGACACGAAGTCTTTTTTTTGAGAGGTCTCTAAATAGATCGAATTTGTGAGACAACTCTTTCTGCCTACAGAGCGACGGTGTTCGCATGGTAACACTCACGGCCTTCAAAACCGTAAGATGGTGTTTGGAACGGGCCTTGTGTACAATGCGAAAACACCTCACCGCACTTTTTATTATCATACAAGTGCTGTCCAATGGATGACTCGTGGACTTGTGAGCGTCAGGATGTGCTCTTTAAACGCCCGGGTGTTCTTTGTAGAGACCCGGATACGTCCGTCGATATATTACTCTTTACGACACGTGATCTGCGAAAACATGCAGGGATGTGCTGGGCCACTCTTATTTCCAAGCGTTGAAGATTACAACCAACATAGCCAGCTTCACACTGACATTTGAATTTGTATATTATCAAACTTTTTTGTAGTGTAGGAAGTACATCTTTCTGAAATGCTGGGGAGGCAGTTCTAGTATCCAATACCACACGGGGCTGTACTGCATAAAAACAACGAGATACAACCGATGAAATTTTATCTGAAAATCCTTTACTAGGAGAACCAATAAAAAGAAGTTTCAAATCGACGGGACATTTGAGTGGATCAAATAAAATGTTGGCATTAAATTTCGCAAGTTTTCGATGAATACATTTGGAAATTAGGCCCTCGGGTAAACCATTGTTAGTAAGAATATCAGTTGTCCTTCTTAGCTCATCCGCAATTTTACTCTCAGTGCAAACCATAAGCGCGCGGTGAACAAGTGCTTTGACTAAACTGATCTTTCTACTCACGGGGACAAAAGAATCCCATATACTTCGGTTTCCTATATATAGTTGTAGTGAATTTGTTCCCCGTCCTTTCCACTAAAACGCACAGAAATGGTAAAGAGTCATTCTGCTCTTCCTCCATGGTGAACTGTAGTGGTGGGTGGAGAAAATTCATTTTCAGGAAAAAATCCCCTTGTTACGGGACGCAAAAATTACAAAAGTATCGTCCACGTAACGCTAATAACAAAAGGGTCTAGAAACCCGAGTAAACGGCAAAGATTCCTGAAAACCTAGGAAGATATTCGCTACGATAGCACCCAAAGGACTCTGCATCGCCACCCCATCAACCTGCCGATACATTGTATTGTTAAAACTGAAACTGACCGACTTAGTGGCCAGTTCTATGAGACCCGGAAAGGCGGGTGGGGTTAGGGTTAATGTGCTACGATAAAGCATGTCAAAATCGTTTTTGCAAATTATGCCGATGTTCAACCCCTCACACAATTTTTTTTCCTTCCACGTTGCTCTTTTTAAACGACGTTTCCCTTGAAAATATGTCGGTCGAAAGGTTTTAGTTCGCTAGTTTAAATCGAAATTTTTAATTCTTTTAACGGTTTTTAGTCGAATGTCTTCTGACTATCAAATATAGAAGTATAGTTTTCCTCTTTTTTTCTTCATATGATATTGCCCTCGACTTCGCTATGACTCCGTTTATTGTGTTTAAAATCTTGATTATATATATATATATATATATATATATATATATATATATATATATATATATATATATATATATGGGAAATGAAAAAGGAAACACCAAAAAATGTTTTTTTTATGTATTCATCAACGTTTCGTCTTTATCTGTAAGACTTCCTCAGGATGATAATTTTAAGAAAAATGTCATGCAAGTACATGAAAATATTGGGTTGACATGATGGGTTAATGAGAAGAAGTGGTAGCCACTACTAGGAGCGCAGGACCGAGGTCTGGGCTGAGAGAAGTCGGTGGCGGGGAATGAAAAAAAAAACCCTCATCCTTCCTTTTTCATATATATATATATATATATATATATATATATATATATATGGGAAAATGAAAAAGGAAAACCAAAAAAATGAATTTTTTTATGTGTGCATCAACGTTTCGTCTTTATTTATAAGACTTCACCAGGATGATAATATAAAGAAAAATGTCCGTACTTGGTGACGTCCATCCTACTGTTTTCTCCAGTAGTGGCTATTATTTTCTTCCTTTTTCCCAATATGTCAACCCTATATGTGTTTGTACTTGCCTGAGATTTTTCTTTATATTATACTCCTGATGAACTCTTATAAATAAAGACGAAACGTTGATGTACACATAAAAACATCCATTTTTTTGGTTTTCCTTTTTCATTTTCCCATCACGTCGGATTACCTTCACCCTTCTCTTCCCATATATATATATATATATATATATATATATATATATATATATATATATATATATATATATATATATATATATATATATATGTGTGTGTGTGTGTGTGTAGAGAGAGAGAGAGAGAGAGAGAGAGAGAGAAAGAGAGAGAGAGAGAGAGAGAGAAAGAGAGAGAGAGAAAGAGAGAGAGATAGGAATATGTAATAAACAAAGAATAACTGAAATAGAACAGGATCAATTAACAGAAAATCATGTTTCTTTAGATTTGATATTTCGTTTCAGTTATGAATCTTTGTCAAGAATACCATTTATGTAACAGAGTCAGATTAAATATACAAAAAGTTTAAAGTGCTGGTGATATCGAGAAACGCTCAAGTAATGTATTGAGATGGGAAGGCAGTGAGGCTGGTCAGCTGATAGAACGTCGAGTGTGTGAAAGATGATTGGTGGAAGATTAAGTAGTGGCTGTATAGAGGAAAGGGTGCGTATAAGCGGGTGGGTGAAAAAAGGAAGTGAGAAGAAATATAATAGTAGGTCGTTGAAGGACGAGAAGAAGGTGAGAAAGGAAAACAGGGAAGAGAAAAGAAAGAAGAAAGAGACAATAACTAAGAAAAAGTATAGTTGAAAGGAGTGGAAATTAATGGGGTTGGACGTAGGGGACGAGGAAGGTTTTAGCAAGTAAATGATGGGTGAAAGTCAGTGGAGTGTGAAATTAAGGTACTGGACGTTTATCCCAAACTAAAGTCTATATTTTATTATGATACTTTTAACTACGGGCAGTGCTATTTAAAAGAATCTCGATCTTTGTTTTATGTGGTCTTTTTAAATGAAAGACTTCAATAAGTCGTCTTAGCTTATCTTTGATTATCAAAGATTTTTTTGCATTGGACTTGTGGTTTCATGACTGCAACATGGTTTACAGCGTCTCCTAAAAAGAACTTATGAGAAGAACATAGCCATAAAACTAGTCAACACTAAGAATTAATTGGTCTCCACGAATTTAATACACAAAATCTTTCATGATAAAAATTGCACACACACCCATTATATATATATATATATATATATATATATAGTCTCGGAAGTTTCTCAACCATTAAAACTATATTAAAAAAAACAACAACAAAAAACTTATAGTCCCAAGTCTTCCAGTGGAAAATCACTCATGTAAGTCAATTTATTATTTACAGTTATTATATTAGTTTATTTCTAACACTATTTTAAGGGATCATCAGTTGTTTACCATGAAAAACTGTTTCGGGAAATATACATATATATATATATATATATATATATATATATATATATATATATATATATATATATATATATATATATTAAATGTTGAATTATATAACGATAATTGAATTATCGTTTAATAATAATAATCTATCGTGATAGTGTAATTAATAGAGCAATTTATTTTAGAGGTAAAGGATGAGAATAAAGAATTGTAAAGATACAATATTTATTAAAACATCAAAAGTTCAGAGCAAGGAGCCTCATATCCTTAATCTATGGATTTTCAAAGATAAATTCTTCTCATCAGAGGATGGGGAAGCCGATAATGTAGTTGCAAGTATTATCCATCTCCTCAGTTTATAACAACGGTTTATTCGGTTCTGACTTGAAAACTATCGGATCTGTATATATATCTATAACCTGCCGATATTCGTTTCAACCAGGAAGCGATGGTTGTTCGAAATCCTAAATATTTTATATATACCGAACTATAACAGACAAAAATCAATCTGAACCCTACGAAACGAACAATTCCAGCACCAAATTGATACTAATGCACAAACGGGATAAAATGGAAGTTACCAATTACCGTGGACCACCAGCATCTTACAAAAACATTTGGATTCCTGAACAATTTGAGTATTGCTTTCTTTTTCAAGCATTTATTTCCAAATTCAGATGCTTTTATTTTTATTTTTATTTTATTTTGTCCTGACGTGTTTTTAGATAACATCCACCCTGATTTTACGCTCCCACCTCAACATAAGACTCTTCACCTTTGGCCTTTATTTTGTTCTTTATTTCTACTTTGTTTTACTTTATATACAATTTTCAAAGTTAAGTGTTGCCGATAATATTTACAACTACATTATCGGCTTTGCCATCCTCTGATGAGAAGAATTTATCTTTGAAAATCCATGGATTAAGGATATGAGGCTCCTTGCTCTGAACTTTTGATGTTTTAATAAATATTGTATCTTTACAATTCTTTATTCTCATCCTTTACCTCTAATATATATATATATATATATATATATATATATATATATATATATATATATATATATATATATATATAATCTTAAGGCTACTAATACTTACATGAAGTGTGAGCACTGTGGCATGGAGACCGTCAAACTCTTTATCAAAAGGATTGAATCGGTCGTGCATTACATGGTTTTTATCCCACATGACATCTGGTTTGAGGACAAGGCCACATCTATTGTTCTGCTCAAATAATGTTGCGTTTAGCGCCGTAGCCATGTCTGAAGAAGAAAAGAAAAAGAAAGAATAATGAAATCGTTCAGGTTATTGATAAGAGGTTGCAACAACCAAACATTGACCTCGATTATTTTACATCATTGATATAAGCGAGTTTTGAATAGCCTAAAAGCAGAGGAACATGGAATGATTTTACAAGAGGTAAAGTAATTTTTGCCTAAAAATCAGCATGTTGCTTTTTTACCAGGGCTTCGACCACATCAACAGGAAGCAAATCACTATACAATTTAATAGGGTATATCAATGAATTTATTTACATCTTTCAGAATGTTGTCATCATCTTAGTTATTTTTATGTCTGACTTGTCCGCTAAGTTTAAGTCATGAATGTCCAACAGTCTTTGTTTTATTGTCGTTCAATGATAAATACACCTGGACATGACGTGCAAAATTGGCAAAAACTCAGGCACACTATTCTCTTGGTAGTGCCCTGAATTTGGCTTCATTATTATGGGGATTGTTTTGAGATAACCCCACAGATAAAAATTTAGGGAGGTTTGGTCCTGTGAGTGTGAAGCCAATTAAGATATACACACACAGAAACACACACATACACATGCACATATCTACAGATACACACCTATATATAGTTATATTCTGTGGACGGTTTTGATAGACATCATTTTTAAAACTCATTCAAACTATCGCTAAAGTGTTCCTGAATATCATTGAATGGCGATAAATCAAAGACTGTTCGACATTCTTTACTGAAACTTGATGGACAAGTCAGGCATAGACTGAAGATTCCTTGTACCAAATATGGTTGGATTGCAAAACGTTTTCTGAATTTTATTAGCGATTCCATGGGTGGTGATTTATTTTTATTAGGTTATTTCACCAGGGGTTACACTCATAATTTCTTGGTAGCACCCACTTTAAAATATCTCTTAAGACACGCATTTATACACTTTGTCATGTGTTCAATAGAGCCACTTTTTCGGATTTATAAACGTCTCGTATGATTATTTACTGAAACTCATATTGCAAGTTCTATGTTTATATTGTAAGTAATTAGTTGTTACCATTTTTGGTAATATTTGGATTATTTGGACTATTTTTCTCATCCTCGATGTTATTCTCACAATGTTTCAGCTGATGTAAATTCTGACAATCTTCAGGTGCGTCTCGTCGAACTCGGGAATCTGTACGTAATTTCGATCGGCACCCTTTTATTTAATCCACGGAGGTAACTTTCTCTCGTCCAGTCAGCCAGGATCGAGTAGAAGTCTTAAGTAATTCGTAATTGTCTTTTTAGTACACTGAGGACTTGTGGAGCAACGCGTATAATTGCTAAGTGTAATCAGTTTTAAGTGACAGTCTTATAGGGGTTGAAGGTTCAATCCCTAGTACGGGCGATACTAAGAATACAATTACCAATTACGTGGATTAAATAAAGCGTCCCGTTCGAAATTCTGTACAGATTCATGAGTTCGACATACAGATTCATGAGTTTCACATACCGATTCATGATTTCGACATACAGATTCATGAGTTCGACATACAGATTCATGATTTCGACATACAGATTCATGAGTTTCACATGCCGATTCATGATTTCGACATACAGATTCATGAGTTCGACATACAGATTCATGAGTTTCACATACCGATTCATGATTTCGACATACAGATTCATGAGTTCGACATACAGATTCATGAGTTTCACATACCGATTCATGATTTCGACATACAGATTCATGAGTTCGACATACAGATTCATGATTTCGACATACAGATTCATGAGTTTCACATACCGATTCATGATTTCGACATACAGATTCATGAGTTCGACATACAAATTCATGAGTTTCACATACCGATTCATGATTTCGACATACAGATTCATGAGTTCGACATACAGATTCATGAGTTTGACATAAAGATTCATGAGTTCGACATACAAATTCATGAATTCGACATACAGATTCATGAGTTTCACATACAGATTCATGAGTTCCACATACAGATTCATGAATTCGACATACAGATTTTTGAGTTCGACATACAGATTCCCGTAATCGACGAGACACTGATGAAGAAGCTTCGGAGGTTACATCGACCGAAACGTTGTTAGAATAACATCCAAGATGAGACGAGTAGTTCGAATAATCCAAACAATACAAATTATCAAACATCATTTCAAACATTCCGAAACAGGTTTCCATTATTTTTTTGAATTATAGGATTATCAACCATTTTTTTCCTAATTATCGGTTTCCATGTTGTTTTAACATTTGTACTTTGCTTACTTAAGAATTCACAGTAACCTATCATATATTAATAAATAACTGATTATTTACTGTTCTGAGATATGTTAATGAAATACAATGAATTGTGGGCTAGTGATTCAAGCTATATTACCAATATATTTTAATTTATCGTTTCTCTGTGTCAGTGGTGCTGATTGGTCAAATTGCAACTTCATGTAAATAGGCTATATATATATATATATATATATATATATATATATATATATATATATATATGAAGTTGCAATTTGACCAATCAGCACCACTATATATTATATATGAATATTTTTAAAATTAAATATTCAAGTGTATTTACCAACAGACAACGTTGTTTTGGACTTACGTCTTCATCAGTGCAAAAAGTGATGGTTTAAGGCGGCCAGTCGGGTTAGAACGCAGTTCGTAGATTCAGAAGAGAATCACGATCCTACGTCCTAATCCATTAGGCCAACGGAAATCGTCACATGCATTACTCAAATTAAGATACATTTAAATCCAGCGGCAAGGTTCAAACGTTCCGAGACAAAAGAGTGCTTAAACACGCGCGCGTGTAAGCTTTGCTTCCATAGCTTAACGACCTCTTTTTTATGATTTACGACAGTTCGCGACAATTAAGATTTATTTATCTTAAAGGGGTACATTAATATGAATATTTTTTTTAATTAACTATCAAAGTGTATTTACCTACAGACAACGTTGTGTCGGACTTACGTTCTCTTGACGAGAACCATAACTTGCAAATTTGGAAATTACGGATCGTTTTTACATTTTGTCTTTTCCTGGATTACATATTATGCACTTTGATGTGTACATCATTTATCATTTTACCGAGGTATTTAACATTTGATGTACACTTGTAGTTTTTGTTTCGTTTTGATCGAACATAACCTTTTCGAGTCTTCTTAGTTATTGTTTTTTTCTATGTACAATTGAGAATGACCAAGAAATCCCGTACTGAGGAAAGACACCGTGTAAACAAATTGTGTGATATATTGTATAACTGAAAATAAACATCGTCTGGAAGCAGCTGTGAACGACTTGAATACCATTGTGTGTAATTTTTACTTATATATATATATATATATATATATATATATATATATATATATATATATATATATATATTTATAGATTCAAGGTGGCTATATGTACCAGGTTCGCGTCTTATGGCCGTCTGAAATTGTTACTTCCCTACGCTGATGAGAGCTAAAAGTTCAGAACGACGTCGTACGTAGGTAAAATATAAAAAAAATAATTTAATATTATATATATATATATATATATATATATATATATATATATATATATCGTTTCAGAAATTTTGAGATGAGGATTGATAATGTCTATTAGTCTCATTTTGGTTGTTATTTTCACAACGTCTTAGTCGATGTTAGCGTTTTTAGGTGCATAACATTTAGATTTGAGAATCTTTAGATAGATAGATAGATAGAGAAGTATTTTTATATATATATATATATATATATATATATAGAGAGAGAGAGAGAGAGAGACAGACAGACAGACACACAGACGCACAGACACACAGACAGACAGACAGAGGGTTATGTATTCAAAATTGACGACGTGTAGAGATAGAGGTTTTGAATGAAGTATATTACACACACGTTTTAGTTCCTTCCATTTTATTTTCCATTAATGCATTTCAACTCACCTTCTGTTTGGTAATTAAGAGCAACCATTTGAATCCCAAATATCCAGAACTGCATTGGATTAAAATTGGAGGAATCGATTCTTACGCCTGCAGGATACGTCCTCATCAGCTGTCTTTCTGTGTGATTATGGATCGTTAAGGCCAACAATTAACAAAGAACTTACGATTTCAGGTGAGAAAAATCACAAACAATTATGAAATTTTGATGCTTACAACATTTAAAATAGCTAATATGAACCACTTGTGGTTTCTGTACGGAGTCATATGGTCGTTATAACACAGGAAGAAAAACTGCAAGTTGGCCTTTTGGCTAAGATCAAAGTGTAGTATCTGTTCCGATGGATACTGCACTTCATAGATCGGTATTGTCTTGGCCTTCGGGGCTTGATTTCCGCCGGTCTATGGGTCTGATCTGTCCTGTGCAGTTCTAGGAGGTCCACCCTCCCAGGCTTTACCTCCCCTCTTTGGGGAGGAGTAAGTTAATTGCTTACTGCCTGAGGCGCCCCTACCGAGGAATGGCGACGGGGCTGCCCAGGCAATTTTTAATGGCCATAGCGCTCACCTTCTCGAGCGCTGGCTTTTCAAATCCCACTTTCCGACCTTGTGTCACATATTCCTATTGTGGGTAGGGGTTAAATAACGCCTTTTGGCTAAGATCAAAGTGTAGTATCTGTTCCGATGGATACTGCACTTCATAGATCGGTATTGTCTTGGCCTTCGGGGCTTGATTTCCGCCGGTCTATGGGTCTGATCTGTCCTGTGCAGTTCTAGGAGGTCCACCCTCCCAGGCTTTACCTCCCCTCTTTGGGGAGGAGTAAGTTAATTGCTTACTGCCTGAGGCGCCCCTACCGAGGAATGGCGACGGGGCTGCCCAGGCAATTTTTAATGGCCATAGCGCTCACCTTCTCGAGCGCTGGCTTTTCAAATCCCACTTTCCGACCTTGTGTCACATATTCCTATTGTGGGTAGGGGTTAAATAACGCCTTTTGGTCAAGATCAAAGTGTAGTATCTGTTCCGATGGATACTGCACCCCATAGACTGGTATTGTCTTGGCCTTCGGGGCTTGATTTACGCCGGTCTATGGGATTGTCCTGTGCAGTTCTAGGAGGTCCACCCTCCCAGGCTTTACCTCCCCTCTTTGGGGAGGAGTAAGTTAATTGCTTACTGCTTGAGGCGCCCCTACCGGGGAATGGCGACGGGGCTGCCCAGGCAATTTTTGATGGTCAGAGTACTCACCTCTCGGGCGCTGGCTTTTCAACCCCCACTTTCCGACCCGACCTTGGGTCACATCTTACTTGTGGGAGTAGGATAAAACTGGCCTTGTGCCTAACTCCTGGAGAGGAGTAAATAAAACCATGTGTTGTTGTTGTTGCCTCTATATCTCCAACATTAAAACAGGACATTGCTGACGGATATCTGGCTTTATTGAACTCTGAAATTACTCTGGTTGCTGGAGGTTTTCTCTGCTTCTTGAAGTTTGCCATCATCCTTGATATGGTAGCCAAAAAAACAAGCAGTTAAGCTGTTTTGCTGATCAAGGCTCCTGTCATACACGCTACAAAAGATTATCTCTTTTCAATCTCGGCTAGGTCACGCATTTTAACCCTAATTTTACTAAAATCTGAAAATGAATTACATAAAGTCTAGTCGATAACAAAAGAAAGAACATACAATGGATATAAACTCCCAAAATCAAATTTGGATCAATATTCTTGATATAATCAACCATTGAAATATCGGAGTAAAATTAAATATGGCGGGGTGCACGTTTGGTACAATTGCAGATAAGAACAATAGAAGCAGTAAAGATCGATGCAACAAAGCAATTTTGTACAAGAACATTTCTTTATTAACTCTTTTTCTAAAAACACATTATTTCAAAAATTATGGATCAGAAAATAATATTTCCTTCGAATGTAGAACCACCAGGAATTCTTTTCTTCAACTAACGGTATCCCCTTTGACCTTAGGTACAATCCACAGCCAGTTTTCACAATGACGCCGTAAAGCTTCGAAATACAGTGAACATTCAAAGAAAAGTAGCTCTAAAAAAATTCGTTGTCTCAACAAAAATAATAATAAAAACAATTTCAGCCAATCAAAAAGTTGGAAAATATAAACAAAGGCCTTTTGGGAAGTGGATATTTTTGGAGCTTGATTGGACACTAAATAAAACACTTGAACACTTTTACAAAGAGATGAGCTCAAATCTACCAAAGTGAACTGATGAAGAACGACTGTCATCATATAAACAGTCCTCAAATTGAGTCTCAAAACTTTGGGCTGTCGTGATATTAATTTATTCCTTCTTTCCGACAACGACATCTTCTTCTTCTACAAAAACGAGAAATTTTCAGAAAGAATACTGAATTTTAATTACTCATTCAAGCGGCTTCTCCTTCTTCATCGAGAATAAAAGAGACTTCTTGAAAGAAAATTTCTTCCACGTACAATATTCAATAAGTTAAAAAATAATTAATCTACTTTCCGCTGAAAAGCCATTCTTGTTATTTGTATACCAATGTGCAACCATTTTATATAGGTTCGGAGGCCAGTTGAGGATAAAGGTTAACGAGATTCTCTGTTGAACGAGTAACAACACCATAAGAGGAATTGAAACAATGCAACATTTGGTTATTTAAGAGGACGGCTAAACAAGCATGTGTTAACATTGGACTTGAAAACTACTATGTTGTAGTCAGCTGGGAAGCAGCTCCGTGGTATAATGTTACACAGATGAGAACTTTTAGGAAAGAAACTTTGTTCATGGAAGTTCCGTTTGGTTTTAGTTAAACAGAGGGATAAAGAAAGTTCTTTGAAGTGGTTGTAATTAGACGAGTTCTTGATGTGAATGTTTTACAGGGGGTAACTAGAGATTGAAGCTCAGTCGAGCACTTACAATGAAAATAAAGATAGAGTAAAGAAAATCTAACAACATCTCTTCTGTGAGAAAGGAGCTGTGAGAAAGGAGCTGTGAGAAAGGAACTGTGAGAAAGGAGCTGTGAGAAAGGAGATGTGAGAAAGGAGATGTGAAAAAGGAGCTGTGAGAAAGGAGCTGTGAGAAAGGAGCTGTGAGAAAGGAGCTGTGAGAAAGGAACTGTGAGAAAGGAATTGTGAGAAAGGAGCTGTGAGAAAGGAGCTGTGCGAAAGGAGCTGTGAGAAAGGAGCTGTGAGAAAGGAGCTGCGAGAAAGGAGCTGTGAGAAAGGAGCTGTGAGAAAGGAGCTGTGAGAAAGAAAAGAAATTTATTGGATGCCCAAACCTGTACTATTTTCCACTCTAATTTTTTATACTTAGTTTTTGCTTAAAAAACTTAGCATAAAAAAGTTTTTCTCAATAAAATAAACATTTTCGTACGGAGGATTTTGGAAGAAATCCTAATAACCTTTCTGACTTCGACGATTTGAATATGATATTTTTTACTTAGATGTGTGTGTATAAGCCGTTATACACCAGTGCCTTCGTCGTGAACCCAGGTTCTTGCTTGTCTGTGGATACGAAACCGCTCGGACGCCGATTTATAAAATAATATTTATTTTAAAACAAGATACAGTCACAGAAAACATCAGGCGTGTGTGTGTATGTGTGCGTGAGAGATAGATAGATAGATAGATAGATAGATAGATAGACGGATAGCTCGTCTCGCTAAATTTAGATAATGGCATGTTGGGACAGCGGCCCAGAGACGTCTGCTTGAAATCTCGTCAGCCAAAAACACAGAAAATCTCCCACTCCGGAAATCGGGTGATTTGGCGATTTTCGTCTGGGCTCACCTCTGACCTTTAAGGTGTCACTCAAACTTTTCCATTGAAACACGGCCCTTGTTATGTAACATGGCGATGACCGCTATGTCAACATGTCATAGCCGTACATTTATGTTAGATTCTGCACATATATACATTCAATATACGCGCATTGGTTTTCCGTGTGTGCATAGACGAGAGCGACGGCAACGGCGGTGATGTGTATGCCATTAATGGTAAATTAACGAATGTGTTTATTTTATCTGTGAGCCGTGGGACGGTGAAACAATCAGCATCAGCGTTAGTCCCACAGTATCAGAAGACTTCGCTTATATATATATATATATATATATATATATATATATATATATATATATATATATATATATATATGTAGGGGGGGGAGGTAAGATGCTCGTTCTACAGTTTTAGCAGTAGCAGCGCGTTTTAGAGCGTAATTGTGAATTTTCTTTTCATCAGTTTCCAGCAATAACATTTGTACGGACTACCCTTGTTTTTCCCCTTCGTTCTTTTCATTTGATTTAAAGACTAATTATTTTCATATGAATAATTTTACAGGTATTGAGACGAGCAACGTTTCTAATACTTTACATTTTAATTCGGAATTCATGTTTTCTTTTTTAAATTTCCTAGAAATTATAAGTTTGATGAATAGGAAGCTTAATTTAAGAAGCAACCTTTCTTTTCAAATTGGTAATACAAGAAAAGGATATCTTATGAGGCCAGTGGGGCATCGTCGACAGAGGTTCTTGGCCTTGTTCTCATTGACTGAAGACAGAAGATAGCAGGCAGGTGTGGAGTCAAACCTTCGGGATCGAATCATTGAAGGTGTGATGCTCAGTTCAGACTTTTCGGTCACTGAAAAACACAAAAAACAAACAAATAAATATTGAAAGTTCTGCAAATACGAATGGAAGTTTCCATGGATCAAGTGAAACAATCCAATCGGTTCAAATGAATTCGAACAGTTTTGTAAAACAAAAAACAAACAAATAAATATTGAAAGTTGGACAAATACTAATGGAAGTTCCCATGAATCAAGTGAAACAATCCAATCGGTTCAAATGAATTCGAACAGTTTTGTAAAACAAAAAACAAACAAATAAATATTGAAAGTTGGACAAATACTAATGGAAGTTCCCATGAATCAAGTGAAACAATCCAATCTGTTCAAATGAATTCGAACAGTTTTGTAAAACAAAAAACAAACAAATAAATATTGAAAGTTGGACAAATACTAATGGAAGTTTCCATGAATCAAGTGAAACAATCCAATCTGTTCAAATGAATTCGAACAGTTTTGTAAAACAAAAAACAAACAAATAAATATTGAAAGTTGGACAAATACGAATGGAAGTTTCCATGAATCAAGTGAAACAATCCAATCGGTTCAAATGAATTCGAACAGTTTTGTAAAACAAAAAACAAACAAATAAATATTGAAAGTTGGACAAATACTAATGGAAGTTTCCATGAATCAAGTGAAACAATCCAATCTGTTCAAATGAATTCGAACAGTTTTGTAAAACAAAAAACAAACAAATAAATATTGAAAGTTGGACAAATACTAATGGAAGTTCCCATGAATCAAGTGAAACAATCCAATCGGTTCAAATGAATTCGAACAGTTTTGTAAAACAAAAAACAAACAAATAAATATTGAAAGTTGGACAAATACTAATGGAAGTTTCCATGAATCAAGTGAAACAATCCAATCTGTTCAAATGAATTCGAACAGTTTTGTAAAACAAAAAACAAACAAATAAATATTGAAAGTTGGACAAATACTAATGGAAGTTTCCATGAATCAAGTGAAACAATCCAATCTGTTCAAATGAATTCGAACAGTTTTGTAAAACAAAAAACAAACAAATAAATATTGAAAGTTGGACAAATACTAATGGAAGTTCCCATGTATCAAGAGAAACAATCCAATCGGTTCAAATGAATTCGAACAGTTTTGTAAAACAAAAACCAAACAAATAAATATTGAAAATTGGACAAATACTAATGGAAGTTTCCATGAATCAAGTGAAACAATCCAATCTGTTCAAATGAATTCAAACAGTTTTGTAAAACAAAAACCAAACAAATAAATATTGAAAGTTGGACAAATACTAATGGAAGTTTCCATGAATCAAGTGAAACAATCCAATCTGTTCAAATGAATTCGAACAGTTTTGTAAAACAAAAAACAAACAAATAAATATTGAAAGTTGGACAAATACGAATGGAAGTTTCCATGAATCAAGTGAAACAATCCAATCTGTTCAAATGAATTCGAACAGTTTTGTAAAACAAAAACCAAACAAATAAATATTGAAAGTTGGACAAATACTAATGGAAGTTTCCATGAATCAAGTGAAACAATCCAATCTGTTCAAATGAATTCAAACAGTTTTGTAAAACAAAAACCAAACAAATCAATATTGAAAGTTGGACAAATACTAATGGAAGTTTCTATGAATCAAGTGAAACAATCCAATCTGTTCAAATGAATTCGAACAGTTTTGTAAAACAAAAAACAAACAAATAAATATTGAAAGTTGGACAAATAATAATGGAAGTTTCCATGAATCAAGTGAAACAATCCAATCTGTTCAAATGAATTCGAACAGTTTTGTAAAACCAAAAACAAACAAATAAATATTGAAAGTTGGACAAATACTAATGGAAGTTTCCATGAATCAAGTGAAACAATCCAATCTGTTCAAATGAATTCGAACAGTTTTGTAAAACAAACAACAAACAAATAAATATTGAAAGTTGGACAAATACGAATGGAAGTTTCCATGAATCAAGTGAAACAATCCAATCTGTTCAAATGAATTCGAACAGTTTTGTAAACCAAAAACAAACAAATAAATATTGAAAGTTGGACAAATACTAATGGAAGTTTCCATGAATCAAGTGAAACAATCCAATCTGTTCAAATGAATTCGAACAGTTTTGTAAAACAAAAACCAAACAAATAAATATTGAAAGTTGGACAAATACTAATGGAAGTTTCCATGAATCAAGTGAAACAATCCAATCGGTTCAAATGAATTCAAACAGTTTTGTAAAACAAAAACCAAACAAATAAATATTGAAAGTTGGACAAATACTAATGGAAGTTTCCATGAATCAAGTGAAACAATCCAATCTGTTCAAATGAATTCAAACAGTTTTGTAAAACCAAAAACAAACAAATAAATATTGAAAGTTGGACAAATACTAATGGAAGTTTCCATGAATCAAGTGAAACAATCCAATCTGTTCAAATGAATTCGAACAGTTTTGTAAAACAAAAAACAAACAAATAAATATTGAAAGTTAGACAAATACTAATGGAAGTTCCCATGTATCAAGAGAAACAATCCAATCGGTTCAAATGAATTCGAACAGTTTTGTAAAACAAAAACCAAACAAATAAATATTGAAAATTGGACAAATACTAATGGAAGTTTCCATGAATCAAGTGAAACAATCCAATCTGTTCAAATGAATTCAAACAGTTTTGTAAAACAAAAACCAAACAAATAAATATTGAAAGTTGGACAAATACTAATGGAAGTTTCCATGAATCAAGTGAAACAATCCAATCTGTTCAAATGAATTCGAACAGTTTTGTAAAACAAAAAACAAACAAATAAATATTGAAAGTGGGACAAATACGAATGGAAGTTTCCATGAATCAAGTGAAACAATCCAATCTGTTCAAATGAATTCGAACAGTTTTGTAAAACAAAAACCAAACAAATAAATATTGAAAGTTGGACAAATACTAATGGAAGTTTCCATGAATCAAGTGAAACAATCCAATCCGTTCAAATGAATTCAAACAGTTTTGTAAAACAAAAACCAAACAAATAAATATTGAAAGTTGGACAAATACTAATGGAAGTTTCCATGAATCAAGTGAAACAATCCAATCTGTTCAAATGAATTCGAACAGTTTTGTAAAACAAAAAACAAACAAATAAATATTGAAAGTTGGACAAATAATAATGGAAGTTTCCATGAATCAAGTGAAACAATCCAATCTGTTCAAATGAATTCGAACAGTTTTGTAAAACCAAAAACAAACAAATAAATATTGAAAGTTGGACAAATACTAATGGAAGTTCTCATGAATTAAGTGAACCAATCCAATCTGTTCAAATAAATTCGAACAGTTTTGTAAAACCAAAAACAAGCAAATAAATATTGAAAGTTGGACAAATACTAATGGAAGTTTCCATGAATCAAGTGAACCAATCCAATCTGTTCAAATAAATGCGAAGAGTTTTGTAAAACCAAAAACAAACAAATAAATATTGAAAGTTGGACAAATACTAATGGATGTTCCCATGAATCAAGTGAAACAATTCAATCTGTTCAAATGAATTCGAACAGTTTTGTAAAACAAAAAACAAACAAATAAATATTGAAAGTTGGACAAATACTAATGGAAGTGCCCATGAATCAAGTGAAACAATCCAATCTGTTCAAATGAATTCGAACAGTTTTGTAAAACAAAAAACAAACAAATAAATATTGAAAGTTGGACAAATACTAATGGAAGTTCCCATGAATCAAGTGAAACAATCCAATCTGTTCAAATGAATTCGAACAGTTTTGTAAAACAAAAAACAAACAAATAAATATTGAAAGTTGGACAAATACTAATAGAAGTTTCCATGAATCAAGTGAAACAATCCAATCTGTTCAAATGAATTCGAACAGTTTTGTAAAACAAAAACCAAACAAATAAATATTGAAAGTTGGACAAATACTAATGGAAGTTTCCATGAATCAAGTGAAACAATCCAATCTGTTCAAATAAATTCGAACAGTTTTGTAAAACAAAAAAAAAACAAATAAATATTGAAAGTTGGACAAATACGAATGGAAGTTTCCATGAATCAAGTGAAACAATCCAATCTGTTCAAATGAATTCGAACAGTTTTGTAAAACAAAAACCAAACAAATAAATATTGAAAGTTGGACAAATACTAATGGAAGTTTCCATGAATCAAGTGAAACAATCCAATCTGTTCAAATGAATTCAAACAGTTTTGTAAAACAAAAACCAACCAAATAAATATTGAAAGTTGGACAAATACTAATGGAAGTTTCCATGAATCAAGTGAAACAATCCAATCTGTTCAAATGAATTCGAACAGTTTTGTAAAACAAAAAACAAACAAATAAATATTGAAAGTTGGACAAATACGAATGGAAGTTTCCATGAATCCAGAAAAACAATCCAATCTGTTCAAATGAATTCGAACAGTTTTGTAAAACAAAAACCAAACAAATAAATATTGAAAGTTGGACAAATACTAATGGAAGTTTCCATGAATCAAGTGAAACAATCCAATCTGTTCAAAATAATTCAAACAGTTTTGTAAAACAAAAACCAAACAAATAAATATTGAAAGTTGGACAAATACTAATGGAAGTTTCCATGAATCAAGTGAAACAATCCAATCTGTTCAAATAAATTCGAACAGTTTTGTAAAACAAAAAACAAACAAATAAATATTGAAAGTTGGACAAATAATAATGGAAGTTTCCATGAATCAAGTGAAACAATCCAATCTGTTCAAATGAATTCGAACAGTTTTGTAAAACCAAAAACAAACAAATAAATATTGAAAGTTGGACAAATACTAATGGAAGTTCCCATGAATCAAGTGAACCAATCCAATCTGTTCAAATAAATTCAAACAGTTTTGTAAAACCAAAAACAAACAAATAAATATTGAAAGTTGGACAAATACTAATGGAAGTTCCCATGAATCAAGTGAACCAATCCAATCTGTTCAAATAAATTCAAACAGTTTTGTTAAACCAAAAACAAGCAAATAAATATTGAAAGTTGGACAAATACTAATGGAAGTTTCCATGAATCAAGTAAACCAATCCAATCTGTTCAAATAAATGCGAACAGTTTTGTAAAACAAAAAACAAACAAATAAATATTGAAAGTTGGACAAATACTAATGGAAGTTCCCACGAATCAAGTGAAACAATCCAATCGGTTCAAATGAATTCGAACAGTTTTGTAAAACAAAAACCAAACAAATAAATATTGAAAGTTGGACAAATACTAATGGAAGTTTCTATGAATCAAGTGAAACAATCCAATCTGTTCAAATGAATTCAAACAGTTTTGTAAAACAAAAACCAAACAAATAAATATTGAAAGTTGGACAAATGCTAATGGAAGTTTCCATGAATCAAGTGAAACAACCCAATCTGTTCAAATGAATTCAAACAGTTTTGTAAAACAAAAACCAAACAAATAAATATTGAAAGTTGGACAAATACTAATGGAAGTTTCCATGAATCAAGTGAAACAATCCAATCTGTTCAAATGAATTCGAACAGTTTTGTAAAACCAAAAACAAACAAATAAATATTGAAAGTTGGACAAATACTAATGGAAGTTTCCATGAATCAAGTGAAACAATTCAATCTGTTCAAATAAATTCAAACAGTTTTGTTAAACCAAAAACAAACAAATAAATATTGAAAGTTGGACAAATACTAATGGAAGTTTCCATGAATCAAGTGAACCAATCCAATCTGTTCAAATAAATTCGAACAGTTTTGTAAAACCAAAAACAAAAAAATAAATATTGAAAGTTGGACAAATACTAATGGAAGTTCCCATGAATCAAGTGAAACAATCAAATCCGTTCAAATAAATTCAAACAGTTTTGTTAAACCAAAAACAAACAAATAAATATTGAAAGTTAGACAAATACAAATGGAAGTTTCCATGAAGCAAGTGAACCAATCCAATCTGTTCAAATAAATGCGAACAGTTTTGTAAAACCAAAAACAAACAAATAAATATTGAAAGTTGGACAAATACTAATGGAAGTTCCCATGAATCAAGTGAAACAATCCAATCTGTTCAAATGAATTCGAACAGTTTGGTAAAACAAAAAACAAACAAATAAATATTGAAAGTTGGACAAATACTAATGGAAGTTTCCATGAATCAAGTGAAACAATCCAATCTGTTCAAATGAATTCGAACAGTTTTGTAAAACCAAAAACAAACAAATAAATATTGAAAGTTAGACAAATACTAATGGAAGTTCCCATGAATCAAGTGAAACAATCCATTTTTTTCAAATAAATGTAAACAGTTTTGTAAAACCAAAAACAAACAAATAAATATTGAAAGTTGGATAAATACTAATGGAAGTTTCTATGAATCAAGTGAACCAATCCAATCTGTTCAAATAAATTTGAACAGTTTTGTAAAACCAAAAACAAACAAATAAATATTGAAAGTTGGACAAATACTAATGGAAGTTTCCATGAATCAAGTGAAACAATCCAATCTGTTCAAATAAATTCGAACAGTTTTGTAAAACCAAAAACAAACAAATAAATATTGAAAGTTGGACACATACTAATGGAAGTTTCCATGAATCAAGTGAACCAATCCAATCTGTTAAAATGAATTCAAACACTTTTGTAAAACCAAAAACAAAAAAATTAATATTGAAAGTTGGACAAATACGAATGGAAGTTTCCATGAATCAAGTGAAACAATCAAATCTGTTCAAATAAATTCGAACAGTTTTGTAAAACCAAAAACAAACAAATAAATATTGAAAGTTGGACAAATACTAATGGAAGTTTCCATGAACTAAGTGAACCAATCCAATCTGTTCAAATAAATTCGAACAGTTTTGTAAAACCAAAAACAAACAAATAAATATTGAAAGTTGGACAAATACTAATGGAAGTTTCCATGAATCAAGTGAAACAATCCAATCTGTTCAAATAAATTCAAACAGCTTTGTAAAACCAAAAACAAACCAATAAATATGGAAAGTTGGACAAATACTAATGGAAGTTTCCATGAATCAAGTGAAACAATCCAATCTGTTCAAATAAATTCGAACAGTTTTGTAAAACCAAAAACAAACAAATAAATATTGAAAGTTGGACAAATACTAATGGAAGTTTCCATGAATCAAGTGAACCAATCCAATCTGTTCAAATGAATTCAAACACTTTTGTAAAACCAAAAACAAACAAATAAATATTGAAAGTTGGACAAATACTAATGGAAGTTCCCATGAATCAAGTGAAACAATCCAATCTGTTCAAATGAATTCGAACTGTTTTGTAAAACAAACAAAAAAAAAATAAATATGGAAAGTTGGACAAATACTAATGGAAGTTCCCATGAATCAAGTGAAACAATCCAATCTGTTCAAATAAATTCAAACAGTTTTGTAAAACCAAAAACAAACAAATAAATATTGAAAGTTGGACAAATACTAATGGAAGTGCCCATGAATCAAGTGAAACAATCCAATCTGTTCAAATAAATTCGAACAGTTTTGTAAAACCAAAAACAAACAAATAAATATTGAAAGTTTGACAAATACTAATGGAAGTTCCCATGAATCAAGTGAAACAATCCAATCTGTTCAAATAAATTTAAACAGTTTTGTAAAACCAAAAACAAACAAATAAATATTGAAAGTTGGACAAATACTAATGGAAGTTCCCATGAATCAAGTGAAACAATCCAATCTGTTCAAATAAATTCAAACAGTTTTGTAAAACAAAAACTAAACAAATAAATATTGAAAGTTGGACAAATACTAATGGAAGTTTCCATGAATCAAGTGAACCAATCCAATCTGTTCAAATAAATTCGAACAGTTTTGTAAAACCAAAAACAAACAAATAAATATTGAAAGTTGGACAAATACTAATGGAAGTTCCCATGTATCAAGTGAAACAATCCAATCTGTTCAAATAAATTCGAACAGTTTTGTAAAACCAAAAACAAACAAATAAATATTGAAAGTTGGACACATACTAATGGAAGTTCCCATGGATCAAATGAACCAATCCAATCTGTTCAAATAAATTCGTACAGTTTTGTAAAACAAAAAACAAACCAATAAATATGGAAAGTTGGACACATAGTAATGGAAGTTCCCATGGATCAAATAAACCAATCCAATCTGTTCAAATAAATTCGAACAGTTTTGTAAAACCAAAAACAAACAAATAAATATTGAAAGTTGGACACATACTAATGGAAGTTTCCATGGATCAAATGAACCAATCCAATCTGTTCAAATAAATTCGAACAGTTTTGTAAAACCAAAAACAAACAAATAAATATTGAAAGTTGGACAAATACTAATGGAAGTTTCCATGGATCAAATGAACCAATCCAATCTGTTCAAATAAATTCGAACAGTTTTGTAAAACCAAAAACAAACAAATAAATATTGAAAGTTGGACAAATACTAATGGAAGTTTCCATGAATCAAGTGAACCAATCCAATCTGTTCAAATAAATTCGAACAGCTTTGTAAAACAAAAAGAATTGTTTTAGTTTATATCGAACGAGTGAATGTACTGTTTATATCGATTTCTCTACTTACCTGTAACAACGTTAGCAAAATTCCCAAATTTGCGTATCACCACGCTAAAATCAAATTATCTCCCTTGCCTCTTAAATAACTTTTAACCTCTCTTCATCATTTCACTTTTATTCTTGGCGCGTATGAGGTCGGTCATTTTGCAAATTGCCTGGCTTTCGTACGGAAATATTACCACGTGACAAAAAATAGGGTGAGTGAATATTTCGCGTTTGTTTTATTTGTTATATGACGTTTGTTACGTTTTCTTTTGCTTGTTGAATTCAGTATTTTTGTTTGTTTGTTGAATTCGGTATTTTTGGAATTTGAATTCTTTAGTCATAAATATGAATGAGGATTCCAGGCTGTTACCGGCACTTTTTGAAGAAATGGATGAAATTATTGGCGATGAGAAACTTAGTAGTCATTCCTATGACGAAATAATGAGTCATCGAAAGATTGTAGCGAACGGACAAGAAATTCCGTCATTCCTATGACAAGGAATTAAAGTCCAGGAACGACAATAATGTGGCCGTTGAAAGAAGTTCGCAAGTTGAGTCTTCTCACCCCGTTAGGTTCCCACCTGACGTTGAAGGGGTAAAATTGGACGAACTTATTGACGAAAGGAATCGGCTTATGTTAAGTGGAGACCAAAATAAGGGCAGAGTTGCGTCTAAAACGGAGGAGAATTCGGACGAAGAAATGGAGTGTAATGGGGCCATCTTCGGAGACCCTCTTATCTAAGAACCAAAATGTAGAGTGTACTACTACTACTTTTATTTCGAAAGTAGCTTCGGAATTGAATATCCCCAATACGGAAGGTTGGGACAGAATATAAGTTTTATGTTGCGAAACATTTTCTCCCCCCGAGAAGGAAGAGTTCCTACAAATGCCGTTGGATGGCTCCGTAATTAGGGCCTCACAGGAGGTGGAAACGGAGTGGCAGAAGAAGGGTAGAATTAAGTGTTTAAGGCCGCGGAGGACAATAAATATATGGTGGCTAAAGACCACTTTGAAAGATTCTGCTTGCCTCCTAGGTGTGATGAGAACATAGAAGAAGGTGATGGGAGCGTCTGGTAGTAGGTCAGGTACGCAGTATTCTTTTTCCAGCAAGACGGCGGACACTACAAATACGTGTTTACGGAAATTGGATTCCAGTGCTAGGCTTTTTCTTAGACAAGTGTCATATGGTTCCTTATTTTCTACATATCTGGATGGTTCGAGTTCGGTGTCTGATAAAAGAGAAGCCTTGTAGGCTATATCTCAATTATTCCAATCCATGGCTGATGTGACGGCCATAATCATTATCAGCTCTGTCACGACGAGACGTAGTCTTTATTTAAAAGACATGGCTTTTAAGAATAAAGCCACGGAAAGTAAGCTGTCGGGTTTTTCGGCAGTAGACCCAAATTTATTTTCGGGGAAATTCTTTAAAGTTTTGCAGAATAGTGCAGAAAACTTGAGGAACGCGAGAGAGGGTCAGCATGTAAGAAATAACCCTCTAAGAGGAGTAAAGAGAAAGTTGGATGTCCCTAGAGAGCCCAAACGGGAAGGAGCCCTGTTTCAGGACCGTAGGAAGCAGAAGTCTGACTTTAACTTCAGACTAGGAAAGGGTCAGAGTTCTTCGACCATGACTAGGCAAGAGGTCAAAAGGCTTTGAGGTTTCGTTCCCAGCAGCAGTAACAGTCAGACGGTCAGACCAAACCAGTCGGGGGACGGCTGGAGGGTTTCTTGGAAGGGTGAAAGAAGATTACTTCCGACCGTTGGATCTTAGAAGTAGTCCAGGAATGACTGAGACTTCAGTTGGCATCAGCTCCAAAACAGGAGGGGGTGAACAGGACAGTATTAGGTTCGTTTTACCAAAACAATATAATGTCAGAGGAAATAAGAAGCTTGTTAGAAAAACAAGCAATAGAGTTGGTTCCGAAAGCTCAGGAAGAGCAAGGATGTTACTGCACTTTCTTTCTAGTGCCAAAGAAGGACGGAGGTTTCCGTCCCATTCTAAATCTGAGAGAGGTAAACTCTCACTTGGTGGTTCCTCATTTCAAGATGGAGACGTTCAGATCAATACGTCAAGCATTAAGGGTGGGAGATTGGGCAGTGAAACTAGACCTAAAAGATGCCGACTTTCATGCTCCAATTTACCAAGACCACAGGCAGTTTCTGAGATTTCATTTTCTAAGGGCTCATTACCAATTCAAGGCAATGCCTTTTGGACTAGCAGTGGCTCCCAGAGTGTTTACAAAAATCATGGCGGCTCTGGGAAGTTTCCTAAGATGTCGACAAGTACATATTTTCATGTATCTGGACGATTGGCTGGTCAGTAGCCAAGACAGACACGTTCTCAACCAACAAGGATCTCCTGCAAAGGTTGGGATTGTTAATCAACATTCAAAAATATTGTCTGCAGCCGACACAAGAGATAGTTTACCTTGGCGCTCTCTTCAATTTAAAAATAGGAAAGATTTATCCGCCAGAAGAAAGATTCCAGGCTCTTTTTCAGCAAATAAATTTAATCTTGGACTCGAGTTTCAGCGGAGCCGACAGGTTTCTCAGACTGTTGGGATTGATGACGTCATGCATCGACCAAATTCTTCAAGCTCGTTTGCATATAAGACTAATCCAGTTTTATCTTCAGGCGAGGTGGATTCCACAGAGAGACGATATAAGAAAGAGGATTCCCGTCCACAGTTCGTTGAAGGAATCCCTGGTATGGGGGAAAAGAGGGAAACTTTTTTCAAAGGAGTTCTGTTTCGCCAAGTAGAACCAGTGGTTTTATGGACAGATGCTTCAGAAAAGGGCTGGAGTTCTCACTTAGACACCCATCAAGTGGCCGGAGTTTGGGACAAAGACCAGATGAAGAAGCACATAAATTGGCTGGAGTTGAAAGCTGTCCATTTAGCACTTGTCCAGCTGCTACCTCAAGTGAGGGGGATGAGAGTCCTTCTCAGGTGCGACAATTCCACGCTAGTGACTTACATCAACAAGGAAGGTAGCACAAAGTCCCTTCCATTTTGCCAACTGATGTAGGAAGTGTTCCAATGGACAGTGAAGTACCATATCTCCATCTGTGCTGCGCACACTCCAGGGAAGAAACATGTTATGGCAGATCGTCTTTCAAGGGGATTAACAGGAGCTCGCCTAACGGAGTGGAGTTTGGACAAGCAGATTGTGAGCGTGCTCTTTCAATGGTTCGGTCAACCAAGCATGGACCTCTTTGCTACACTGGAGAACAGAAAGTTCAAGGTGTTGTGCTCCCCCTTTCTAGTGGAGCAAGCATATGCGTCAGATGCGCTAAGCATCAATTATTCGAGGATGTATGCGTATGCGTTCCCTGCCCTGATATTGATTCACCGCGTCCTTCGGAAAGTATCTCAGGAAAGTTGTGTCCTGCTGTTGATAGCCGCACATACTCCTCGTCAGTCTTGGTATCCCATTCTCCTAGAGCTTTTAACAGACTTTCCGAGGTTGTTACCGGTAACAACACAAATGCTATCACAGAAGTTCGGCAGGATAATACATCCAGATCCAGCAAGTTTGAAGCTAGTAGCATGGAAAATATCCAACATAGTCACACTAAGGAACCGCTTTCTGAAAAGGCTCGAGAGTACATCAAAGAAAGTAAAAGGCCATCCACCAGAAGAATGTATAAAGCAAGCCAACACATATATAGAGGCTGGTGCGTTGAACGGAATATCAATCCATATTCAGCCGCTATGAAGGAGGTTGCAGATTTTCTAGTCTATTTGCATGAAACCAGGAGATGCAAAGCGGCTACTATAGCTGGTTACAGAACAAGTTTAGCTGTAATACACAATGGTTGGGAGAAGAGTTCTATAAATACAGAGAAGCTTTTTTCGGACTTGGTTAGAGGAATTTTTAATTCTAGTCCTTCGGTTAGGCCTCTTCTCCCTAAGTTGGACTTGCCTTTAGTTCTAGAATCTCTTACCAGTCATCCTTTCGAGCCTTTAGATTCGATAGAATTAAAGTATTTATCATGGAAGACAGTTTTTCTGGTTGCCTTAGCGTCGGCTGCCAGAGTTAGTGAGCTTAGCGCTTTATCCACGAATGAGTCGAACTTTAGACAAGAGAATGTCGGCATTAGACTGTTACCTAATTTGAGATTTTTGGCTAAAAATCAGCGTCTGAATAACATTTGGTCGCCTTGGTTTATTCCAGACTTTAATAAGTTTACAGATAACTCGAAATATCTTCTACTATGTCTTTGTCGTTGCTTGAAGACTTACATTAAAAGAACAAGTCAGTTCCGATCGGATGGGTACGCTTTCTTCATTACTTATCTAGAAAACCATCATAAACCGGCGTCGATAAGTACTATATCTAGATGCATAGTTTCTACCATTAGACATGCATATGGGTCTGCGGATCAACTAGGTTCGAAAGAAATTAGAGCCCATGGTACTAGGCGCTTAGCCCTATCTTGGGCTTTGTTTAATGGGGCCTCACTGAAAGATATTCTTCAGGCAGCTCATTGGTCTTGGGAAAACACATTTGCGTCCTTCTACTGTAGAGATGTGACCTGGGGCGAAGGCAATTTTGCCAGCGCATCCATTTTAAAAACAGCTGGAAGTGCAGAAAATTAAGTGAGTATGTTCTTTGTTGTTACTCTTTCCACCGCCATTTTTATTCGGCTACAAATTCTATGCTTTTTGCTAACGTTGTTACAGGTAAGTAGAGAAATCGATATACACTGAGGGTTTTTAAAAGTAAAACCCCAGTTTATGAGATTTCGATACTTACCTTTATACTCCCTCCCCCCTCCCCTCTTTAAGTTGAGGTTGTTTAAGGTGCTAAGAGTGTCTCGTATAAAAGAGAAATTATTAGGAGAGGTTAAAAGTTATTTACTGGGCAAGGGAGATAATTTGATTTTGGCGTGGTGATATGCAAATTTGGGAATTTTGCTAATGTTGTTACAGGTAAGTATCGAAATCTCATAAACAGGGGTTTTACTTTTAAAAAACCCTCATTTTTACCTGACACACCGCATGCATCCTTATTCGTTTTCTTTAGTTTGGCATTTTTTTTTCATGTTACTTCATTTATAATTGAAATATTACTTTCGGTGTCAAGTTAAAGTTGAACCTTTCCATTGTTTACGTTGCTGACTTTCCTCAATTTCACACCTTGATAACATTATATTTATGTTGCTTCTTGACGAAACCATAAACAATTTATTTCGGTGTTTCTGAAGTGCATACTTTTCTATCCTTTATTTCCGTAAAAAAGCAACTTTTATCACGAAATAAAAATCACTTTTAAAATGAAAGACACCGCAACGCATCTACGGATTTGATTTCTAAAATAATTCTCAATATTTTCTGTCAAATTTTAGAAGAAACGCGTGAACGTGTGAACAATTGTCTTTTTCTTCAATTCGTGTTATCGTGTTTAAGATTTACATTTTTTTTACATTTGTTTTTCTTCAGTTTTTGTTCATGTTGTCATTTTGATTTTCCACCAAAAAATTCGTTACTGTAAGAATTCATCAATTTTGAAACATTTCATCACAAATTTAAAAAAAAATCTTGACACGGTTTTCGTACGAAAATAAACAAGTTTCTAACGAACAAAGACATCTCAAAATGTTTTTCTAAAATAACAGTAACAATCCTGGTGAGATATTTTCGAAAAAACAAAACTAAACAAAACAAAACAAATTTTATTTTGAAAATAAAGTTCAAAGAAAATTCTTAAGAGCAAAGAGTCATTTTTTTTAGCTTATCCGCTCTGTAGAAAATAACCAAGATAGCAATTCTGTGGAGAAGAGCTAAAAGTTTCGTATAAGGTTGCGTTCTCGTTTCGAATCTCTCGTCGCCACTTTTGTAATGTTAGATCAAGGTTGGAAATTAAAAGAATAACTGACCAGTCGCTTACAAAAGTTGAAAGGTTTATTAACAAGAACAATAGGAATATATATTTACATGAAATAGTAGTACCATTTTTCTTAATGCTTCTAAAGCAGGCCACCCAGACAATAAAGTAATGCTTTTTCTTTCTTTGGAAGGTATGGCACAGTTTAGCTGGCATCCCTAAATGGTATAGTTTATTTTAAATAAATAATGCGCCCACGTTACACACCCTGTTGCCTAGAATACATATTTAATGATTCATAATAAGTTCAATAGTTTAGGATTTTACTAACCCTGTTGCCTAGAATACATATTCAATGATTCATAATAAGTTCAATAGTTTAGGATTTTACTAACCCTGTTGCCTAGAATACATATTCAATGATTCACAATAAGTTCAATAGTTTAGGATTTTACTAACCCTGTTGCCTAGAATACATATTCAATGATTCATAATAAGTTCAATAGTTTAGGATTTTACTAACCCTGTTGCCTAGAATACATATTCAATGATTCACAATAAGTTCAATAGTTTAGGATTTTATTAACCCTGTTGCCTAGAATACATATTCAATGATTCATAATAAGTTCAATAGTTTAGGATTTTACTAACCCTGTTGCCTAGAATACATATTCAATGATTCATAATAAGTTCAATAGTTTAGGATTTTACAAAGCACAAAAACATCATCGAGGGTCACACGCGCACACAGATCCTTTCAAAAATGTATGACTTAATATTACTTAAAAGTTGATGGAGAGCAATTCTTTTATGTATAATTTTTTTTGTATCAAACTTATTTAAAAAGATTTTTAAGGGCAGATGCGAGTTTTGTAAATGGTAAAGTTTACAAAAAATAATGTGCCCATGTTAGTCACCGGGTTGCCGAGGACATATATTGCCGAATGATTGGTTCATAAAATAAATAAATATTTTTTTATATATGCACCTCCTAAATGCAAGTATGGTGTTAGCTGAGTGTGATGTTCGGATGATTAGAAATCATTTGATATTTCGGGAAAATCTTCCTCTTGTCAAAAATGGACACAAAAGAAATGTCCGACTGTGTGGAATTCACTAAGATGGATACCAGAAAGTAGAAATTTAACTTTTACTTTCTTAGTAGATTCTACTAGGTCGGACTTTTTTGTATCCATATTTTCCCGAAGTATCAAATGATTTCTAAACATCCAGACATCACACACAGCTCACACCATACTTGCTGTTCATGTAAGATTGAAAAGAAAAATGGATAGATAGTTGCAAAACCTTTCTATTCGATTGTTTATTTTTGTTCTTTCCAGCTTCTCATCAATTCGGCTCTCTGCATTGCCTTCAGCCTTGTTAATACATTTATTACAATTCCTGGCAATGCTTCAAGCAAACTACCATTCTCTCCCTCTCTCTCTCTCTCTCTCTCTCTCTTTCTCTCTCATATATATATATATATAGGTTCTCTCCAAATAGGATCTGAGGTTAAGATCGGATTCTAACTCTACCTGATGAGATTTACGTTTATAATAACTGTTGATCGATAACATCGACATGCCAGTGTCGCAGATTTTGTACATGTCTGTGTAAATAAAAATAATCATTCATATATATATATATACATATATATATATATATATATATATATATATATATATATATATATATATATATATATATATATATATATATATATATATATATATGAGAAAGGAATGATGAAGGTAATCCGACGTAATGGGAAATGAAAAAGGACAAACCAAAAAGGATGTTTTTGTATGTATTCATCAACGTTTCGTCTTTATTTGTAAGACTTCTTCAGGATGATAATATTAAGGAAAATGTCATGCAAGTACGTGAAAATATTGGGTTGACATGATGGGTTGATGGGAAGAAGAAGTAGCCACTACTGGAAGCAGTAGGACCGAGGTCCGGGCTTGGTGAGTGTCAATAAATAAGAAAGAAAGGAAGGAAATTATAAACATTTATATATTTTTCACGTAAATTATATATATATATATATATATAATTTACGTGAAAAATATATAAATGTTTATAATTTCCTTCCTTTCTTTCTTATTTATTGACATATAGGAATACAAAATGTCTTTCAAAATTGAAAACAAACAGAATTTTCGGCCGTTTCCGTCGACCTTGAGTGTAATGGTAGGTGTGTGTGCGGTGGGTGGTGTGCGGTGGTTGCACAGGAAAAGAGTATCGCCAATAAGATAAAGAAATGTTTACATCCTCATATCTCCGATCTGCTCTTGAATTTTCACACCTAAAGAGGTCAGTTACGTGGGTGGTATTGTAGACATCCCCCCCCCAAAAAAAAATAAGTAGGTAAAGGGCCATAAAGTGTTGAAATACGTTTAGATAAGTAATATCACAAGCTAAACTTTATCCTGACGAGACTAAATAGATTTCTTAGAATTAGTTCTACATTTGATTATTGGGGAAGTGGTCATTTATGACTGTCCTGTTTTTAAATCTCCAAAACAGTTACATGGTAAACAGCTGATGATCCTCTTTTTAATATTTCACGTGAAGGTCCCTTGTTTTTGTTTCATTGTTTAATAATTGAATTCCGTTTTTTTATTTGTGAATTTTCCAACGGTAGGTCGGCTTATGCAAATGCTAAGTCTGCGATATCTTCGATTTAGTTAGTTTCTCGTGGAATTTAACTGCATTTTCTTTCTTTGTTTAAAATGACTCAAAGCTTCTTAAGACCACACACACACACACACACACACACACACACACACACACACACACACACACACACACACACACACACACATACACACACCCACACACACACACACATATATTTGCACCCTAAAATTTACGCTGGTCTTAACACATAATTTTGAATATGGGCAACGCCGTGCAGCACGGATTGATACACATTGGGTAGTTCATATTCTTTTCCAAAACAAGAGACCAGTAATAAAAGTTTTTAAAAAAAGTTTCCAAAGGGGGATTGAAATTGTGTTTTTCATTTAAAAAATGGGAAAAGTTAAATGTATCTCATTTTGTCTGTGTAATCTTTCAGAAATTGTTTTTTTGAATTGTGTTTTTCATTTTAAAAAAAGGGGGAAAGTTAAATGTATCACTCGACGTCACGTGATCAAATGGAGCGATGTTTGAAGTTACGGTTATCCCCCTTTTTAAACTTTCAAAATGGCCGTCCTCTTCGTACATGGCTAAAATTTAATTTTTTTTATATATAAAAAAAACTACTTGATTAATTTACGTGCTTTTTGGTATAGGATTTATTCAACCCGTGACAGGTACGTACATCAAACAGATTTTCCTCAGTTTGTTTTATTTAAAGTATCCGCTAAAGTGTAAAAGCACCAAAAGATGAATACCTAACGTGAAAAGAAAAACACAAAGTTGGATTACCTGAAGCAAACGAAGAGTGATAAGGGAAGTGAGTAAAGTCGATTAGCTGAAGAGATTGTAGCAGCCATTTTGAATCGGGTGAAAGTATAAGTTAATATGTAATAATTATACGAGAAATCTGAAACATTGAATACAAGAAAGAACTCAAGGGAAGTAACTCTTTCGTTACTTTGTATAACATCAATCGATCTGAGAATAAAACACGTATCATTTGAAACTAACTGACTAAAACAAAAAATTGAGAAAGAGAGAGAGAGAGAGATAGAGAGAGATAGAGAGAATGAAATAAATAAATAAATATATGAGAATGTTAGAAATTCTCTCTCTCTCTCTTTCTCTCTCTCTCTCTCTATATATATATATATGTATATATAGTACATGTATTGTATTAGTTTCTGTAGATGTAAATCCGTTGAAACTCAAGAGATTATAAAAAGTGCTATTACAAGTAGAGCTGTTTTTATGTATACATTTTTATTTATACAAACATTATTGGTTACATATGTGCATACATGCGTCGGTTGTACTCTTCACAGAGAGTCAACCTCTTCAGACCAAATAATACTGTCTTATTTGGTCTGAAGAAGTTGATTCTCTGTGAAGAGTACAGCCGAAACATGTATGCACATATGTAACCAATAATGTTTGTATAAATAAACATTTATATATATATATATATATATATATATATATATATGAGATAGAGAGAGAGAGAGAGAGAGAAAGAGAGAGAGAGACAGACAGACAAAAAAAACGAATGAAAGACAGGAAACGTTTGGAATTCAGTAGAGCGAAAGAAGGAATAAAAGTAAGGAAAAACGAATGAGAAATTTGATCAACCGACCGATTGATTGACAGACAGACAGACAGATAGAGACGGAAAGAGAGATAGATAGATATAGATAGATAGGTAGATAGATAGATCGATCGATAGATAGATAGATAGAGAGAGAGAGAGAGAGAGAAGGAAGGAATGCCCGAGTGTTGTAACGAGGTAGATAGAGAATGTATTAACCTGTGCTCATGCTCGCTGAAGAACCAGGAGAGCCACTGTGAGTGGAAGACAAAATACTCTTCTTAGAAGTGACTTTCTTTTGCCTCACTGACGTGCCTGGGCTGACAGAAAGGTCTGAGAATAGAAAACAGAAAATAGAATTAATTAGTCATAAAGAAACAATAAGCATTCTATACAAAACAAGCAGATTATAAGATTACTAACTGGCTTTACTGGAAGAACTTAACACCAAGATTTAAAATAATAAACATCTAATTTATAAGTTTTATGCAAACGTAAGACTAACACTTTTGCATTTATTCATATAAATAGGTAAATATTAGACATGATAAAGAATAGAAGAGAAAGAAAGAGAGAGAGAGAGAGAGAGAGAGAGGAAGCGAAAGCGAGCAAGACAACCCGCTTTTTCTCTTCTTGCTTATTTAGAATTCTAGCGAGCGATGTTATTTTAAGAAATGTTTTTCTCAAGCTATTAATTTTATTTATTAAATCACTTTAAGTAATTACTTTTAATATCGATGACACTATTGCACATATATAGTAAAAATAAGACAACAAAATTACGAATGAATAACACCAAACATTAATTTATTATGAACTGTTTAAAAAATTGTTATGCAAATCAGTCATTCAAAGAACTGTCTTTGGATCGTTCATCTGTACTATATATAGAGTATTTCAAAATGTGATGTATTATTAATCGGCTCTTGTTCCGATGGATACTACACCCCATAAACTGGTATCGTCTTGACCTTCGGGGCTTGATTTACGCCGGTCTATGGGTCTGTCCTGTGCAGTTCTAGGAGGTCCACCCTTCTAAGCTTTGCCTCCCCTCTTTGGGGAGGAGCAAGTTTATTGCTTACTGCCTGAGGCGCCCCTACCGGGGAATGCCGACGGGGCTGCCCAGGCATTTTTTGTAGGCCAGAGTGCTCACCTTCTCGGGCGCTGGCTTTTCAAGTCCCACTTTCCCGACCCGACCTTAGGTCACATCTTACCTTGTGGGAGTAAGATAAAACTGGCCTTGTGCCTAACCTCCTGGGGAGGTAAATAAAATGGTGTATTATTGATATAAATAAGAGTAACCCGTTTTAATGGTAATATAGGACTGATAAATGAAGAAGATTTTCGAATTTATTTATTTAGATTAATTGGTTGTTTCTTTGATGTTACGGGCCACATTGTCAGTTATGCTGTGTGTGTGAGATAAGAGTTTCAGATCCTGCTAATACGTTCTTCTTACTATTGAACTCTTGACTTATCAAGGCCAAAAGCCACCCAACAATAAGGGTTAGTGAGACAGAAATTAATTGCCAGCCGAAATAACGCATGAGGGTACTAATATTGGTTAATGGTATATACTGCGTTTGGTTACTTGTCAATGACAAGAATTTGTTCACATTGGATTCGAAGACGAACGAATTGTAATCAACAGAGAAGCAGTTCCGCGATAATGTGTTCCACATATAGGAAGCGCTTGCAAAGAAGATCTGCCTATGGAAATTCCGCCGGATTCTAGGCACATGGAGGGAGAAATGAAAGTTCTTTGCAATTGTGGTAGGAAGACGGGTTCTTGCTGTGAATGTCTTACAAGGTGGAACCAAGGTCTGGAGCTTATCAAATAACAGCTTGTAACCAGATGGGAAGCTAAAATATCATGCACCATCATTACGGAATAAAAAAACATGGTTAACAAAATTGAATCATATATTGTATCCAAGCAAGATGCTCATCCAATGAGATACCGGCAAAATTTAGACCATTTTCAGAAAAAATATCAGCCTTCAAATGCCTGAATTCTAGTTTTAACAATATTATCTAAATAAAGTTAATCGTTTTATCTCATTATCATCTTTTGAAACACCAAATGGTGATAACGAGATGGGCGCATTAATTCTATCTCGATCAGGTGTTGAAATTCACCAGTTCATCACAACGCTCCCATTCAGATATTTGTAAAAGATGAGAAAAAGATATCTACTGATATAATACTAAAACTCTATGAATCTTGTATGTTTGTCAAACAGAAGCAATGCGAGATAATTTATTAGAGAGTTACACCCCTTTGCTAATGCGTAATTTAAAAATCAAAGAAGAAACTATGGGAGTTAATTCATTCAATTGTTACCTCTGCTGAAACGAAAATAAACTATAGTTCATTGTTTTAATGTGAATACATGGTATTTAGCTATAAAATTCTTGCATATTTGTTCGATTTATATTTTCGAAAAATATAACATAATTTTCACGAAACAGGTAGTCTATTTATAACTTGAAAATTTAAAATTAGAGAAATAAAAAAAAATAAGAATAAAAATGATAATATAGTATTTCTTGGCCTTTTGGCCAAGATCAAAGTGTAGTATCTGTTCCGATGGATACTACACCCCATATACTGGTATTGTCTTGGCCTTCGGGTCTTGATTTACGCCGGTCTATGGGACTGTCCTATGCAGTTATAGGAGGTCCACCCTCCCAGGCTTTGCCTCCCCTCTTCAGGGAGGAGTAAGTTTATTGCTTACTGCCTGAAGCGCCTCTACCGGGGAATGCCGACGGGGCTGCCCAGGAATCTTTTGTAGGCCAGAGTGCTCACCTTCTCGGGCGCTGGTTTTTCAAATCCCACTTTCCCGACCTTGTGCCACATCTTACCTTGTGGGAGGAAGATAAATAAAATAGTATTCAGGATAGGAAACAAGAGTACACATGGGTCTTCATTCGTTAGCGGGTAATAGTGGGTAGGCTTTTTAGTTTGTTGTATCAAGTAACCTCTGTGGCGTACTTACCAACAGCCTAAACTTGAAAATATAATGCTAGTTGGAAAGATTAAAAGTGTGGCTAATTAAAACAGAGATGGGGATAACCGTGCACAGTGAGCGACATCACAAATGGATGACGTCATGAATCAAGCCAGAGAGAGATTGGCGTAAGATATCCATTGTCACGGGTCGTTTACTAGAAAAACCCTCTAGGTACCCGGGGATCTAGTTTGTAATACAACTCTAGATGTTACATTTTCTTTTTAAAACTATAAAGCTAAAAGTAAATTCTATTTACTCTGTCAAAATATTAGGCGTAGCTTAGAAAATAAAAAATATAAACAAAATAAAAACTCCGATGATTTTACTTATTTGTGTATTCACTTGATATATAAAAATGTACTAGAAGTACGACCCGGCCTTGCTCGGTAATGAATGAGAACACATGTGCAAACTGCTCCTAGCCCCGAACACTATATTATCATTTTGATCATGTTCCGTAATTTTCAAGTTTTTCTTTTCTTCTTTATTTACGTAATCTATTTATTTACGTCATCATCTTATTCTCTGTCAATTACTCTACTGCTACATCCAGCACTTTCTTTATTCCCCTATTTCCACAACCTCTTAGTCTCATTCGCTTTTCGTACCACCATATAAGCCAAACAACATACAATGGTCAAACAAGCAAATAATCATGCAAGATTCACAGAATTTTAGTATTATATAGGTCTACATTTAAATAAATAATGGTAAAACTACATGCAAATAATACAATTAGCAGTTTCCTTTACTTAACCCCGGTGTACTTTTCTTTTTCAAATGTTGCGATCCATGAGTTATACCCAGAAAATAAGTACATGTCCCTGGATTAACATGTTTGGAAGCAGTGTGTTTGTATTTACGAACGTGTCAATCAGATATGCTATGACATAAGACCGATTTAATGTTTCGACAGACAGTGTTACTTTGCCTCAGCCCCGATTATCTCTTCCACATTCCCCATTTCGATATGCTCCCAACAAGACAGGACCAACTATGGTTCATATACTACACATTGATCTAAGCTGTTACTCAGTGGTTACCGTGTAAGAGTTCATCACACTAACACGTTTTCATTCCTTAACCTGCATAGTACAAAACTAAATATGGTCAATTTGATGACATAGAACTTACTTCTAAACTTAACTGCCTGTGTGTACACTACAAGGTCCGATAGCTCTTTCGCTATCTGACTGTCTTTTTTCTGCTTGGATTTCGGAATCAGTTTAACCTCCGGCAGGTCATCTTCCAGTTGCCATTCAAGGTCAGGTTGAGTTTTTGGACGGTTTCTTTCTCCAAACGAGGAACTTCGAGGTCTGAGAATGAAAAGAGAACGAAAAGAATATAAGTAGCGATGAAAACAAAACAAAAGTAAAAAAAAACATATTTAAAAAAATAATCAGAAATTCTTACTGTAGTGTCGCACGGCATATATATATATATATATATATATATATATATATATATATATATATATATATATATATATAAATGTTGAATTAAATTAACGATAATTGAATTATCGTTTAATAACAATCTATCGTGATAACATAAAGCTCAATATATTGAATAGAGCAATCAATTCTAGAGATGAAAGATGAGAATAAAAAATTGTAAAGATACAATATTTATTAGAACATCAAAAGTTCAGAGCAGAGAGCTTCATATCCTTAATCCATGGATTTTTAAAGATAAACTCTTCTCATCAGAGGATAGGGAAAAGCCGACAATGTAATTGTAAATATTATCGGCAACATTTAACTTTGAAAATTTTACATAAAATAAAACAAAATAAAGGTAAAAAGTACAGAGTCATCTCTAATATATATATATATATATATATATATATATATATATATATATATATATATATATATATATATATATATATTTATATATATATATTTATCTATAGATATTTATATATATTTATATATATATATAAATATATATATTTATATATATATATATATATATATATTTATATATATATATATATATATAGGGTGGGCAAAAATAAGGGTCCTATTTTTTAAAATTCATAACTTTTTTATTTATTGATTTTTTTTTGATTTTTTAGAATAAGTAAAGGACCCCTTCCGAAGCAAAGCATGAGCCGTATTAGCCCTAAGGAACGTACCCTCATTTAGAAAACATTATTTTTGCTTAAAAAACTCAAAACAGTGTAAAAACAATACTTTAGTTTTTGTAAGTTTTAAGAAGTGTTTTTCGGCTAAAATTTGTTTTGTTTATTTCAAAAAATCTCGGAAGGGTCAGTCTACACACACATAAAGTTTGGTGAGTTTAACTTTTATTTTGTGGAAGTTATTCAAATTCAAGTTATTCAAATTTAAAGATAGGACCCTTATTTTGGCCCACCCTGTATAAATATATATATATATTTATATATATATAAATATATATTTATATATATATATATATTTATACATATATTTTTTTATTTTATTCCATTAGTTGCGACAAAACAAGTTTTGTTTCATTGGTGCAAATAGCGACCAACTCATCGGGCTGGCGATGGAATTCAAATGGCATAAGTTTTAACTTCACTTTAACGGGAGATTGAAAATTGAAAATACATTGGAGGGGGAGGGGGACAGAGTTGGGGCTTTGTCTATAACGGTGACATGGGACATGAGAGGGGAGGGGGGAGGACCCCAACAAGTCGTGTTTCAAATTATTACGTGGGAGGTTTTTCACGTGTTTGTACTGTGATGATCTCAATTTCGGCCGGGGTGGGAGGAAGGGAGATGGGGCGACGGCCAGAGTGAGTTAAATTTAAAATGAGAATAAAATTATGATTATAACCGTCATTCCTATTTTATTTTAATTCTAATAAGTAATTATCATGTGGATAAAAATGTTTGATAATTTTAATTTAGGGTATTAATTGCTACTTCTGCATTTTATTTATTTTATTTTAATGTTTTGTTTATTATTTGTAGTGAATTTTGTTGTGATTATATATTTTTTTTAAATTGTGATTATATTATACCGAGATCAATACTAGTGGAATCATTTTATAAGAGAAGTTTTCTGGTGTTACCAGTTTTATCATTAACAAAACCGATTATGATAACAATGATAACGCCTGCCAATCATACCTACGATAGTCGCAGTGATAATAGCCTTAATAAAAGCCTTAATAAAAATAAAAATAAAAATAAAAATAAAAATAAAGATAAATAAAATTAGAATAAAAATAGAAATAACAAGTTTGTAAGAATATTAATGATAATAACAATAATAATAATAATAATAATAATAATAATAATAATAGTATTAAATAATAATAATAATAATAATAATAATAATACTACTACTAATAATAATAGTAATAATGATAAATATCACCATCATTACCATCTTGCTACTTGTGAAGTCATTGGGCGAAATAAGTCGACAAGTGATGGTAGGCTTTTTTGTTCTACTACCAATGACAAGAACTAAAAGTACCAGTTAATAATTAAGTGTTCAAGGTAGTGATCGAAGGGTTAAGTAATTGAGATTAGATTAGTCCAAGTGATATCAGTGTTAATAGCTGTCCCAGTTATGGGTTTATGTTAGAATTGGTAGTATGGCTGAGAGGCTATTGAGGCTGTGCATTATAGGTAGTACGTAGAGATTTGATGTTATTGGTAGTTTAGAGAGGTGGTTATATATTTATAGATTCATCATGACTTGTTGGGGTGGGATTGGGTGGTAAATTTGGGTGGGTGGGTAGGGGGTTATAGTGTGTTTTGGGGTAGTGTATAGTGGGGGTTTAATGTTATCATTCATTTTTGTAAAAAAAAAACAAAAACAAAAAAAAACTTTTAATTTTATTTTTAAGTTATGTGGGGTTGGTGTGGGGTTAAGGTGGGGTATGTGGGTTGCTAAGGAGGTAGAGTCTACTATGTTTACAGTTGATAGGTGTCTCTCGTTTTCTATTTAGGAGTTTGTTTTTGTCCTTAAAGCGGATAATTTCCAGTTTTTCATTTAAGCATAATCTACATGGAGAGTTTATTGATTTGCAGGTGCTGGATTTTTTCAAGATTTTCCACTTTATTACGGGAGTTTCTTTTTTGGTTTTTATTTTGTGGTAGTGTAGTGAAAGTCCACTTTGGCCAGGATGGTCTGGGTTGTTGAAGGAGAGTTTATGGTTGTAGAATCTTTCCTTGAAGTTGTTACCTGCCAGACCAATATAATAGTTAGTCTGGGATGGGTTTTCAGTTGAGGAGATAGATGCCTCATAGACCACTTGGGTTGATAGGCACTTTTGATTTAGGGGCAGTTTGATTTGTTATTACAGTTGCATGTTCTTTTAGAATTTGAGGTTACTGGGGTGTTTAGTATTTTCATTTTGTGCTTTTTTATGATTTTTTCTAAGTTGTCACCACAACAATAGCTGAGTTTTAGTGTATTCTTATTAAAAATTTTATGGAGTATGTTGTTATTGGGGAAATGAGTGTTTATTAAGTTCAGGAATTTATTCCCTAATTTGGTTTTAGTTGAGTTGTTAAATAGAAGTGTATACCAGATATATTTATACATATATATATATATATATATATATATATATATATATATATATATATATATATATATATATATATATATATATATATATATATATATATATATATATATATATATATATATATATATATATATATATATATATATATATATATATATATATGCACAGGCAAAATAAAATGGACTGTACCAATTGCCGTCGGACTACCAGCCTCTTACAAAAATATTTGGATTACTAAACAATTTGAGTATTGTTTTTTTTTTCAAACACTCATTTCCAAAATAACAGCTGTTTTTATTTTTTGTTTTGACGTGTTTTTGCACTTTACGGTCTCATCTGAATATAAGACTCTTTATTTTTTTGCCTATATTTTTATCTTTACAATTTCATCTATAGAATTGATTGCTCTATTCAATATATTGAGCTTTATATCATCATGATAGATTATTATTAGACAATAATTCAATTATCGTTAATTTAATTCAGCATTTAAATATATATATATATATATATATTTATATATATATATTTATATATATATATTTTTATATATATATATAAATATATATATAAATATATATATATAAATATATATATATATATATATATTTATATATATATTTATATATATATATATATTTATATATATATTTATACATATATATATATATATATATATATATATATATATATAGAGAGAGAGAGAGAGAGAGAGAGAGAGTAAGTTATGAAAATATATTGATGGAAATTAAGCTACACAGTGGCTTCTGCGTTTCATCTAGCTAGCTCTACTCACGTTGAAGTAAATACTGAAAATGGATACATAAAAGATTATATCTGCTTATAACATTTTATGTAGCTACATGAAATTATAATATATCTCCATGTAAAAGCAACGTGATACATAATATACTGTTTGAACAACATTTCAATATTAACTATATATATATATATATATATATATATATATATATATATATATATATATATATATATATATATATATATATAGTTAATATTGAAATTTAGTTAAAACAGTATATTATATATATGTATATATATGTATATGCATATATATATATGTATATATATATCTGTATATATATGTGTATATATGTATATATATGTATATATATCTATATGTATATATTTATATATATATGTATATGTCTATGTATATGTATATATGTATGTATATATATGTATATGTATGTATAGATATATATATGTATATATATGTATATATATGTATATATATGTATATATATAGTTAATATTGAGATTTAGTTCAAACAGTATATTATGCATCACGTTACTTTTTGCTAACACTCGTGTTTGCCTAGGTAATACAATTGAATAAATAGTTAATCCAGTCTGCGGGTATGATTTTGTTTATTCCAACCCACCTAGGCTGAAGTAATGAATATAAGACGAGTGTATAAAAAGCAGTACATAAGATCTCTCTTTCCGCCCTCCTCTCCCCCATCTCCCTCTCATATACTAACTGGCTTTGCCAGCTCGCTATCGCGACGCAAAGTTCGCTATCGCTTAGCAAAGTTCGCTATCGCTTCGCAACGTTCGCTATCGCTACGAAAAGTTCGTATCGCTTCGCTATCGTTTCGCAAAGTTCGCTATCACTTCGCAAAGTTCGCTACTTGAAATACTTGAAATAAAAATTTAAATAATAAAAAATGTCATTAATAAATTCCTTGAAAACTACATATATCTATATAAATACATAAACATTATAATTTTGATAATTTCTATACTAGTTTATTTATCTTTTAAATAAGACCGTAATGAAATCAAAGAAAGAAGAAATCAATTCGCCTGAGCCAAAGTGTGGGTGTGTTGGGGGACTTGTTTTTTAAACTAATAATTTAGTTGTTGAAAATCAAGTCAGTTCCCCTAAATGCCGGAATTAACATTTAAACACAAATCCGAAACGTTTCGTATACGGGATAAAAAAATAATTGCATTCTAAATCAATGAAAAATACGGCGTCATTAACGGGAGAGAGGAATGGAGTGAGGGGAAGAGAGACAGCGCAAAACAAAAATTAATTTATTATAAACTATTTAAAAAATTGTTATGCAAATTAGGCATTCAGGAATTGTCTTTGAATTATTTAATTGTACTATATATAATATTTCATAATTTTATTATATATTATTGATTTAAATAACAGTAACCCGTTTTGGTGGTAATGCAGGAGTGATAAATGAAAACCACTTTCGCATTTATTAATTTATATATATATATATATATATATTTATATATATATATATATATATGGTATTACTTATGACATGATAGCTATGACATAAATTATTGGTTTTTGCCCGCAGTTTGCTTGAACAGCTCCTCAGAAGAAAACCCCAAATATTGCTGTCCAGCTTGCTTGCCATAAATATGTTTTCATACTAAGGTTTACTCAAGTATTGAACACTGAAACAAATATTATTTACTAATATAAGTATATAACATAAAACATATATATATATGTGTGTGTGTGTGTGTGTGTAGTTCGGTAGCAAGTCATTTTTTATGTAAGCGTCATTAAAGACCACGAATTTCTCTCTCGATCATTCTTGTCAATTTGTCGACGCGGCGAGCGATTCTTCGGTTTTCGGGTGTTAACCGGTGGAGTATGGCACCTAGCGTTGTGTCGTGGACCATTCCTCTAGTGCTTTCGGTCTCTCGACCGTCTTCAGGAGGATGTGTCTTATTGTTACTAAGAGCCGTATTTATAGTTTTATTATTAGTTATATATCTATATATGTAAAAATAAAAATGGAATAAAGGATAAGCAATTCAACAACTAACAAAAATTAACTCAAAAACTCATGTTGTAAAGTTCTGCCGAGATATTTCGGTCGTTAAGATACGGCCATTTTCATTCGGTTGGTAAACTTTATTTCAAAACGGAAAAGTTTTCAAATTCATACAAAGAATGCGATGTGAAGAAAATGTCACGTGCAGAGAACAACAAAAAGGGAGTAGGGACGCGAGGAATGTTATGAAAAGAGAAAGAAAAAGAAGATGAAGAAGAGGAAGAAGAAGAAAGAGAGACCAATCAACCAGTATCTTTAGAACGTCAGTTGAAGAAGAAGAAAAAGAAAAAGAAGAAGAAGAAGCGAGAGCAAAAGAAAGAAAGAAAGAGTAAAAACGACATTTGACTGTCGAAAGCTACTGAAGATAAAAAGAGAGAGAGAAAAAATCATTAGTGCTTGAATATCGCCTGCTGATTGAAATCCGACGGCAGATTGAAAACGTCAAAAGTCTAATAGGATTAGTAGTAATTTGAAGCTATTAACGTAGGAATTCAAAACAAGGGAGGAGAAGGAAGAAGAGGAGGAGGAGGAGGAGGAGAAGGAGGAAGAAAGACAAGGGTTAAAAGTTAACCAGCGTTTTGTAATCATCTAAAATATAATAAAAAATAAAATATTCGAATCGTTTAAGAAACGATCGTACAAAAAATATTCGTTGGTTTTTGAATTCTGAAAAACTAATATAAATAATGTACCAATTTTATTTATTTCAACTTACTTATACATACACACACATATATATATATATATATATATATATATATATATATATATATATATATATTTATTTTGGTACAGAAAAATTAGTACAACATTCGTACCGTCGGTTTCAAGCACAGAAGGACTTAGCCATCTGACTCTCTTCAGCTTCTGTTGTCATCTGTTTCGGAAATGTGAAGTCACGTGTCACTCTCGTTTGGACGCGTTATTTGCTTAGAGTGTTATGTATGTTTGTTTAAATTTAGTGTAAAGAAAGTTTAATAAGGTTTGAAAAAAGGGGAAGGGTGAAAAGTAACAGTTGAGATTTAAACCGGAGAAGATTTAAAGAGATATACAAATAAAATAAATTCTATATAAATCCCGTGAGCCAATATTATGAGTATCGTATATTTGGCCGTTACTGTTTTGGGGTTTAATGATGTGTCTTCTAAAGGAATTAGGGAGAAAAATGGGTTTAAGGATTATACTTATGAAGAGATAAAAAGGTTAAAAGGAAGAACATTAATTAAATTCAAGTTTAAAATTCTGGATTAAAGGACTTTAAATCAACCCCAAAGGAATTTAAATAGAGATATAATCCGGGCGGTCTAAGGGCAGTAACTCCGCAGAGCTTTTGAATGATTTGTATATATATATATATACATATAGATAGATAGATAGATTGATAGATAGATACCACTAAATGTACGGATTTCTATTAACTATCATTTTTAAAGAATAGGGTGTGCAACTCAATATATAATGTATATTAAGTATAAGTCAAACTGTCATTGTCATTTACAATTGAACAGAGAAGGCAGCCATGCCCACCATCGTTTGTAAGAGTAGTACAAGGAACATTAAAATCTGTATTTTGCAAGAACGTGGGTGCGTCTGCTGACAAGAGTATTCATGTCAAAGCCGACGAATAGAAACCGACAAAATATATGTTCTGAGAGAAGGATAAAAGGCATCAACATAAAATGTTAGATGATTTTGAAACCTGTTAATGGCGAACAAAAGATGAAGGAACATATAAACCATTAACTGCATCTCTCGTGGAAACATGTTTGAATAACGAACAAAACCAGAAAACGACAAACGAAATTTATTCTTGCCAGAGAATGTAAAAAACGTATGTAACAAGTAAATATAATAAACAGCATCCATAGGAGCATTTATGAATTTGTCATAATTTATCATTTGTATTTGTATTATAATTTTTTAAAATATTTATCATAATATTGTGTATATATATATATATATATATATATATATATATATATATATATATATATATATATATATATATAATTAATTATCAATATTTATTTTATCTATATACGTATACGTTTCATCCTTACGGGAATCGTCAATGTAGAGAAGAATTATTTCAAACTAAAATTCCAACGTCTTTGCCATCACGACCGCCGTCAACAATTCGATAAATCAGCGAAGGAGTAATCCTGCTTAAAGGCAGCTGTCGTAGAGAGTTCGACTTTTGAAAGGAAAATTGCATTTAAACCACAATGACTGCTGTGTTAATATTACTTGCCACAGAGCTCGGCCTAGTTTGAGGGCGAAAAATAATCAATTATAAATATTTGTTTATATATATATATATATATATATATATATATATATATATATATATATATATATATATATATATATACACTTTGTATTATTCGGATTGTTCTTACAACAACGTTTTAGCCTATGTAAACTCCAATCTTTCTGTCGAACTCGGTAATCTGTACAAAATTTCGAACAAACCCCTTTATTTAATGTACGTGTCATCAACCATGACAGGTAAAAGTCTTCAGTAATTCATAATTGTAGTCTTAGTATCGACCGAACTGAGAATTGAACCTTCAACTTCCAGAAGATTGTCACTTAGAACTAATTATTAATTAGCACTTATATCCGTTACGCCACAGGTATTTGCGGACAATTCCAGTATTAATTTTAGGAGCCGTAAACCTATTCATGTTTTAAATATGTAATCTTACTAATGAACACTATATATTACTACTAATTACTGTATATATATATATATATATATATATATATATATATATATATATATATATATATATATATATATATATATATATATTCCATTGTCGCTTGAAGAGTTGGCGTTCATTGCGGGCGCTAATGAAACAGCATATATTTTGTCGCAATTAATGGAATAATAAAATCACCAACAAAAATATATTTTGCTCTTAATTTTCATTGAGCACTCTCATAAACCCGATTTCAACTTCCTTCAGATTTATACCCCCTGGATATTTGTAACAAGTTAATTATATATATATATATATATATATATATATATATATATATATATATATATATATATATATATATATATATATATATATATATAAAAATATATAAATATATATATATATATATATATATTTGTATATATATATATATATATAAACACACATATATACGTATACATATATATATACACACATATATATATACATATATACATATACACATACCCATATATATACACATATACATATATACACACATATATACATGCATACATACATATACAAACATATGTACATATATACATATATATATATATATATACATATACACACATGTAAATACACATATATATATATAAATATTTATACATGCAGATACATATACACATTTATACACAAATATACATATATTTACATATATATACATATATTTACACATCTATATACATATATATATATATATATATATATATATAAATTATAAAATTTATTTAAAACTCATTTAGAAAAACTCTGGATTGAACCTGTCCTATTTTATCCAATTTGCAAAGAAGGGTGAAAGCTCAATACTTTTCATATGATTAAATAGAACTTCATATATAAGTTTTTATAGATTTAAAATTACATTTAAATCGAGTTTCAGAAGTAACACTTTTTTTATCTGTGTTTCCCTGTGTTTAGAAACATTGTTAAGTATTAAAGCAACCTATAGAATGAAACTATTCAGCATTGCTTATATCGTATAGAGATAAATATTGCTTATCCTCAGAAAAAATACAAAAACTATTTAACACAAAACAATGAAACATGTGTGGTGAATAAAGATAAGCAGAAGAAAAAAGAGCCACCGTCATTTCCCAGTAAAATGCATTCCTCATTTAAAAGGAATTATCGTAAAAAACGAGCATTTTGACATACAAATCCGGCCGCTTCTGTGATGAAAAGTGCTAATCCAAGGTCGTCACCGCGTTGCTTATTCGGTTTGTTATAAGATTTTAAATTCTTTAAGGTTGTAGATTATCTGAGGTAAAATTGACATTACATTTTCCAAGATGTTTAAAATTTAAATACATTATTTCATTTTTATATATTTAAATCGAAAATTTGAATACATTATGAAATTATTTCATTTTATAGTAAAAATATTGGTTTTCTTGTTGGTCCCCCGATTTATAAAATCGGGAGACCTATGTTTTGAGGCATTTCCGTCCGCCCGTCCGTCTGTCCGTCCGTCCGTCCGTCCGGATTTTTCTCCGCAACCATCGATTGAATTTCTCTGACATTTTGCATGAAGTTGTAACTTTGGTCAGGTTAGAAAGTGAAATTCTCCGATTTTTGAAAATAAATATGGTTAGCCCTCCAGGGGGTCAAATGGCCCCGAAATGGCAAAAAATGACATATTTTACCCCATAACCTTTCATCCATCCATTCAATTTCTCTGAAACTTGGCCAAAATGTGGAGTCAATTGTTGCTAATAGAAAATAAGTATCGCTGACCTTGGAAAAAATCTAGTTCGCGCCCCCAGAGGGTCAAAAGCCCCCAAAATGGCAAAAAATTATCCTTTTCTCCCATAACGTTTGATCCATCCATTCAATTTCTCTGAAACTTGGCCAACATGTAGAGGCAATTGTTCCGGATATAAAATGAGCATCCTTGACCTCAGAAAAATTCTGGTTCGCGTCCCCAGGGGGTCAAAGTGGGGGTCAAAAATGCCCCAAATTGCCCAAATTTATTGCATTTTACACTCACCACATCGAGTCACATACAGAGGGGGACCACACACGGGCGGCTTGTATTTTTTTTACTTTTCTATTATTGAATGCAAATATTCACGTTGATTGGAAAAATTCGTAACCGTATTTTCAATGAAAATTATTCCACTTAATGATGAAAAAAAATTATTGAATTTTTAGCACTTTATTCCAATGGTTGTTTTTACACATTCCTTCTGCTACACATTTTCGTTTAATAACTTTTTTAGCTGAGACTTTTGTTATCAAACAATTAGTTGTCGTCTGCGTCTTATTTGCTTATACAAAGACAGCTGCATTTGCATAGATTACACCTGCTTGATTTTGCGCATGCGTATTAGCAACGTTACTGCCATGCTAACTAACCAAGGGAGAGACAAGCGGAAGTATTATATAAAATATGAGCATATCTTATTTGAACAAATCTCAGACTCGTATTTTTTGAACTAATAGAAGTGTTCTTAACTAATGTATGGGCTCAAAACTAATGGGTAAATCTCTACCAAATTTCGTATGCCGTAACTGACTGATGAAAATTTCCACACTCCACTGGAGAAAAATAATCCCCCCCCCCTCTCTCTCTCTCTATCCGTTCTGCATTATCTCTTTTTTCGCACCCTCTCAACAGCAGCTGCACCCCGAGCAGTTTGGGGCCCGCCAGAACGATGGCCACTCTCCGCTGATGTGCGGCCATTTTTGAATCGGTTGAACCGCTCCTTAATTTGTGTTACACATCGCATCTTCTCTAAACCCATGCTGAATCTAACGCGACAGCGGAGATGAACACCATTCCAAAAGAAGACTTCCAGAGGTGTTTCCGGCAGTGAATGGATCGGTGGGCTAACAGTGTGAAAGTACAAGGGGCCTACTTTGAAGAGGATTAGGGTCCCAACCTCGTCACGTATTTGAAATATTTTTTCTAGCTTAAGGTCGGATACTTTATAGACATGGCTCGTCTCTATCTCTCTCTCACTCACTCTCTCTCTCTCACACTCTCTCTCTCTTTCTCTCTCTCTCTCTCTCTATATATATATATATATAGTCTCGGAAGTTTCTCAACCATTAAAACTATATTAAGAAAAACAAAAAAAAACAAAACAAAAAACATATAGTCCCAAGTCTTCCAGTGGAAAATATATATATATGTTTGTGTAGGGTAATCCCCATAACTAACAATCAGAGTATTATGAATTTTGGAATATATATTCTAAAAAATACGTTCAGTAACATGGGTACATTTTTATTTAAATACAAAAACATTTTTATGAACCGATCATTATGAATTTTGGAATGTATATTTTCGGCAACCCGGTGAGTAACATGGGCACATTATTTTTTGGTAAACTTTAGCATTTAGGGGGTGCACCTACTCAAACCCGACCCCAAAACATTTAATCTCCTAAACTAATGAACGGATCATTATGAATTTTTTAATATATATTCTAAAGAATACAGTGACTAACATAGGCACATTACTTTTTCTGTAAATGTTAACATTTAAGAGGTGCCTATACATGAAGATTTTTTATTTTATTTATTTTATAATGAATTTTGGAATATATATTCTCGGCAAACTGGTAAGTAACACGGACACATTGTTTTTTGGTAAACTTTATCATTTAGATGGTGTGCCAACCCAAACTCGCACACAGCATCAAAAACCTTTTTTTTAAAAAGTTAGATACGAAAAATAAGAGAAAATAATTGCTCTACATCAAATTTTGAGTAATACAAAGTAAGACATTTTAAAAGGATCGATAATGTGTATATTTAGTTACCTACGCTCTTACAGAGTATATCATAGTATTTATTTGTTATTCATAGGAGTGAATCCTATTGCGGAGTGTGAGGGATACTTACATTCCTTGTCTGGAAATATCACCAAAGGAGTCAGCCCTCAATCTCGTATGCTTAGACTTTTCATCTTGCTCCGGTGTCTGACTTCCTTGGCTGTCCACTGATCGGCGCATGTCTTTTTCTAAAAAAACAAAGCAAATATGAAGAAAACATACAATAAGTTTCTTTTAATCATTTGAACAGATTTAAAAGTCACATCTACAAGATGAACTCAATACATAGATTATGATCGCTAGATTCTGAACACTGGTTTTCCCATTCACGGCGCAATTGGTTAAGGCCATTCTTCTCCAGACCCGATAACAGCAAACATTGTAGAAGCATTGAATTTTTGTGTGTAAAAGGAATGTTAAAAACGGTTAAGCAAAAAGTAGAAAATTTCATTAAGATTAGGACTACGCGGCGGGATATTTCGTCATAAACAAGACAGGAAGTTGCCATTGATATGCAGCGGATAAGCTGAGAAAATCTTTCTCTTTTTTCTGAACACAGAGAGAGAGCGAGGTCGGGTTTGGAACAGATGATCCATTTCACTAGGTGGGGAGTGAGTTGGAGTCAATTTATGAGATTTCTTGCCGTTTCAGTTCCTTTGGGTTCATGTGTTCTTTCTGTGTTTGATTTTTAACATTTTTATTGCAACTTCACTGGTTAGCATTTGTAGTTTATATGGGTCGGTTTCCACATTCGAGGATTTTCCTTAAGATTTCAAGTATTCCCATCATTGCCGTCCATTTTATTATCTCAATTTTTTCTTGAGTACAATTGCTTCCAATCTTTTTCCAGTTTTTTTTCGGAATTGTTCATTCCTTTTATTAGATTTCTACTATATAATTTAGTTTTTAAGAGTTTTCTTGTTCTACTCAGGTATCCTTTTTCAATATTCTATTTCATTTCTGTTGATTTGATTGTCTGCTTCTAGAACTCCCCTATATTTATAGGTATCATGCTTACCAAGAAGTTATGCCGTTAGGATTTTTCACATGATTTGTAAACAAGTTATTGGTCTGTAGTTGCTTGTTATTATCATTATTATTTAAGTTTCAAATCTCTACTCGACCAGGAGAGAGTTTTCACCTGGAACTCGAAAAAATTATGGGATGCATTCTGTAGCAGTCCTGCAGGAATTAATATATTTATCATTTAATTAACGTTTGTTGTAAATGTTTATTGCTATTTCTTATTTGTTTATTGTTACAATTATTATGATATTATATTAAATATCGAAAGTGTACTTTTTGTTTACTAATTATTAGTAAATGACTTTGTATATAATTTTAATTTTATTACATTGCGACCGTCACTTATCTTCGCAAACAAGAGATTTGGGGGCGTAAAAGTCAGTATTTGTACAACGTACATTCAATCTCTTGAAAAGTGACACATCGCTTGTATTTTAATTTGAATATGCAATATTATTGCGGCTTAAGGAAAAGTCAAAATATTTTGTCTTCTTTAATCTTCAAGTTTTTTCATCGTGTAAGGAGTTTACAAGAACTAATATGGTTATCGCAATTGGCATTAGCATTGAAAAGACTAAAGTTATAGGTAGGAGGAAACAGTCAGCAGGAAGAGAGTTCCATAAGCCTACGGGTCTTGGAAAGAAGCTCCTGGAATAGGAAGCTGTATTACAATGAGGTATCAAAATGCAAATTGATGGAGACCACTAGATCAATGAGTCAAACAAGCTGGAACAAAAGAAGCGAGGAATAGATTACATGATTCTGAAGAACATACCATAATAGTACTTATAGAAAAGACTGAGACTAGTAAAATCACGTCGGTGATAGATAGGGTGCAGAGAAGAAGAAAGGATGGGCCAATCAAATTACAGATACACTTCTGCACCTTATCAAGAACCCTCAAATGGGACAGCGATTCACCAGCCCAAATATGACAACAGTATTCCATACATGGTCTGATTGTAGATTTGTAGAGATAAAGATTAGCCTAAAGTGTGAGAAAGTATTTGGAGCGATAGAGAGAACCGACTTTACGAAAAGCAAAAAGAGCAATGGATCTAATGTATGAACCCCAAGAAAGATTTATGAGTTATACATGTGGCAAGTGTTCATTTTTTGTATTATTTGTATTATTCGGACTAGTGTTCTCATCTTGATGTTATTCTCACAATGTTTCAGCCGATGTAACCCCCGGCCTTCTTTATGTGCGTTAACTCTAGGAGTCTGTACAAAAATTCAAACAGAACCTTTATTAAATTCACGAGGGTAGCTTGCTCGCGTTCCATCAGTTATGACCGGGTAGAAGTCTTAAGTAATTCGTAATTGTATTCGTAGTATCACCCATACTGAGGATTCAACCTTGAACCTTCATTTAGAACTGATTATTACTTAGCATCTATATCCGTTTCATTACAGATCCTTGCGTCAACTTAAAATACGTGTCTTGTTTACATGTTGAAAGATGCGTCGTTTTAGTGAGGTTTGATATGATGTCATGTTAGATCAATTCCTTTCATCTGCTAACATGATCGAGGTTCCTAATTTACATTTTGTCCTATTTCATTAGAAGGCCACCTTACACGGTAAGTAGAAGTATCTTTTGTGAAAAAAACAATTTAGCTATTTATTTGGTCACGTCCGCAATTGAATCGGGTTCTGTTACTCGCAACGTTTATTTGCTTATTCCGGTGGCAGCCGATACTTATTGGCCCTTGTACAATTGCCGTCTTTTCTTGTATGATTTCATTTTCAATAGCTGCTAGAAACATACTTTCGACAAGCATATATGAAAAAAGTGGCCGAATTAAATATTATTCTATTATACGTATATAAAGTAAAAAAAAAGTAAATACATTTTGGTCAAGAATTGGCGTTTATTTACACAAAAATAAGATGAAATTTCAAACAAAATGACTCTAAAATGGCACGACTATTTTAGTACGTCTTAAGAATATCTATGAATACTTCTGAGGATAAAAGTATTCATATTTCGAACACAGAAATATAAATCAATACAATGTACACACACACACAAGATGTTTGTAAAATCGATGGAATAACTCCAGTATTATGTTCTATATGTGGAAAGGAGCATCTTTCAGATTTTTCTCCTGAGCTCCACTGTTTTGGTGTAATTATTTCATAGTTTTGTTGGTATATGTGACAACACCATGCCCAGGCTTATTTTACATGTGATCCTTTATCCCATATGTAGAAATAACCATTGTACGTGTTAGATGTTTACAGCAATGGCCTATAATTCAGAAACCAAGCGTTTCCGGAACTATATACGCATAATCCCGAGGTCATGCCATCGATTCACCAAACAACCTGTATATCATTATTAAACTGAATAAACAGTTTAAAAAAGAAAAAAACAACAACAACGATTTAATCAAATGTTTTCTCTCTCTTTCTCGCTTTCTCTTTCACACACATATATATACACACATATATGTTTTTCGAACTAATGTATATATATATATATATATATATATATATATATATATTTTCATAAGTTCGAAAAAACATGTTCACAATAAGACTTGAGAGGGCGAATGAACTTATCACAAAAAATAGTGTCTGAAGATGTGTGGGTTAGTGCTTTTGAACAAACATTGAACATATATAAATGTTATATAAAAGTGAAAAAAAAATTATTACAAGTAACAGCTACTTACTGTATACTGACATATTAAATATATATAGAAGTATAGCTTCGAATTTGTTTTGATCAAGTTTACTGTTATATGATCTATATATATTTGATGCTATTTATATATATATATATGATGCTATTTAATATATATATATAATTATTTTTATAAAAATATATTTTAATATGCATATATATATATATATATATATATATATATATATATATATATATATGTATAGTCTCGGAAGTTTCTCAACCATTAAAACTATATTAAAAAAAAACAAAACAAAAAAAAAACTTATAGTCCCAAGTCTTCCAGTTGAAAAGCACTCATGTAAGTCAATTTATTTTTTACAGTTATTATATTAGTTTATTTCTAACACTATTTTAATGGATCATCAGTTGTTTACCATGAAAAACTGTTTCGGGAATTTATATATATATATATATATATATATATATATATATATATATATATATATATATATATATATATTTGTGTTATAATGAAACAATGAGATGAGGTTTAATACTGTTAATTTTTGACTCGACCCGATATTTGAAAAACATTACCCCCCCTCCTCCATCATCATCTATGCCCAATATTACAATTTCTACTTATGCATATGGCCTCCCCCTCACGGTCTGTAATAAATTATGCAATTCCTCCTCTCAATGTATACTTATAGATTTGATATGCTTTACATTTCCCCCTCTCTCTAAATATGTATTAAATAGGTTGTTACTCCCCTCTCTCTCCAATTATATTTGAATTGTTGAGTGTGAATTTATTCTTATTTTCAGTTTAAAAAATGTAATCGTTTGGATCGGATGCTTGAAAAACCACAAGGTTGAAATAAATTATTGCATCGATAATTATGTAAAATCGTGTTATTATATTTTATTTTATATATATATATATATATATATATATATATATATATATATATATATATATATATATATATATATATATACCCCAAGACGCATTAGCGTGGCTAATTATAACTGTACCACCGGTGGCATTGTTCAAACACCGGACCGAAGTCACCATGCGGCCGCTTAGATAACTATACAAAAGAGAAAAGAAATATTCCTTATTTCACAAAAAAAAAAACACACACAGACTGGGTTATTCGAACTACTGTTCTTATCTTAGATGATATTCTCACAACGTTTTGGCCGTTGTAACCACCGACTTTCATCAGTTGCGTCATTATTATGATTCCTCATCTAAAACATTCCCAAACACACACACATTATATATATATATATATATATATATATATATATATATATATATATATATATATATATTAGTATTTCATGTATCAGCATAACATTTTATGAGATATAATTTTTTATGTATCAATTTTTAGTATTTACTTCAACAGTGCTCGATACGTAGGTAAAGCTAGGTAGTAAGCTATGAAAATATATTTATGGCAATTAAACTTAATGTCTGAAGATTCCCCCGGGGATGAAACGCGGGAGCCTCTGTGTAGCTTAATTGCCATAAATATATTTTCATAGCTTACTATATATATATATATATATATATATATATATATATATATATATATATATATATATATATATATATATATATATAGGGTGTTTCAAAAGTCTTGGGAACATTACAAATGCGTATATCTCATGAACTATTCCAGGTAGAAAAATGAAACTGGTGCCATTTTAAAGCTTGCTTAATCAAGTTTTTGGTCATGCTAATGATTTTCGTGTTATCTTTCCAGGTGCAGTAATGGCGTTCTCTAAACAAGACAAGGCATTTTGCGTCCTCCAATTTGCAAAGACTGAATCGTGGACATGTGTTCAGCGTGCATTTCGCAGGAAATTTAAAAAAGAAGCCCCTGAAAGGAAATCCATTGTCAGATGGCATGCTAAATTTGTGAAAGATGGGTGTTTGTGCCCAAGTAAGCGAACAGGTCGCCCTTCAACTTCAGAAGATGCAGTTGAGCAAGTTCGGACAGCCTTTCAGCGGAACCCCCGTAAATCAGTGAGAAGAGCCAGCAGGGAACTTCAGCTTGCACAAGGCTGCCTGGTAGATGGATTGGGAGATCTGGGCGAGGTGATGACGTTCTCATCCCCTGGCCTCCTAGGTCTCCAGATCTTACCCCGTGTGACTTTTTCCTTTGGGGCTTTGTCAAGCAACAAGTCTATGTGTCGCCCCTTCCAAGAGATATTGACGAACTAAAGGCTCGAGTAACGGCAGTTGTGGGAACCATTGACGTCAAGATGCTGGAACGCGTTTGGCAGGAAATGGACTATCGACTAGATGTCTGCCGTGTGACAAATGGTGCTCATATTGAGCAACTTTGAAGATTCCCCACAAAACTTGAAACTTTACCCTTTCCAACGGTACCAATTTCATTTTTCAACTCCTAATAGTTTTTGAGTTATTAAAAATCGTTATGTTCCCAAGACTTTTGAAACACCCTGTATATATATATATATATAGCGTGCGGAGTCTTGGTTAACTTTATGAACCGGGTTCGCACCCCGATGACCGTCTGAAATTCTCATTCCCTACACTGATAAGAGCGAAAGCTTGAGACGCCGACGTATGTAAGTAAAAATAATGAAATATATATATATATATATATATATATATATATATATATATATATATTATTTTATTTTATTTTATTTTTATTTAGTATTTTTCCGCTCCCTAAGCGGTTAAGAATATGAAGAGTACTGTATTTAATCGACCATAATCGGACGTTTCATCAATTATTATTTTTAATATTTATTAATTAATCTTTTATAAATTTATTTTTTCGAACAAAAAGAAATGTATAGCAATTTTTATAGATTTTTATGTACGTAAAAATGTATACATAAAAGATGAATCAATTAATATATATATATATATATATATATATATATATATATATTGTATTAATATAAAAAAATAACGCCCATTATAGAATCAATAAATAACGCTTCCATCGATTCATCCTCAGAACTTCGTCAGGTGTATGCTTCATATATATATATGCTGATGATTTTACGTTTAAAAAATTTAAATACGATGTGCGTTTCTTACGTATTTAAATAAAATTTGAGTATGCAAAAATTATCGCCGTATATAAATATAGCCTACTAGCTGTACAACCCGACAGCATGGCTTGAAAATCCTTATGTCATTTTAGTGTTAATCTTTTAATTTAAAAAAAGGACAATCTGTAAGCCACGAATAGATGAAAAAACCCCGAAAATAACAGAAGAGATTACACATGTTTTACGTTTAAGTTTAAATAGCAGGTGTATCCTTTACATTTTAAGCTTTTTAGATCATTATTTTAAATTGTCTCCATTGTAATAATCTTACTGGAATTATTATTACAAGAAAAAAAAAAACTGAGCGTAGTAGAATGTATTTTAGGGTAAGGAAAAGATATCACCGCTTCTCTTTCCTTCTCTCTCTTTATATATATATATATATATATATATATATATATATATATATATATATATATATATATATATATATATATATATATATATATATATATATATATATAAACAGTGAAATAATGTTAGACACACTGCCATTATTATCTATGACGATTGTTTTAATGATTTATATTATTATATTATTTTATGATTATATATATACTCGTGCTGGTCAAAAAATAGCACATATGTATAAAACTGTAAAATGCATTCCGTTTGAGATAATTTTCGGCTTTTAAATTGTGTAGGCGAAATATTCTATATGTAAATAACAATTACAACTTTTTTTAATCATTTGTCATATTTGTATATGTCAGACTTTATTGTCACAGAGTAGTTTATTGTCACATAGGGAAATTCAACGTTTCAATTTAATAGAACATTATTCGTTGAGTAATCTTAAACTCAAAACATTTTTGTGTTTAAAAAGATTTTGCAAGTAATTTAATCATAATCTCTCATTCATATTGAGGACAATCTGTCAGATGTTATTGGTGCTAAAATATTCCTATCATGCTAAACTAACTGAAATAGTTGTTTTACGATAGAAACTTTTTTTCCATATCAATTGCAATGCCAGTTTTTCAATATTTCGCGTTTCAAAATACTAGAACAAGACAGCTAAGAAAACAAAATAGTTTTTTTATTAACTTAAATACAAATAAAAATTAATCAATATTTAGTAGCAGCACCTTTTGCCTTGATAACAGCATCAATTCGCCGGGGCATGGACTCAACAAGCTTCTCGCAAACCTATGTAGACACCGAATCCTATGTGTTCTGTATTGCAATCTTCATGGCTGCAAGGGTAGTCGGTTTTTTCTTTGCGAAGCTTCCTCTTCATCTGATCCCACAAGGCTTCAATAACGTTCAAATCTGGCGAGTTCGCCGACCATTCAAGAACAGGGATCGATCGTTCTCGGAGCCAGGAAGTTGTGGACTTGGCAGAGTGTGCCGGTGCCAAGTCATGTTGAAAAATGATGTCTGTGGCGTCACTGTCAAACTGATTGTCCAGCACTTGCAGTAAATTAGCTTCCAGGATAACTTGGTACACTGTTGTGTATACATTTCCTTTGATGAAGCAAAAATTACCAACACCCTTAGCACTCATACAACCCCAAACCATGCAAGACTGCGGGAACTTCACAGACTTCTGGACGCATTCTTGGTTATACCGTTCTGTGGATCTTCGCTAAACACGTGGCCCTTGGTCGCCGAAGGAGATACAAAATCGAGACTCATCTGAAAAGATCACACGCCGCCATTCGTCTGTAGTCCAAGTTTGATGAGCAGTTGCCCATCGTAGCCTCTTCAACATCTGTTTTTTGTTAAGGAGCGGTTTGGTGGCAGCTACACGATTTTGGTATCCCAGTTGCCGGAGCCTTCGGTAGGTAGTGCTTCGTGAAACGTCGGCACCAGAAGCCTGTTTCCACTCTTCAGTAATGTGGCTTGTTGACTGGAATCGACTTTTCTTTGCCACCTTGTCCAGTGCCCGGTCTTGTCTTTGAGTGGTGCTTTTCTTTCGTCCGCATTTCTTGCGATTGCTGTTGGAAACACCCTTAACATCTTTCTGGAGCACTTTGGTCACTACCGATCTTGAACATCCGACCTTGGTTGAGATTTCCATGTGCGTCTTTCCTACTTCCCGCACATCGAAGATTCGCTGCTTCTCCGGCAAAGATATGTCTTTAGAGCGACCCATAATGACAGATTATGATTAAATTACTTGCAAAATATTTTTAAACACAGACATTTTTTGAGTTTAAGATTACTCAACGAGTAATGTTCTATTAAATTGAAACGTTGAATTTCCCAATGTGACAATAAACTACTCTGTGACAATAAAGTCTGACATATGCAAATATGACAAATGATTCAAAATAGTTGTAATTGTTATTTACATATAGAATATTTCGCCTACACAATTTAAAAGCCAAAAATTATCTCAAACAGAATGATTTTTACAGTTTTATACATATGTTCTATTTTTTTGACCAGCACGTGTATATATATATATATATATATATATATATATTTATCGCATCCATTGTTATTTAACTATAACATGGAAAATTTAAACGACTTAAATTTAGATTAGATAATTAAACATAATCTGACATAAATCAACTTTTTGAAGAAAACACATCGTCCGAAACGTAGTATGAAGATAAATATTAGCGCTGATGAGGACAATTGTCCGAGGAAAAATATAAATCACAATAACGCGCCCCCTCATTTACCCCCTCTATCTTTACATTCTCCTAAGAATTCCTAAGTACATATGTATGGCCACACGCATACAAACGTTAGACATTATATAATGATGATAGGTAGGCAAAAAGCGCAACATTATTGCTTGTACGATGACATTTAAAATACAAATGATAAAAAAGCAAGCATTTGATGGCAAAGGGAACAAATAAACCACCGGTACAGATATTAAGCAGAATACAAAAGGAATCTGGCAAACGAATTTTACCAAAGTTTTTCCGGTATAATTGACAGCCTGATAGGAAGGAATGAAAACATAAAATAAACGGATTGGTTAATAGAAAGAAACAAATATAGCACACAGACATATATATATAAATTCATGGATATAGAAATAAAATTTAACAAAGAAAATAAAATAAGGAATAAGATGACTAAACACCCTAAGAAAAAAGAAAATAACTGGGTGAAACAACAAAGGACGGTCAGTGGAAATATATATTTTAATGCAGGAATATTTTAGATTAATAATTATAGCGGATGATGAATGATTATGAATACAAACAGATTAAGAGATAAGATACATATACGTTACCACATGAATATAACGAGACCATAGTTCCATGTGAAATATATATATATATATATATATATATATATATATATATATATATATATATATATATATATATATATATATATATCAAATTGAAAGTAATAGAGAGAAGACCATCCTTTTCTCAAGCCATAAATAGATGTCTTCTGTGTGATGCAGACAAATACCATATATTAAGGGCCAATACGATCTGCTTGAACGTCAGAGATTAAATTTTAAAGAATGCATCCACATATATATATATATATATATATATATATATATATATATATATATATATATATATATATATATATTCACACGGCACACGGTTCCCGTTAGATCACCGAAGTTAAGCGGCGTTGAGCCTGGCCAGTACTAAATCGGTGACCATTTGGGAATACCACCTGCTGCTGTATGTGCTCTCTGCTTATCTCGGCATTGTTTCCAGTCGTCTTGTACTATACTTGCCATTGGAATCAAGCAATGCCGACTCAGGAGAGCGGTTGTTAGAGATTGCGCAACCATTGCAATTTTAAATTCATGCGTGGGCAGCCCCTGGTGGGGCACTCATACGTCGAAATATCGAGAGTCCATCATATATATATATATATATATATATATATATATATATATATATATATTGCTAATGAGTACTGATTGTAATCTAGGCTTTCATCGCCTAGTTTTTCATGTTTTTTTTTTGTGTTTTTTGCCTTGTTTTGTAAAAGTAGCACTGAAGATAGCCACACCAAGAAATAAATGAACAGGAGCAGTTTACAAATATATTGGTGTTTTCCGAAACAATTGAAGAGTTCGAATGCAAAACGCGATAAACGCCATTTAAAAAAATTACGAAACTATTACTATGAAATGTGTTGCATTTCAACGCTCAACCACACCATGGAATCATGCTTTTCAAAATATGATACAAGGATAATAACTTTTCGCTTTCCATTAAAATCTGCATTTAGTCGAAGTCTAGATTTCATATATTTTACCTTTTTATTGTTTAATGTTTCAATTTAAACGGATTGGATTTATCGCGTTTTGCATTCGAAATCTTCAATTGCATGCTGAATAAAAAATAAGTTTTATGAAATGACGTGAATCTGTCCTTTATAACATTGAAATGGTATAAAATTAAATAAAAATATTGAATATAGCATAGCTCTGACCTTACACTATTGAACTATTATAATTACTTCATGTTATAAAATTTATATTTGAATAGAAAAAAATTCTAAATATAAATTTTTAAAAAATTGCACACACACATATATATATATATATATATTTATTTTTTTTGCACAGAAAAATTAGTACAACATTAGTACCGTCGGTTTTAAGCTCAGAAGGACTTAACCATCCGGCCCTCTTCTGCTTATGTTGTCACCTGTTACAGAAATGTGAATTCACGTGTCACTCTCGTTTGGATACGTTATTTGGTTTAAAGTGTCATGTATATTTGTTTAAAATTTGTGTTAGGGAGGGAAATGTTAGACTATGAAGTTTAATAAACTTCGAAAAAAGGGGGGTTGAAATGTAACAGTTAAGATTTAAAGTCTCATGATTCAATGTTTATTAGGAGCGTATATTATTCCGTTTAATTTTTGAAGGGTTAACTTGGTGTCGTCTAGAAAGTGCTAAGGGGATAATATGGGATTAAGGATTACACTTACGAAAGAATAAAAAGGTTAAAAAACACATCAAAATTCAAGGCCTGGATTAAAAGACTTTAAATCAATCCAAAAGGAATTTAAATTAAGATTTAACCCGATTCGCGTCTCTGCAGCTGACAATCGATTTAAGGGGAGCAACTCTACAAGGTTCTTAATGATTCTGTATTCGGAATTTAACAATTTTAACTAAGGTATAGTGGAGACTTATGGGAGTAATGATATTGGTATACTTAATCAAGTCTGATCTAGAGATAAGAACAAGGATTAGGTCGACAAGATTTAACCTGTTTAGGAGATTTCTAAAGTCTGCTGAATTATTTTCGTGAAATGGAGGTGTTTCCCTCTTAATAAATTATGGGGTTATGTATTGGGCAGAGGGGGTATTATTGATAGGCCTTCATGTTTATAGGTAAGTCCAGTTTATAAATAGTGCTTGTCTCCTGTGGATGCATTCTTTAAAATTTAATCTCTGACGTTCAAGCAGATCGTATTGGCCCTTAATATATGGTATTTGTCTGCATCACACAGAAGACATCTATTTATGGCTTGAGAAAAGGATGGTCTTCTCTCTATTACTTTCAATTTGATGCTAAAGGGTGTCTCTTTATCTTTAAGTTGTCATATCCGGGTCGCGATATCCTTGTTTGCTTTGTTTTAGTATGTAATGGTGTTTCTGTGTGCGTACAATCTTTGATTGAAACTTCCCTGTGTCATGCCTATATATTTTTCCAGCTTTGCAGCTAATCTGGTTTGTGACAGTGGCTTTATATACGAGGGAATCAATTTTGCAATTCGCCTCTAGGGGGCAATTCTTTTTGTCCTGGCATGAGCAGCATGTGCTTTCTATTGCTTTGGGCTGTGCACAGATTATTTTTCTTATGGATGGGGTGGTGGAGTAGCTAATCTTATTTGTGTTTCTGTTAAACAGTTTGTGCAGGTTGTGTGTAGGAGGGAAGTGCTTGTTGAGTAAGTTGAGGAAAAGGTGGCCTGCCCTCGTTTTGGTGTTGATGGAGAAAGGCGGCGAAAACCAGATCACCGTTATAGATGTAACCGTCCCGAATGCTTAGTGCCGCGATAGAGCCGAACGCGAGAAGATCACCAAATATCAGGGCCTCAAGAATGACTTAAAAGTAACATGGTCTCTGAAGAAAATAAACATTATACCGGTTGTGATAAGCACAACTGGCCTAATGAAAAAGAACATGAAAATATTTAGACATAATCCCTGGAAGACTAAGCTGTCGCGAAATACAGATATCAGCCCTAAAAGGGTGAACGTCTATCCTAAAAAGAGCCCTCAGATATAAATTGAAGTCATAAGGAAATCAAGTGTTAGCTCCCCTTGATCTCTTCAAACTGAAATCAAATCAAAAATAAAAGGGATTAAATTAAAGCTGAATTAATCAACGTCTGTTTCTCTAAGGCTTTTTTCCTATATATTTAAATCATGAAAATACATATTAAAATATTAATCAGTTTTGAGAAAGAGTTATGTTTTAAAAAACTACTTTAATTGTTCTCATTAGTCACAATTTACAAGTAACTCACCAAGTGACCAATCACTTACTAAGTTTCTGTCTACATGCTTTCTTCTCCTATTGTATTTTGCTTGACCCTTCGCCCTTAGTTTTATCTATCATTCTCGCTTCCGTGACTTTCTCTCTCTTTATTTATTAATAGTCGAAACTAATAAAGAAAGGAAAAGATAAAATATTTGAAAAGTCTATTATAATAAAAAGGGAATGTCACCATAAGTAATAATACGATTTAACCTGTAGTTGAGATGGGAAACAGAGAAGTGGAGATAGAGAGAGAGAGAGAGAGAGAGAGAGAGAGAGAGAGAGAAAGAAGGAAAGAGAGAGAGAGAGAAAGCAGAAAGCGACTAATTTGGGATTTTGTCTTTTTATCGTTTTATATTTAACTGGCTTTACAAACTGAAAGGTCTCGGTCGATGTAACCTCCAACCTTTTTCAGGTGTATCTTTTCGTACTTGGGAATCATTATGTTGAATTCAGGAACCTATACGAAATTTCTAACTGAACTAGATTGTTCTCATCCTGCCAGCCATGGCCGACTAGATATGTTCATTCTTATTTTATTTGTAGTTATTATCGTCAACTCCCCTCAGAAGACTCAATCAAAACTGATTTTTAATCAACGACTTTAAACGTTATGCCACATGTCCATGTTCTAAATTCCATATAGTTCGACATAAAGATCTCCAAGTTTGAAAAGATGCACCTGAGGAAGGTCGGAGGTTACAACCAATATGTGAATAGTAGTCCGAATAATCCGAATAATGCGAAACATTTATTGTTGATTCATTCTAATCTAAGCTTTCAGCATACCCAAGCATACCCAAGTCATACAAGGAAATACAAGATATAGTGTGGGAGACGCATATGCTTTGCAGATGTAAACAATTTGGAATCATGTGTATACTTCCTACACCATCACATGCCTTTGTCTGTTTTAAGACTTGAAACAGAGAAATACAAAGAGGAAGAATGAAAAATAAAAGAAGTGTCTATATACTCACCATCAGCGACATCGTCATCTTCATCATCATCCTCATCATCGTCTTCTTCATAATTGATCGAAGCACTCTCCGTAGATATTGTACTACTAGTGCGGGAGTGCGTGCACACCTGAGAAGAATATTTGGAAAAAAGAAATACATGTAAGCGTTTGTATTAACAAGAACTGTTTACTTCAAAATTAAGGAATTTCTTTTTCCATTACAAGTTTTGTAACATTATTTAGCCACTTTATCGGCAACGGGAAACGCTAAATCCGTTTCAGAAGTCAAACATATTTTCAATTAGCTTAAATGAAAGAAGAAAACCTTTCATCAATTGATAGTCTGCTGCAAAGAAGGTGGTCTTCCTTTACCAAGCTAGAAAAAATCTCACACCTGTCAGTATTCTATATCTCTAAAAACCACCATTCGCTAGTGCATGGAGTATTGTTGCCAGATCTGGACTAGTGCACTAACCATCCGTCTCTCCTTCTTGGACAGGGTGCAAAGATAGTCTCTAATCTAATAGGTCCAGCACGGTCTACCACGCTACATCGCCTATCCTATTACACAGCCGCCTGAAAACGACTTCTTGGCCTTTTGGCCAAGATCAAAGTGTAGTATCTGTTCCGATGGATACTACACCCTATAGGCCGGTATCGTCTTGGCCTTCGGGGCTTGATGACGCCGGTCTATGGGTTTGTCCTGTGCAGTTCTAGGAGGTCCACCCTCCCAGGCTTTGCCTCTCCTCTTTGGGGTGGAGTAAGTATCGCTTACTGCCTGAGGCGCCTCTACCTGAGAATGCTGAGAGGGCTACCCAGACAATTTTTAATGGCCAGAGTGCTCACCTTCTCGGGCGCTAGCTTTTCAAATCCCATTTTCCGACCTTGTGTCACATACTCCTATTATGGGTAGGTGTTGAATAAACAGCCTCTATCCTATTGCTACAATGTTGCACCACTGTTGTTTACAAGTACTTGAACGGAATGTGCTCCGACGAACTTTCTGCACTTGTGCCTCCCCCCCTCAACGTAAATACTCCCGACAAAATCCGACAAGCAGAAAAATCCCACCTCTTCACTGTAAAGGTGTCCAGGTGATGGAAAACCTTCTCATTTATAGCTTCTTTCTTCATACTGCTTGCTTTTGGAATTCCCTTCCTGCTCCCTGTTACCATGATTATACCAACACGCAGAAATTTAAATGTAATGTTAACAAACATCTCACTGCATACCCCCCACTTAGGATAACCCCCTTTAAATCTGGCTCCTAACTCACAGTCTCAGTGGCAACATGTTTAAGGTGAATAAAGTTAAAAAAAAGTTAAATATTATACAACGCTTTGAAATTTAACTCAATTTAAAAAAGTAAATTTTATTCCATTATTTCAATTAAAAACAATCATATGATTTTCTATTAATATCATTAACAATGACAACATTTTATATTTAGAATAACAAAAATAAAATAAATATCGAAGCATGAAAATCAGAACAATGGATATTATGTAATAGACACGCCGACTTTTAAGAACTATTTGATTTACAACAAAACCCATTCATTTTGAATAGCATGTTGCTTTCGTCTCAATTTTTTTGTTAAACTGCCATTTTTCAATTGGAATCCGAGCCAAAACGAGAAAATGCTTAACTCTGAAATCTGAATATAATGGAAACATGTCTATCAATTGTTGCAGGTTGATCCATCATGGCGTCCTAATAATTCAGGAAAGATCAAATATATAACAAATCCGTGAAAGTAAAAGTAAAAAGCTGTATTTTTCATCAAGGCTTATCACAAGTCCAACGATCTGAGTGGATTGTTTCATAGGTTTTCTGAGTGAACGCTATCGCCTTTAATCTATATTATACTTATGTATTTATTACCTGTGTGTAGGTCACATATAAGTCACAAAACTACTAAAAGAATTGCAACAAATTTTGTATGAAGCATCATTGGGATGTAAAGTGTGTCACAGGAGATGAACTACTACTACTACTACTACTACTACTACTACTACTTGACTAATAAAAACTCATAGACTTTAAAATATTTATCAGAATTCCAACAACGCTTGACATGCCGATGTGTCATAAGGGAGATCAATCAATCCTACTAGTATTACTCCTACAAGAATACACTACTACTACTACTACTACTACTACTACTACTACTACTACTACTACTACTACTAATGATAATAATACTATTGATATTATTATTATTATTATTATTATTAATAATGATTATAATAATAATAATAATAATAATAATAATAAAAACAATCATAATAATAATAATAATAATAATAAAAATAATCTCGTAGATTTGCACTAAATTTAGCATGAAGTGTCCCTAGTATTCCAGGTGTGCCTTAAGAGTGTCAAAATAAAAATACAACTAATAGTAATGATAATCATAAACATGATGAACATTTATAGGCTTCAAAACTATTAGACATAATTGCACTAAACTTGGCATGCATCTTTATCTTTCATATACTTTTCTTCGTTGCAGAGCGTTTTTGTTTGCTTTGAAATGTTTTGTGGTCCGACTTCTCTCAGTTATTAAAGAGCCCAAGGATGCATTGATTTCATGAACCCTAAAACCGGTACGGGTACTCTAGGTAGTATATTGCGTATATAATGAAGCTGTAATGGAGGCATAGCATGAACGGTTGTATTGCCGTCGACTAATAGCTAACATGCTGAGAAACCGGATATTCATAGTAGCAACATGCTCTTTCGGTAGAGCTACGAATTGCTCACATCAGATTTCTGTGTTTTGCCAAAATCAAGAGGCATTCAAAGGTCAACATTTTTTATATGATTTTTTAGATTAAGTTGCTGCTACACACACGTATTGCTTAGCATTTAATTTCAGCAATTATCTCGGTTTTCATACGCGTGTTCCTTACAACAATTGCTATTCTTCTTTTACCCCCCCCCCTTTGGATATGTTTATTACTTCTTCCAGGATTAATCCTTCATAAGACACAGTAAAATACCTCTACGGTGACCAGTTACTCCAATCTCCTATTCACCAAATCTTAGGCAAAATTGCCTCCACTTGGAAACAAAAAGAAATAGTAGACTTTTGACAGTGACATCAACTAGATATTGCACGAACGAATTAAATCCCCAGGAGATCACTGGAAAAAAATCTAAGTTGCTTGAAAATTCATCAAAACCGTACACGTGTAAGAAAAGAAAAGGGAACTTGGAAACGTACAAGTGTAAAAAAGAGATGCACAGAAAAGGAAACAAAGAGCAACGTACAGATGTGAGAAAAGGGAACTTTGAAACGTACACAACTAAGAAAAGAGATGCACAGAAAGGGAAACTTAAGAGCAACGTACAGATGTGAGAAAAGGGAACTTTGAAACGTACACGTGTAAGAAAAGAGATGCACAGAAAAGGAAACTAAGAGCAACGTACAGATGTGAGAAAAGGGAACTTTGAAACGTACACGTGTAAGAAAAGAGATGCACAGAAAAGGAAACTAAGAGCAACCTACAGATGTGAGAAAAGGGAACTTTGAAACGTACAAGTGTAAGAAAAGAGATGCACAGAAAAGGAAACTAAGAGCACCGTACAGATGTGAGAAAAGGAAACTTGTGAACGTACACGTGTAAGAAAAGATGCACAGAACAAGAAACTCAGAGCAACGTACAGATGTGAGAAAAGGGAACTTAGGAACGATAACGTGTAAGAAAAGAGCTGCACAGAAAGAAAACGTAAGAGCAACGTACAGCTGTGAGTAAAGGGAACTTGGGAACGTACAAGTGTAAAAAAGAGAAACACAGAAAGGGAAACTAAGAGCAACGTACAGATGTGTGAAAAGGGAACTTGAGAACGTTCACGTGTAAGAAAAGATGCACAGAAAGGAAACTTAAGAGCAACGTACAGCTGTGAGTAAAGGGAACTTGGGAACGTACAAGTGTAAAAAAGAGAAACACAGAAAGGGAAACTAAGAGCAACGTACAGATGTGTGAAAAGGGAACTTGAGAACGTACACGTGTAAGAAAAGATGCACAGAAAGGAAACTTAAGAGCAACGTACAGATGTGAGAAAAGGGAACTTGGGAACGTACACGTGTAAGAAAAGATGCACAGAAAGGAAACTTAAGAGCAACGTACAGATGTGAGTAAAAAGAACTTGGAAACGTACACGTGTAAGAAAAGAGATGCACAGAAAAGGAAACTAAGAGCAACGTACAGATGTGAGAAAAGGGAACTTGGGAACGTACACGTGTAAGAAAAGAGATGCACAGAAAAGAAAACCTAAGACAACGTACAGATGTAGGAAAAGGGAACTTGGAAACGTACTCGTGTAAGAAAAGACGCAGAGAACAGGAAACTAAGAGCAACGTCGAATGTGAGATAAGGGAACTTTGGAACGTACACGTGTAAGAAAAGAGATGCACAGAAAACAAAACTAATAGCAACGTACAGATGTGAGAAAAGGGAACTTGAAAACGCACAAGTGTAAGAAAAGAGATGCACAGAAAAGGAAACTCAGAGCAACGTGCAGATGTGAGAAAAGGGATCTTGGGAACGTACAAGTGTAAGAAAAGATGCACAGAAAGGGAAACTAAGTGCAACGTACAGATGTGAGAAAAAGGAACTTGGGAACGTACAAGTGTAAGAAAAGATGCACAGAAAGGGAAACTAAGTGCAACGTACAGATGTCAGAAAAGGGAACTTTGAAACGTACACGTGTAAGAAAAGAGATGCACAGAAAAGAAAACTAAGAGCAACGGACAGATGTGAGAAAAGGGAACTTGGAAACGTACACGTGTATGAGAAGGGAAATCGAAAATAAGTACATGTGTAAGAAAAGGAAAATTGGGGGTAAGTACAGATGTGAGAAAAAGAAAATACAGAGCAACGCTCTGGTTCAAAACTTTACCAAACAAATCACGTGTGAGGTTAGGAATCACCACATAATACACTGAACTTAGTGAAAAACGATGCTTGAATAATAGTAATGGTAGATGAATTCTATTAAATACTGTTGTTGCATAAATTAGATATCAATACTAGTATTATTCATCATACTCAGACGCTATCGTTTAGGGAGTTTCAGAGGTTATGTAAAGTTTTAATATGACGTTACGTCACCTTTGAAAGGGTTTGTGTTAAATACTATGCTATGTTAAAAATGTGTGCAAATGAACAATAAGTAAACAAAATATGAAAAGGCGGAATGTACATACCCGTCTCATTGTTGCCTGCGTGTCAAATTCCTTGATTTTTTTGTTTTTTATCAAAATCTTATATTTTAGTTGATTTGGTGATGGTAGTTGAGGATCATCGTTGTAGTCACTGTCAAAAAGGAAGTGTGTGACTAACTTATCACCGAAGGTACTCTGCAGAAGAAGAGAAAGAGAGACTTGAAAGAAAACGAATAGTATATATACATTTCTTACTTTTTTGACAACACACACAAATCTAATATCTAACATTATCTCCTACTTTAGACCTAAACAGCTTTGCATATGAAACCTCTATATTGGATTCTGTCTAGACTTCTTCTTTCGTTGAACGTTGGTGCATGTTATTAGAAACAATACATGTTAATTAGATTTAATTTCTTTGCAAATACAACGGCTTATTTTCTTTCAACAGCAGCAAATGTAAATTCAAGATGTAAGCCGATTATGCTATGTAGGGGCATAAGACATTTTATTTATACTAGGTGTATATACTCGGCCTTATTTATATGACAATAACATGCATGTTCTTATGTTTATTTTTCTGTGTTACTTTAACGAGGTCATGGTAGTGGCTACACCTTAATCAGAAACGCAAAACGTTTGTTTTCAAATGTTATATACCCGACGGAGCTATATGCGGGGATTCCTTCTCTCAGATAGGTAACTGGACCATGGTCATGCATGCAGATCATTTGATCTTTATAGATCCATTTTCCTGAACTATAGGTTGATCCTTCATGAATCATCCTCACATGGGGGATGAACGCTCCTATCTATCCAGACTTTACCTCACGCGTGTCTTAAGTACCTCCATACACTGTCAATCTCACTTCAATTAATTTTATGTCATGATCAAACGAGCCAATCAGACATATAATAATAATAATAATAATAATAATAATAATAATAATAATAATAATAATAATACCAAGAAGGTATTTTACTATTCAAATTCCAGCGAATGCAGATGGCAAATCATAGATCTACACTTAACTTCAAAAGCATATTACCGCCAAGTGATATGTAACAAAAGCTCTGATACACCAACCCAATTAGAATCTATATATTAATTGAATATTCCTCTATCTATCTGTGTGTTTGTTAGTTGCTTATAACCTCCAAAATTACTCGATAAAAGTGCACCGAATTAAGGATTAAGTATCATTGAGATGCTACGGGTGTGTCATATGAGTGGAGTAAATGTTAATACTATCATTGATACTAAAAACAATAAAGACTTATATGCTCCAAAACAATCGGGCAGAATTGCACTAAATTTGCCTTTAAGAAATCTTGGAATGACGAGTGGCATAATACTCGAAATTATACTACTACTACTACTACTACTACTACTACTACTACTACTACTACTACTACTACTAATTAAAACCCTCAAATGTATTTGGCAAAATTGCACTAAATATTCTAGGTGTTTCATAGGAAATAAAACTCATCTCCCCTCCGCCTCCTCCACATCGTCCCCTCTTACTCCACAAAACAACAACAACAACAACAACAACGATTATTAACAATAATAATAGCAAAAACATTAACAACATTATTAATAATAGAAATAATACTAATAAGCTGAACTATTAAGAAAAATCATCGAGTGCAGAAACCAAACCACATAACAAGATAACGCCGGCAAACTACAGATAAGTTGAAATAGGAATAGAAAAAAAATAGCGAAAGAACATTGCATGGTTATCGAAAGCGGCGTACAGTACCGGAAACCTGGGGATACTTGTCACGCAGACTCCAGAGAGCATCACTTGTTATTGTCACTGAGCACTCACTAATAATGACTTGTGTGAAAACTCCTACTGAGTAAATAATAATAATAATAATAATAATAATAATAATAATAATAATAATAATAATAATAATAATAATAAAAAAAAAATACCGAGTAGGTATTTTACCATACAAATTTCTAGCAAAAACTAACCACAAAGACATCAATGGTAAACAGTTGTTACGAAAAGGTAAAGTGATTTTCAACAATGGTCGAAACTTGTTGTCACTCCCTGGATCACAATCTATTTTTTTCTAGTGAACGATCCCTGATAATGTCTGATGTGAGAACTCCCAGTGAGTAAATATGGATAAACACTTATTGGCTTCAACCATATTGAACATAATTGCACCGAATTTGGCGTAAAGAGCCTTTGGGGTGACAGATGGAATAATATTGAGAATAGAATGCTAATGATGATTCTTCGCAGGAGATGAACTAAAAATCGTCTAAATGATACTACTACTACTACTACTACTAATACTACTACTACTACTAATACTACTACTACTAATAATACTACAAACTTTTGCATTAAATTCAGCACGGGCATTATTTTCGACTAGTATCCTGTAAAATAATATTTATACTCTTGACAATCTTTTTCATATATTTGTTTGCCACGCGCGCAGACAAGTCCACGCAGACGTGATTGTTGAATGCCGATTATATTGTCATGAATTACACACCAGACAATCGAAAAGCGAAAAAGTTTAACAAAAGAAAACAGAAAATCGCGTAACTGTGATTTTATCCATGTCATCAAGATTTTTCTTGCAATCATTTGTGATAAAAAGATTGTTGATTGACGGACTGTTAAATTTGTCGATGACGAATAAACAAACTGGAAAATACTGCGTTATAAAAATAAAACAATTTCTTACATCGTTATAATTGCGCTCATAAGAAGTATAGACATTTCGTACATCATTAGCAGATTTCGTCTTAAAGTTAAGCTCAACAAAAACACGCGCAGAGCGAGTTCATATCATAGACTGGTATAATTAGTTTCGAGAATCGCACTGACATCGGGCCCTTATGTATGCCTTCCGGTGTTATTTTCTTGCGTATCTTCGCTTTTGATTTCATCGACAGGGCACACCTATGGATATCATATCCGAATGTCAAAATGTTTTATAGGGAGCCACAAATTTAGGGAACGAACGGATGAGTAACACACCAGTGTAGACCACGATACGCATGGATGCGCGCTGTTCATAAAATAAAAAATAAAACGAAGACACGCAAGAAAAAGATTCGTAACCGTATCTGATGTGCAAATTTTCTATTTGATTTTTTCAAACAGAAAATATGCTTAGATAAAGGGCAGATTACTATCCGAAATATAAAAATTATAATAACACCTATAATCTACATGCTTTTATGACTTCCATGGGACGATATTGTTTATATTTTGAAAGTAAACAAATGCAGCATTTTAGCAGAGGATCATCCTCATCATTCTCATATTCGTTTTTACGTCCGTTTCACATGCTGGCATGTGTTAGACGGCTTTAAGAAAGTGCATTCCAAACTAACCTATCTCTGTACAGGTTTTTATTTATCCCTCTTTCTCTCAAATCCATTTTTATCACTTCTTCTTGTTTCCCTTGTGAACCGGACCTGCTACCTTGACGATTCGACATCTACTGATCTAATAACTCACATCCATTCTTTCAACGTGGCCATACCAACGAAGTCTCCTGTTTCTGCACGCATCACTCTATACTAACCAAATGTAATCTTTCTCTGAAATCATCAGAACTAAACCTGTCTTAAGGACTCATATTGCACATCAATTGTATGACTCTCATATAATTTGTTTCATCCAACATATGTTTGTAACCCTCACTGGCCAGGTTTACCTTCCATACCTCATCACATTTCATTCACAGACTCTTCCCTGGGTCGACAGTAGAAACACTCTGTTTTTTTTTAACCAGACGTTCCCTGAACTTACTCCATCCACTCTTGCAATAACACTAGCACCTGTTCGATAATATATTTTGTCCATCCACTCCTAACTCTTGCAATAACACTAGCACCTGCTCGACCCTGTGTTCCAATGGTATCACCAAGATAATATATTTTGTCCACATTAAGTTCTTATTAATCTCTATTGTCTTGCATATAAACTAGTTATCCTCTCTCAACCTACTAGTAATTCCACTGCACTTCTTGTGTACCAAATGCTTACAAATACCACAAAAGATTGAATTGCAGCCGATTCCCTTTCCACAAAAGGACCAGGGAATCTTTCCTCTTTTTAGAGCTTTACACCTCTATAACCACTGAATAACACTTTGGTCTTGGTAACATTCACTCTCAGACCGTTACTTTCCATAGCATTCCTCTAAGTCTTTAACTTAACAAGTAGGTCTTCAATTGTTTCACAGGCAAGTACTAAATCATCAGGATACAGCATCTTGTCTGTACAACCGATACGAAACTCTTTGTACAATGCTTCTAAGACACAAATGAAAACAACGGACTCAGTACACAACCATGATATAATACTACTTTAATATTAAAGTTGCCACTAAATGTGCTGTTAATTCTAACACAAACTCTGAGCATGTCTATACATTGCTTGAACAACCTTCACCAACCACCTATTTGAATTTTTTACGCAAAGCTAACCAGACAACCTATCTTGGCACTCTGTCAAATACTTTCTCTAGATCCACAAAAAGGTGTTTCTTATTTGTCTCAGGATAAATATAGCGCCAGTCGTACTTTTCTCAAACATAAAACCAACCTACATTTCATCTATGCTTACCTGACTTCTTATTTGTTGCTTAATTATTCTCTCAATCACTCCCAAGATCTGATCCATCAACGTTAAGTCTCTGTAACTACCTCTACCGAGGGCTTCCTTTTTACCCATGTAAAAATTCACAATTGTGCTAAGTTCCCAGTCTTTCGGGATAACCTCTTTTTTATGATCTGATTTGTCAAGTTTCTGATCATCTCAATCATTGTTTCACCTGCAGCTTTTTACATTCCTGCAACAATGCTTGAGAGGTCTACAGCCTTATTCTTCTTCATATTACTCACAGCTTTCTGTACGATTTCTTTCTTAATTTTCTATAGCTGGACCGGATACTGTCTCTGCACCTTCTAGATTTGCACGGTTCCATGGAAACCCAATATTCAACAATTTTTCATAGTGGCATCTCCAAGCATCCGTCTTGTCCTGTTCATTTGTTGCTAACACTCCATTGTCATTTTGAATGCACTTCTCTCCAACAATATCCATATTTGTCTTTGTCATCTGTTTAGTAATCCTGAATAATTCGTTCCATTGGTCATCCCTTCGTAGTATATCTGTAGTATATCTGGAAACCTGACTTTCTCAGCCTCTTTCTTGGCTTCGTATATTGTTCTCCTTGTTTCTCTCTTTGCCTGTAGATACACATCCTAATTCACTAAACCTTTTATCCACTGACTCCTTTGTTTCCGATTTTCTTTGATACACTTCTCAACTTCCTCATCCCACCACCATGCCATCATGTCCCTGTTACATCCCATAGTGTATCCTTCGTCAACCACCTCAGAAAAAAACTTAGTTACAAGCAATATGGATTTCGTCCTGAAAGATCAAGTGCAGATATGCGGACTGAAATATCACACAGGATCAGTGAATAAATTGATGGACACTCCATCTCTAGAGCAATAGCCCTTGACATATCAAAAGCCTTTGATAGGGTTTGGCACAACAGTTTGATTTACAAGCTAGCTAGCTATAGAATATCCGTAAATGTATATTCAACCATCAACTCCTTTCTCTCAGATAAAAGTAATCGTTGTTTGACAATATCAATACCGACGTGCCTCAGGGATCTATTCTAGGCTCAATCCTCTTCCTAATCTTCATCAATGATCTCGGAAAACACATCCTAAATTCATTCGTTGACATTTATGCAGATGACACAACCATCTGTGACAACACTTAAAAAAGCATTAATGATCAAGATCACTCTGTTTCTCTCTCTCTCTCTCTCTCGCAATGGGGAAAAAGATGTCTGGTTACTTTTAATACATCTAAAACCAAGCTTCTCTCCTTTCACGACCAACGCTCGGATCCTCACGTTGTCCTAATTGAAAGGAATGTCTCTCTAATTGAAGAATCTTCTTAGATAAGCTCCTAAGACTAACCTTCACGTCAGACCTCAAATGGAAGACTTACATCAAATTTTTTGCTAAAGTCGCTGGAAAAATGGTTGGATCTTCCTACCGCTTCAAAAGATACCTCACTCCTGACATAATCGTCTAATTGTATAAGAGTCACATATGTCTTAAGATGGGGTATTGTCGCCACATGCCTTTACAGAATACAAAACCGAATTTGAAACCTCGTTGGGATGTCCTCTTCTCTTCTCCACGGCCTTTTTCTCACAGAATAGGCGTTTCTCGTCTTTTTCTATCGTGATTTTCATGTTGGACATAACACATAATTCATACACATTCTCAAAAGAAACTCACCGCACTTTCCACGCAAGTTACATACATTCAAACTCCATAGCTTCAAATGCAACCAAATTTCTTTAGAAATCATTTCCTTATTTGAGGCGTTATTTTCATAGGTCAGCTGCCATTCATGACGCCTACTCAGTGTGGTGATGGAGATCAGTGTGTTATCTAGATAACCCTCCCCAACACTTTTTAATTACAACAAAAGCGTACATATACGTGTTTATAGATGATTTTCTTTATATTACATAGATCGCATGCCCTAAGCTTTAAAGCAAGTGAGCGATTCACACCACTGTTCCTCATTGATTACATCTCATTAAGTGAGGATCTTTGATTATGATCACGGGTTGAATAACATACACAGCTGGGTTACTTTATGGAGGATCTTTCATTCTAGACTTCAAATAACACGAATAAGAAATATTAAAGCACATGGTTCGTAAATCAACCAGACGAAAACTAGAACGACAAGGAAGAGATAAAAGAAAAGAAAGAAACTCACGATGAATATCTGCGCCATTTTCTGTTGTTGAGGAATGGAACAATGATTTTCTATGGACAGGATGATCGGGAATGGCGAGTTGACAAATGCAGTTTTGTTAATGGCCTCTACAACCGCCTGAAACAGGAAGGGCAATTAAACATTACAAATAAGATAATACGTATCAAAATGAAACAAAAAAATACAAACGAACATTCGTACACTTGATAAAATAACCAAATAATATTTCGAATTGCGTGTACAAATAGAACACACATTTCGGTAATTCCGAGTTTCTTATTGATGTTGGGCATTACTTTAAAGCAACTTAGTTTGTACTAAAATCATGATTTATGTCATTTTATTAAGTAAAAATAACGGGTAAAAAATATTAGCCGATACCAAATATTCCCGTAATTATTATATTGAAATGACAACATGGCTGCGAGTTTTCAGCAATATTACATAGGGGCGAATAACTCTAGTTACTTCCGGCTTTGCAGTATATATATATATATATATATATATATATATATATATATATATATATATATATATATATATATATATATAATATATATATATTGGCAAACGTCCATAAAAAATCCGGAAATTACGCTAGTAAACTAGGAAAGAAAATTAGCTTTTATATATATATATATATATATATATATATATATATATATATATATATATATATATATATATATATATATATATTATTAAATAAATATTTATATTTACAGAAATGCATGTTTTGTCTTCCTGAAGATTCATATGAGTGTGACTACATCAAGACTTCCTTAAAGTAGGAAATTATTCTCAATTCATTCATTTCGATCATTTGATATGTTGACGTGACCGGAAGCATAACACGCCATCTTTTTAACCAATGAAAATATATCATTCACTCATGATATTCACCGTTTAACCAATGGTGTGAAATTTGTTTACACACACGGGCGCACATACACCTAGCTAATGATTTATTTCTTGTACAAAACTTTCTTCCAATATTTAAGAATCTTTTAGTATATGTAAGTTATTAACCACAGATTAAGCGCCCATTGAGAAATTCTAGTTGCTATGTAGTTCAAGGTGATTGGTGATTAAGATAGCATTTTAGCAAAATGTGTGATATTGAAAATAAAGTAAAAAATAAAAATAAATGAAAAGTTTATGGCCAGAACGACGATGGCCATTTTCTGACTCTCGTTATTTCTTCGCTTCTTTATAATAATTACTAGCAGGGCTAACCGGCTTCAGTGCGCATACTATATACGTACCTATCGCCGCCCCGGTGAAGATACTATATAAGTACCTATCGACGCCCCGGTGCGGATACTACATAAGTACTTATCGCTGCTCCGGTGCGAATGCTAAATACGTACCTATCTCCGCCCGGTGCACATGCTATATACGTACCTATCTTTTGTTTTTTCTCACAGGTTATATTTGCTTTAGATTTCTCTCAGTTGCCCTCCTCATATTCCGTTTATTTTGCTATCTTCTCATTCTATACTTTCTTTCTTTTTTCTTTCTTTCTTCCTTCTATTATTTCGTTCTTTCATTATTTATATCTCCCTTTTCTCTTTCATATGATTTCTGTTTCTTTTTCTCTTTCTCAGAGGCTGCTTTCCATTTTACCTTATTTCTTTCGGTCTTTCTCTTTCGCTTGTTATCTTCGTTTTATTTCTCTACTTCAACCTAGTTATCTCCCCTTCCCTCTTTTCTCCTTTCTTTCTTCTATTGAATGTTTATTTTTATTAACTATCTTCACAACTTTTCTCGGTTCGATACCTTTCTATCTTTCTTCCTTATATTACAGAGAAGCACTCACTTTGGTTTCTTTCTTTCTTTCTTTCTTTCTTTCTCACAGATCATCGTTTCTTTATTTCCTTTTTTTCTTTCTACTTTCTTCGAT
>OY744523.1:158631754-158634254 GCA_963556195.1 Sepiola atlantica
AATGACATTTTTTACCCCATAACTTTTCAACCATCCATTCAATTTCTCTGAAACCTGGCCAAAATGTGGAGGCAATTGTTCCTAATAGAAAATAAGTATCGCTGACCTTGGAAAAAATCTGGTTCGCGCCCCCAGGGGGTCAAAAGCCTCCCAAATGGCAAAAAATGACCCTTTTCCCCCATAACGTTTGATCCATACATTCAATGTTTCTGAAACTTGGCCAAAATGTAGAGGCAATTGTTCTGGATATAAAATGAGCATCTTTGACCTCAGAAAAATCCTGGTTCGCGCCCTCAGGGGGTCAAAGGGGCTCAAAAATCACCCAAATTGCCCAAATTTATTGCATTTTACACTCGCCACATCGAGTCACATACAGAGGGGGACCACGCATGCGCGGCTTGTTTTTTTTGCTATGACGACAGAAAAAGTAGTACTAAGAAAAAATAGAAGACGAAAAGAAAAAACAGAAGACCAATGAATAAAAAAATACTTTTTCTTTATTTGTATGTTTTTGTGTGCATTATTTATACTAATAAGACACATGGCGGACATTATCAAAGAAAATGTTTTTTTTCTTTCTTTAGAGGGTATGGTACCCGTCTAAATGGTAAACTTTACAAAAAATGATGTGAGCACGTTACTCACCCTGTTACCTTGAATACATATTCCATAATTTATAATGATTAGTTCAATAGAATAGAATTTTACGAAGCACATACATATTATTGACACTCACGCGAATGCACCAATCTTTAAAAAAATGTATTACTTAATAGTAAAAAAAAACATTACAAATGTATTACTATACTATTACTATATATATATATATATATATATATATATATATATATATATATATATATATATATATGTATTTAAATTTATTTTCTATTTTCTTATCTTTCCGTTTTTGCTAGAGATGAGCATCCTACCGGATGCCAGACATTCACCGGCTATTTCAGACACTCCAGCCTAGAGATCTTTTTAAGATTCTAACCGTCCTTTTAAGTGCAATTGTTTGTATTTCTCTTGCACTCGGTTTACTGGGTATACTCGCCAGATAGCTTTTGAAATTCTTTTTCATTAGTCCTGTTGCTCCTATAATTACTGGTATGATGGAGATTTTCCTAAGATTCCAGTCTCTTTTTATGTCGTACATAAGACCTTGGTATTTCGCAATCTTCAACTAGGGTTGCTACTTTCTCCCTTTTGTCCCATATTACGATGTCAGGTTTAACAGCTCCGTTTTCTAGATATGTAATTGTAGGAATTGCATAGTCATAGTGGATGGTGTATAAATTATTTCCAACCGTTCTTTCTGGTATATGATTCCAGGACTTGCTGATACACTGGATATATATATATATATATATATATATATATATATATATATATATATTATGTCTTTTAAACTCTATGACCTGGATGGATTGTATAGATTCAACAAAAAGTATGTTTTTGGGTTGATATATTTGATGTTATGTATTTTTATGTATTGCTGTATATATTTTTATATATTTTCAAAGAGTAATTTTTTTGCCTGTTGTGATGTCACTATGGTAATGGTCCTCTGAGGAGAAGATTTATCTTTGAAAACTCATGAGCTAAGGACGTTGCTTGAACTTTTAATTTTAATAAAATTTGATTGACACCTTATTTTATTATTTCATTTTATATTATAATATATATATATATATATATATATATATATATATATATATATATATATATATATATAACTTCTTTGTAATATAGTAGGAAAAATCCCAGCAGAGTGCTCGATTAATTAAGAATTAAAGTTAAAAATTAAGAGCATAATATTTATTTATTTTGGTACAGGAAAATTAGTACAACATTTGTACCGTTGGTTTCAAGCACGGAAAGTCTTAGCGATCCGGCTCTCTGCAGCATCTTTTGTCATCTGTTTTGGAAATGTGAAGTCACATGACACTCTCGTTGGAACGCGTTATTTGCTCAGTGTGTTGTGTATGTTTGTTTGAATTTAAATTTAGTGTAATGAAACTGTTGAGATTTAAAACCGGTGGAGATTTGGAGAGATATAATAATAATATAAGATTAAAGGGAATAAAAATAAAATGAAAATAAAATGAAAATAAAATTTGAAATTAAAACATAAGAAATAAAAAGATAAAAAAAAAAAAAAAAATAAAAGGATAAAAAAGTTTCTATGTAATTCCCGTGAGCCAATTTTATGAATTTGTATCATTAGCCGTTACTGTTTTTGGGTTTGAAGGTGTGCGTTCTAAAAGGAAAACCGTTAGTTAATATCGTGTTAAAATTCTTTCAGACAGCCCGGAGTAATTTTAATTTCTAGAAATTTCTAGATCTAAGGGAGGTAACTTTGTTGGAAATATAAAGGTTTGAGGTTGTTTAAATGGGTTTGTTAGATTAGACTAATGACTGATAAATAAATAAAATATTTTTGTGAAAGTCAAATGTTGTACTAATTTTCCTGTATATATATATATATATATATATA
>OY744523.1:158639254-158654254 GCA_963556195.1 Sepiola atlantica
TTTTCATTTCCCATATATATATATATATATATATATATATATATATATATATATATATATATATATATATATATATATAACTTTATATTTGATCTTGATCGACGAATCATAACTTTGTATTTCTCAGCCGACTTCAATTTCCAACCTGTGTGTACGTACGTGCGTATGTCTTAATGCTGACCGAGAATGAAAACAATAGAAAACAATTGCTCCTCGTAACAATGGCAGCGGAATCGTGATTGATAACGTCTTGATGACAACAATACGAAAACAAAGATTCCTTCTTGAAGCAATCCGAGATTCTATAAATGTAGCAAATCACGCCATGACCCCCCCACACACACACACACACCCACACACACACAAACACACACACACACACATACACAAACACACATCCCCCCCACACCCACAAACGCACACCCACACACACGCACACACGCACACACACAAACACACACGCACACCCACCCACCCACACACACAAACACACATATACACACACACACACGCACGCACAAACACAAGCACACACAAACACACACACAAACACACACACGCACACACACACACACACACACACACACACACACACACACACACACACACACAAAAACACACACACAAACACACACACACAAACACATATATATATATATATTACCGGGCATATGATATTAAAATCAACTCATAGAGATCAGAACAAAGAGGAATCATGACAACCGACACAAAGAGCTCGATATCTTTTAAGATAGAGCTTTATAACAATTATAAATACTACTTGTGGCCTAACATCATATTCCATTATTAATTAATCAAGCTATACTAAACTTTGTTAATTATTGTATTTATGTATATATGTATATGCATAACGTTTTTCTTGATTTTCCTTATTTCTTTCTTTGTGGCCCTCTCTACAGATCCATCATCTACAGTCAATGCCTACGCATTAAAACGATCTGCTCAGACTCAATCGATTATGACACGCATATAGAAATCGTAGCTAACCACTTCCTCCGTAGAAACTAAAAAGAATTAAAAAGTTCAGACAAAAGCATTAATTACGAGTAGATAAACCCCCTGACATACAAAAAAAAAATCATCCTAACAAATAGTAATAGAAATTGACTCGCAACCATAACGCTAAAAAACTATACGACTTCCTTCAAAAAGAAATTCCAACATCTAAAACATGACCCTACCATCAACACCATATACAACAAACCACCCACTAGTGAAAAACGACAGCTGAATCTACAATCTCCCCCAACACCCTTCCAAAATACAACAGACCACCGCCAACGACACATTCACACCTCCATTAAACCTGAATTCCCCCTATCACCTGCGATAGTTGTAATGTGGTTTACCTAATATACTGCACCAGATGCACAGAAGGCAACTACGTTGGGCGAATGAGACCCTGAGTTCCGCTTACGTTTTTACAACCACAAACAAACCATTAGAGACAAATTAACACGCTACACAGTAGCCATGCATTATAGTATCCCAAAACACACCATAAACAACATAAAATACATCCTCATAGCCTCCAATTTTAAGACACAACACAAACGTAAATACGAAACTAAAACTTATTCTGAGACTCAACACCCACATCTCAGTACTGAATGAAGGTTTTGGAATTCTCAATGATTATTTATTCTACAAACATATAAACTGACCCACAACATTTTCCCACGGGTGTGAGCGGTGGGAAAATAACTTTTTTTTTTCCTTATCAGCAGTTTTTCCAATTTTTTATATTTTCACTTTCTTCATATTTTCATTTCTTTCCATATACTATGTATTATATGTGACCATTCTCTTCATAGACATCCAGTTCATTATACTGCATTTTATTCTAGCTAATTTCACTTTATCCTTCATATAACTTGTAAAAGGGGTTTCTCTGTCTGGGTGTTCTCAAATGACACTGAAACAGTGCAAACAGAAACCCCGATTTCGGTAGCCTCCCTTTCCATAGCAAATCAATGCAGACTAAAAATCAAATTCTCTTTTTTCTCCTCTCCCGTCCCCCCCCCCTGAACAGGGCAATGTTTTAATATTTTACGGTTCTCTATTCATTTAATAAGTATAGGAAACATATCTATGACACCCTCCACGTTGCTGAACCCTCTATGTGTGAAGATTGAACGGGAGGTATGTGGATAGACACACACAAGTAAGATGTAAACATCTCTTCATCTCATTGGCTATACTCTTTTCTTTGTTACTATAACTCAGCGCACAGACATCTCTTATTGCACTGAAGAAGGTCGTTAGAAGCGGCCTAAAATTCTGTATCTTTTAAAATAAATTTCTATAAGACATTTTGTATTCCTATACGTCAACAAATAAGAAATGAAATTAAAAATTATTTTTTGCAAGGCATAGACATAATTGCGCGTGTTGACCTTCAGTTACTATTTTTTAAATCATAAATGAATGATATCCGCTAATCCGCAAGAAAACATCAAATGATGATGCCCGTTAAATGATAAGTTACTTTAACTTTTGTCATTTATTCACCCAGACTAAGTATTTATACCTGGTGAACCAAGTGCAAGAGAAATCCAAACACCTGCACTCAAGGGAACAACCAGAATCCTGAAAAGAGCTCTCGGTTGGAGTCTATAAATAGCGGGTGATCGTATGTCATTTAGAAAAATGCCCTGTCCCCAGCAAATGAATGAAAAGGAAAATAAAAAAAGAAAGTAAAAAACCTTTCTCTTCTCTAAGAAAGTGTAGTATCTGTTCCGATGGATACTGCACCCTATAGACCGGTATTATCTTGGCCTTCGGGTCTTGATTTACGTCGGTCTATGGGTCTGTCCTGTGCAGTTCTAGGAGGTCCACCCTCCTAGGCTTTGCCTTCTCACCCTTTGAGAAGGGTTTAGTTTATTGCTAATCGCCTGAGCCCCCCCCTACCGGGGAATGCCGACGGGACTGCCCAGGCATTTTTTGTAGGCCAGAGTGCTCAAATTCTCGACGCTGGCTTTTCAAATCCCACTTTCCGACCTTGTGTCACATCTTACCGCTGTGGGAGGTAGATAAATAACTATTCTCTGTTAAATTATAAAAACATTTTTTTGCTATCATTTGATCCCTTGTGAACTTTGAGCATTGAAATGGATCTTACCTGACTATATAGTTCAACAGACGACTCTCCTTTGAGCTGGTGACCCGTTAAATACGTGTTGTGAGACGATGCGATGTAATAATGCGAGAGTGGATGGTCCATGTCCTGTTGAAAAAGAAAAGAACCGAAAAGAAACATTAAATAGCAAAAAGAAATACACATACGTATCTTGTGAAAAAAAAGAATCATCAAATCAGATTTTCTTTCCTGCAATTTTCTGTGACTCTCAGTATTTCCTTCATTCGTGTGTAATGTGGTATCCGATGGAAGAATAAAGTTACAAATTGTGTGGAAACGTCATATTTCAGACAATACAATTCCATATTAATTATTTCTATCATACATGTATGACTTGACTTGACTTGACTTGGTCCCTTAACCCCCTCCTGGGTCGTAGGGGCGCTGCACTAATGAACTCCACACCAGCTGTCTCCACTTCTGACGGTCATGGGCAATGGACTGGGTTGTAGCGAAGTTGTAGCCCGTCCACTCTTTGATGTTGTCTGTCCATCTTTTGTGTTGTCTACCTCTCCTTCTCTTGCCTTGCACTGCTCCCTGCAGGATGGTTTTGGAGAAACCACTGCCCCTTGTCACGTGACTATACCATCCAAGCTTTCTTTTTCTTACAGTTGTCAGTAAATCTTCGTAATTGTTCAGATTTGCGTTGATGAGCGCGCGAACTTCTTCGTTTGTGACACGGTCTGAGTACGAGATGCCAAGCACTCTTCTGTAGCATCTCATTTCTACCGTTTGGATTTTTCTTTGGAGCTCTGCTGTCAAGGTCCATGACTCGCATGCATACAAAAAGATACATGTATATTGTAAGGTAAATGTTACATAAGAAAAATGACGTTTTAAGTTAATGACTCGTTCAAATTTGTGTAATGGATTATAATCTTCTACTTTATAATAAAGACCAATGTGTATTTATTTGCATACAAAGAAAAACGTTAGCGCGTACACACGTGACTTTTCTAGCCCTCAGACGGAGCAATTTAAGTGGCGAAGGAATGCGAGGAAGCAAATACCAAGTCAGCCAATCCCCGTCGCTTGAAATGAATTCTGGAAGAAATCTTAAACTCTAAATCCAAAGTCAACGGTTGTTATTTTTTTAAGTCATTAGAAATGATAATCATGATAAATGAAAAATTAAATTACTGACGTAATTTCTATTTTTTTAAATGACATTGGTTCTTTCTAGTGGTTTTTGAGTTGGGGAGGAGTTGTTTTTTACTACAAGATTTTGGGTTTAAATACACACGCATATATATATATATATATATATATATATATATATATATATATATATATATATATATATATATATATATATATATTAGAAGAATCGTCTATACTAGGAATGTATAATGTTATTCAAAACAGAAGCGTAGCAGTGGAGACGAACGAATCTTCTGATAGTGATGCGAGGAACGTCTAAATAATAGAGAAAAAAGGCGGAAAAAGCAGATAAAAGAAAATCGAAAAAAACATCTGTAAAACTGAATGGCGAATTATCCTCCTCCGGCTAAAAAGAAGCGCTAACAAAAAGTCAGTTTGGAAATTAACAGATGCGAAGGTTCAATGTTTTCCGAGAAAGCAATATTTCCAGGCGGTTAATAGGAAAGATCAAGGATCGATTCGTTTGTCTTAATTGAAAACACGTTTGGACGTTATTTTCTTTTTAGACAAAGAGAGTGTTATTATTGAAATAAACAAAAAGCAAACGTTTTGCTATTAAACAACACGATAGAGCATTTATTTTCTAATTGCTTAGTAATAGGGGTGGGACGTAATGGATGAAAATTTCAGATTCATGCGAGTAGTATTTTTTTGTGTTCATTTATACATAAATAACACTAAACAATAAAACATTTTGAAAATTTTGCAAAATTTAGAAGGTGCAGGCCACTAGTTTTTGGCTATTTTACATTCATGAAAACCCTTTCACAGCCTGAACATGGTCCTAAATTAAAGTACTATATCAGATTTAACCATCTATATCCATTCATAGCTTTTGAGGATGTTTTAGGACCTGCAATGTCGCGTGAAACCACTTTTTTCACTGAAAAATGCTGGATTTTGAGTCCCGTGGAGCCCTAACGGCTATTTTTGGCCGGCACCTTCTGAATTTTGCAAAATTTTCAAAATGTTTGATTGTTTAGTGTTATTTATGTATAAATGAACACATAAAAATACTACTCACATGAATCTGAAATTTTCACCCATTACGTCCCACCCCTATTGTTAATAATTTTCAATCCTCTCACACTATTCTTCATATTCAACTGAAATTTTCACCCATTACGTCCCACCCCTATTGTTAATAATTTTCAATCCTCTCACACTATTCTTCATATTCAACTGAAATTTTCACCCATTACGTCCCACCCCTATTGTTAATAATTTTCAATCCTCTCACACTATTCTTCATATTCAACTGAAATTTTCACCCATTACGTCCCACCCCTATTAGTAACGACTTTTCTTCTCAAATCTTATGATAACAAAATCTTATTCAAAGAAATAACAACTTTTCCATATCAGCGCCTGATTACAACTGGGAACATAGAATTTAGTGCTTTACATATCAGACATGTTTTTATGTTAATTTACGGATCTCATTCTCAATATGCCATCAGTTTTACCTAATCAGCTCTGTTTACCACGATGAGAAATACTCCTAATTGTTATGCATAGAACTAGTCAGTCACACAATTTTGAAAATTCGGACTACTGTTCTCATTTTGGATGTTATTCATACAACGTTTCGGCCGAGGTAACCTCCGACCTTGAAAATCGGTACGGAATTTCGAACGAAATCCTTTATTTAATAAACGGGGGTAGTTTGTTCTCGTTCCGTCAGCCATGGCCGGGTAGAAGTATTAAGTAATACGTAATTGTATTCTTAGTATCGCCGTACTGAGAACACGTGGCGCAACGGATAATCGTGCTATGTGATAATCAGCTCTAAGTGACAGCATTCTGGGGGTTAAAGTTACAATCCTCAGTATACAATTACAAATTACGTAAGACTTCTGCCCGGTCATTGCTGACGTAACGAGAGCATGCTGCCCCCGTCGGTTAAATAAAGGGTTCCGTTCTAAATTCCGTACAGATAGCTGAGTTAGAAATACAGGTTGACCAAATCAAGACATTAATTGAGAATAACCCACATTACACAACACGAGAAAGTATTAACATATCAAAATCCACGATTGATGAGCATTTGATTAAATATTTAATCGCATATATTTATTTTTTACTTTTCATCTCCTTTAAAATTCAGCAAAATCTTTCTGGACAATCTGACATTTAGACAATTCGGTAACGGCCATTATAAAGAACAAATATGCAAGTCTGATGTCTTCGATCGATCACGACCTTTATATAACATTATTTTGGTAGACGCATTTTATTTTTTAAATAGCTTCTTCGGTATGCTTTTTCCACAAAATAATAATATGGATTTTTCGGTTTCATGAAAGTGTACTCTCCATAAATGTAAGAAAACGCTGATTCAAAATCAATCTTTGGTCTCCTATTGACGGTATTAAGCTATTGCTTGCTCGGAAAACATTGAACTTTTACGTGTCTTAATTCCCAAACTGACACTTTTCTGCTGTTTGTTTTTTGTGAGCGCTTCTTTTGCAGCCAGAGGATTATTCGACATAGTTTTTCGGTGTTTCGCTCGTCATTCTATTTCTTTTTCCGCTCTTTTCTCTATTTTTGTATTTCTCAGGACCTTAAATGATATATAGCTTCACAAAAATTCTGGCAACAGGTGCCTTTAATTTATAATACCTCCCACATCACGTAATTTAGCAAACCAATCTCTCCTACATACCGTGGTTTAGCCAACCAATCTCGGCTACATAACGTGATTTAACCAACCAATCTCTGCTACATAATGTGATTTAGCCATCCAATGTCAGCTACATAACGTGATTTAGCCAACTAATCTCTTCTACATCACGTGATTTAGCCAACCAATCTCTGCTACATACCGTGGTTTAGCCAACCGATCTCTGCTACATAACGTGATTTAGCCAACCAATTTCTACTACATAACGTCGTTTAGCCAACTAATCTCTACTGCATCACGTCGTTTAGCCAACAACTCTCTACTATATCACGTCATTTAGCCAACCAATCTCTACTACATAACGTCGTTTAGCCAACCAATCTCTACTACATCACGTTGTTTAGCCAACCACTCTCTACTATATCACGTCATTTTGCCAACCAATCTCTACTACATCACGTCGTTTAGCCAACAACTCTCTACTATATCACGTCATTTTGCCAACCAATCTCTACTACATCACGTCGTTTAGCCAACAACTCTCTACTATATCACGTCATTTTGCCAACCAATCTCTACTACATCACGTCGTTTAGCCAACAACTCTCTACTATATCACATCATTTTGCCAACCAATCTCTACTACATCACGTCGTTTAGCCAACAACTCTCTACTATATCACGTCATTTTGCCAACCAATCTCTACTACATCACGTCGTTTAGCCAACAACTCTCTACTATATCACATCATTTTGCCAACCAATCTCTACTACATCACGTCGTTTAGCCAACAACTCTCTACTATATCGCGTCATTTAGCCAACCAATCTTTACTACATAACGTCGTTTAGCCAACCAATCTCTACTATATCACGTCGTTTAGCCAACCAACTAACGATATATGGGGTTCTAGTTCATTCTTTATTTCCAAATGTAATTTCAAAAGTATGTTACTGTCAATCAATATGGAACAAGTTGACATTTGAATTGTTGCTAGTGCATAAATGCATTGTGGCGAACAAAACCCACATGTTGCATTAAACAAGCAATGTATGTACACGTGCATGATGCGTCACGATGTGTTATTTTACATTAACAATGCTTGAAATTCTAATGTAACCTATTGTTTTAGTTATAGCAAGAGGAGCCAGGGACAATGACATAATGAGAAATAACTGCCCATCCCCGACGCAACTTGAACAATGCAAGCAGCACCGGTAATAGTTACGCCACATAACATTTTAACATAAGGGATTAAATTAACGATGACTGAAGCGATGAGGAGGATGTATTTACTCTAAAGATTGACTAACAACAGTATGGAACATAAGTTGCATTGCGTTTCGGAGTTTTGAGATAAAAGTTGATGATTTGTATTATTTGTATTATTCGGACTACTATTCTCATCTTGAACACGTGACATAACGAATAAAAGAGCTGATTAATTAGTTCTAAGTGACAGACGTCTGGAGGAGTAACGTTCAAGTTTTACTACAGGAGATATTAACTAATAATACATAATACTTAACTAGCATTAACAAGATATTAACTAAAAATAATAAAGTGCTTAATTAATTAACACTTCTACGTGATCATGACGTGTGGAACGAGAACAATCACACCACGTGTATTAAATATAGGGCTCAGTTCGTAATTCCGTATAAGTTCTCATATTTAATACGAAAATACCGGTTCGAAAAGATGCACCTGATGAAGGTCGGAGGTTACATAACAACTAAGATGAGAATAGTAGTCCGAATAACCCAAATAATATACACAAGTTGCATTCATAGGAGAACATTTTGTTGTTTGTTGGTAGTCGATTCATAAACTTGTCTATTCAGCTTTTGACGTTTACTTGATATCTTCGCCCTGCTTACACGGCCTTAACTGAAGTCTAACGTTGAAGTCTAACGTTGAAGTCTTGCGTTGAAGTCTAACGTTGAAGTCTAACGTTGAAGTCTAACGTTGAAGTCTTGCGTTGAAGTCTAACGTTGAAGTCTAGCGTTGAAGTCTAACGTTGAAGTCTTGCGTTGAAGTCTAACGTTGAAGTCTAACGTTGAGGTCTAACGTTGAAGTCTTGCGTTGAAGTCTAACGTTGAAGTCTAACGTTGAAGTGTAACGCTGAAGTCTTACGTTGAAGTCTTGCGTTGAAGTCTAGCGTTGAAGTCTAACGTTGAAGTCTTGCGTTGAAGTCTAACGTTGAAGTCTAACGTTGAGGTCTAACGTTGAAGTCTTGCGTTGAAGTCTAACGTTGAAGTCTAACGTTGAAGTGTAACGCTGAAGTCTTACGTTGAAGTCTTGCGTTGAAGTCTAGCGTTGAAGTCTAACGTTGAAGTCTTGCGTTGAAGTCTAACGTTGAAGTCTAACGTTGAAGTCTTGCGTTGAAGTCTAACGTTGAAGTCTAGCGTTGAAGTCGTATTACAAAATACTTCTACTTTTGTTTAACACGTTATTAAAACAATCAATTTTCAAAGTTGTGTAATTGCGCTGGGTGGATTGGGTTGAAGCTCGAGGAGAACTCTAATTACGTGTTTTCTGTTGTGCTATCAACACTTTAAACAATCAAGTTCTCATGAAATGTGACAGTCTCACAAGTATGTGTGTTTGGCTGCAGAAGATAAAAATGTACTATTGGCATATGCCATGGACGGCGGCACCGGAGGGGGGGGGCAGGGTGGCTCAAGCCCCTCACTTTTTGACTTGGCCCCCCCACTTTATGGTCATCAATAATTAAGTTGATATGCATGTGTTTAACCGGGCCCCCCACTTTTTAGAAGACCCCCCCACTTTTATAACTGTCCCACCGACCCTGTATGCAACTATCGCCATTTATTGATATAAACTGAGGTAAATAAAACCGAAATGTATGAATCTATAAATGTGTAACCCAGGCAACGCCAAGTGTTTCTATTATATATTGAAAACAAATTTCATGACAGAGAGTTAATAATATCGGGGGCTGTTTGGATGTGTCCCGAGTATATGCGTGTTCGTTAAATCAAGCAATGTTGCATGCAAAAGCAAAAGTAATAATTTACAAACAAAAAAAAGAGGTAATTCAAGTAAGACGTTTATTGAACGAGTGTATGTGAAATGATGAGATGTGCTGTGTGTATATATGTGTTGTATGTAGAACATATATCGAGCAGAAACAGTCTGAATTGTGTATACAAAGAAATGAAGGTAGAAAGTCTCATAGTGGGTATGCGAAGAAATAGAATCTCTTACCAAGAATTGTATGTAATGGAAAGTCTCCTAGTGTATACACGAAGAAATTGAATATCTCGCCGCGGTGAACAGTACGTGTGTTAGTGAGGAAACGTGTGTTGGTTGTTGTTTTGCCGAGGCCGGTTGAACAGAAAAGAGAGTGGTTTTCCGTTTACACCGGTTTTTATAATCAGAAGGGCAGATAACTCTGGTGTCGCTTTTCAGCGCCACCTGTCGGTGAAAATGCGACACCTAACGGCCAACCGGTGCAGTTATGTTTGAAAGGTGGAAGTAACTGCTACAATAAGAACCCGGTATACTCCTACTCCCAGCTCTGGACCCCATATTACCATTATTATTTTCTTTTCTAATTTCAATAATTAAGTAAGACGGCATGGATGTCAAACACGAACGCTGTTTTTGCTTAAAGTATTTATACATATATAGAATTTTGATCCCATCAAATATATTCCTGGACTTTTATTTAATTTATTTTATTTTATCCTACGTTTTGGATATTTAGACACTAATGAATACTCAAATTTTCTGCCACACTTTACTATATAACCGTTGACTTGTAGACACCTAAGCAAAACAGTTTCAAACATTTTATTGTTTTTTTCCTCTTTTTCTTTCAATTATAACGTTCAGTTTTTCGATGAACGTTTATATTTAATCTTTTCTAAAAAATGCTCTGATATTTTACGTAATTTTAAAAAAATAATTGAAACTAATTTATATAATTCCAAAAGTGGCTTTACCTTTCTGAAGAGAAGAATATTTTTCTTTTGAAAATCTATATTGAAGGACTCAAATAGAGTTATCCTCTAATTTGTTGCACATTAAGAAAATATGAAAATAAATATGAGTACGTAACAAGATATTTAGTTATTTCACTCTCATTTCACCATAACAATGCCCTCTTCTCAATATTGAGCACAATTTATCGTATTAGGAACTTTTTCATTTGTGCCCGGAAAATTCGGCAACGGAAAATTCAGCAATTGAAAATTCGGCAATTTTGGCAAACTAGGAAAATTCGGCAATTATGAAATAAATATCGGTTGAAAAAAGATTTTAGAACCGTTCATGCGGGGGATATAGTTGTAAATACACCGCTCCAATAAAGAACACTTCTTGTATTATATTTTGTTACTTGTGCAGTTTACGAACAGGGCTATTTTTAGATAAGATACCAAGTTAAATTCAATTTTTACGATATCTTTTGTTCATTAAATTGTTAGGTGAAAGTACAGAATAGTTAACCAAGCCCCATTCTCTCCATGTCAAGAATGACTTTCTAAATAATGTTATTATTTCAACCCGGTTCGTAATTAAGTTACGGGATAAAATCCATCATTATGCATTTAGGTTTGGACCGGGCTACATTTTTACGATTTCTTTTGTTTATAAAATTGTTAGGTGAAAGTACAGAATAGTTAATAAAGCCCCCATGTTAAGAATAGTTTTCTAAATAATGTTATTATTTCAACACGTTTCGTAATTAAGTTACGAAATTAAATCCACCATAATGCATTTAGGTTTATTTGGAAACAGGTCAGCCATTTTATTATTTGGTTAATAATTGAAAAAATATCGTGTCTTTTCGAAATTTGAAAGTAAATTTGTTTTTCTTGTCATACAATAAATTTCTAATTTATTTTTTTGTAACTGTAATTCAGTGTTTTGATCTCGGCGGAAGAAAGGATGTGTTGAAAATCAGTCGCTCGCGAGTAATTGTTTTTACTTCAAAATTGGTAAATCACTGTAAGATAAAGTGGTTAATTCGTCGTTTCACAACCAAAATGGCGGACAATGAAATGGTTATATTTTTCTGATTTTTTACCGTGTTCTTCGTTTTGATTGCTCGTTTGTGCTTATAAATTCTCTTGTCTAGGTTACACTATTACTATATATATTCCCAAAATTACAGATATTCTCGTTCTTTGACGCTTTTACCATTTTTTCGCTCTTGAAAAAGCCTACGTTACAGTTGGGCGGAACGTTGAGTTCTTAGGTCTTCCGCTGTTTCCTTTTTAATTGATAGCGTGAGATTATTTTATCCTTTCATATTTACATTATATATATATATATATATATATATATATATATATATATATATATATATATATAATTTACTAGCATTTTCATGATGGACGAAATTAATTTATCGATGGTACTCGGGTTTGAGTACATTAGAGTATATAACCAATGCAGCTTTTTTGGATTTTTATAAAAAGGAAATGTAACGTTTAGGAAATTAATGTTACGTATATACTTAGAAAAGGAATATAACGCTTTAAGTTTTAGATTCTCACACAAAAAGTGTAACGGTAATTAAATTATGTAATAATTTCAGCTTTATCTTTCAAAATGAAACGTAACAATTTAATGTAACAATTAAACGTAACAATTTAATGTAACAATTAAACGTAACAATTTAATGTAACAATTAAACGTAACAATTTAATGTGACAATTAAACGTAACAATTTAATGTAACAATTAAACGTAACAATTTAATGTGACAATTAAACGTAACAATTTAATGTAACAATTAAACGTAACAATTTAATGTGACAATTAAACGTAACAATTTAATGTAACAATTAAACGTAACAATTTAATGTGACAATTAAACGTAACAATTTAATGTAACAATTAAACGTAACAATTTAATGTAACAATTAAACGTAACAATTTAATGCAACAATTAAACGTAACAATTTAATGTAACAATTAAACGTCACAATTTAATGCAACAATTAAACGTAACAATTTAATGTAACAGCTTCCGGTTTTGTTTTTCAAATACAAATATAAAATTTAGAAGGTAACCATTTCGTTTAGATTCTCTCAAAATCAAACGCCAATGAAACAATGGCGCACTTTCTGTTCTATTTTCCAACATGAAATGTGATGATTCCAATAAATGTAACACTCAACTTTTTGCAGACACGGAAATTAATGTAACACTTTGCTCTTTATTTTCATGCACAAAATTTATGAAGGGTATGAGAATCAAAGAGAAAATTAATTCAACAATATAAGTTTCTTTTCAAACAAAAATAGCGGCGATTTGTGCCTATGTTTTTTTTATAGCAACCGTCGCGCGTAAGAAGTAAATATGGGTATCTATATAATAATAGGGGTGTACGTTATTACCTCCGACACCTATTCAAAATATAAGATCGTCCTATTAAAAAAAGAAATATTGCAGAACATCTGGTGTCGCTGTGTGACAAAATATTGATTTCATCCACTTAAAACTGTACGTTCCTAAATCGAATATAACGTCAAAAATAGAATTCTGACGCCGTTGTATTTCATAAATATTTTTTTGCATTTTCTATTTTAATTTTAATAATCTAATTTTTACAATTTTAAATAAATAAATAAAGATTTAATTTTTATGTTTTCACAAAAAAATTAACGCTAAATTAATAATGTATACATTCAAGATTTAGTTTCTCATAGAAAATATAACGCTAATAAAATAATGCAAAAATTTAGTTTTGATTTTGTCACAGAAAATGTAATGTTAATTTTAAATAACGCTATTAAAATATTTATCTGCCAATGATAATTATTTTTTACAGAAGAAGAAAGAGTTATCTTTTAAATATTATTAACCCTAACAAACATTTTATTTTATTTTTAGATGAAATAGTAACAACAAATCATACAAATAGATGTAGGAAGCAGCCATGAAATTTCCACGGGTCCTGCTAGTAGATTAATAAACGGCGGCTTACCTCCTTTCGATACTTGAATTTTTCATTGATATAAGCATAATTATCTTTGTCCATAAGGTATCGAGCGAATCCTTCAAACGAGAGGAAGGCATGCTCCCGAAGAACAGGGTTTGGTTCGTGTCGCTGGAATAAAAAAAACAAACAAAAAAATCAACAGAATTATTTAAAAAATTAAAAAATGTTACAATATTAAAAAAAAAACTTATTAAGACGAGTTCTACGTTATTAGAAATAGTGAGGTAGAACGCGGGATTTTGATGTCACGAAAGTTCAGACGATCTATTTTACAGCGGTTGATTTCATCGATGACGGATAGCGTATGGATATATAAATAGACATTCGATAACAGTTATCTAAACCCACGTCAGGGATCCTAGATTCAAAGGAAACAACACATCTAAAACTGAATCTTTTTTATCATTATTTTGTCCCCATAATATATGATACTGCAACTGAAGGCGAGTTGTCTGCCTTTTACCCACAGGCTCCGGTGACGTCAGAGCCGGAACAGAGTGAGGTGTCTTCCGTTTTAGTCTTGCTTATTTTCTTTTCACTTAGATTTCAGTGGAGACAGATGCGTTTTTTGACGGCCGGAGTCGAGACCTTTGGGGCGTATCCACTTTCCGGGCACTTAAGATTACAATTCAAGATGGCTGATTGATGATACCAACGAAAAGAAGACAGAAATGTAAAACTAGCTGTATTAAAACTACTTGGAATTAAGGACAAATAATTTCTTCTTCTTCTTCTTCTTCTTCTTCTTCTTCTTCTTCTTCTTCTTCTTCTTCTTCTTCCTGGGTCATCCATCAACATTCACACTGATATATGCATGTCTTATATACACGGATTATTCGTACCACTAGCATAAACATATACACTTATGTATACATGTCAACCAAAACGTAAAACCATGACACACTTTTAATACTGAAATGATTTGTTAATGACTAGCTCCGACTAATACTGAACATAAGTCGTCGATTTGATATTTCCACTTTTGTTTATGTCAATAGTTCTTAATTGTCTCTTGGATAGGTGTGACTCCCCTCAAATCCATCAAATGGTAGAACATTTTTCTCTAGAAGTTTTTT
>OY744523.1:158661754-158671754 GCA_963556195.1 Sepiola atlantica
GAAAACCCCATGGCTACCGTCTTGCTATCATCGGATCCATCCGACTTCCTTTCTAACATCCTGCTTCGACTCGACACCACAGACTCAGAAGTAGATAGCGATCGATTTGGGAACCTCTGCTCAGTGCCGGCGTACCTCATTAGGCGAACTAGGCGATCGCTTAAGACGACGGCATATGAAACGTCGCCAATTTAGTTTCCCTTTTACATTTTATTCAAGGTTGTTTCTTAATTTGTAAAGTTCCAGTTTCTATCGATATCTATCCTTGCGGTCGCTGGGAGTATAAACTTCAATGCATCCGTTCCGTCTTGCCATATAATAGATATCTTCTTTAAGGGTGGCTGCGCGTGTAATTGTGAAGCAAGGGTTGCGCAATCCACAACCACACCTCTTCTGAATCAGCCCTGCTTGATTCCAGTGGCAAGGTGTTTTACAGGTAGATTGGAAGCAATGTTGAGATAAGCGGAAAGCACATACAACACCTGATATTTCCAAATAGTCACCCTTTTAGTACTGACAGGGCTCAACGTCGCTTAACTACGATGATCTAACGGGAACCGGTGTGCCAACGTGATTATGACGTATACAGCTTTTTTAAATAAGTAGGGGGTCAAAAGGAAGTTGACAGATAGCAGGTGAATCGATTACAATTTAAGACAAACTTTATAGCGATATTGAACACGGAAACTTTGAATCAGGACGAAACTACTTCAAAAGAGGAATAGTTGATTTCTCATTTCGTTTGCTTCACAGCATCTCACTGTCAAATCAGCAGCTCGGTTGAGAAAAGCCATGCTAACGTTTTGTCGTCTAGCGCAGCTATGCAGGCTTCACTGTTGGGTGGTCGGTGTTTTAGACATGACTCGATGATGTGGTCGACTGTCTTTTCAGGGTGACCACAGTCGCAGACAGCCGAGTCAGTCCTCATCCTTTCATGGTCGCGGAGAAACGGCCGAGACCGGTCCTGATGCGGTTGAGAATTGCCCAGTGTCGTCGAGGGAGATCTATGCCTGGTAATTCATCCGGTTCCTCCACGAATCTGTGTCACCTTGATTGATCTGCTGTCTGTCATTCCTCCGTTCAGCGACGTTTGAACCAAATTCTTTTTGTGGCGTCACCGGGTTTTGAAAGCAGGAGCTGGTGGGCATGCTCCGCAAATGGGCGTCGTAACTTCAGGGGGGGGGGAGTCTCTGTGACGCGCTTGTAGAGAAGGTGGTTGTCAACGACGAATAGTTGACTAGTCAACTGAAAATACCCAGATCGGAGTTTCACCTAGATTTTATTATAATATGTAAAGTATTAAGTAGTAATATGTTTTTGGAGGGTAACACAACACAGATCCATATACACAACCTGCACACTCACATCTAAACATATGTACACTGACATACACGCATGCACGTGCACATATGCATCAGACATGCATTGCATACTGACGCATAGAGACTTGGAAATATGCATGACACATATACACACTGACACGCACACATTGATATATGGAGCACATCCGCATGTAGACACGTGCGGCTTGTGTATATACAAACTGACACAAACGTGTAGCATACACGCACAAGAACAGACTGACAAGCACACACACAGCACACACGCACTGTCATACACATGCATTACACATGCACACTAACATACAGAGACGTGGACACATGCATCACATAATAGAGGGGCACATGCATCACAAGTGCGCATACACACATGTGAACACTGACACATCCAGACGTGTACATATAGAGCAAATACTGACACACACACACACACACACACACACACACACACACACACACACACACACACACACCCACGCGCGATAAAAAGGGGCGCCATGATAAAAAGCAACACTAAACCCTTTCTTCAAACATCGATCTCAGGGGGAAAAAATCATTCAAAAACTACATGAGAACAGATAAAAAGAAAATATTCTTTTCTTCTTATTATTTGTTGTCAACTGATTTGATCTCAAAGTGACTTTATTTATGAACCAGTCGCACTGTCCCATTTATCGAGGAAGCAGTCGACATTAACAAAACCAAATGAATGATAAATCGCTTGACGTCGCCATCTGACTGCTTCCCAACGATCAACAAGAAAACTTGTTTACTTTCTGTCGCTTACCAGTTTTTAGTCTCGTAGGCAACAAAAGACAAAAACAAAACAAAACAAAAAAACTCGGCGCAGTTAGTTCGAGAAAAACCGTAATCACAACAAACCCATTAATACGAAACAAGACGGCACACGCATACAAAATAAACATGCAATATACACACACATAAAACACGAATGTATACACAGATACGCACATCCCAGAAATGTGAGTACATTTCCATTTTTATTTCGGAATTATGAGATAAAGATATATAATTTGTATATTTTGGATTATTCGAACTACTGTTCTAATCTTGGGTGTTATTCTTACAAGGTTCCGATCTTCTTTAGGTGCATCTGGTCGAACTCCGTATAGATTCTCCAGTTATACAAGACGCACCTGAAGAAGGCCAGCAGTTACATCGGTCGAAACGTTGCGAGAATAACATTCAATTGCCGTTCGAATAATACAAATACAACACATTTCCATTGCAACAAATCAAACTATTAATTACTGAACTCCTTCGGCATCAAGTAAGTTTAAAGGCTGTGTTTAACTCTACGTGAGCTTTCAGCTGACCCTAACTAACTAGACAACCCATGGTCAGTTAGACTAACGTCAGTACATTGTACACTAGATAGATAGTAAAAAAATAAAACAAGTGAAAGGGTAAACAGGTTCAACGGTAGCAATGTTTTAAGCATCTGTAACTGAATCGACGACAACCCCACTTTTCAACACGCCCAACTTTAAAAGATTCACATGACTTCAGAATACATTGTGATGTCATAATATACCCTCTCCTTATTTCGTCTCTCTCTTCCCCTTTCACATTTTTCTCTTTTTCTTTCTTCTCCCGCTTCTCGCGCTTTTTTTTTAGATTGCTCTCTCTTCTAATTACTTACATCATTCTATTTCTCTCACCATTATTCTGCTACATGCTGAGTGACGTCACTTTTCATTGAGCACCTACAACGTGTCAACGAGAGAGACGAACAGCTGTTTCTGTCAACAAAGACGACGACAGGAAGTCTGTGGGGGGGGGGTCGAAAAATCCCCCACCCAGTCGTTCTACTATTCATCATGTATTTACGTCATTCGCCGTTTTCCTACAATCTAGAAAAGTCGGAGAAAAGTGTAATATCTGTTCTGATACTACACGTAATCTTTTTTTGCCCTCAATCAGTGAAGGAGAAATTCTTCTAGACGAAGGTAATTTTAATTTTTGTTCCAATCCAGAGTGCCTCTGTTTGGTAAGATCGATTTCCCCACATTATAACTGACCATGTGCCTAACTCTGCTCTCGTGTAAATAAAAATGAATAGGAACAACAGAAAACACCGTCCTTAATGCGTAAACGGGATGCATATTTCGGAATTGAAGTATTTCATATCTTCAATTTAAAAAAAAAAATCAAATTTCCCTATGCAATTACAAATGAAGTGTGCAGGGTGACAAGCAAGATGATAACACTATAAGAATCAGCATTCTTAGGGTTTTAGTAAAATCTAGATAGTATATTACAGTCAACACTCGGTTAACGAACACGTGCAGGGTGCAAGCAATACACAAACACACCACACCACACACACACACACACACACACACACACACACACACACACATATATATATATATATATATATATATATATATATATATATATATATAGTAGAGTCAAAACTAGATAGTATTTTACAATCCAAACTCGGTTAACGAACACGTGCAGGCTGACAAGCAATATATATATATATATATATATATATATATATATATATATATATATATATATATATATATATATATATATATATATATATATATATATATGTGTATCGAGGCAGCATTTTTTCTTTAAGACACGTATTATTAAAAATAACCAACAATTTTTGTCTGGCTATTTTAGTGTTGATCCCTTCAATTTTCCGGATTAAAATCTTAATCTCGGAAGGAAATTGGCTGATGAAACTGCCATAGTGTAAATGTTGGTCCAGAGTACTTTCTGACCCGTCTGGGTCCATCGTCAGTGGAATAATGACAAACAGGTATTAATTAATAATTAATTAATTATAAATCTCACTCCAGGTCTTTACCTGTTTGTCATTATTCCACTGACGATGGACCCAGACGGGTCAGAAAGTACTCTGGACCAACATTTACACTATGGCAGTTTCATCAGCCAATTTCCTTCCGAGATTAAGATTTTAATCCGGAAAATTGAAGGGATCAACACTAAAATAGCCAGACAAAAATTGTCGGTTATTTTTAATATAATATATATATATATATATATATATATATATATATATATATATATATATATGACTCAAAGCTTCTTTAGACTATATATTGGGTATTTAGATCTGTATGGCTAGGTTTCCTTCCTCTTATCTAATTACTTTTCTGGTACCTAAGGTACTTAAGCTTTATTTTTTATTTTTTAATGCAACTTTAATTCCCATATAATTTTATTGCTAGCTACCATATTGCAGAATGGTTCTTGGATGTAGTGTTTAGATATTATTATTATTTTTATTTTTTTAATATATTTTTTTATTATTGTTTTAATTAATGTTATTTGATATGCAAATTACTATATCATACGGTAGTCTTAAGGGTAATATATTATTATTATTATTATTTTATCATTATTATTATTTATTTATGTATATATTAGTGATATTTTAAGCTGAATTATTTCGACACTTGATTATTGGGGAAATGGTCGTATAATCAGTACCATTGGAGAGCCATGAATATTATAACTGTCCTGTTTTTAAATCTCCGAAACAGTTACATGGTAAACAGCTGATGATCCCCGTGTTAATATTAGACGCTTAAGGTCTCCTGTTTTTGTTTCACTCTTAGATAATTAACCCCCCCATTTTTTTAATTTAATTTATTTATTTATTTATTTATTTATTTTTAATTTTTTTAATTTTGATTTTACTTATATTTTTTCATTTATTAATTTTCAAACGAATGTTAAGTCTGCAATATCTTGGATTTAGTTTGTTTGTCTGGGGATTTAAACTGCATTTTACATTTTTTTTTAATGACTCAAAGCTTCTTTAGACTATATATATATATATAACTTCTTTGTAATATAGTAGGAAAAATCCCAGCAGAGTGCTCGATTAATTAAGAATTATAGTTAAAAATTAAGAGCATAATATTTATTTATTTTGGTACAGAAAAATTAGTACAACATTTACTAATGTACCAATTATTCTGTACGAAAATAAATAAATAAATAAATATATATATATATATATATATATATATATATATATATATATATATAGTAGAGTCAAAACTCGGTTAACGAACATGCCTCTGTAAAAACAAATCGTTTTACGAACATTTTCACACACGCACGGACAAAACATCAGTTTATGAATGAAATTCCGGTCAACGAACACATTAAAGAGTAACGAAGCGTTACTAAATAAAGCATGAAAATAATACAACGTAAAAAAGAAGAAGAATAAAATATTATTATCAGAAAACACAATGGATGGATTGGACCCTATTATCGATTATGTCCAAGCCGCAAAAGAATAATTAATAGCATTACTTTTCATTGAAAACTGCAACTACGTATGAAAGTGCCATAATAAGACATGAGGATATATTATATATAGATACATTTATATTTATACTAGCAGGTATATCCGGCATTGCCCAGGATGAAATGAAAAAAACAAACAAAATAATGTCTTCCGGCCCCCGTTTGCTTATAACACCATTCATTACCTATTCCATTTGTATTATTTTTACATATTAAGATATTTGATTTTTAAGGTTGAAGTATGTACTCATCATTTATTCTTTTTACATATTATGATATTTGATTTTTGAGGTTGAGGTATGTACTCATCATTTATTCTTTTTACATATTATGGTATTTGATTTTTAAGGTTGAGGTATGTACTCATCATTAATTCTTTTTACATATTATGATATTTGATTTTTGAGGTTGAAGTATGTACTCATAATTTATTCTTTTTACATATAATGATATTTGATTTTTAAGGTTGAGGTATGTACTCATCATTTATTCTTTGTACATATTATGATATTTGATTTTTGAGGTTGAGGTATGTACTCATCATTTATTCTTTTTACATATTATGATATTTGATTTTTGAGGTTGAGGTATGTACTCATCATTTATTCTTTTTACATATTATGATATTTCATTCATGAGGTTGAGGTATGTACTCATCATTTATTCTTTTTACATATTATGATATTTGATTTTTAAGGTTGAGGTATGTACTCATCATTTATTCTTTTTACATATTATGATATTTGATTTTTAAGGTCGAGGTATGTACTCATCATTTATTCTTTTTACATATAATGATATTTGATTTTTAAGGTTGAGGTATGTACTTATCATTTATTCTTTTTACATATTATGATATTTGATTTTTGAGGTTGAGGTATGTACTTATCATTTATTCTTTTTACATATTATGATATTTGATTTTTAAGGTTGAGGTATGTACTTATCATTTATTCTTTTTACATATTATGATATTTCATTCATGAGGTTGAGGTATGTACTCATCATTTATTCTTTTTACATATTATGATATTTTATTTTGGAGGCTGTAGTATGTACTCATCATTTATTCATTTGACATATAATGATATTTGATTTTTGAGGTTGAGGTATGTACTCATCCTTTTTTGTTTTTACATATTATGATATTTGATTTTTAAGGTTGAGGTATGTACTCATCCTTTTTTGTTTTTACATATTATGATATTTGATTTTTAAGGTTGAGGTATGTACTCATCCTTTTTTGTTTTTACATATTATGATATTTGATTTTTAAGGTTGAGGTATGTACTCATCATTTATTCTTTTTACATATTATGATATTTGATTTTTTAGGTTGAGGTATGTACTCATCATTTATTCTTTTTACATATTATGATATTTGATTTTTAAGGTTAGGGTATGTACTTATCATTTATTCTATTTACATATTATGATATTTCATTCATGAGGTTGAGGTATGTACTCATCATTTATTCTTTTTACATATAATGATATTTGATTTTTGAGGTTGAGGTATGTACTCATCATTTATTCGTTTTACATATTATGATATTTCATTCATGAGGTTGAGGTATGTACCTATCATTTATTGGGTGGAAAAAAGTGGAAGTAAAGTGACATCAATTGAAATACATTTCGGTAAATTTATATAGTCTTTAACTCTTTAAAGGCGCGCCCGGAGTTTCTCGGGAATCGATCAGGACCTTTCTGCTCTCCTTTCCGAAGACCTGAATTCCGGATTAAAATTTGTATTCGTAATTTTTAATAAATTAATATTTTTAGAAGTTATACATTAAAGTGAAACGTTGTCTTTCGTTTTCATTGGTGTCAAGCAGGACCGTACGATAATTTTGTAACCCCTTTTTATCATAATGCAATATACTTATCTAAGTACCCTGGATAATGAAGTTTCAGAATATATGTAGTTATGCGGGTCTATCTTCAAAAACGCTAGAAAAAGTTTCTAAACAAACAAACGACCAAACAAACAGACAAACGACCAAACAAACAGACAAACGACCAAACAAACAGACAAACGACCAAACAAACAGACACACGACCAAACAAACAGACAAACAAACAAACAGACAGGAACTGAGATACTTCATCTTTTCTTTGCTCGGTCAGTGAATGAGAAATCAGTTTAGACTGAGCCAATTTTTCTTTTCTTTTCGGGAAGCTGGATTTATCCACCTTAAAAACTGACATCGCGTCTTACTGTGTCCTTGTGGGAAGGCAAGTAAATAGGGACAGGAACTACAAATGTATAAATTCCAATAAATAAGCAGAAGTTTATTACCCAGGTTTCACGAAACAAGGATCGTCAGATTTAAAAAATTATTTTTTCAACTGATTATCTAAAATGTTATTATATTTTATTCCAGGCAACTTTTGATAGCATAGTGGGTATAAACTCCAACTGTTGACAAACAATCGAGTTTCGACCTCATCTAAATGACATTTTTATTTTTTTATTGTTTTTTAATTTTTTGTTCGCCCCCAAACAAGGCACACTGCCACTGAAGCGTAAAGTGGCTACTGTGATGTGGACTAGATTTATAGAGGATAATCTAGGTGGGGAGTTAGGCAGCAAGATATACAGATATAGATGATAAGAGATAGATAGACAGATAAAGTAATACAAATGAACAGATAGATGGATCTTAACTTTCCCACCGAAATTTCTACGCGATATAATAATAGTTGCTTTTCACTAAATTCTTTTCAGAAAAAAAATGATCGCTTTTGTTGTTGTTTTACAGCATATCAACCCTCTTTGCGTTATTTGTAAGATCAAAGGGTAGCATCTGTTCCGATGGATACTGCACCCCATAGATCGGTATTATCTTGGCCTTCAGGGCTTGATTTACGCTTGTCTGTGGGTTTGTCCTGTGCAGTTCTAGGAGGTCAACTCTCCCAGGCTTTGGCTCCCCTTTTTGGAGAGGAGTAAGTTTATTGCTTACTGCCTGAGGCGCCCCTATCGGGGAATGCCGACGGGGCTGCACAGGCAATTTTTAATGGCCAGAGTGCTCACCTTCTCGGGCGCTGGCTTTTCAAATCCCATTTTCCCGACCTTGTGTCACATCTTACCTTGTGGGAGGAAGATAAATAAAATAACCTTTATTTGTAACGATTAAAAACAAGCTGTAATTGAACCAGAAATATTGAAATATTTGTGTCCAACTGCCAAGATTGGATAAACAATCATATTCTAAATAATTAGATATTAACTTATATATTTCTCAAAATTAATTGTATACCATGCTACTAAGAATCACTGTTCATTTTAAAACCTATAATTATTAAGGATACAAGGGTCAGTTCTATATACATGTTGCCTGGACTACTAATATTACTAATTCGTTTTAAAGTTAATTTTTTTATTTGTTATTCTACATTTTATATCTGGCTATATTTATAAATATTCAACTCTACTTTTCATTTTATTTACCTTACGTCAGTGACTGGCTAATTTACTAAAAACAAATCATACTTCGCAATATAATTTGTAAACAATTCATTAAACACAAGCTGTAATTGTATCAGATTGTATCCAAAAGTACTGAATACATAAAAACATGAAAATCAACAAGAACCAAGCTAGATCTGGTCAAAACGGAGATATAACCCACATGACAAATTACCATTCCCGTGTTTTCGCAACATCAAGCGACGAGCATTAATGACGCGTAAGGTGATCCACAGCTGAAATTAAACGTGTTTCGATAAGAAATTATGAATCTTCAAAAATGAACAGTGTCTTTATACTCTGTCCGGTGACAAAAGTTTCTGCTGGCACCTTAATATCGTCTTAGCAACTCTAGGGGACACTACCGGTTATTATCAGTGAGAACTCCTGTGAGTACACACATAATAATAATAATAACAACAACGACACCAGATGTGACACAAGGCCGGGAAAGTGGAAAAAAACAGCGCTCGAGAATTTGAGCACTCTGGCTATTTAAAAATTGCCTTGGCAGCTCCGTCGGTATTCCCCGGTAGGGGCGCCTCAGGCGATTAGCAATAAACCAACCCCCTCTCAAAGGGTGAGAAGGCAAAGCCTGGGAGGGTGTACCTCCTAGAACTGCACAGGACGGACAACCGATAGACCGGCGTAAATCCCGCCCCGAAGGCCCGGACAATACCGGTTTATTAGGCGGGGTAAAAAACCCTGGTTGCAACTCGGATTCTTAAGATCGCGTCGGTTTCCCTCACACCACGCATATAGTATATACCGGAAGTCGAAACGTATAGGAAAAAAAGAAACCTTTTTCATGATGATGAAGGAAAGCAAAGAAACAACTTTTCCCCCAGTGTCAGATGTT
>OY744523.1:158674254-158676754 GCA_963556195.1 Sepiola atlantica
AAAACAAGAAACATTTCTGACAAGAGATGAGAATAATGCAAACATTATTTTCAATAGCTAAAACTCGTAAGAAAGGAAGTCAATACTATTTAGTCGGATGTGTCTTTAGACATACGACAGAGAGAGTGGCGGGCGCGATTCTATGACTTCAGAATGCTCACGCCTTTTATTACAGCTAACGAAGCTGACCTCAACCCTCGGAGGAACAAAACACACATGCGGCATGGGACGTCGGCTGGCATCAAGGTATGTGTTAAGTGATTAAACAGTTAATGGCTAAACAAATAAAGAAGTAAATGATTGAGTAGGGTGAACGCGATAGCTACCTTTGGATGTGTAACATCATTAACCATTTTTTAAAAATAGAGTAATATACTTTTGTAACAATTTACCAGATAGATTTAAGACTAGGTATATTGGAACATATACGGCATGATCAAGGTTAATGTTTCCAGGGATTTAGAAAATCATTTTGAGATTTTGGGCGCTGAATCAGTAACACATTGGTAGCATATTGAGAATAATCCTGTACCACATGGTCAAATATAACCGTATTATAAAATAAGCGTGTTTGTAAATTTTGTCAAACCAACCCTCGCTCTGTATTTTGATTAATAAAAAACTAAAATGTAAATACTCTTACCCATATCTTCGTTACGAGGTGTGTAGAGAGGGCGATGATATGCAGGAGCCTCTTCAATTTCTGACAGAGTTTTACTGATAGCAAACTGCTCGAATAGGTCCTTAAGGTCTTTACGACATCGAAGACCAAAAGCCTTGAAGAGGTCAGCAAAATCTAAGAAAGCCAGCTGGGTGGAGTGCGTGATTGAGGTTGACCGGTTGTCACAAGAAGGCAGAGACATGCCGGGTCCAAGCGACATCTTCCTTCGCCGCGAACGGTAGCGATTCGTATAGCTGTACGTCAGATTCTGCGGTCGGAATCCTGGTACGTAGGTGCCTGATTGGATTGGCTGGTTCAGAAATGGGTCAACCACACTGCTTTTCGAAGATTCTTGCTTGATTCGACGTGTCGGGCTTGGCGTCTGTCGATGACTGGAAGTGTTCTTCGCTGTCGATTCACAACTGCTAAATGTGCTTGAACTGTTTGAACCCTTTGGACTGATGTCCTAAAGCGAAAAAAACAAAACAAAAAACAATAAGAATACACTCTGAAAATGGTAAGTCAAAAGCGGGTTCGTCTCAATAAAAAATCATAGTTAAAATGCAAATAATATACGGATAAATAAGTAATAGCAATGTTACAAAGATTATATATATATATATATATATATATATATATATATGATTATTTTTATTTACACAGACATTTGGTTCTTTCCAAATATGATCTAATGTTAAGATCGGATTCTAACTCTGCCTGATGAGATCTTAGTTTATAATAACTGTTGATCGATAACATCGACATGCCAGTGTCGCAGACTTTGTACATGTCTGTGTAAATAAAAATAATAATATATAAAAGCTCTATTTGATATTGAGCACTTTTAATAAACCCGTTTGAAATTCTTTGGATTACTACCCTGTGGATGTTTTACCTGGCTTATTATATATATATATATATATATATATATATATATATATATATATATATATATATATATATATATATATATATATACATACTTACCTGGCTTTTTGGCTAGGAAGAAAGTGTAGTATCTGTTTCGATGGATACTTCACCCTATAGACCGGTGTCGTATTGTCCTTCGGTGTTTGATTCCGCCGGTCTGTGGGTTTGTCCTGTGCAGTTCTAGGAGGTCAATCCTCCCAGGCTTTGCCTCTCCTCTTTGGGGAGGAGTAAGTTTATTGCTTACTGCCTGAGACGCCTCTACCGGGGAATGCCGACGGGGCTGCCCAGGCAATTTTTAATGTCTAGAATGCTCCCATTCTCGGGCGCTGGCTTTTCAAGTCCCACTTTCCCGACCCGACCTTGGGTCACATCTTACCATGTGGGAGTAAGATAAAACTGGCCTTCTGCCTAACCTTTTGGGGAGGTAAATAAAATGTATTATTGATCGGCCTTTGTTCCGATGGATACTACACCCCATAGACTGGTATTGTCTTGGCCTTCGGGGCTTGATTTACGCCGGTCTATGAGTCTGTCTTGTGCAGTTATAGGAGGTCCAACCTCCCAGGCTTTGCCTCCCGTTTTTGGGGAGGAGTAAGTTTATTGCTTACTGTCTGAGGTGCCTCTACCGGGGAATGCCGACGGGGCTGCCCAGGCAATTATTAATGTCCAGAATGCTCATCTTCTCGGGCGCTGGCTTTTAAAGTCCCACTTTCCCGACCCGACCTTGGGTCACATCTTACCTTGTGGGAGTAAGATAAAATTGGCCTTGTGCCTAACCTCCTAGAGAGGAGGTAAATAATATATATATATAAATATGTATAAATTTAGTATAATTTTTATTACTTTACAATTTTGATCAAACGTTACTATTTCATAAGAGTAAAACAACAAAAATCTTCCAACTTCACA
>OY744523.1:158679254-158831754 GCA_963556195.1 Sepiola atlantica
ATATATATATATATATATATATATAGCAGGTGAGCTACGTAGAAACGTGTGTGTGTCATTCAATCGAAGAAATTCGTCAGGGTAACAGGCATGCTTCGATGGAATGAAACGTTTTGTGTAACTCACTTGCCATAAGTATTTTAGTGCTACTAATACGCTCTACATATGCATTAAGCACTGTTGAAGTAAATACTAAAACAAAACAAAACATACACACGTAATATAGTTTATATAATAGTGCTCACTACTAAATAGAGCTCTTAAACTCTAAGAAAAGTTTGATTTATTTAAAACAGATGATGGCTACACACGCAGAACATATTTCAGTTGAAGCTTTAATAAGCTCGACAGTCTCAGTTCTATCTTTTTTTGCTTCCACAACATGAAACAATAAAGATCGGATTTATCAGCCTGAGGATGTCGAGCTTATTGAAGCTTTGATGGAAACATGGTGTGATATTTGTATAAATAAAACTTTTATTATATATATATATATATATATATACATTTTTTACGTACATAAAAGTAATTTATGGACACGTCTTTCTGGCTCACAGCCGTCATCAGCATGGCTAACTTACCCTGGGCGACAGAAGTGCACGGATCCAGCTAGGATATATATATATATATATATATATATATATATATATATATATATATATATATATATATATATATATATATATATATATATATATATATATATATATATATATATATATATATGTGATTTTATGAAGGCTTACCAAAGCATTCCTTTCAGGACACCAATGATCACCATTAAAGATATTTTTTCTTACAAATACTATTTATTCAAATTAAATGTTTTTTCCTACACGTGTTTCACTACCAAGCAGTTACTTGCTTGGCAGATCATCAGCAAGTAACTGCTTGGTAGTGAAACACGTGTAGGAAAAAACATTTAATTTGAATAAATAGTATTTGTAAGAAAAAATATCTTTAATGGTGATCATTGGTGTCCTGAAAGGAATGCTTTGGTAAGCCTTCATAAAATCACATATAAATGCTCTGTACTCTGTAATCGAGTATCATCGAGCTTGTTTTTTATTGGAACAACCCCGGTCTTCACTGAATGATCTATTTTATAAGTGAAAAATCTAAAGCTATATATATATATATAAATATATTTTTATATATATTTTCCCCTATAATGTTTTTAGAAAAAAAATCACTGTTGCATTTTCAAGATTTTTACCTCTAATAATGAAGATCTTCTGACGATAAAAGAGTTATCTTTGAAAATCAATGGCTTAAAGGTCATTTTGTATTTGCATTGCTTGTTTGAACACTTGATGCGTTAATAAACTTGCAAACTATGCCAATCTTATCTATTTGATCACCTCATTGTCCGTATATAAATGCTCTATCTACTATATTAAGCTTCACCGATAGGATCTAATATAATTTTAGATGTTTATATACAGGGTGTTTCAAAAGTCTTGGGAACATTACAAATGCGTATATCTCATGAACTATTCCAGGTAGAAAAATGAAACTGGTGCCATTTTAAAGCTTGCTTAATCAAGTTTTTGGTCATACTAATGATTTTCGTGTTATCTTTCCAGGTGCAGTAATGGCGTTCTCTAAACAAGACAAGGCATTTTGCGTCCTCCAATTTGCAAAGACTGAATCGTGGACATGTGTTCAGCGTGCATTTCGCAGGAAATTTAAAAAAGAAGCCCCTGAAAGGAAATCCATTGTCAGATGGCATGCTAAATTTGTGAAAGATGGGTGTTTGTGCCCAAGTAAGCGAACAGGTCGCCCTTCAACTTCAGAAGATGCAGTTGAGCAAGTTCGGACAGCCTTTCAGTGAGAAGAGCCAGCAGGGAACTTCAGCTTGCTCCAGCAACTGTCTGGCGTGTCTTAAGGAAACGACTGCAAATGGTACCTTACAAGCTCAAGTTGGTCCAAAAGTTGAAGGACACTGATAAGCCACTTCGCCGTGACTTTTGCATTGCAATGCTAGAGAAGTTGGAAGATAACGGCTTTGATGACCGGCTTGTTTTTAGCGATGAGGCGACCTTTCATCTGAATGGCAAAGTTAACAAGCATAACACTCGCATATGGGGTACTGAGAATCCTCATGAACTTCTTGAGCACGAGCGAGATTCACCAAAAGTGAACGTGTTTTGTGCAATTTCCAAGAAAGGTGTCTATGGACCGTTCTTCTTTGAAGAGGCAACTATCACTGGTGAATCCTATCTCAACATGCTGGAAGACTGGTTAATGGCTCAGTTGGAACAAGCAGAATCTGATGACTTCATTTTTCAACAAGATGGTGCACCACCACACTGGAGTCTTAGAGTAAGGCAGTTTCTTAACACAAGGCTGCCTGGTAGATGGATTGGGAGATCTGGGCGAGGTGATGACGTTCTCATCCCCTGGCCTCCTAGGTCTCCAGATCTTACCCCGTGTGACTTTTTCCTTTGGGGCTTTGTCAAGCAACAAGTCTATGTGCCGCCCCTTCCAAGAGATATTGACGAACTAACGGCTCGAGTAACGGCAGTTGTGGGAACCATTGACGTCAAGATGCTGGAACGCGTTTGGCAGGAAATGGACTATCGACTAGATGTCTGCCGTGTGACGAATGGTGCTCATATTGAGCAACTTTGAAGATTCCCCACAAAACTTGAAACTTTAACCTTTCCAACGGTACCAATTTCATTTTTCAACTCCTAATAGTTTTTGAGTTATTAAAAATCGTTATGTTCCCAAGACTTTTGAAACACCCTGTATATATATATATATATATATATATATATATATATATATATATATCCTCGTAAAATAAGTAGAGCACTCTAAATGGTAGTACAAACACAGCATGACGTAACTTGCTTCATATGCATCATTCTTTCTTTAATAGTAGTATTTTCTCGGGTGCAACGCCGAGCAACGGGTTCCGCTAGTCTTCTAATATATAAAGTAGAGACGATTTTTCCCCTGTACCTTCTCGGAGAATAGGAAAATAACCACATACATCACAGGCTACTAAACGCACCTCTATATCACACTTATTCACTCAAGCGTGTTTTAGTACATTTTTTTCCCCAGCTAACACTAAATATTACATTTGACTCACCATCTATGTATCCCCGAAAAACCAACTCCATATAGGTGGTAGCAAAAACTTTCCTCCCTAACAATTATGGACTGTCACTCCACTCATCGACACCGGGAACTAATAAACACAGTTTCATTTTTACAAAACACCGTCCGTCTTATTTATTATTTGCCTGGTATTAATTTACTACATAATATAAAGCAATACGCACAGACTTAATGACCGCTCCCGTCACTCCGATCATTTTCCGCGAATATCAGATTACGTTCTTTCTCATTCTACCTATGACTTGGCCTATTTTCACGTGTACGAAACTGTGGTGCAATGGTTAAGAAGGCAGGTTTCATGATCGACTCTTTCAGCGTTCGATCCCATTCTACGCGGCCACATTTTTCTTTCTTTCTTTTTAAATTGAAAACATTCGCCAACTAACTTTTTTTCATTCGACGTCATGCAAAAGGTTGTACTTTCTCCCGTGCAACGTCGGGCGACGGGTACCGCTAGTAAGTAATAAAGAGCATCTTTCCCGGCAACGTATGATCGAATCGAGGGAAATTGTTACGGACGAAGAGTCCCACCCGCTCGTGTTCAAAATGATATGCCAATTTAGAGTTTATTACGTTTTTTCTTTTACTCTTTTTTTCCATAAACGATCACTGGTAATGACTCGTGTGAGAACTCCTGATGAATAAATTTAAAAAAATAAACGATCACTGGTAATGACTCGTGTGAGAACTCCTGATGAATAAATTAAAAAAAATAAACGATCACTGGTAATGACTCGTGTGAGAACTCCTGATGAATAAATTTAAAAAAAATCAACGATCACTGGTAATGACTCGTATGAGAACCCCTGATAAATAAATTCTACAAAATAAACGATCACTGGTTATGACTCGTGTGAGAACTCCTGATAAATAAATTAAAAAAAATAAACGATCACTGGTAATGACTCGTGTGAGAACTCCTGATAAATAAATTTAAAAAAATAAACGATCACTGGTAATGACTCGTGTGAGAACTTCTGATGAATAAATTCTAAAAAATAAACGATCACTGGTAATTACTCGTGTGAGAACTCCTGATAAATAAATTCTACAAAATAAACAATCACTGGTAATGACTCGTGTGAAAACTCCTGAGTAATTAATTCTAAAAAATAAAAGAATAAATAAATAAATAAATCGGAACCCCCAAGATCGAAAAACGTGGAACTTGTTAGAGAACGGAAAGGAATATAGAACATCAAAACAATCAAGAATCGTAGGAGCACTAGGAATAATCCCGAAAAACATAGCAAAAAGACTAGGAGAAATTGGAATAAAAAAAAAGATTGAAACCATATAACGCAAGGCAAAGCTGAAAATAGGCGAAATATTAAAGAAAATCCTCGAATAAGGAAACCAAGCCTCATAACGAGCGAACGTCAACTAGCGACAACTAAGTTTAAATAGAAATATAAAAAATATAAAAACGACATTACACGACTCCAAGAGAACTGGCACCACCAGAAATACCATAATCTGGCAAGCCACCCCCAAATCATGGTACCACACAAAATGGTCATGAAGAATCAAGGAGGATGGAAAAAATGATGAGGGAGAGCTTTAACAAGACCTTCACTAGAAGGTTGCGGAAAGGACTGGAACCTTTGAGCGACTTATTGTCATTCAAATTCAAGAGAAGACCCACTATCCTTATCAGTGAGTCATCAACGATAAACAGCTGTTTCGTTAATTCAAAGTTATTTGCAACGGTTATCCAAAAGGAGGAGAGTGCTGGAAATTTGGGAGACTTGTTGTCACTCAGATTCTATGGACAACCACTCGTTATTGCCAGAGATAAATCACTGATAATGATAAGTGTGAAAACACCTAGTGTGTAGATAATAATCTCTATTTTTAGAAAGTTAAGTATGTTTATATGCTTATATATTTGTACGTAGAAGATGCACTCCTAAACTAATAAACCGATCATTAGAAATCTTGGAACACTGCTGCTAAGCGTAAGGGTCCAAATGTGAGCTATATTTAATTTAATTTGGAAGACCTTCGTGAAAATTCAGATACCTACGATATTTGTGAAATTTTAGCAATAGGTATCAGACATCAATTAATAAATATTCCCCTAATTCCAGTTTTTTTAGAGTATTTTAAAGGGTTTAGAGGGTATAATATGGGTACAACCTCTTTGCATTCAATTTGATCCATATGAATTAGACACTAATTAAGCAAGATTACTTGAATTTAAATTTCTTCTTAAGGCCATTTAAGCTTAAGCCTTAAATTCTAGACATTTTCCAGAATCAAAATCATGTAATGGATTTGATCAACATTGAAATAAAGATTCGAGAAATAGGTTTACTATCATGGTGTTAATCTTCGCAAGGAAACATGAAAGTGTTTAAAAACTGTTCTGTTCAGAGAATTTCTTTTACAGGTCCTAGACAGGTATTTTTCTAGTTTAAAATAATAATACAATCAAAACCGAAGACTAGATATTGCTGTGGTAAATATGAACGGTATGACTGGTCTGGTCGTTAACATTATTTGACCGGGTTATAATTGCTTCTCTACGAGGGAAGAGGGCAAATACAATTGTTACAATGATTTGAAAAGCGAAATAAAGTATTTATGGTTCATGAAGACAGTTATAAATTGTACCAGGAGTTATTGGTGTCTTGGGAACAATTAATATCACGATTGAAAAGTGCGTAAAGACAACAGAAGATAACGTGAACAGATATAGAAAGTAATGTTGCTTGGAACAACGAGGCTGCATCGTTAAATACTGTAGGATGTGTCGCTGCTTAAGAAAGTAATCGGGGATGAGTGATACTAAGTGATGGCTGACCCAGCACATCATGCAAAAGGGAAAGGGCTTTTAAAATAGTGATACAGTTAAGTGACCATCAGTTTGGAGAAACGTAAAGCTAGGATACATGTCGCCACGTAGGACTCTTAACCGTAGCGAACTGGAACAGGAAATGATAATGAAAGCTCATAGGAACATGTGACGCAACAAACCGGCCGGTAATTTTTTGTTAAATTAATAAATGAATATTTCAAATATCATACGTCGTTCGTCGTCATCAATTCATTGCAGAGCAGATTTCAACTAAGAAGAAGAAGAAGAAGAAGAAGAAGAAGAAAGCAATCTAGAAATTAACGATATGGTTCGCATATGGAAAATCTAAATGTAGCCACTAGGCGTATCGCGAATGGAATATCCAAGATAATCCCAACGTACTTTTTGAACAGTTTTCACACAGAAAACATTTCCAGTAAAAATTGATCTGCCTATGTGGAATACTAGTAACTAGCGGGACCCGTGTAAATTACACGAAATGATGTTTTCAATACTAATTATCTTGTTCCTAACCTATACATTACTTTGTAAATGCTTTAGATTAACTTAAATTTGGTTCTAATCCGTGAGTAGCATACAAAGATTCGGAAGGTCGTTGCTTTTCATGTAAGCGTGACACACAAAATAACACACACGCTATTGTATTAATATGTGTCTTCCCGGTCGTCCCCTCCCTCCCTCCCCCCCTTCGATGTAGAAAAAAAATCTTAGAGGTTGCTCGGAACTATAAACCAGTCGGGCCGACGTCAAAAACCGACGTCAAAATCCTACGTCGCTAACAGTTGCGCCGAAGGGAAATACTTGAAAATATTACGAAAATTAGGTGATTTGAATGTTTTTCCAAATCTAGGTGCGGCACGCATGCGCAGAGATTTTGATGTAAGTATGACACACGAATACACACGCTATCGTATTAATATATAGAAGATAATAACATACATAGCGAGAACCAGTGGAAATTCCACGGTGCTGTCTACTTGAATCTGTAAAACGTATTGTTAATAATATTCATTTTGAAATAATAAATGTCTGTTATGGTCAATGCTATTTAAAAAACAAACTGACACTTTTTATTCCGTTAAAATAATTGTCATTGTCAGCTAAATATTCGGTAGATAAATAAAACGAATTTGTTTATTCTTAATAAATTTATTTATTAAGAATTTAATTCTTTTTAAAACAATAAATATTCTGTCTTCTTACCGTAAAAATAATTGTCAGCTAAATATCCTTCAAACCAATAAAACGAATGTCAATTTAAAAAAAAATGCATTTATTTAAATGTTTACTGCTTTAGTCGGCTCAATGAAGTATATTTTTTATGAACAATTTATACAGACGATCTCATTTGTTTTAAATGTGTGTGAAACGTGATAACGTACACACAAGCATGAAGTGGCGTAGCGTATTATTAACAAAATATTATAATGGAGATTCCGCGTGTGTAACCGACACAAGGCCATATTACTCAAATGTCTTATGGCATTACTTTCATTGTTTTTATTCGATTTATTCCGTTAATATTTATATAGCAACTACGTTTCGGTCGTTTTTCTACCGGCCTTCGTCGTGTGTAATGTTTATCCACGATGATGCTTCCCTCGTATGTGCATTCTTAGGATTATTCCGTTACTATTCTCATATTTATTATTATTTTATTACTATTTGTTTGTTATGCCTCCTTGGGCATCTCCCCTTTAACTATCTTCTCAATTCAACTGTTAAAATAATACAAATAAATAAAAGAATTAAACTCTTAGTACAGTATCGATATCCAGATCAGACTCCCAAAAGTGCCCGCCTCAATTTCTCCCTCCTACCACTTTCTCTGAATTCATCCAACCTCATCTTAAACTGATCCACGCTATTGCTGTTCTTAATCCGATCTGGCAACTTATTCCAAAAACATATTACTCTGTGAGCAAAAACACTTAACTGGTTAACAGATCTAGTTTTTGCAAACTGCCTTGACAATAACCTTCCAGATCTAGGAGAAATGCTAAAACAATGCCCACCATAGTTAGAGATGCAATTTATTATCTTGAAAGTCTCAATCATATCACCTCTCATTCTTCTCTCCAGCAAAGTAGTCAATCCCAATTTGTCCAATCTCTCCCTATTGATTGTTATTTACACAAAGTTTCGGCCGATGTAACCTCCGACCTCTCCAGGTGCTATTTTTAAAACTTGTGAATCTTTATGTCGAACTTGGGAATCTATACGGAATTTCGAACATACATAATCTATAGGTAGAGATTGTTCTTGTTTCGTTAGTCGTGGACCTGTGGCGCAACGGATAAAGGTGTTGATGAAAAGTCAGTGATAGTCTTCTGATGATTGATAATTCCTTACTACAGGCGATAATAATTAAGAAAATCATAATGATGAATTAATTAATCCGAAACTTAAATATTCTGGCCGTTGATTATTTAAGTATTGTATACATGAATATTCGGTACTAATTCTGCTAAAAAAACTAAATTACATAAATATACATACACACAAAAAAGAACATAGAATATACATACACACAAACAAAATTACATAAATATACATACACACAAACAAAATTACATAAATATACATACACACAAACAAAAGAACATAAATATACATACACACAAAAAAGAACATAAATATACATACACACGATCAAAATTACATAAATATACATACACACAAACAAAATTACATAAATATACATACACACAAACAAAATTACATAAATATACATACACACAAACAAAATTACATAAATATACATACACAAAAAAAGAACATAAATATACATACGCACAAACAAAATTACATAAATATACATACACACTAACAAAAGAACATAAATATACATACACACTTACAAAATTACATAAATATACATACACACTAACAAAATTACATGAATATACATACACATTAACAAAATTACATGAATATACATACACACTTACAAAATTAAATAAATGTACATACACACTAACAAAATTACATGAATATAAATACACACTAAACAAAATTACATAAATGTACATACACAGTAACAAAATTACATGAATATACATACACACTAAAAAAATTACATAAATATACATACACACTTACAAAATTACATAAATTTAAATACACACTAATTAAAATTACATAAATATACATACACACTAACAAAATTACATGAATATACATACACACAAACAAAATTACATAAATATACATATACACAAAAAAAAATTACATAAATATACGTACACGCTAACAAAATTACACAAATATAAATACACACAAACAAAATTACATAAATATACATACACACTAAAAAAATTACATAAATATACGTACACGCAAACAAAATTACATAAATATACATACACACAAACAAAATTACATAAATATACATACACACAAACAAAATTGCATAAATATACATACACACAAACAAAATTACATTAATATACATACACACAAAAATATTACATAAATATACATACACGCTAACAAAATTACATAAATATACATACACACAAACAAAACTACATAAATAAACATACACACAAAAAAATTATATAAATAGACATACAAACGTTCAAAATTACATAAATATACATGCACACTATTAAAATTACATATATATACATACACACGATCAAAATAACGTTTACATACACAAAAACAAAATTACATAAATATAAATACACAAAAACAAAATTACATAAATATAAATACAGACAAACAAAATTACATATACATACACACAAACAAAATTACATATTCATAAACACAAACAAAATGACATAAATATACATACACACAAACAAAATTACATAAAAATGCATACACACAAACAGAATTACATAAATATACATACACACAAACAAAATTACATAAATATACATACACACTAAAAAAATTACATATATATACATACACGCCAACAAAATTACATAAAAATACATACACACTAAAAAAATTACATATATATACATACACACAAACAAAATTACATATATATACATACACACAAACAAAATTACATATATATACATACACACAAACAAAATAAGATATATATACATACACACAAACAAAATTACATAAATATACATACACACAAACAAAATTACATATATATACATACACAAAAACAAAATTACATATATATACATACACACAAACAGAATTACATAAATATACATACACACAAACAAAATTACATAAATATACATACACACAAACAAAATTACATGAATATACATACACAAACAAAATTACATTAATATACATACACACAAACAAATTCACATGAATATACATACACACAAACAAAATTACATGAATATGCATACACACGAACAAAATTACATGAATATGCATACACTCAAACAAAATTACATGAATATACATACACATAAACAAAATTACATGAATATGCATACACAATAACAAAATTACATGAATATGGATGCACACAAACGAAATTACATAAATATACATACACATTTAGAAATTACATAAATATACATACACACACACAAAATTACATAAATATACATACACACAAACAAAATTACATTAATATACATACACACAAACAAAATTACATGAATATGCATACACACAAACAAAATTACATGAATATGCATACACACAAACAAAATTACATAAATACACATACACACTAACTAAATTACATAAATATTCATACACACAAACAAAATTATATAAATATACATACACACTAACAAAATTACATAAATATGCATACACACAAACAAAATTACATAAATATACATACACACAAACAAAAGTACATAAATGTACATACACACAAACAAAATTACATAAATATACATACACACAAACAAAATTACATAAATATACATACACGCTTAAAAAAATACATGAATATACAGTCACACAAAAAAAATTACATCAATATACATACACACTAACAAAATTACATGAATACACATACACACTAACTAAATTACATAAATATTCATACACACAAACAAAATTACATAAATACACATACACACTAACAAAAGTACATATATATACATACACACAAACAAAATTACATAAATATACATACACACAACAAAATTACATGAATATACATACACAAAAAAAAATGACATAAATATACATACACACAAACAAAATTACATAAATATACATACACACAAAAAAATGACATAAATGTACGTACACACAAAAAAATTACATGAATATACATACACACAAACAAAATTACTTAAATATACATACACATAAACAAAATTACTTAAATATACATACACACAAACAAAATTACATAAATATACATACACACTAAAAAAATTACTTAAATATACATACACAAAAACAAAATTACATAAATATACATACACACTAAAAAAATTACATATATATACATACACAAAAACAAAATTACATAAATATACATACACACAAACAAAATTACATAAATATACATACACACAAACAAAATTACATGAATATGCATACACACAAACAAAATTACACAAATATAAATACACACAAACAAAATTACATTAATATACATACACACAAACAAAATTACATAAATATACATACACAAAAAAAAAATTACATAAATATACATACACAAAAACAAAATTACATAAATATACGTACACACAAAAAAATTACATTTATATACATACACACAAACAAAATTACATTAATATACATACACACAAACAAAATTACATGAATATACATAGACACAAACAAAATTACATAAATATACATACACACTAAAAAAATTACATTAATATACATACACACTTACAAAAAATACATATATATATACATATACACAAACAAAATAACATATATATGCATACACACAAATAAAATTACATAAATATACATACACACTAACACAATTACATAAATGTAAATACTCACTAAAAAAATTACATATATATACATACACAAAAACAAAGTTACATGAATATACATACACACAAACCAAATTACATAAATATACATACACACTAACAGGATTACATTAATATACATACACACAAACAAAATTACATAAATATACTCACACAAACAAAATTACATAAATATACATACACAAAAACAAAATTACATAAATATACATACACACAAAAAAAATTACATAAATATAAATACACACAAACAAAATTACATGAATATACATACACACAAACAAAATTACACAAATATAAATACACACAAACAAAATTACATAAATATACATACACACAAACAAAATTACATATATATATACACGATCAAAATTACATTTATATATACACCGGATCACAATTACATAAATATGCATACACACACATTAAAGTACATAAATATACATACAAACTTACAAAATTACATAAATATATATATAAACACAAACAAAAGTACATAAATATACATACACACTTACAAAATTACGTAAATATACATACACACAAACAAAATTACATAAATAAAACTACACACAAACAAAATTACATAAGTATAAATACACACTTACAAAATTACATAAATATGCATGAATACAAACAAAATTACATAAATATACATAGACACAAACAAAATTAAATAAATATACATACATACTTAAACAATTACATAAATATACATACATACTTAAAAAATTACATAAATATACATTCACACAAACAAAATTAAATAAATATACATACATACTAAGAAAATTACATAAATATACATACATACTTTAAAAATTACTATAATATACATACACACAAACAAAATTAAATAAATATACATGCACACAATCAAAATCACATTAATATGCATATACACTAACAAAATTACATTAATATACATACACACAAACAAAAAATGAAAACATTCGCGGAAGTAATAAAATATATAAACACTTTTTTCTCGCTTAAATAAAATATGAATTAAATCTGAAACAAACCCTTATTGCTTCTGCTGGAGTTGGCCCTTGGCATTTGTAATTCTCATGATAAAGTTGGAGATACTGCGTCTTGAGCCAATGGTTTCTTTTATCCGTCTGGTTCTTTATTTTATTATTGGCCTTCACAAGACATTGTAGGCCTTCATACCAAATCCTCGTTACCATGTCGGGAGCCATGAAGTGTATCACTTTGTTTTCGGTAATGTTATAACCATAAACGATTGCCAGGGAGTGTTTCTCCGGAATGTAATTCTCCAGACCGTAACGCTTACCGATGGCAGCGAAATCAGAGATGTCAGCACCGAGAAAAACGTCCTTGACAATGTTTATGTCGATAAAACCTTCCTCCAATGCTTCGAGAGCATCGTCGTCCGTGTTATAGCGCATGGAAATCATGTTGGACACGGCTAGATCAAAGTCGGCCTTGAGAACATAGTCTGACGGCGAGGGGCTTCCTCTAAGTGCGCTCCATGGCGCTTTCTGCCAAGTTAAAGTTCGATTGTCGCTCTCTAGCTTGAGGCATACCACCATGGAGCGGTTTGTGTCTACTTCACAGCGCACTACGGTGCAACCGTGGTGCATGCACTGTAGATAGTGCAGACTCATACCGGAAAACTTAGGCGTGATGAGGGTCACCTCATGTTCATTGCTGACTGGTCGAATCGGTCGGTACGAATCAAAGTCGAGATCGTAGTCACTGATGCTGCCGTCTGAGTCCTCGTCTAGGATGGTGTTGGCACTGGTGTTGGCAGTAATGCTCGTGTCTTGCTGTCGTTCACTGGAGGTCGTGGTTGTGGTGGTAGTCGGAGCCGTCGGGACCGTGGCAATGACAGACGCGGTCAAAGCGGCAGTGCTGGCAGCGACGCTGGTCGCTTCGAGCAGGTTACCACTTTTGCCGGCGCTAACAACGCTGATCGTGCTTGGATAGAAAGTGGCATTTAGAACGCCTCCTCCTCCACCCACACCACCCCCTCCACCGGGCCCAGCACCTGGTCCAGATCCTAGGGTTGCTGCCAAATGATTGCTGCTGCTAAATTCGATTGTTTCATCCGCATCTTCGTCCTCCTCCTCTATCGAGACACTTTTTGCCATTGGCACCGTCACTTCACTAGTACTGAAAAGAACAGAAAACAGGAATAAATAAATAAATGAATAAATAAATAATAATAATAATAATAATAATAATAATAATAATAATAATAATAATAATAATAATAATAATAATAATACCCCCCCCCCCAAAAAAAAAATTAATTAAATTTTTTAAGTGGTGCCGGCCAAGGCTGACACCACACAAACTATTTGCATAGGGTCAAGGAGGATGAGAAGACCGAGGAGGGACAGCACAAACCAGACCTCCACTGGAAGTGCAGAGACTGCTGGGACCTTGGGGAGGCTTATTGCCACCCAAATCCCAGAGAAGACCAATGGTCCTTACCAGCGAGAAATCAATGTTAAATGGCTGTTGTGATACTGTAAGTTTATATACGGTAGATATCGAAAAGAGGTGGAGAATACTGGAAATCTGGGGAGACTTGTTGTCACTCAGACTCCAGGGAATACCACCGGTTGTCGGTGAACAATCACTAATGACCTGTGTGAGAACTCCTAGTGAGTACATAATAATAATAATAATAATAATAATAATAATAATAATACACCATCAGGTATTGGTAAGTAGACATAATTTAATACTCATACATATAAATGTGTATATTTGACGATTTAAAGTATTTTACAATCATATTCCAAATAATGCGCATTTGCAAATTATTAAAGCTGTTTACAGCTGTTTCGAAGCAGTGTTTATTTAAGTTATAAAGCGAAACATAACATTTTTCAAAATATCGGATCATCTTGACTTAAAACTCGGTTAAATTAAGTATTTTTAGCCGTGTAAGCTAGGTTTCCATTAGCCCTTACTCCCCCCCATTTATTTTTACTCTCCCCCTACTCTGAGAAATATTTTAAGTTCAAAAGAAATAAAAAAATTTCCCTGACCCCCCAATTTTTTTACCGTTACCACAACCCCCCCCCCAATTTTTACTCTTTACCCCCCCCCCCAAAAAAAAATATTTTTACTCTCCCGCTAACCTGAAAAATATTTTAAGTTAAAAAAGAAAATTTTCCGCGACCTCCCACAAAAAATTTTTACCCTCCACCCCCCAATTTTTTTACTCTCCCCTACCATAGAAAACTATTTTAAGTTCAAGAAAAAAAAAGAAGTTTTTCCCGACCACCCCCAAATAAATAATTGTTTACCCTCCACCCCCTAAAAAATTTACCTTCCCTCCACCCCCACAAAAAATGTTTACTATCCCCCTACTTATTTCCATCCTGGTGCGCATACATAAGAACTCATATTAATGCGCCCCTGCCATATCAAAGAACTAAAATTAAAGTCGTTTATAGTGATCAAAGTCAGTTATTGTAATCAAAGTCAGTTATTGTAATCAAAGTCGGTTATTGTGACCAAAGTCGGTTATAGTGATCAAAGTCAGTTATTGTAATCAAAGTCAGTTATTGTATTCAAAGTCGGTTATTATGATCAAAGTCGGTTATTGTGATCAAAGTCGGTTATAGTTAACAAAATCGGTAATTGTGATCAAAGTCGGTTATAGTGATCAAAATCGGTTAGTGTGGTCAAAGTCGCTTATTGCGTTCAAAGTCGGTTATTGTGATCAAAGTCGATTAATGTAATCAAAGTCGGTTATAGTGATTAAAGTCAATTATAGTGATCCAAGCCGGTGCATTATTATTTCTTCCTTTAACTTTACTGATTGAGACACTATTTCATATGGATATTAATATTAGTGAAAACAATGGCGGAACATATTTTTCCCACTTTTAACTTTACTGATTAAGACGTTATCTTATATGAAGATAAATATTAGTGAAAACCATTACTCTAACTTTACTGATTGAGACGTTATTTAATATGTATACACATATTAGTGAAAACAATGACAGAGCATAATTATTCCTGCATTTAACTTGACTGATTGAGACGTTATTTTATATGAATACAAATATTAGTGCAAACAGTTGTGGAGCATTATTATTTTTTTCATGTAACTTAACTGATTGAGACACTATTTTATATGGATATTAATATTAGTGAAAACAATGGCGGAAAATATTTATTTTCACTTTTAACTTTACTGATAAGTGATCAAAGTCGGTTATTGTGATCAAAGTCGGTTATTGTGATCAAAGTCGGTTATTGTAATCAAAGTCGGTTATGGTGATCAAAGTAAGTTATTGTGATCACAGTCGGTTATTTTAATCAAAGTCGGTTATGGTGATCAAAGTAAGTTATTGTGATCACAGTCGGTTATTGTAATCAAAGTCGGTTATTGTAATCAAAGTCGGTTATAGTGATCAAAGTAAGTTATACTGATCAAAGTAAATTATTGTGATCAAAGTAGGTTATAGTTATCAAAGTCGGTTATAGTGGTCAAAGTGAGTTATTGTAATCAAAGTCAGTTATTGTAATCAAAGTCGGTTACTGTAATCAACGTCGGTTATAGTGATCAAAGTAAGTTATACTGATCAAAGTTAGTTATTGTGATCAAAGTCGGTTAAATTGATCAAAGTCGGTTATAGTGATCAAAGTCAGTTATTGTGATCAAAGTCGGTTATTGTGATCAAAGTCGGTTATAATGATCAAAGTCGGTTATTGTGATCAAAGTCGGTTATTGTGATCAAAGTCAGTAATTGTGATCAAAGTCGGTTAAAGTGATCAAAATCGGTTATTGTGATCAAAGTAAGTTATTGTAATAAAAGTCGGTTATACTGATCAAAGTAAGTTATTGTAATCAAAGTCGGTTATAGTGATCAAAGTCGGTTATAGTTATTAAAGTCGGTTATTGTGATCAAAGTCGGTTATTGTGATCAAAGTCGATTATAGTGACTAAAGTCAGTTATTGTAATCAAAGTCAGTTATTGTAATCAAAGTCGGTTATTGTAATCAAAGTCGGTTATAGTGATCAAAGTAAGTTATACTGATCAAAGTAAGTTATTGTGATCACAGTCGGTTATAGTGATCAAAGTCGGTTATTGTGATCAAAGTCGGTTATTGTGATCAAAGTCGGTTATTGTGATTAAAGTCAGTTATTGTGATCAAAGTCGGTTATAGTGATCAAAGTCGATTATTGTGATCAAAGTCGGTTATTGTGATCAAAGTCGGTTAGAGTGATCAAAGTCGGTTAGAGTGATCAAAATCGGTTTTTGTGATCAAAGTCGGTTATTGTGATCAAAGTCGGTTATAGAAATCAAAGTCGATTAATGTAATCAAAGTCGGTTATAGTGATTAAAGTCAATTATAGTGACCCAAGCCGGTGCATTATTATTTCTTCCTTTAACTTTACTGATTGAGACACTATTTCATATGGATATTAATATTAGTGAAAACAATGGCGGAACATATTTTTCCCACTTTTAACTTTACTGATTAAGACGTTATCTTATATGAAGATAAATATTAGTGAAAACCATTACTCTAACTTTACTGATTGAGACGTTATTTAATATGTATACACATATTAGTGAAAACAATGGCAGAGCATAATTATTCCTGCATTTAACTTGACTGATTGAGACGTTATTTTATATGAATACAAATATTAGTGCAAACAGTTGTGGAGCATTATTATTTTTTTCATGTAACTAAACTGATTAGGACACTATTTTATATGGATATTAATATTAGTGAAAACAATGGCGGAAAACATTTATTTTCACTTTTAACTTTACTGATAAGTGATCAAAGTCGGTTATTTTAATCAAAGTCGGTTATGGTGATCAAAGTAAGTTATTGTGATCACAGTCGGTTATTGTAATCAAAGTCGGTTATTGTAATCAAAGTCGGTTATAGTGATCAAAGTAAGTTATACTGATCAAAGTAAATTATTATGATCAAAGTCGGTTATAGTTATCAAAGTCGGTTATAGTGGTCAAAGTGAGTTATTGTAATCAAAGTCAGTTATTGTAATCAAAGTCGGTTATTGTAATCAAAGTCGGTTATAGTGATCAAAGTAAGTTATACTGATCAAAGTAAGTTATTGTGATCACAGTCGGTTAAATTGATCAAAGTCGGTTATAGTGATCAAAGTCAGTTATTGTGATCAAAGTCGGTTATGGTGATCAAAGTCGGTTATAATGATCAAAGTCGGTTATTGTGATCAAAGTCGGTTATTGTGATCAAAGTCAGTAATTGTGATCAAAGTTGGTTAAAGTGATCAAAATCGGTTATTGTGATCAAAGTAAGTTATTGTAATAAAAGTCGGTTATACTGATCAAAGTAAGTTATTGTGATCACAGTCGGTTATAGTGATCAAAGTCGGTTATTGTGATCAAAGTCGGTTATTGTGATCAAAGTCAGTTATTGTGATCAAAGTCGGTTATAGTGATCAAAGTCGATTATTGTGATCAAAGTCGGTTATTGTGATCAAAGTCGGTTAGAGTGATCAAAATCGGTTTTTGTGATCAAAGTCGGTTATTGTGATCAAAGTCGGTTATAGTGATCAAAGTCGATTAATGTAATCAAAGTCGGTTATAGTGATTAAAGTCAATTATAGTGACCCAAGCCGGTGCATTATTATTCCTTCTTTTAACTTTACTGATTGAGACACTATTTCATATGGATATTAATATATAGTGAAAACAATGGCGGAACATATTTTTTTCCACTTTTAACTTTACTGATTAAGACGTTATCTTATATGAAGATACATATTAGTGAAAACCATTACTCTAACTTTACTGATTGAGACGTTATTTAATATACATACAAATATTAGTGAAAACAATGGCAGAGCATAATTATTCCTGCATTTAACTTGACTGATTGAGACGTTATTTTATATGAATACAAATATTAGTGCAAACAGTTGTGGAGCATAATTATTTTTCCTGTAACCTAACTGATTGAGAAGTTATTTTATATGGATATAAATATTAGTGAAAACAATGGCGAAGCATAATTATTTATTTATTTAATTTCACTGATTGAGTCATCCATTTAGTACTTGCCAATATATGCGTTGACCTTTGACCGATAATAATGACGGAACGTTCTTAACATCCTATTGTTTTATACCCGGGCAACGCCAAATACACGGAGGCCTCCAGAGCTATAGTAAAATCACTCTCTCTTATTTCCATCCCTTTGATTAGGGTAATAGTATGAAGAGAAATGCAAAAAAAACAATAATAATGTGACGATGGTATAAAAATAATATCAAGACCTATCATTATGACGTCATGTACCTATCAATGTTACGTCAGGTTCACAAGATAACATTAAAAATCGTGATCACATTAAACGAAAAATTGCTATTTGACCCCTTAAAAATGAATCTTTTAAAAAAATGTTTAGATATTATTTTCCCGAGGTTAAAATAATACCTAATTTGGGGGTGTTTGTTGAGTATTTTAAAAGCCTTAGCGTTACATGCATACACACAGGTTTTTGCCTTATATATATTGAGATTGAGATGAGATGAGATGTTTTGTTCATGGACCTATTTAACTGACATTTTTGGTTTCTCTTTGTGTCTCTCTCTATATCTATATATCTCTCTCTTCTCTCCCCCCTCTCTCTCTGTCTGTCTGTCTGTCTCTCTCTCTTTCTTTCTCTCTCTCTATATATATATACATATATATATATATATATATATATATATATACATATATATACATATACATATATATATATATATATATATACATATATATACATATACATATATATATATATATATATATATATATATATATATATATATATATATATATATATATATATATATATATATATATAATAATCCAGGTAAAACACCCACAGGGTAGTAATCCAAAGAATTTCAACCGGGTTTATAAAAAGTGCTCAATATCAAATAGAGCTTTTATATATGATTATTTTTATTTACACAGACATGTACAAAATCTGCGACACTGGCATGTCGATGTTATTGATCTACAGTAAACTGAGATCTCATCAGGCAGAGTTATAATCCGATCTTAACCTTAGAACATATTGGTTCTTTCCAAATATGATCTAAGGTTAAGATCGGATTCTAAATCTGCCTGATGAGATCTCTGTTCATAATAACTGTTGATCGATAACATCGACATGCCAGTGTCGCAAACTTTGAAATAATCATATATATATATATATATATATATATATAATGATTTAATAAATGTTCCGTATTTGTTAAAAAAACATCTTTATTCATAAAATTGTTTGCACATTTTCAAAACATACATTTTTTCTTGATAATAAATTCAAAATGTTTTCAAAAGCCTTCACTCTGTGAATTTTATCTCCCATCAAATAAAAAAAAAAACCGGAAGCGTTAACATTAACGGTATGCTGTTCATTTTACTTACTTACTTCTTTTTCTTCTTCAAAGCAAACCAATGTAAATAAGGTACAGATAAAACTTACTGGGATTTATATAACAGACTAGCGGGGCTACTCGGCGTTGCTCGGGGTCATAAAAATATATAATTGAAGAAAAATCGCGTGTGTAACATCTTTATATTCAAACCTCTATTTCTCTCCCTCTCTCTATAGCCGTCTCTTTATCTTTCTACCTTTCTCTTCCCTGGTCGCCCCATTTGACCGCTACTTTCTCATTTTGCCTTTTGCGAAAGCTGCTTCTTCCCCACCATTTCTCCTACGTTGCTCAGGGCAAAAGTATGATATATTTCTATAAAATTACCACCACTGTCTGCGCCTTCTATATATAGCGATTTTTGACACCAACCCCCATATATATATATATATATATATATATATATATATCGATTTCCATGCTTAAACTCTTGAAAAAATCGGTAACGCATCATCTCACCTACTGGCACCGAGTGGTCTTCCAGTTATGGACGGTGGTACGGTTTTAACTTCAATTAGCTGTTTCAAAATGTCAGTGCAACTCAGATCTTAATTTTCTGAGTCATAGACGCTCTAGGTTGTCCATATTTTGGTTGTATTGCTGTATGAAACACTTGATAATGTTATGTTAAAGCAATTAGAAGTGAAATGTTCTGTTGGGCTGTAAACGTTCGCGATAAAATCTATAACCATGTTATGTTCAGCTAAATAGAAACTTTCTTCCCTTTGTGCCCTTATTGGAGACACTTTTCGCTCAACGGCAATGGATGTTATTGTTTAAATGAAATATATTTTGAGTAAAGAGTTAGTGGTCGTCCTTGTCCATGTATGCATCAGCCGAGATAACGCCTCTTATACAACCCTTAAATGGTGGCTATAGATGTCGTTTTCTTCTTAAGTCGATAGTGTGAGAAATGCTTTTGACTGCGAAACTTGTTATTTTCTTCTTCTTTGTGTGTCTTTGAAGCATGTGGTCAAAGGACAATTTTCCGCTTTTTACGCAGTCCTTTGCATTATTGTTGTACTCTGCAAGATCTTTCAAGCTACACCGGTTGGGTAGTAGAAAGCAGACAAGGCAGTGTTGCATTGTATTGTCCTCCTCTCCACATTCACAGATGGTTCGGTCGGCGTGTAACTTTTGATCGCCCTATTTCCCTTCTCAGGCGGTTAAGTGTTTTTCACTGGAGCCAGGGTGCCTCTGAACTGGGAAGGAGAGCCTCAGAAGGGGTGAGATTCCTATGCCAGTAGGAGGGGGCATTCTATAGCCGTCTGGTCGTCAGCCGTAGTCTGGTCTCTTCCTGAGATGTTGTTAGGGATTCGACATGGTTGGGGAAGCTTTTCATTAACTCCAGTCGATGAACCGTTGGTTCACGTCTGTGAAAGAGATGGCGTTTATCACTGATACCCTTTGTGATCTCTACCCGGCTGGCAACTTCCCGCCTGTTCCATCTAGAGTTTGCATTTTTGAGGAAATAGATATCTCCCCCGACATTAAATCGGCCTTATGCCACATCCAGTCATCTTTGGGAAACAACAAATAATGTTTACTGAAATTATATATTTTAAACGTTACTGGGAGTCAATTTTTTATGAGTGTGTCATTCCCACAAACGTATGAGCGCCCCCATCTCTTTCATCCGTACTCTTCACTTCATTAAATCTAACATCGCAATTGTTAAGATGAACACGTGATCAAACCATATCAATAATACTTAAGGAGTCGTATCCTTTCTGCCAATCTTTTACTTCTAAAGCGCATTGTTGCTAGCCAATGTATTCTTATGCTACAACGGAGTTAATAAATGTTTGTTTCCCTTATATAGTTTAATGACACAAAATACATGTTAAAATATTCCTTATTTATAGAATTGAGTTATGCTTGAAGATTAAAATTAAATACTGATAGTTCGTAAATTGTAATTTACTAAAAAATCAGTAATCTCTCAGCTATCTCTGGATTTCTTTCTCCATATCTCACCGTATGTTGATTCAACCACTCTCTAATAGTTTTTTTTATTTCTCTGCGATCATTCAGTGAAAGAGTGAGTATATCTTTTCAGTTAATTGAGATACTGTGTTCTTACACACCGTAAAACGTATACAAATTAGATAACACAATTATATGTCTCTTTACTTCTATATTATCCAGAATGATTATACAGAATTAGTAAACAGAAACACGTATATAAATTAGATAACACAATTATATGTCTCTTTACTTCTATATTATCCAGAATGATTATATAGAATTAGTAAACAGAAACACGTATATAAATTAGATAACATAATTATATGTCTCTTTACTTCTATATTATCCATAATGATTATACAGAATTAGTAAATAGAAACACGTATATAAATTAGATAACATAATTATATGTCTCTTTACTTCTATATTATCCAGAATGATTATACAGAATAAGTAAACAGAAACACATATATAAATTAGATAACACAATTATATGTCTCTTTACTTCTATATTATCCATAACGATTATATCGAATTAGTAAACAGAAACACGTATATAAATTAGATAACATAATTATATGTCTCTTTACTTCTATATTATCCATAATGATTATATAGAATTAGTAAATAGAAACACGTATATAAATTAGATAACACAATCATATGTCTCTTTACTTCTATATTATCCATAATGATTATATAGAATTAGTAAATAGAAACACGTATATAAATTAGATAACACAATCATATGTCTCTTTACTTCTATATTATCCATAATGATTATATAGAATTAGTAAATAGAAACACGTATATAAATTAGATAACACAATCATATGTCTCTTTACTTCTATATTATCCATAATGATTATATAAAATAAGTAAACAGAAACACGTATATAAATTAGATAACACAATTATATGTCTCTTTACGTCTATATTATCCATAATGATTATATAGAATTAGTAAACAGAAACACGTATATAAATTAGATAACATAATTATATGTCTCTTTACTTCTATATTATCCATAAAGATAATAAGTAGTAAATAGGCTTAGTATTTATAGTCATGCAAGAAGAATTTTTAAATTTATATGTCAATGGGTTACAGATATGTCTAGTATATAACAAATCTAATGTCACAAGAAAGAGAGATGAACATATACTTCAATAGCCATGCTCGTAGATTTATATGAACATTTTTGATACTTACGTATATTGTGTGTTCTCCGCTTCTGTTTTGTTCAAATTGGAAAAACTACTTTGCGCCTTTTGTAGAGCAGCGTGGTGATGAAAAAGGCAAATATCGTTCATGACTATGTGAGCTTCCTTCAGTTTCTGTAGATTCATAAGGCCCCCGACACCAATCCTTGTCATGAATCGGTCCTCACCATTGTAGTCAGAGATAAACTAAAATAAAGACGGAAACATTGAACGTAAATGTTTGAATATTATTACATATTTACGCGTGGATATAGATACAGCTTATGGAATATATACAATCCTGTGCAATACTGCATGTTTAGTGGGGTGCATAGATGGATGCTGCTGACGACAGGTCTGCAATGGGAAAATATTTAGCCAAAGGAAAACACTACTCAAAGAAATTGGTTCGCCTCTTTGAAATAATAATGTCTTTTTCGTTACACGGTTCCATGCCCTGATTGCGAGCTACTTGAAATGTTATAATAGTTATGTCCACTCCAGATGGTCGCCCCACATATCTCGAGTCCTCTCGCGGTGTGATCTAATTGATATCTATATGCAGTCCAGGAAAACGAGCAAAGGACACCTTTGTCTCTATTAGTCGGATATATATATATATATATATATATATATATATATATATATATATATATATATATATATAGAGAGAGAGAGAGAGATAGAGAGAGAGAGAGAGAGAGGGAGAGATAGATAGATAGAGAGAGAGAGAGACAGAGAGAGAGAGAGAGAGAGAGAGAGAGAGACAGAGAGAGAGAGAGAGCGAGCGAGGGGAAGAGAGAGAGAGATACCTTAAGCGAAAGGGCGGTTTATGTCTGGTTGAAATAGATGTTTGTCTGTATTGTTTGTCCGTATGGCGAGTCTGCTTTACTGTAGATAAGCTCTCAAAAAAAAAAAAATCACTTGTTTTAAATTTTAGTTGCAAATTTCAAAAGTAAACATTTCTATAAGCTTCTTTTTACGTACGTTTTCGTAACGTACGTAAAAAGAAGCTTATTACTAAACAGACTGCACCGAACGTGAGGGGCTACTAAGAAAAAGGGCGAGAGTTTTTTTTAGGGGTAGGTGGGGAGGGTCAACCTACATTGGGAGCTGTGCAACGAGATATCTGTTTACATTAGTTTTAAATTTCTGCATGTCAGTACTGCCAGGAAAACAGAGAGCAAGGAGGGAGTTCCAGAGTCCAACAACACAAGGAAAGAAGATTTTGGAGTAGAAAGCTCTTTGGCATCTGGGGACCTCCACAGTGAATGGATGGGATTTGGCAGATTGTCGGGTTGGTCTAGTGAATTTACGTCGTCAGGGAACTAGAGCAGCAAGTTCATCGGAGCACAATCCATTGAAGTACTTGTAAAACAGACACAAGGATGCAACATGCTCGTTTTACTGTGATTCTTTCAAAGATTTTGGTGACTCTTGTTGAATCTGCTTATGTCTATTGGACGCACTTTTTTCATTGCTTGATGTTAGATGTTTTGTGTATATTTTTTAAGGAAAGCAATCTTCAATCTCTCTAAACGTATAGGCAATACTGAATATTTCATTCCATGGTTTTCTTTAAGTCGGTCAATTTAATAATAAAGAATGTTTCGAAACGTACGTAAAAATTGCTTGTATGAATTAAAAAAAATGCTATTTAAAATATATAAACACATATATTTATTTTATCAATTGAAGAAATATTGAGCTTTCAACCTCTGTTACAAGTTGAATAAAATTCGTATAGATGACTTCAAATGAGATTTTTCTAAACAAGTTTTAATATATATATATATATATATATATATATATATATATATATATATATATATATATATATATATATATAATTAAATAAACACTGGTACACATCCTGATGTTCTGGAGACAGTTTTAATGCGGACTTTCACTATTTGGTTTCTCTACAGTCTTGATAAGATGTAAGATCGTCGAAACGTGAATTAATTAGCGTTGACTGTACCAGTGTTTTTTAAATTGTATAAATGCTCTACTCGTTATTGAGCACTTTTGACAAATATTGGTTTTATGTTTATTTTGTAAATATATTTGAACTAGAATAATTAATATATATATATATATATATATATATATATATATATATATATATATATATATATATATATATATATATACAAAGTGGCCACTAAAAACGAACTTTTAGGGAAGGTAAAACCTATTGTGAAAGTATAGAGTTCAATATACAGGATAGAGCAGATAGATAGGTAGAAGGGTGAAAAAGAAATTAGAAAAGCGAAAGGCAGATCATTTTTCAATTCAGTTGCTCAATGCAAAGTATATTCCGCGAAAAGGCAATTTATTCAATTAATTTTTCCTTAAGCTAGGCTTTTCAAAGATCAGAATCTTATCATCAGAGGAAATTTGCTATCAGACATTTGTTTGCATTCTGGCAACGTTTTGCCTTGTTTTTCCCCACAATCTTTGTTTTACTTTTTCAAATTTTAAATCTTGGCTTTTGCCAACTTGTCTATCACAGCAATTTCCTCTGATGATAAGATGTTGATCTTTGAAAAACCTGGCTTAAGGAAAAATTAATTGAATAAATTGCCTTTTCGCGGAATATACCTTGCATTGAGCAACTGAATTGAAAAATGATCTGCCTTTCGCTATTCTAATTCCTTTTCACCCTTCTACCTATATATATATATATATATATATATATATATATATATATATATATATATATATATATATATATATATATATGAAGCAATCCAACAAAAGATATTAGCGTCAACTAATATCTTATAATTAGTGAAACATCCGGATAAACACTGAAGCTCAATATACTGGATAGAGCATTAATATTAAGCTAAGGACTTAAATATACTTTGCTTGAACTTTGAATTCTAATAAAATTTGATTGACACCTTATTTCATTACTTCATTTTATATTATAATATTATAATATATATATATATATATATATATATATATATATATATATATATATATATATATATTGAATGCTTTTATTCGAACATGTACAAGGTCTGCTACACTGGCATGTCGATGTTATCGATCTACAGCTATCAAGAGCTGAGGTCTCATCAGGCAGAAATTTTTTTTTGTGATCCGACCAGGTCGGTGAAGTCCAGGAAGAAACTTCCTGGACTTAATGCAATAGTCGTTACCGCGTAGGAAGTGGAAAATACTAAAAACCAGCGCGGTTTCTATCGCCAGTAAAACCAATAACAAAACCACATCACTTTTGTATACGTTTATTATAACACTTATTTTGCTCGTTCATAAAATCATCCCCCCTATTTATTGCATGGTGTTAGGATATAACTTTCTATATAAAGCAAATAAATATGTGTGTGCCTGTCTGTCCACGTATCAGTTGTCTGTGTTTGATGACTGAGCATGTCTCTGCGGGAGTTTTAGACTGGCTTTAAATGATTAAAACCAACGTATAGTTAGGGCATATATGAAACCGAAATTCTAGTTACTACGACGAATTCTTTGTTTGAAACTACGGATCAGAGTTGTCTACTAATGAGCAAAATTTCGACTGTTCATAAAGAGATTCATATGAACATTGTCACGAAAATTGCATCTTACCGTCATGACAACCGACGAAATCGGCCATTTTAATTTGGAAATTATTTAGACATGGATCCGGTTATTTTTGAAAGCAACGGCTAATTAAAAAGTTGTATTTTATGTTTTGGAGAAAACAGATTCCAACATATTTTAGAAATAATTGGAATATTCTTTTTGGTATCTGATATTTTATGAAATGTATCGCAATATAGTCAGAATGGCACACACACACATATCTCTCTCCCTATCTCTATGAGATAGAGGAGATATCTATTCATAAAAAAAAATAGTCATGTTTATATGTGTTTATATATTTGTATGTATAGGATTCACTCTCAACCTAATTAACTGATTATTATACATTTTGGAAAACAGCTGCAAGGTGTAAGGGGTCCAAATGTGGGCTATATTTAGATCAATTTAGTTTTACTCAAAGGTGCTAAACAGGGGTGATAGCTCTTCGTGAAAATTTAGATACGAAACGTTGTAACGTAAAATTTAGCCGACATTTCTTTCCAAAATTCTAGTTTTGATATCAACTCTTGCTTGCGTGATTTAATAAGGAAATCGTACCTGCAAGCTACTATAGAAATAATCTTGTGTGGATTATGGATCCTTAAAGTTATGGATTCAATAAAGAAGAATGGGTATTGTAATCAGATAAACGGTAAGCAAAAGCAAACACATTACTACAGAGAGGAGAAGGTTTTAAAACTATGAATTATTGAAGGAAAATCTCTCCGGCAAAACATTTATTGGTCATTCGATTTCTAATTAAGCATAGACGACAAAGATATGAAAACCATTAGCAAATAGACGTGAAGTTATAGGATGAATATATGAATGTTTTACTAATTACAAATAGACGTGAAGTTATAGGATGTATATACGAATGTTTTAATAATTACAAATAGACGTGAAGTTATAGGATGGATATACGAATGTTTTAATAATTACGAATAGACGTGAAGTTATAGGATGGATATATGAATGTTTTAATAATTACAAATAGACGTGAAGTTATAGGATGGATATATGAATGTTTTAATAATTACAAATAGACGTGAAGTTATAGGATGGTGTTGTGGGTGAACCTACCTACCCTTTAATAACTAAATGGTAGCAACCGGCTACCATAAATACCGGTTTTGCCGGAAGAAAATTGGTACCACATTTAGGCACTAGCACTGCCAACACTGACTTGTGTATAATTTCTCTGTTAAATACAATTCATTATTATTATCTCTAAACCTGTTGTTCTTTTATTTCATTGTTGGTACCCCTAAACGGGTTCACAACAACTGGCGGCGAGTGATTCGTAAAGGACTTCGTTGGAAACACCTTGGACATTGCACCCTGTGAGTGATAAACCAGTGTCTACAACACGATCAACCTTCGAAAAAAAATCTACCCGTTTGAAAAAAAAAACCTTGTGCTTTACAATTTTCGGGAAGATATTGGAAATATCGAATACATTCAATTTTGGGACGAGTCTGCCTTACAATAAATAACCAGTTTAAACAAATACTGGACGAAAAAAAAGTACAACAGATTTTACTATTTGTGTTCTTCGTATTTCAATACGGGATTTTACCTCGTGCAACAAATGAAATTGGAATACCATGTGCTTATAAAACTGAAAGGTTTGAAGAAAAAAACAAACTCCATACTACAAAAAACCTTTTTTTCGTGTCTTATATAGTCAAACGTATTTTGCGAACAGACTTGTCACTGTAAAATCGTAAAGTCGGAATAAAATCTGACAAGTAAAACTAAGTTACTTTCTTGAATAACTAGTCAAATTTTTTATGTAGGCATTACTTGCTATTTTGCATTTTCAGCCTACACTAAAAGGCAAACGGGCTTATTGAAAAAACAAGTTCCAGATGCGAACAAAAATACAAATAATTTGTTAAATTAATTACCCAATAAGCCGGATAAATAAAATCGTTTTTTTTCTCAAAGAACTTTGAAAGAAAAAGAAAAGATTAGCAAGTGTCGGTCGAATTCGAGACCTGAATGGCGCAGTGATGAGAAGGGGTTGAGTTTGTTATTAAACAGTAAGCATTTGAAAGGAAAAAATAGTGAATGACTATTTGTGGCTTTATTTTTTTCAAGAAAGTATTTCTTTAATCATGGAAGATTTCTCGAAACAGATATTGGAGATGATTAAATTTTAATCAGAACAACAGTAGGCAAACGATGACAAACATCTTGCTCTATAAAAGGAATTTCAGTCTCAACAGAAGGAATTTCAGTCGCAGCAAGTAAGTTTGTTGAAGTATTTTCAGGAAAAGAATGTAGCACAAAAGCGAGAAGATAGAAAATCTTTAGACGAACAATTGATTGGGATAAAAAATTTACAATTAGAGCAACAGACTCAATCAGAGAGAAAATTTGAACATTTGGCAGAAGCAACTGATAAATACGACGAATTACGACAGCGACGCGTTCAACCAAAATGCAATATGGTCAGCTATAGAAACCCTCAACTATGTACCTGAAGAGGACCTAAACTTCGAATCATGGTACCGTCGATATCAGGATTTTTTCGACATTGATTGTAGCATATGGTCAGAAAAGAAAAAGGTTCGTTTAGTTCTTCGTAGACTAGGTACGGCAGAGCATACAAAATTTGTCGATTATATTCTGCCGAAGAAAACGGGCGAACTATCTTTCACGGAAACCATTAAAATGTTAATGGAACTATATTGCCCCAAAACTAGTTTATTCCACAAAAGGTGGAAATGTATGAACCTAACGCGAAAAGAAAGCCAGGATTACTCAACGTTTGCTTCGATCGTCAATAAACATCAAGGGCTCGTCTCGCAAAATGATGCAGAGTTAAGAAAACGTGCAATAAGCAAACTTGAAACTGAGCCAAATTTAACATTGCAACAACTGACCGAAAGCTGTCAACGACATATTTCCGAGAAAAAGGAAGCTAAAGAAATAGAGGAAGCAGCAAATTCTAATATTAAAAATGTTCGTCGTTTTTCAAAAAAATCATATTCTTCGAAAGAAAAATTCAGGAAGGATTTGCCTCAAAGGTCGGATGAAAAATTGCCAAACCACCCTTGTTGGGGTTGCGGGGACTTACATTGGTACCAGAAGTGTCTTTTTAAATGAAAAAATTGTGACAAATGCAATAAAATGGGACACAAAGCCTCACATTGCAGAAGTAACACTAACAAAAAGTTACATAAAAACAACTAGAATTAATGGTGGCAACCTTAACATACGAAAGTATGTTACAGTAAAAATGAACAATCAAGATGTTAAACTACAGCTTGATTCAGGGTCTGACCTATCAATTATTAATATTAATACCTGGAAAAAGATCGGCATACCGACTATGCTACGCACAGATAAAGTGGCTCGATCGGTAATTAACTTTGAAGGGGAAGTCATTTCAAAAGTGACACTAAAAATAAGACATTAAAATTACGCATGTTCGTAATGAAAGATACAGGAAATTTGTTCGGTTCAGATTGGATTCAGCACTTCCAGCTCTGGGATTCGCCGATAAGCGCCTATTGTCAACGAATAGAGAACTTTTCTGCTGAAGCAGAAAAATTGAAGAAGGATTTGAAAGAGTCATTCCCCAAGGTGTTTTCTAATGAATTAGGACGCTGTACTAAAATGAAGGGGAGTTTTGAACTAATTGAAAACAAGAATCCCGTTTTTAAGAGAAAACGAAGTGTACCATTTGCTTCTCTTGAAAAAATTAATGCAGAAATAGACCGGTTGGTGGAGAAAGGTATTTTAACACCAGTTGACTACTCGGAATGGGCGGCCCCAACCGTCTACGTGAAGAAAAATTCTGGAGAGATCAGATTGTGTGCTGATTTCTCAACCGATTTGAACGATGCACTGAAAGATTATCACTATCCTCTGCCGACACCAGAAGAGGTTTTCACAAAATTAAACGGTGGAAAACTGTTCTCAAAAATTGACTTGAGTGAAGCCTATCTGCAAATTCCTGTAGAGGAAGATAGCTCTAAGCTTCTCTGTATTTCGACACACAGGGGACTACTAAAGTTCAATCGTCTCCCTTTTGGAATTAAAGTGGCCCGTCGATTTTTCAGCAGGTAATCGACACGATGTTGAGCGGGCTCGATTTTTCGATCGGCTACCTTGACGATATCTTAATGAAAAGTACGAACGTCGGGGAGCACCGTGAGCACGTAAACAAAGTATTCGAAAGGATAAGCGATTTTGGTTTTACACTCAAGGAGTCAAAGTGTGAATTCTTTCTAGAAGAGATCAAATACTTGGGACATGTCATTGATAAGAATGGAAGACGTCTCGACCCAGAAAGATCTATAGCCATCAAGAATATGCCCGAACCGAACAATTTTACCCAACTACAAAGCTTCCTGGGTCTCGCAAACTATTACGAAAAATTCATTCCCAGTATGCACAAATTGCGAGCCCCCTTAAATGAGTTACTTAAGAAAGATAGTAAATGGGAATGGTCCGCCGACTGTCAATCTGCATTCGACAACCTAAAAACGAAGTTAACTTCAGAATTATTTCTTACTCATTTTAATCCAGAGCTAAAAACTATTGTTGCAAGTGACGCCAGCTCCTACGGCATTGGGGCGTGCATGTTGCATAAAATTCCGGATGGCTCGATGAAACCCATCGCGCACGCTTCAAGAACTTTACTTCCTGCAGAGAAAAATTACTCGCAGATTGAAAAAGAAACGTTGGGTATTGTGTTCGCAATGACAAAATTTCACAGGTATCTACACGGCCGTCATTTTATCCTACAAACAGACCATAAGCCACTTATCACCATCTTTGGATCAAAAAAAGGCTTGCCAACCTACACAGCAAACCGCATACAGAGATGGGGTATAATTTTGTTAAATTATGACTTTGAGATGGAATTTCTACCGTCAAAAAGACTAGGACACGCAGATGGTTTATCGCGGCTAATCCCAAAGTACACGGAACGGCTCGAGGATACAGTTATAGCATCCCTTTGGTCTGAATATGACTATAGTAAAGTACTGTGTAACACAATAAAAAGAGCTGCCAGTCACACTTGGCGATATACAAAAAGAGGCAAGAGAAGATAATTTTATTATCGAAATTAAAAATAAATTACAAACAGACGATGAGCAAACGGCAGAAGCTTTTTCAGTCTGTTGCGACACATTATTATACCGGGAGCGAGTAGTAATCCCAGCTACGCTACAAAAAAATCCTGAAGGATTTCCATAAGGGGCATCCCGGAGCGACACGCATGAAGAGCCTAATGAGATCTTATGTGTATTGGAAAAACATGGACAGGGACATAGAGACGAAGGTGAAGGCCTGTGCGGGCTGCGCGTCGGCAGCGAAAGCATCACCTATTCAGTACTGTCCATGGCCAAAGGCAGAGCAACCATGGTCCCGGATTCACATAGATTTAGCGGGGCCATTGGAAGGCTTCTACTATTTAATTATAGCCGACAGCTACTCAAAATGGCCAGAAGTTGTTAGATGTAAACACCCAACAACGGATGTCACGATATGCGCGTTGCATGAACTGTTTGCCCGATTCGGAGTGGTGGACATTGTTGTATCGGACAACGGTACACAATTTACTTCACGAGAGTTCAAAGAATTTTGTGAAGACTTTCAAATTAAACATATCACCACTCCGACTTACCATCCGAGATCAAACGGACAGGCAGAAAAATTTGTTGATACCTTGAAGAGAGCGTTGAAAAAATCGACGGGCACGCCGAGAGAAAAGGCACTCCAGCAGTTCCTTCAAGTGTATAGAATTACACCCAATGAGAACACACCAGCCCAGGTACCACCGGCGGAAGTAATGTTTGGAAGAAAAATAAAGTCGGTATTCGACAAACTTTTACCAAAACAGGTGAAACCGACCAACATTACAGCACCAAAGAAGAGTTACGAGGATGGAGAGAAGGTGTTCTTCCAGGAACACCATGGAAACAAAACCGTGTGGGAAGTGGGAAAGGTACAAAAAAGATTGGGGCAGATGGTGTACATTGTAGAGGGTCCTAGAGGCACCTGTAAAAAACACATTAACCAAATGCGTCGTCGCATGTCGGACGACCCAGGGGAAGGCCCATCGGATCAGAGTGAGACCATCATGGAAGATCTATACGACGCATTTGAGCTGCCAACACCAAAACGCCTCCGGAACAGAGACGTTCATCAAGAAAACGTAAATTAACCGGGAGTTTCGAGGTGAATCATAGGAAAAAGATATACCTTGAGATTCCGGGGGAATGAGTTTCGGAAGAGGGGTGTTGTGGGTGAACCTACATACACTTTAATAACTAAATGGTAGCAACCGGCTACCATAAATACCGGCTTTTGCCGGGAGAACATTGGTACCACATTTAGGCACTAGCACTGCCAACACTGACTTGTGTATAATTTCTCTGTTCAATTGTTGTTCTTTTATTTCATTGTTGGTACCCCTAAACGGGTCCACAACAGATGGATATATGAATGTTTTAATAATTACAAATAGACGTGAAGTTATAGGATGGATATATGAATGTTTTAATAATTACAAATAGACGTGAAGTTATAGGATGGATATATGAATGTTTTAATAATTACAAAATACATCTGGTCACCGAATCAGCTCTTATTATTGTTTTTTTTTAAATTTTATTTGTAAAAACTTTTATTCACCCCAAACAAATAACCCAGCACCTGAGACGTTAAGGGTTACTGTGATTAGAGGTAAGGTTTATAGGAGGCATTCCAAGTGGGGAGTTGGGCGGCAAGATGTTTGTTCACATTACATTTACATTTCCGCATGTTGGTACAGTCGGGGAAACAGGGGGTAGATAGGGAATTCCAAATGCAAGTGGTCAAAGAAAGAAGCTATTAGAGTAGAAGTAGACTTCCACAGTGAAGGGGTGGGAATTTGCTGCTCGTCAGGTTTGTCGAGAGTATTGAGGATGTACACAAGTGTAATAAGTTCGTCAGAACACATATCGTGAAAGTACTTGTAAAACAAGTACAGGTATGCCACATTGCGGAGATAGGACAGGGGCTAATATTTTGGAGACAGTGCAGGACCTATTAGGTTAGATATTCTTATTTGCACCCTATCCAAGGAGAGAGAGAGAGAGAGAGAGAGAGAGAGAGAGAGAGAGAGAGAGAGACTAGTAATTGGTGCACCAGCCTATATGTGGCAACAATACTCTGTGCACAGGCGAATGGTGGCTTTATAGAGATATAGGATGCTGGAAGGTGTGAGAAATTTTCTAGACCGGTAGAGGGAGCCCACCTTCCTTGCAACAGCCTTAGCAATGTATTTTATGTATTTGTTCCAATTCATATATTTCTATATTTATTTCTCTGTGTGTGTCCCGGCAATGATTGAATCAATAACGAACCATGAGTCTGTGTTATACTCGTTAGTGTCAATTAATCGTAATGAACGAAGATATAGACGAAAAAAAAATTTGCTCGTCAAAAGATGACTTCTATTTTCATGAGTTTATGTTGTCATAAGTGCACTAAACTACAAAGAAAAGAATCTATATTAGAACCATTTACGTGAAAGTTTTACGATTGTAAGGTAAACCTTTAAAATACATAACAGCATTTGGGTGGCAGAAAGTAGCCTTTACAATAATGAACCTGTCCTCGTTATTAGTGTCAAACACAAACGACAGAAAAAGACAAAAGGAAAATACTGACTCAACGGGTCACAAGATGTCTAGTACCTTTTTAATTAATAGTAAAATGCGTGTATATGTATGTATTTGTAGCTGATATAAGCCAGAACCCACATTCACTATTATACTAGATTAGAATGCATCTTTAAAAAAAAGTTAGGAACATAAACAAGAATAGTTACCTTCCTTATATTCGATATTTACAGAACTTTAAAGGCTTATAACTTCCATTAAATATTAATCATTTATTTTATTTTAAACGCAAATAAGTCAGAAACGAGAAGGTTAAACAAACTAATTTATTTTTAACTAATTTCCCAACGGTATTTTCCTTTAAAATAATTTATGTCGGTAAAAAGCAATTACAAATCTGGGCTCGAAGGCCGTTTCCATATTTTTATATACTATCGAAAAATATATCATTTTCTTGCTGCATTATTTTGCGATTATATTTAAAATAGCGAAAACGAATAATGATGAACATTACGGTGGTTGTGTTTCCTGTTGATTTGAGAGTAACGCAACTGAAACTAAATTTACAAAATCGCTTATTTAAAAAATATGTGTATATTTATAACTCTGACATATAATACTTCCTAAAGATACGCCTATGCGTTACAACTTCAACCAAAATGTTCTTCAAAGGGGTTCACAGACCATGTGACAGTTACTTTTTTTTTAGTAAAGTTTCCTCTAAATATTCCCAAATACTCCGCTGTTATTATTGTTCCTTTTTATTGCTTTTATTATCCACCCACAAAAAGAAGGGGTAAGTAAAAAAACAACATCTGTACAACTGCTGCATCACAACTACAACTACACTTCGTCACGAACTTTGACACGAACAGCTGTGTCTGTCGACGAACAAGAGCTGTGGGGATAAAAAAAATTCCAACGCTATGCTACACATGCACTGATGTTTCAACTAACCCGCCGTTACAAATACCCCCTCTACCATAATTAATAAGTAAACGAAAACAAACGATTCACTTTTTCAGTTCAGAGATAATTAATTAATAACTATTTGTATTATTCGGAATACTATTCTAATTTTGATAATTATATTCACAATGAATCGGCCAATGTAATCCTCAACCGTCTCTCGGTGCATCTTTTCGAACTTGGAAATCTCCGAGTCGAACTTGGGGATCTTTATGGCAAACCCAGCATTTCGAACTGAACCTTTTAAATGCTTTGGAATTTTCAGATAAGGATTGATAATTTGTATTATTTGGATCCGTAGCGCAACGGATATAAGTGTTAAGTGCCAGTCTTCGGGCGGTTGAAGGTTCAATCCTCAGTACGGGCGATACTAAAAATGCAATTATGAATTACTTAAAACTTATACCCGGTCATGGCAGATGGAACGAGAGCAAGCTACCACCGTCGATTAAATAAAGGTTTCCGTCCAGACAGATTCCCGAGTGTGACAAAGATTCCCGAGTTCGATAAGACGCACCTGAAGAAGGTCGGAAGTTACATCGGCCGAATCGTTGTAAGAATAACACCCAAGATAAGAACAGTAGTCCGAAAAATATAAATAATGAATTTTTAAAAATAATCCATGTAAGTAGATTTTTCTCATTCCGCCAGCCATGACCGGACAATTGTTGTTATTCTTAGTTATCATCATATCTAGCATGAATTGAACTTTCAGCCGATCATTTCTTAACAAGTAGAAGACAACGAACAATTCTGATGATCAATTAGCAAATGTATCGATTTTTTCATAGCTAAAGTGCAGAGCAACCGTTTCCGTGTACTAAGTCATGTTTATGTAAAGATATAACTTCTCAAAATGGGCAATCATTGATTTCTGAGAGACTTCTGCTCGTCCCAATATATTTGCGATTATTATCGATTTCCGACCGGCTTTTTATGAACAAAAGATCAATAAATACTGCAATGGAAAAGTGGGCAAAATGTCTCACATTTGCTCAGTAGATTTGAAAGTATGCTTTGAATGCAAGCCAAAATGAGATTCGCCATCATCAATTTCTATAAATAAATGCAATATTGTTTGGATAGTAATAAAAATGTCGGTTGTCTCGCAAAATAAACTGATTGCACAACACACACACGTATATAATATGAAGCGGTTTGAATTATCTATAAGACACTATCCTTGAGTGTCTTCGGTTTCTCTATACAAGGATTTGTCAAGATAAACTGACATGAGGATACTTCCTCCACAAGTAAACCCTGACCAAATATTCAAAATAACATAGTATTAGAATCACAAATAAGATCCCCTCGACAGGGCTATACATTGACTCATACGAGTAATGTTACATCAAGTAACAGTACTTAGCTGGATATTCCACCAGACTAGATGAATTCTTGTCTTAGAATCGGTAAGACCAAGAGATTACATGAAAGATGTACTATAACATAGTTCACGGGTCAATTGGAGAGGAAAATTAATATTCTTAAGTTCTTTACTAACTAAACGTTTGACAGGTAAAGGAGAATTTTAATGGAAGATTCGAATATCTATGTATCTCATATAGCGATCAAGTATCAAGGGCCCCTTGATCTTTGAGAACTACGACTGAAGTAAAATAAAACAAAAAAGAAATATATTATATCTATTCATAATATAACGAAGAGGTTCTCTGTCACGATTTCTGTCTGTCTGTCCATAACCGAGAGTTTTTGTAAACGTAAGAAATTCATTAGGGCATATGTTAACCACTAAATAATACATAAATAAGCAATAAATAAATTTGACACCGAGAGCATGATACGAACTCGCAACTCAGATGTCTTTAGTCTATCTCTCTACCAACTGAGCTAAACTCAAAGATAATGGATGTAAGTTTAATCCGGTCTTTTAATTCCGTGTAGTATATTTTCATCTGCCATGATGCATACAGGGGGCATTATAATATATGTTCGTTCCTTACGATACCATTCCCCCAGGATACCTTCTCGTTTTTATATAGGGGTAGTGTACTAAATATTCTGTTGTCATGATATCATGCTCCCAGGCATTATCTCCTACTTTTTCATTAAAAAATAACTCGATTTAATCCGGTCTATTAATTCTATGTATTATATTTTCATTCGTCATGATACATTCCTCCCAGGCATTACCTCTACTTTTCGGGGGAGGGGCATTATAATATACGTTCGTTCCTCACGATACCATTCTCCAGGATTACCTTATCCTTTTTATATAGGGTTAATGTACTAAATATTCTGTTGTCATGATGTCATGCTCCCAGGCATTAACTCCTAACTTTTTTGAGTGAGGAGAGTGTTTGTTCGCTTATTTCGATTGATTTTCGCACACATTTTGGATGAAATTTTTTTATTTTTTATTCCGAAATAAAATTCTAATTTATTTTTTACAGACTTCAAATTAATTTGGAAAACTGCAGACTTATTCTTCCGGAAATGACGTCATTGTGAGAGAGAAGCGGGGAGGGAGCATCGTAATTGTTTATTTTTATTTCGGTTTACGCTTATGTAATTGTGTAAGCAAACTTTCGATTCTTTTGTACACCAGAGACGCGCCCGGAAACATTCGATAAACTACGATTCTTTCGTACACCAGAGGCGCGTCCATAAACTTTCAATTCTTTTGTATAACAGAGGGGCGGTTGTAAACTTTCGATTCTTTTGTACACCAGAGGCACGTCCGGAAACCTTCGATAAACTACGATACTTTCGTACACCAGAGGCGCGTACGTAACCTTTCGATTCTTTCGTATACCAGATGAGCGTCCATAAACTTTCGATTCTTTTATACAACAGAGGCGCGGTTGTAAACTTTCGATTCTTTTGTACACCAGAGGCGCGTCCGGAAACCTTCGATAAACTACGATTTATTCGTACACCAGAGGCGCGTACGTAACCTTTCGATTCTTTTGTACACCAGAGGAGCGTCCATAAACTTTCGATTCTTTTGTACAACAGAGGCGCGGTTGTAAACTTTCGATTCTTTTGTAACAGGTGCACACCAGGTGACGCGGTAACCTAGCAAAAGATGCGCCGGCAGGGAGCATTTATTTGCTAGTCTCTCTATATAAATGTCAATGTTTGTTTGTGCGTTATAGAAACTGATACGTTAATAGTTAGAACATTCAAATGAGTTTCAATAAATGGTTACAGTTTTCACAGAATCTAAAGACACTTTCTGTTGATTCTATCTGGGGTAACTAGAGGCAATTATAGGTTAGGTCCATTAAATAAGTGAAATATATTGGAACGTAATGAAACGAAATTTATTTAAAATTTTTTTTCTTCGTTTCATAAAACAAAAATACAATTAAACAAAAATTATGGAATACGTTTAATATGCCAGTACCGGTATTAAAAGCTATTTTGTAAATATAGAGTTGTTTCTTTTAAATAAATATTGCTTCTAGTATTTTTAGTCGATATATGCAATTATGATGTTAGCTGTTAGTATTCTTCGTATATTGGCCGACTGTAGTGTTTGTTATGTGAAGTGATGTGGCGTTGAATGGCGCTAGTGTGGGATATATGATAGCTAGGACGTCGGCAGAGAGTTGTTGTTGTTGTGTGCCGTTACTAACACATTAAACGAATTCCATAATTAAAAATAAGTAATAAATATACAAATATAAATAAATAAATAACATAAAATATAAAAATTAAATAAATAAACAGGAGTAATGAATAAACGAATAAAAAATAACAATAATTTATTTTTTACTTTTTAAATGATATTTCACCCCAAACAAGGCAGGTCGCCACTGTAGATGTAAGGGGCTACTGAGAATTAGGGAGTAGGTTTTGGGTGTCATTCTAAGTTGGGAGCTGTGCAGCGAGATGTCTGTTTACATTAGTTTTAAACCTCTGCATATCGGTACTGTCGGGGAAAAAGGGGGCAGCGAGGGAGTTCCAGAGTCCGGCAATACGAGGAAAGAAGCTATTGGAGTAAAAAGCTCTCCGGCATCTGGGGACCCCCACAGTGAATGGATGGGATTTAGCTGATTGTCGTGTTGGTCTAGTGAATTTACGTCGAGGGGGCCCAAGAGTAGCCAGTTAATCAGAGCATAATCCATTGGAGTATTTGTAAAACAAGCACAAGGATGCTACATTACGGCAATGGAACAGGGGTTGGAGCTTGGTTGACGGTGAGGGACCTATTAAGTTAGCGACTCTTTTTTGGACCTTGTCTAGGAGAGAGAGAGAGTAGTAGATGATGCACCAGCTCAGATGTGGCAACAATACTCCATGCATGGGCGGATGGTGGATTTGTAGAGATACAGGATAATGTCAGGTGTGAGAAGTTTACTAGCACGGTAGAGGGAGCCAACCTTCTTTGCGGCAGCTTTAACAATGTCTTCAATGTATTTGTTCCAATTCATGTTACCTGTGAAGGTTAGGCCGATGAGTTTAGATGTTTAACTCTCAGGTAGGGTGTCATTTGCCATGTCAATCGGTGGTTGTAGAGGTTTCTTGTAGTTATTGAAGGAAAAGAAGCTTTGTCTTTGCGGAATTAAAGGTTACCAACCATTTATGACCCCAATCCACTACAGCCTGGAGGTCATTTTCTAAGGATTCAGCCATTGCCTCGGATATGATCGCGTCCGTTTTGCCCACATGACGAGAGTAAATCGTCGTGTCATCAGCAAATATACCAATCTCAAACTCAATGTCACCAGGGAGATCGTTTATGAAGACCAAGAAACAATAAAGGTCCAAGGATATATCCCTGGGATACACCAGAATTTATGTTGTGTTGCTTAGATGAACAGCCATCGAGGACAACCTGGATCTTTCTTTTGGTTTGGAAGGATTTAATTATATTAAGTAATTGCCCAGTAATACCGTATGAACGTATTTTCAGGAGAAGCCCGTTATGCCATACCTTGTCAAAGGCCTTGGAGATATCAAGCGTCACTGCCGTAGCTTCACCTGCCTTGTCGAGTGTATGATACATGCGTTCAGAGATGACGTTAGGATGTCTGCAGTAGATCGTGCTTGTCTAAATCCAGTTTAGAACTAACTAAGTGCCGGACTATCGCTAGATTGATTAAGAATTCAAAGAATTTAGCAAAGATAAATAACAGACGCAATCACACTTTTTTAACTCTCCCTCTCCTCCTACCAAAGATCCTTCAGAAAAAAATTCTCTTGATGACGACCACGAAGGTTAAAAATTCTCGAGTTATGGCAGAATCAACAACAATCGATAACATATTAGACCGGAAGCTAGCTCGTCGCATCGAGAATATCACCATAAAAATCACGAAACGCGAAAATTCTGCATATATATATATATATATATATATATATATATATATATATATATATATATATATATATATATATATCTTTGTATTTGGTCTTCACATTCCATCAGCGATGTTTCTGACAAAGGGGGGAAAATTGCTGTTTTCTGCGTCAGAATATTCATAACACTTATCGTTAGTTAGTTTTTGACCTTGAAGTAGTTTTTTCTAACCTCTTACATCAAGTGGCTTCATGCCTTGTCTGGAGCAATTCCCTATATATATATATATATATATATATATATATATATATATATATATATATATATATAAATATACATATATATATACATATATATATATATATATATATATATATATATATATATATATATATTAGTTTCGAAATTAAATAAAATATTCTGGAGTATTTTTGGATATATAATGGTTTAAATATACCGCCACTTTCCGTTATAAGTCTAGGTTGTTGCGAATTATTCAACTGTTCATTTTATTTCCGAAGTTTTGTATTATACTGAATCTTTCTTTATATATATATATATATATATATATATATATATATATATATATATATATATATATATATATTAGTAGAGAAATACTTTGTCCAGGACATGTGAAATTAGTTTTCCGATCAGAACAGTTTCTTTTAATTTTTATTTTATTTACTATAGTTCACCAAAAAAAAAGCAGCCCGCCACTATAGACGTAAGAGGGCTACTGAGAAAAAGGGTTAATTTCTTTTGCGGGGGGGGGGGGGGGGCTACCCAAAAGTTAGGAGCTGTGCAGTGAGATGTCTGTTTACATTAGTTTTACATTTCTGCATGTCAGTAACGTCAGGAAAGCAGAGAGCAGGGAGGGGGTTCCAGAGTCCAACAGCACGAGGAAAGAAGGTTTGGGGTAGAAAGCTCTTCGGCATCTGAGGACCTGTACAGTGTATGGATGGGATTTGGAAGATTGTCAGGTTGGTCTAGTGAATTTAAGTCGTGTGGGCACCAGAGCAGCAAGCTCAGCAGAGCACAATCCATTGAAGTATTTGTAAAACAGTCACAAGGAAGCAACATTGCGGCGATGGGACAGGGGCTGGAGCTTAGTGGATAGTAAATAACCTATCAAGTTGTCGACTCTTTTTTTAACCTTGTCTAAGAGGGGGAGACTAGTGGATGATGCACCAGCCCAGATGTGGCAACAATACTCTATGCATGGGCGGATGGTGGCTTTGTAAAGATATAGGATAATGTCAGGTGTGAGGAGTTTACTAGTACGGTAGAGGGAGCCCACCTTCTTTGCAGCAGCCTTGGCAATGTTTTCAATGTATTTATTCCAATTCATGTTATCTGAGAAAGTTAGGCCGAGGAGTTTGAATGATGAACTCTCAAGCAGGGTGCTATTTTCCATGACAATCGGTGGTTGGAGAGGTTTCTTGAAGTTATTGAAAGAAAGTAGCTTTGTCTTTGCGGCATTAAAAGTTACCATCCATTTTTTACACCATACCACTACAGACTGGAGGTCATTTTCTAAGGATTCAGCCATTGTCTCAGATATGTGCGCGTCGGTTTTGCCCACATGACGAGAGTAGAGCGTGGGGTCGTCAGCAAATATTTCTATCTCAGTCGCAATGACATTAGAGACGTCATTTATGAAAATCAGGAACAGTAGAGGTCCAAGAATAGATCCCTGGGCACACCAGCATTTATGCCATGATGCTTAGAAGAACGGCTCTGTTTCGTTTCGTTAAGTTAGGAAGGATTTAATTATATTATATATTTGTCCAGAATACCATATGAGTGCAGTTTTATGAGAAACCCTTCATGCCAGACCTTGTCAAAGGCCTTGGATATATCGAGCGCTACCAACCTAGCTTCACCTGCCTTGTCCAGTGCATTGTATATGCGTTCAGAGGTGCCTGTTAGGATATCTGCAGTAGATCGTGCTTGTCTAAATCCGTATTGATGATCAGAAAGAAGTTTAGCATTAACTAGATGCTGGACTATCGCTAGATTGATCAATAATTCAAAGATTTTGGCAAAGATCGGGAGTAGACTAATTAGGCGGTAGTTCTATCTCCAGAGGCAATTTTCCAACTATCAGGGAAACAAGATTCAGTAAAACATTTGTTGTATAGTTTGGTGAGGACAGGGGCCAGCTCAGCAGAACATTTCTTTATTACTATTACTGGTATAAGATCAGCCCCACAGGCTTTGGAAGTGTCAAGGTTTTTTATGATGTATTTCACTTGAGACGGGGAGATGACCAGGTGTGGCTTCAGTCCGCAATGGGAATTTAGAGAGGGGGTTGTTTGCCGAGTCCAGATTGGAGTTTAAGGCGAAACGCTGTGCCAGTAGTTCAGCCTTATCAGTTGCCGTGCAAAATACGTCGTTGTGATTTGATAGCGGGGGAATTGTCGATTGTCCATTGTTCATAACAATATTGTACATTTTCCATAAAATTACGAGTACCTAGTTTCTGTGACTGAATGCGTTTTTTGGTTATCTCTGTATACCTTTTCTTTGCTTCATCTATCACTACTGTGCAATCATTTCTTGCCTCTACAACTTGTTGTCTGTTCGCAGTTAACTTATGGCGGCCGAATTTTCGGAATGACTTCTGCCTTTCAGCAATAGCAGCTGAACATTCGGAGATGAACCCTTGAGGAGAGTAGCGTTTGCTGACGAATTTTAACGTGGGGACATAAGCATCTATGCCTGCTTTGACCCATTCGGTTAGCTCATTTGCACACTGATCAGCAGGGAGTGAGAACGTTACACCGCATGGGGCGTCGCTGATGTGATCCCTGAGGGATTCAAAATCAGCCTGCTCATAGTTTCTCGTCGTTTTAAGCAACGGCTCTTCAGCATTTGGGCGAGTTTTTAAGGTGACAAGTATCATTACCACAACGTGATCAGAGTTTCAAGCGGGCTATGGGCATTCGCGACACAAGTCTCAGGTAGTGAGGTCAATAACAGGTCGAGAAGTGAGGCTTGTTGGTCCGCGCGATCCGGAAGGCGGGTCGGAAAAGTGACAGCCTGTGAAAGGTCGTGAACTGAGGAGAAATTAAAGGTACAGTTCCCAGCTGCATCAGTAACGCTGGAGAATCCCACCCAGTATCGGTGGTGTACATTAAAATCCCCAAATACATGTATTTGGGCATTTGAGTCGAGTGAGAGTTCTCTATCTAAGCTTTCAGAGACACAGTCAAGTAGTGAACAGTCCTGGGTCAAAGGGGAACGATATAAGAAATATAAGTAACTAACTCTGTGATGTAAGGTCAATTTAAAGCACATGTAGGCCTGATCATCTGATTCTAACCTATGTTCTCTAGTCAAGGGGAGAGTGTTCCGAACATAAACTCCTAGCCCATGCATATATTTTTCAGAGTCCTTATGGTAGAGTCGAAGATAATCAGTCATGTCCAAATGGTGAGAGGGTATTGAAGATTAAAGGTTCGTTTCACTCAGAGCTAGGATATCCGGGGAGTTTGTCAAGAGAAAAGTTTATACGTCGTTAATGTTGGTTCTAAGTCCCCGGATATTTGTGAATGCGAGCCTCAAGGACGGAGGCGAAGATGTTTTTGTTGAGTGTCTAGTTTAGTTTTTAGTTTTATTTTGTAAATTCATGTTTGTTTTGAGTTAGAGTGGGGAGGGCCAAGTGGGTGCGTGTTTGGTGCCAATAAGCTCAGACAACCAGTCCATTAGTCGTAACTTGGTCCATGGAAGTTGTGGCCTCGGGAAAGCTCACCGGCGATAACTGTTGGGTCCCTTTCCATGGGCGACATGGCACGTACAGTTACCCACGATATTATGCAACTGTTGACGGAGCAGCCGTTCTTAGCGCTACCTAAGAGTGCGTGCTCCTACCAGTCGGAAACAGCAGCCAGACAAGCTATCTAACCTGTATCCTCAACCTGTCGGAACAAGAGCGACCCAAGTTGCCCGGATAGAGAGAAAAAGAGACGGTGTTCATTGCTCTAGTCAGGAAACAAGGCCAAGTACCAGGCGTCTTTAGAGGGGTCCCAGTGCTTGTACCTCTACGCCTGGCTAATAGACAAAGAAGGAGCAGTGCGAAAGACGGGCGATAGGTAGAGCCCATCTACTCCTTAAGCAATTATAGTTTTGAAAACCGGATACTTTGTTTGAGATTTCAGCTCTAGTAAGGTTGTCGATCAAGACTAAGGAGGCCCCCTTCCCAACGGTTTGCTGCCAAGACGTAAATGGGTTTCTTTCTCTTACATGGATGACCTGACAAAGTCTATGAGTCCAACATTCCGAAAGAGGATAGCTTGCGCCCGTCTACTAATCGGGTATTTCTGAGCCCCCGCAGGTTAAATAAAAATGTTTTTTTCATCCACATATGCACACATCTATAAATATATATATATACATGTATATATGTACATAGAATAAGTCTTGTCACCGGCTTCTAAATATAATAAAGGACTAAAGATAAATTTCCCTCACACTTTTATAAGTAAAATTTGTTGTGAGGACATTTCACCGGCCATTATGGTGTGTGTGTGTGTGTGTGGGGGGGGGTTAATCTACTATTGAGTAGGTCCAACGAGGAGGCACTTTAGCTATGGTGTTACAGTATAAAAGGCAATTTTGTGGTTGCGCTATGTGGAAAAATATTGTTTAACTAACTAGTCCTAGCAACGTAAATAAATGCAATTATTTACGATAGAGACAGTTCAGAAATAGGAAATAAAGAACTCAGCTGGTTTTTCTTTTCTAAAATTTTGCCTTGAGGTCTCCATTCCTCGTCGATGGTCGATATAAATGTTTTACACAAGTTCCCTTACGAAGATCAAAATCAACAAACAATTATAATAAATCTTGTGTTTAGTTTCTGTATTCTAATTTTGATCAAAATCCATTACAAGTTTTTGATTTGAGAAAATTTCCAGGATTTAAGGCTTAAGCTCAAGGGGTCTTAAGAAAAAAATCAGGCAATTTTGCCTTATTGATGCCTAATGAGTCTGGATCAAATTCAATGCAAATCTGATATGTGAATTTTCAAATGGGAAGTTGCGCCCATATTATGCTCCTAAACACCCTTTAACATACTCCAAATAAACTGAAATTGTGGGAATTAGATGTTAATCGATGTCTAATACTTATTGTTAAAATTTCACAAAGATTGAGGGTATCTGAATTTTCACGAAGCGCTTCTGACCTTTTTTATCTCCTTTACATAACACAAAATTAAACTAAATATAGCCCACATTTGGACCCCTGACGCCAAGCAGCTGTATCCCCAATTTAATAATGATTGGTTAATTAATTTCTGGATGAATTCTGTACATACAAATGTCTAAACATATAAACATATCTACATATCAATAGTAGATAATAAAATGTCTTTAGATTCGGAATAGATAGGAACTCATTGGGGTAAATGGGGTTCCCGCGGCAAACATGCGGCAAAACTGATTAGTTCAGAGCGGAGTAGTATTGTATAAGCATTTGTCACTATAATCAAATGATATATACATTTTTCTTCTGCGATCTCATCCGTCACTTTTACATACTAAAAATCCTTTGGCGATGGAGGAGTGATGAAGTGTGGAGTAACAATTCGGCGTCTTTTGCTTCTATTTATCTTCCTCCCACAAGGTCAGATGTGACACAAGGTCGGGAAAGTGGGGAAAAACCAGCGCTCGAGAATTTGAGCACTCTGGCTGTTTAAAAATTGCCTGGGCAGCCTCGTTAGCATTCCTCGGTAGGGGCGCCTCAGGCGATTAGCAATAAACTAACCCCCTCTCAAAGGGTGCGAAGGCAAAGCCTGGGAGGGTGCACCTCCTAGAACTGCACAGGACGGACAACCGATAGACCGGCGTAAATCCAGACCCGAAGGCCCGGACAATACCGGTTTATTGGGCGCGGTAAAAACCCCTGTTTGAACTTTTACTATGTACAAATCTCAAAAGACAAGCTCATGAATGCCGTGCTATACAATGACTTTATAAAAGTCGTTTGCTATCTGTACGTCATCGGGCACCAACCACAATCGCCTAACTCAGTTAACGGATTCGTGAGAATGTAATATATGGACACGAGGCATGTCACGATTATTACTTATAATTGCATTTTGTTGTTGTTATTATAATTTTAGTATGAGGTGAAATTTTAGATAGAAAAATTAGGTATAGCAGACATGGATTCATACAAAGATTTAAAAGGCAATTAGTATTTAGATATTTTTTCTTTATCTATTTTATGCCTACTTCTAGGCACCTCCTATGCACTCTATATGTAAAGAGCTGTGTCTGTCATATGAAATTAGCTTCAGTTTTTAGTTTTTTTCGTAGCTCTTTAGATGTCTTCAGATATTTCTTGGACACATTTTCTTTCTCTCTTCTGTGAGCTCCGAGTCACAATTTTCTTGATTTGACGTGAGCAAGTAAAAAAAACCCTCCTCTTTCCGCACAAGGTTTATTTGCAATAGGATCTTATCCTTTTCTTAGCTGCCAATCCCAATTAAAATAGCATTCGTTATTAAAAGTTTTGCAATATTTTAGCAGAATTCAGTCGCTTCTGATACTTTTGCCAAGGTCATGAAAATGACAAACAACACTGGACTGTAAGATGTTGAACTCGCCTGATACTCTGCGAATACTAATCAGCGGTTTTATGCTTACCTGCTTTTTTTTTCGAGTGAAATTCCACTTTTCGCGCTAACCATACTTTTTATTACTCCAGTTTGAACTTGTAAAGCCTAATTTTTTTAATTAAACTACGTTGGCTAAGAACAAATTGTAGTTTCGCTTCTGGTACTACACTTTATCTTTTCACGGTCAAGTAAGTAGTAATCCTTCCAAACTGAAGAAATTTAAATTTTTATCCCAATACAGAGTGCCACATTTTGATTTCCTTCATATTATAAAACCAACCCTGTGTCTAACTCTGGGAAGGCAACTAAATAGGAACTATGCTGAATGTTCATCTGCGCGGCTTTTGAATCGCAGACGGACATAAGCAATGGACAACGTCTCAGCGCAGCGGCAATACAATTTAAGATTTGAACATTTCGATTGATCTTACATTTTTGATTCGTCATAAATAGTTGAAGGGGGTGGAGCTTGTATCCTCTCACTCAAGAAGTCCTAATACATCCACCTATAACACCGAGTTCCTCTTGCGATTCGAACTGCTTCCGTCACGTGACATATGCGTCGCAAACAATCACATATGCAGATATCGGAAAACTTTTCATCCACCCTTGAGATTTGAGGAATCGGCGTATTTTTGTTTAAACAAGTATGGCACACATTCATAGACGTTGTTAAAGTTGAAGAACCAGTCATAATTGAAATTGATAGCGCAATATCATTCAGTTAAATACAATTGTCACTCAGTTAAATACAATTGCAATTATACAAAGCAAACAATGTAGCGAGTGAATAAAGCATCACCAATAATCAAGAAAGTTATAGGAGAGCAATGAGAATGTTTGATTAATCCCATCAAATTCATCTATACATGATAATAAATCTATAAACCCTTCCGTTAAACGTAAATGGATGTATTTAAAACTCTATGTACAAATCTACAAGAAGTAACATGTCATAATAGTCATGCTTAAATTCTCTTTTATAAAAACACAAAACCTAGGAAAAGTTGTCTGGGCCCGTATGCGCAAGTATATAAACTTTCAACTAAAGATTTGCAGTAATTCATACAATTTTTTACAGACGATATTTATGTCAGTAAGAATGAAAACCTAAAGATAATTTTAGAGTCACAGGCAACTAAAAACTTTCTAAAATGTTTATCCGTCCGAAACTATCACAAGTTATTTGGAGAATCGTATTCCCATTTTAAAATATGAGATCGCCCGATCGCAAAGATACAAGTAATAATTTATAATTAATTAGTGTCACTAAGGTAACAAAATTCTGACATTACTGTTAGACGTTAGCCTAAGATAAGAAAAAAATATGTCAAAGAATGAGTTATTTCCCTTGCACTCAAGAAAGGAGAGTTATCTGTCTTTGGTGTGAAAGGTCGGCCATGCCACTTTTGGAGATGGGGAAAAAGTGCCTCGCAATCACGGACATTATCATTTAATCTGTAAATTGACTTCATAAATCTCTTTAATTTCAAACTTCGTCCGTTGATCATGTTTCGTTTGTTATTAAACCGATAACAGCGACTATTATCAGACGTAACAATTGGCCATTTTAAAATGAAGTGTGCCAAAATAGAATTATGTCGTCTCGTCGACCTAAATATTTTTAAGTGACTATTCTTCGCACATTTTTTAAATTCAATTTTAATACACATTTAAATGATGCAATTTTAAATAAACTAATTAAAACGTGACGTTCGGTTTATTTATAAACATAATATTTAACTGACAACTATTTTTACGTTAAAATTAAAGAGAATATTTATTGTTTTAAAAAGATTTCAATCATTACAATGTGATATAAAGAAGAGACATTTAATTTATTAAAAGAATAGCTGACAATGAAAATCACTTTTACGGAAGAAGAAAAAGACAATATTAATAATATTAAACCGAACAGGCATATAGTATATTATTGACAGTAAAGAATAAAAATATATGAAGAAAGGAACTGTGGAATTTGAACGAGGTCCTACGCTAGTAGATACATATCATAGTTAAAAAGTCACGTGATGTTATTCTTCCTAAATTTATATAGGTATAACAATAATAAGTCTAAACAGGTTAGAAGTCGGATCACTGAAAATGTCATCAAAATACTTTGTTTGATATACTAGGCATATGATTTTCCAAATGACCTGTGACATATAGTTAGTTCCGAACTGATGAACATTTTAAAAATCCTTCGGCTGCTTATATAAATAGTTGTGTGTCACATGAAATTATCTTTAAGTTTTACTCCTTACTAGGATAAATATCTGTCGCATAGTGTCTAGATTCTTCGCGGGTTGATATCACGATGCTGCTGCTGATAATGGTGGCATTAACTTCTTAAAGAGATGAAGACTAACTTGATCATATTATGGGTTCTTTTGTTCTGGACAGAACAGATCTCTCTCCTCGCAATAGAGGGCGTACTGTCCTATCCTAGCCGGACTGTTGTTCAGTAGCATTAATTAAAGAGAAAACATTTGTACACAAGACATATAGTTCTTTATTTATTATCCTAGGCCTATTATTCGAGTAAAGCGACCGAGAGAGAGAGAGAGAGAGAGAGAGAGAGAGAGAGAGAGAGAGAGAGAGAGAGTTACTATTGGCAAATTTTAAGAGCTCACATGTACATGTCTGTCTCGCTTAGCATCTAAACAAATTCACAGTTTCCAACATGGCCTCATATTTCCACTTTGTCTCTTATGTCTTCGCGTTTCCATGCCTGTCACTTTTAAACTGTTGAACTCTTAACAGCTTATTTTCTATTTTCGTCTTCTTCAAAGCCACCTAAAATGTAATACACTTAAACCGACGTTAAAAGATGGGCTGACTGTATTTCCTTGTTCCCACCTTTCGCTTAAACACAAACCCGTGTGAAGAAACACGTCCTCGGTGAATTTTGTCTTCTTGCATGGTAAGCCCCTTATTTAACCGCTATGTTAGGCGTCACATGCAACGATCAGGCCAGTGAAACAAAACAGAGCAAAAAAAAAGGAGCGGTTCCCGATAAACACAAAGACAAAAAACAAAAACAAAAAAAAACGACGCCTAAAAGAAAAGAAAATATATTGATTACAAAAGACACAGAGATTTTCAATTATGTGAACTCGGATTTAGAACGGATTAACCGTGCTAATCTTTCTTTTGAAAGATCTAGCGGAATATTCCAGAGCGAGATTAACACTGAGGGAGGTGGGTGACATCTATCGAACGAAAGTCTTATTAGTACGAGTCAAAAGAATTGATAGGATCGATCGTATTAGACGCTGAGTTTTATCTGAACACTGATCAAGCAAATAAACAAAACACAAAATACGCACAGAAAATAAAATGGCGGAGAAGTACATTGACGAAACAAGTACTTTGCATATTGTTTAACAGTGACAACAATTGCAAATAAAGTGTGCAGATAGTTAAACAGGTGCATACGTTTATTTGTGGCGATTAAGGGGAAATGAAACGAGAGTCAACCAGATAGTTTCAAAATAGACAGTAGCTAAACTATAAAATATAACTATTACTTTAAAACAAGGAATACACAATGGAAATTAACGTATTCTTAAACCCCCAAATAAATATCCCTGATGCAAAAAATCCAACAAAATGCTGAGATTTTTCCGATCTTAATCACATTTTAAGTATTTATTTATCAATGAATGAATGTAAATAAATGTTAAATCTCTCAAGATATTTAATTTAAATTTCCGATTTATTTGTATCATTTTCTACCGAGAGCTGTCTCAAAATGTTCTTTTTATCGCTTCTCGGCCTTTTGGTAGTGTAGTATCTCCGATTTTTGTGAGATTTGAACAACAGGTATTAGATATAAATTAATAAATATTTTCCAAATTTCGGTTAATTTACGGTATTTTAAAGTTTTAGAGTATATAAATTAGGCAAAACCCCCATTTGAAAATTCAAATATTTCAGACTTGCATTACATTTGATATATAAGCTATTAGACACAAATTCAATAAGATTCCCGAATTTCAATTTCTTCTTAAGCCTTCTCCAGAATCAAAATAATATAATGGATTTTGATCAAAATTGGAATAAGGAATCCAGATAAAAAGCTTGATTTTAATTTTCCTAAGGTAACATAAAAGTGGTGCAAAACTGTTCTGTTTCGAAAATTACTCATACCTGTCCTGAGACTGGTATTCTTTTTCTAGTTAATAAATACAGAACATTTGGTTTAACTCAGATAATTCTCGGATTTTTGTCGGATTTTTTCGAATAGGTTTATTATTTTTTGTTTTAAAAATCAAATTAATTTCATTTTCATTAGTTATCTAAATAAATAAATGATTTTATCTGTCCTAACTATATTTATATCAATACGGCTTATGCTTATTTATTTACATAAAGTTTTGAAATACCGTATTTATAGCAATCCCTAAACGCCCATAAACATCTGTAGGTATTCCTAATTTGCATATTTATTGTATAAATTAATATTCTGATCTTAGCCAAAAAGGCCAAGGAACCATAAAATAATAATGTTTTTTTTTCTGATAAGACATCTTTAAATGAACGAAACAAATACCTGATTTCATCGGAATATCTTTTAATGTGGGTGGGGACTGTAGTATAGATTCTGTTGTCATAAAATCGTCCTCTCTGTAATTACATCCCTTTTTGATGAGATGCTGGAATCCTTCAAGGTATTACATCCTCGTTTATTGTATAAGCTTTTATTGGTGGTTGGTGGTGTAGTATCCATTCTGTCGTAAAAAACCCGTCTCCCCACGAATTACCTTCGCATTTGTTAAGGGTGTAGTGTGAATCTTCTGGGGAGGGACTAATGTATTATCTGTTCTGGTGGCATGAGACCATATTCCAAAATGCTACCTTCGTTTTGGGGAGATATTTTTTAGTGTGTAGTGTAGTATCTGTTCTGTTGTCATGATATCATTCGCAGTCATTACCGTCTTCTTTCATGGGAAATACTTCTTTGTCTTTTTTAGTGTGTAGTGTAGTATCTGTTCTGTTGTCATGATATAATTCGCAGTCATTACCGCCTTCTTTCATGGGAAATACTTCTTTGTTTTCTTTAGTGTGTAGTGTAGTATATGTTCTGTTGTCATGATATCATTTGCAGTCATTACCGTCTTCTTTCATGGGAAATACTTCTTTGTCTTTTTTAGTGTGTAGTGTAGTATCTGTTCTGTTGTCATGATATCATTCGCAGTCATTACCGCCTTCTTTCATGGGAAATACTTCTTTGTTTTCTTTAGTGTGTAGTGTAGTATCTGTTCTGTTGTCATAATATCATTTGCAGTCATTACCGTCTTCTTTCATGGGAAATACTTCTTTGTCTTTTTTAGTGTGTAGTGTAGTATCTGTTCTGTTGTCATGATATAATTCGCAGTCATTACCGCCTTCTTTCATGGGAAATACTTCTTTGTTTTCTTTAGTGTGTAGTGTAGTATATGTTCTGTTGTCATGATATCATTTGCAGTCATTACCGTCTTCTTTCATGGGAAATACTTCTTTGTCTTTTTTAGTGTGTAGTGTAGTATCTGTTCTGTTGTCATGATATCATTCGCAGTCATTACCGCCTTCTTTCATGGGAAATACTTCTTTGTTTTCTTTAGTGTGTAGTGTAGTATCTGTTCTGTTGTCATGATATCATTCGCAGTCATTACCGTCTTCTTTCATGGGAAATACTTCTTTGTCTTTTTTAGTGTGTAGTGTAGTATATGTTCTGTTGTCATGATATTATTCGCAGTCATTACCGTCTTCTTTCATGGGAAATACTTCTTTGTTTTCTTTAGTGTGTAGTGTAGTATCTGCTCTGTTGTCATGATAACATTCGCAGTCATTACCGTCTTCTTTCATGGGAAATACTTCTTTGTTTTCTTTAGTGTGTAGTAAAGTATCTGTTCTGTTGTCATGATATCATTCGGAGTTATTACCGTCTTCTTTCATGGGAAATACTTCTTTGTTTTCTTTAGTGTGTAGTGTAGTATCTGTTCTGTTGTCATGATATCATTCGCAGTCATTACCGTCGTCTTTCATGGGAAATACTTCTTTGTCTTATTTAGTGTGTAGTGTAGTATCTGTTCTGTTGTCATAATATCATTCGCAGTCATTACCGTCTTCTTTCATGGGAAATACTTCTTTGTCTTGTTTAGTGTGTTGTGTAGTATCTGTTCTGTTGTCATCATATCATTCGTAGTCATTACCGTCTTCTTTAATGGGAAATACCTCTTTGTCTTTTTTAGTGTGTAGTGTAGTATCTGTTCTGTTGTCATAATATCATTCGCAGTCATTACCGTCTTCATTCATGGAAAATACTTCTTTGTCTTTTTTAGTGTGTAGTGTAGTATCTGTTCTGTTGTTATGATATCATACACAGTCATTACCGTCTTCTTTCATGGGAAATACTTCTTTGTTTTCTTTAGTGTGTAGTGTACTATCTGTTCTGTTGTCATGATATCATACACAGTCATAAGCGGCTATTTTCATGGGAAATACTTCTTTGTGTTTTTGTGTGTAGTGTAGTATCTGTTCTGTTGTTATGATATCATTCGCAGTCATTACCGTCTTTTTTCATGGGAAATACTTCTTTGTCTTTTTGTGTGTAGTGTAGTATCTGTTCTGTAATCATATTATCATTCGCAGTCATTGCCGTCTTCTTTCATGGGAAATACTTCTTTGTCTTTTTTAGTCTGTAGTGTAGTATCTGTTCTGTTGTCATGATATCATTCGCAGTCCTTACCGTCTTCTTTTATGGGAAATACTTCTTTGTTTTCTTTAGTGTGTAGTGTAGTATCTGTGCTGTTGTCATGATATCATTCGCAGTCATTACCGTCTTCTTTCATGGGAAATACTTCTTTGTTTTCTTTAGTGTGTAGTGTAGTATCTGTGCTGTTGTCATGATATCATTCGCAGTCATTACCGTCTTCTTTTATGGGAAATACTTCTTAGTTTTCTTTAGTGTGTAGTGTAGTATCTGTGCTGTTGTCATGATATCATTCGCAGTCATTACCGTCTTCTTTTATGGGAAATACTTCTTAGTTTTCTTTAGTGTGTAGTGTAGTATCTGTTCTGTTGTCATGATATCATTCGCAGTCATTACCGTCTTCTTTTATGGGAAATACTTCTTAGTTTTCTTTAGTGTGTAGTGTAGTATCTGTTCTGTTGTCATGATATCATTCGCAGTCATTACCGTCTTATTTCATGGGAAATACTTCTTTGTCTTTTTTAGTGTGTAGTGTAGCATCTGTTCTGTTGTCATAATATCATTCGCAGTCATAACCGTCTTCTTTCATGGGAAATACTTCTTTGTTTTCTTTAGTGTGTAGTGTAGTATCTGTTCTGTTGTCATGATATCATTCGCAGTCATTACCGTCTTCTTTTATGGGAAATACTTCTTTGTTTTCTTTAGTGTGTAGTGTAGTATCTGTTCTATTGTCATAATATCATTCGAAGTCATTACCGTCTTCTTTCATGGGAAATACTTCTTAGTTTTCTTTAGTGTGTAGTGTAGTATCTGTTCTGTTGTCATGATATCATTCGCAGTCATTACCGTCTTCTTTCATGGGAAATACTTCTTTGTTTTCTTTAGTGTGTAGTGTAGTATCTGTTCTGTTGTAATGATATAATTCGCAGTCATTACCGTCTTCTTTCATGGGAAATACTTCTTTGTCTTTTTTAGTGTGTAGTGTAGTATCTGTTCTGTTGTCATGATATCATTCGCAGTCATTACCGTCTTCTTTCATGGGAAATACTTCTTTGTTTTCTTTAGTGTGTAGTGTAGTATCTGTTCTGTTGTAATGATATAATTCGCAGTCATTACCGTCTTCTTTCATGGGAAATACTTCTTAGTTTTCTTTAGTGTGTAGTGTAGTATCTGTTCTGTTGTCATGATATCATTCGCAGTCATTACCGTCTTCTTTCATGGGAAATACTTCTTTGTTTTCTTTAGTGTGTAGTGTAGTATCTGTTCTGTTGTAATGATATAATTCGCAGTCATTACCGTCTTCTTTCATGGGAAATACTTCTTTGTCTTTTTTAGTGTGTAGTGTAGTATCTGTTCTGTTGTCATGATATCATACACAGTCATTAGCGGCTTCTTTCATTCGAAATACTTCTTTGTTTTTTTGTGTGTAGTGTAGTATCTGTTCTGGTGTTATAATATCATTCGCAGTCATTACCGTCTTCTTTCATGTGGAATACTTCTTTGTCTTTTTTAGTGTGTAGTGTAGTATCTGTTCTGTAGTCATGATATCATATGCAGTCATTACCGTTTTCTTTCATGGGAAATACGTCTTTGTCTTTTTTAGTTGGGTAATATAGTATATGTTCTGTTGTCATGATATCATTCGCAGTTATTACCGTCTTCTTTCATGGGAAATACTTCTTTGTTTTCTTTAGTGTGTAGTGTAGTATCTGTTCTGTTGTAATGATATCGTTTGCAGTCATTACCGCCTTCTTTCATGGGAAATACTTCTTGGTTATTTTTAGTGTGTAGTGTAGTATCTGTTCTGTTGTCATGATATCGTTTGCAGTCATTACCGTCGTCTTTCATGGGAAATACTTCTTTGTTTTTTAGTGTGTGGTGTAGTATCTGTTCTGTTGTCATAATATCATTCGCAGTCATTACCGTCTTCTTTCATGGAAAATACTTCTTTGTCTTTTTTAGTGTGTAGTGTAGTATCTGTTCTGTTGTCATAATGTCATTCGCAGTCATTACCGTCTTCTTTCATGGGAAATACTTCTTTGTTTTCTTTAGTGTGTAGTGTAGTATCTGTTCTGTTTGCATGATACACAGTCATTAGCGGTTTCTTTCATGGGAAATATTTTTTTGTTTTTTTGTGTGTAGTGTAGTATCTGTTCTGTTGTTATAATATAATTCGAAGTCATTACTGTCTTCTTTTATGGGAAATACTTCTTTGTCTTTTTTAGTATGTTGTGTAGTATCTGTTCTGTTGTCATAATATCATTCGCAGTCATTACCGTCTTCTTTCATGGGAAATACGTCTTTGTCTTTTTTTAATGTGTAGTGTAGTATCTGTTCTGTTGTTATAATATCATTCGCAGTCATTACCGTCCTCTTTCATGGGAAATACTTCTTTGTCTTTTTTAGTGTGTAGTCTAGTATCTGTTCTGTTGTCATAATATCATTCGCAGTCATTACCGTCTTCTTTCATGGGAAATACTTCTTTGTTTTCTTTAGTGTGCAGTGTAGTATCTGTTCTGTTGTCATTATAGCATACACAGTCATTAGCGTCTTCTTTCATAGGAAATACTTCTTTGTTTTTTAGTGTGTAGTGTAGTATCTGTTCTGTTGTCATAATATCATTCGCAGTCATTACCGTCTTCTTTCATGGGAAATACTTCTTTGTCTTTTTGTGTGTAGTGTAGTATCTGTTCTGTTGTTATGATATCGTTTGCAGTCATTACCGTCTTCTTTCATAGGAAATACTTCTTTGTTTGTTTAGTCTGTAGTGTAGTATCTGTTCTGTTGTTATGATTTTATTCGCAGTCATTACCGTCTTCTTTCATGGGAAATACTTCTTTGTCTTTTTTTAATGTGTAGTGTAGTATCTTTTCTGTTGTCATAATATAATTTGAAGTCATTACCGTCTTCTTTCATGGGAAATACTTCTTTGTCTTTTTTAGTGTGTAGTGTAGTATCTGTTCTGTTGTCATCATATCATACGCAGTCATTACCGTCTACTTTCATGGAAAATACTTCTTTGTCTTTTTTAGTGTGTAGTGTAGTATCTGTTCTGTTGTCATCATATCATACGCAGTCATTAGCGTCTACTTTCATGGGAAATACTTCTTTGTCTTTTTTAGTGTGTAGTGTAGTATCTGTTCTGTTGTCATCATATCATACGCAGTCATTAGCGTCTACTTTCATGGAAAATACTTCTTTGTCTTTTTTAGTGTGTAGTGTAGTATCTGTTCTGTTGTCATCATATCATACGCAGTCATTAGCGTCTACTTTCATGGGAAATACTTATTTGTCTTTATTAGTGTGTAGTGTAGTATCTGTTCTGTTGTCATGATATCGTTTGCAGTCATTACCGTCTTCTTTCATGGGAAATATTTCTTTGTCTTTTTTAGTGTGTAGTGTAGTATCTGTTCTGTTGTCATAATATTATTCGCAGTCAATACCGTCTACTTTCATGGGAAATACTTCTTTGTCTTTTTTAGTGTGTAGTGTAGTATCTGTTCTGTTGTCATCATATCATACGCAGTCATTAGCGTCTACTTTCATGGAAAATACTTCTTTGTCTTTTTTAGTGTGTAGTGTAGTATCTGTTCTGTTGTCATCATATCATACGCAGTCATTAGCGTCTACTTTCATGGGAAATACTTATTTGTCTTTATTAGTGTGTAGTGTAGTATCTGTTCTGTTGTCATGATATCGTTTGCAGTCATTACCGTCTTCTTTCATGGGAAATATTTCTTTGTCTTTTTTAGTGTGTAGTGTAGTATCTGTTCTGTTGTCATAATATTATTCGCAGTCAATACCGTCTACTTTCATGGGAAATACTTCTTTGTCTTTTTTAGTGTGTAGTGTAGTATCTGTTCTGTTGTCATAATATTATTCGCAGTCAATACCGTCTACTTTCATGGGAAATACTTCTTTGTCTTTTTTAGTGTGTAGTGTAGTATCTGTTCTGTTGTCATGATATCATTCGCAGTCTATACCGTCTTCTTTCATGGGAAATACTTCTTTGTCTTTTTAGTGTGTAGTGTAGCATCTGTTCTGTTGTCATGATAACATCCTACCAGGCATTGCTCTCTCCTTTAGGTGAGCTGTGTAGAGTATATTCGTTTTTTAATCATGATACTATCTTCCAAGTCATTTTTTTATATGGGATGAATCCTCCTAAGCTTTACCCCTTCTTTTGGGGGTAGTGTAGTATATTTTCATTCGTCATGATAGATTATTCCTATGAATTATCTCTTTTGAGTTTCTTTGGGGCAGTATAGTATATGTTTGTTCCTCATGATACTATCCTCCAATTATTACCCTTTTATATTTTTGAGAGGAGTTAATGTAGTATTTGTACTGTTGACATGATATCATCCTCCCAGGCATTAATTCCTTCTTTTAGGGAGAGAGAGGGTAGTGTAGTATATATTTATTCGTCATGATACGATCCTCTCAGTCATTAGCTCTTCCTTTCGGGGTCAGTGTAGTATATCTTCGTTCACCATGATACAATTCTTTAAGGCTAGCAAAATATGCGACCGGTGAGAAGCTAACCAGTCTAACAAAAGAAGACATTTTTCGTTGCATTATCATGTTTATATAATGCTCATGAGATAAAAAATATATATAAAGTAACATTTTTCTGAACAAAACTTTATTGTGTAATAATAGAATTACTCGATGTTGTCCGGTAGGAAGATAGCATCACATACGACAGCATAGTAAGGAGTACAGGCGATATTCCTTATTATTATAGCTGGGAGGTGACAGTGGCAAGGTGTTTAACGACACGGACTCACAACCTGGGTGGGCCAAGTTCGGATCCAGTTCGTTCCACACAAACACTTTTACTTAGGATGTTGGCAACCTTGACGTGGCCCTTCTCGTAAGTTCTCGATGTCTTTCTAGAAAAAATTCTAACTAGAAAGATATAGGAGAAAACCAATGCCAACAATATAATCACATGATACATACGAAATGAATGGATATTTGTAGCTTTTATTAAAAAATAATTTTATTGAACTCTAAATCGAAATAGTTCCGTCTTGTTGCAATGACGAATATATTACGACTATAAATATTAAGAAATTATTTTAATTGGTGAAATATATTTCTATTGGTTAAATAGATTTTTTAATTATTATCAAAATTCTATTTTTGTTGAATTTGTTTTTATTATCATTACAGTTACAATATTACGAACTCATTTAAATGAGTTAAATAAAAACTATTATTGGAACAATTTGAAGAAGAGCACCGCCAGAAAATACCCCTTTAAATAGACAAACTGCGGGTTATAGTAATAAAAAAATGTTACTACTTTCTTAAAAGGATGGACCACATTATGTCATTGAATATTTGCATAAAAACCGATTCCCTTATAATTCATAAACTTAGACAGTTGTCCACCATTACGCGTCTTACAATGGCGTTTATTCTGCATTTTGTATGGCGAGAAATGAGAGTTTTTTCGATCTGAACGTGCAGAACTGAACCTAACCTTAAACCGACGCATGTCTAGACAGGACACACAAAAGTAGTTCAAGGGCGTGTGCGCGCAATGCGCATAACTAGTATGGCTATTTATTTCTGCAAAAATAATCTTTCTATTGATAGTAGGACTCTTCTACGAAAAATACTTATTATTATTTCAAAAGTAAAATAGAATGTAAATGAAAGTAATTATTCAAAAGTTTTAAAGTATACAGACAGATACAAAATTTGACAGTTGCTTTCTTGCTGTTGGGCGTCGGTATGATTCTGTTCAGTCCTAAAATTGAGATCGATGAGACACCAATTTCTCGCGCTATAAAAAGGTAGAATAAACACCACTGTGGGACGCATCATGGAATGGTGGACATATGGGAATATTACTGGTACCTAAAAACTCGACGATTTAGTATCTCACACATAAAAAGATGAGGTCTTACCTCCAAAGACTGGTTTTCTTCGGAAGCCAATACAATAATACTGGGAACCCCGACAAAGACCGCTCTCAAATCCCTGAGAAATCCTCCGATGAAAGGCACTACTTTACAGTCTGGAATGTCGAGGGACCGACTCACAGCTTCTCGGAACTCTTTGCTCGGTTCGGATGGCAACAGCATGTCGGCCAGTTGCTGGAAACCGGAACGTTCACTGTCATTAAGGTTCAACCAGAAAGGTTTCAGCTTCTCAGACCTGAAACAGAACAATGGAACACGAATATTATTTTTCGGAAGATGAAGATTGATAATTAGTATTAGTTGGCTTAATCGGGCGCCTATTAATATTTTTTTGGTGAAAATATTGAATAAACAATGCTTTATTAAATAATAATATCGTTAATTAGAGAAATTAATATTTTTTGGTGAAAATATTGAATAAACAAAGCTTTATTAAATAATAATATCGTTAATTACAGAAATTAATATTTTTTTGGTGAAAATATTGAATAAACAATGCTTTATTAAATAATAATATCGTTAATTACAGAAATTAATATTTTTTTGGTGAAAATATTGAATAAACAAAGCTTTATTAAATAATAATATCGTTAATTAGAGAAATTAATATTTTTTGGTGAAAATATTGAATAAACAATGCTTTATTAAATAATAATATCGTTAATTAGAGAAATGAATTTTTTTTGTGTGAAAATATTAAATAAACAAAGCTTTATTAAATAATAATATCGTTAATTAGAGAAATTAATATTTTTTTTGGTGAAAATATTGAATAAACAATGCTTTATTAAATAATAATATCGTTAATTAGAGAAATTAATATTTTTTGTGACAATATTGAATAAACAATGCTTGATTAAATAATAATATCGTTAATTAGAGAAATTAATTTTTTTTGTGAAAATATTGAATAAACAAAGCTTTATTAAATAATAATATCAGTAATTAGAGAAATTAATTTTTTTTGGTGAAAATATTGAATAAACAATGCTTTATTAAATAATAATATCGTTAATTAGAGAAATTAATATTTTTTTGGTGAAAATATTGAATAAACAATGCTTTATTAAATAATAATATCGTTAATTACAGAAATTAATATTTTTTGGTGAAAATATTGAATAAACAAAGCTTTATTAAATAATAATATCGTTAATTAGAGAAATTAATATTTTTTTGGTGAAAATATTGAATAAACAATGCTTTATTAAATAATAATATCGTTAATTAGAGAAATTAATATTTTTTGGTGAAAATATTGAATAAACAATGCTTTATTAAATAATAATATCGTTAATTAGAGAAATTAATATTTTTTTAGTGAAAATATTGAATAAACAATGCTTTATTAAATAATAATATCGTTAATTAGAGAAATTAATATTTTTTGGTGAAAATATTGAATAAACAAAGCTTTATTAACTAATAATATCGTTAATTACAGAAATTAATATTTTTTTAATGAAAATATTGAATAAACAATGCTTTATTAAATAATAATATCGTTAATTACAGAAATTAATATTTTTTTGGTGAAAATATTGAATAAACAAAGCTTTATTAAATAATAATATCGTTAATTAGAGAAATTAATATTTTTTGGTGAAAATATTGAATAAACAATGCTTTATTAAATAATAATATCGTTAATTAGAGAAATGAATTTTTTTTGTGTGAAAATATTAAATAAACAAAGCTTTATTAAATAATAATATCGTTAATTAGAGAAATTAATTTTTTTTGGTGAAAATATTGAATAAACAATGCTTTATTAAATAATAATATCGTTATTAGAGAAATTAATATTTTTTGTGAAAATATTGAATAAACAATGCTTGATTAAATAATAATATCGTTAATTAGAGAAATTAATTTTTTTTGTGAAAATATTGAATAAACAATGCTTTATTAAATTATAATATCGTTAATTAGAAAAAATTAATATTTTTTGTGAAAATATTGAATAAACAATGCTTTATTAAATAATAATATCGTTAATTAGATAAATTAATATTTTTTGTGAAAACATTGAATAAACAATGCTTTATTACATAATAATATCGTAAATTAGAGAAATTAATATTTTTTGGTGAAAATATTGAATAAACAATGCTTTATTAAATAATAATATCGTTAATTAGAGAAATGAATTTTTTTCGTGTGAAAATATTGAATAAACAAAGCTTTATTAAATAATAATATCGTTAATTAGAGAAATTAATATTTTTTTGGTGAAAATATTGAATAAACAATGCTTTATTAAATAATAATATCGTTAATTACAGAAATTAATATTTTTTGGTGAAAATATTGAATAAACAAAGCTTTATTAAATAATAATATCGTTAATTAGAGAAATTAATATTTTTTTGGTGAAAATATTGAATAAACAATGCTTTATTAAATAATAATATCGTTAATTAGAGAAATTAATATTTTTTTGGTGAAAATATTGAATAAACAATGCTTTATTAAATAATAATATCGTTAATTAGAGAAATGAATATTTTTTGGTGAAAATATTGAATAAACAAAGCTTTATTAAATAATAATATCGTTAATTAGAGAAATTAATTTTTTTTGGTGAAAATATTGAATAAACAATGCTTTATTAAATAATATCGTTAATTACAGAAATTAATATTTTTTTGGTGAAAATATTGAATAAACAAAGCTTTATTAAATAATAATATCGTTAATTAGAGAAATTAATATTTTTTGGTGAAAATATTGAATAAACAATGCTTTATTAAATAATAATATCGTTAATTAGAGAAATGAATTTTTTTTGTGTGAAAATATTGAATAAACAAAGCTTTATTAAATAATAATATCAGTAATTAGAGAAATTAATTTTTTTTGGTGAAAATATTGAATAAACAATGCTTTATTAAATAATAATATCGTTAATTAGAGAAATTAATATTTTTTTGTGAAAATATTGAATAGACAATGCTTGATTAAATAATAATATCGTTAATTAGAGAAATTAATTATTTTTGGTGAAAATATTGAATAACCAATGCTTTATTAAATAATAATATCGTTTATTAGAGAAATTAATATTTTTTGTGAAAATATTGAATAAACAATGCTTTATTAAATAATAATATCGTTAATTAGATAAATTAATATTTTTTGTGAAAACATTGAATAAACAATGCTTTATTAAATAATAATATCGTAAATTAGAGAAATTAATATTTTTTGGTGAAAATATTGAATAAACAATGCTTTATTAAATAATAATATCGTTAATTAGAGAAATGAATTTATTTTGTGTGAAAATATTGAATAAACAAAGCTTTATTAAATAATAATATCGTTAATTAGAGAAATTAATATTTTTTTTGTGAAAATATTGAATAAACAATGCTTTATTAAATAATAATATCGTTAATTAGAGAAATTAATTTTTTTTGGTGAAAATATTGAATAAACAATGCTTTATTAAATAATAATATCGTTAATTAGAGAAATTAATATTTTTTGGTTAAAATATTTAATAAACAATGCTTTATTAAATAATAATACTGTTAATTAGAGAAATTATTTTTTTTTGTGTAGAAAATATTGAATAAACAATGCTTTATTAAATAATAATATCGTTAATTAGAGAAATGAATTTTTTTGTGTGAAAATATTGAATAAACAAAGCTTTATTAAATAATAATACCGTTAATTAGAGAAATTAATTTTTTTGGTGAAAATATTGAATAAACAAAGCTTTATTAAATAATAATATCGTTAATTACAGAAATTAAATTTTTTTGGTGAAAATATTGAATAAACAATGCTTTATTGAATAATAATATCGTTAATTAGAGAAATTAATATTTTTGTGTGAAAATATTGAATAAACAATGCTTTATTAAATAATAATATCGTTAATTAGATAAATTAATTTTTTTTGGTGAAGATATTAAATAAACAATGCTTTATTAAATAATAATATCGTTAATTAGAGAAATTAATTTTTTTTGTGAAAATATTTAATAAACAATGCTTTATTAAATAATAATATCGTTGATTAGAGAAATTAATATTTTTTTGTGAAAACATTGAATAGACAATGCTTTATTAAATAATAATATCGTTGATTAGAGAAATTAATATTTTTTTGGTGAAAATATTGAATAAACAATGCTTTATTAAATAATAATATCGTTAATTACAGAAATTAATATTTTTTGGTGAAAATATTGAATAAACAAAGCTTTATTAAATAATAATATCGTTAATTAGAGAAATTAATATTTTTTTGGTGAAAATATTGAATAAACAATGCTTTATTAAATAATAATATCGTTAATTAGAGAAATTAATATTTTTTGGTGAAAATATTGAATAAACAATGCTTTATTAAATAATAATATCGTTAATTAGAGAAATTAATATTTTTTTAGTGAAAATATTGAATAAACAATGCTTTATTAAATAATAATATCGTTAATTACAGAAATTAATATTTTTTGGTGAAAATATTAAATAAACAAAGCTTTATTAAATAATAATATCGTTAATTAGAGAAATTAATATTTTTTGTGAAAATATTGAATAAACAATGCTTGATTAAATAATAATATCGTTAATTAGAGAAATTAATTTTTTTTGTGAAAATATTGAATAAACAATGCTTTATTAAATTATAATATCGTTAATTAGAAAAAATTAATATTTTTTGTGAAAATATTGAATAAACAATGCTTTATTAAATAATAATATCGTTAATTAGATAAATTAATATTTTTTGTGAAAACATTGAATAAACAATGCTTTATTAAATAATAATATCGTAAATTAGAGAAATTAATATTTTTTGGTGAAAATATTGAATAAACAATGCTTTATTAAATAATAATATCGTTAATTAGAGAAATGAATTTTTTTCGTGTGAAAATATTGAATAAACAAAGCTTTATTAAATAATAATATCGTTAATTAGAGAAATTAATATTTTTTTGGTGAAAATATTGAATAAACAATGCTTTATTAAATAATAATATCGTTAATTACAGAAATTAATATTTTTTGGTGAAAATATTGAATAAACAAAGCTTTATTAAATAATAATATCGTTAATTAGAGAAATTAATATTTTTTTAGTGAAAATATTGAATAAACAATGCTTTATTAAATAATAATATCGTTAATTAGAGAAATTAATATTTTTTTGGTGAAAATATTGAATAAACAATGCTTTATTAAATAATAATATCGTTAATTAGAGAAATTAATATTTTTTGGTGAAAATATTGAATAAACAAAGCTTTATTAAATAATAATATCGTTAATTAGAGAAATGAATTTTTTTTGTGTGAAAATATTGAATAAACAATGCTTTATTAAATAATATCGTTAATTACAGAAATTAATATTTTTTTGGTGAAAATATTAAATAAACAATGCTTTATTAAATAATAATATCGTTAATTAGAGAAATTAATATTTTTTGTGACAATATTGAATAAACAATGCTTGATTAAATAATAATATCGTTAATTAGAGAAATTAATTTTTTTTGTGTGAAAATATTGAATAAACAAAGCTTTATTAAATAATAATATCAGTAATTAGAGAAATTAATTTTTTTTGGTGAAAATATTGAATAAACAATGCTTTATTAAATAATAATATCGTTAATTAGAGAAATTAATATTTTTTTGGTGAAAATATTGAATAAACAATGCTTTATTAAATAATAATATCGTTAATTACAGAAATTAATATTTTTTGGTGAAAATATTGAATAAACAAAGCTTTATTAAATAATAATATCGTTAATTAGAGAAATTAATATTTTTTTGGTGAAAATATTGAATAAACAATGCTTTATTAAATAATAATATCGTTAATTAGAGAAATTAATATTTTTTGGTGAAAATATTGAATAAACAATGCTTTATTAAATAATAATATCGTTAATTAGAGAAATTAATATTTTTTTAGTGAAAATATTGAATAAACAATGCTTTATTAAATAATAATATCGTTAATTAGAGAAATTAATATTTTTTGGTGAAAATATTGAATAAACAAAGCTTTATTAACTAATAATATCGTTAATTACAGAAATTAATATTTTTTTAATGAAAATATTGAATAAACAATGCTTTATTAAATAATAATATCGTTAATTACAGAAATTAATATTTTTTTGGTGAAAATATTGAATAAACAAAGCTTTATTAAATAATAATATCGTTAATTAGAGAAATTAATATTTTTTGGTGAAAATATTGAATAAACAATGCTTTATTAAATAATAATATCGTTAATTAGAGAAATGAATTTTTTTTGTGTGAAAATATTAAATAAACAAAGCTTTATTAAATAATAATATCGTTAATTAGAGAAATTAATTTTTTTTGGTGAAAATATTGAATAAACAATGCTTTATTAAATAATAATATCGTTATTAGAGAAATTAATATTTTTTGTGAAAATATTGAATAAACAATGCTTGATTAAATAATAATATCGTTAATTAGAGAAATTAATTTTTTTTGTGAAAATATTGAATAAACAATGCTTTATTAAATTATAATATCGTTAATTAGAAAAAATTAATATTTTTTGTGAAAATATTGAATAAACAATGCTTTATTAAATAATAATATCGTTAATTAGATAAATTAATATTTTTTGTGAAAACATTGAATAAACAATGCTTTATTACATAATAATATCGTAAATTAGAGAAATTAATATTTTTTGGTGAAAATATTGAATAAACAATGCTTTATTAAATAATAATATCGTTAATTAGAGAAATGAATTTTTTTCGTGTGAAAATATTGAATAAACAAAGCTTTATTAAATAATAATATCGTTAATTAGAGAAATTAATATTTTTTTGGTGAAAATATTGAATAAACAATGCTTTATTAAATAATAATATCGTTAATTACAGAAATTAATATTTTTTGGTGAAAATATTGAATAAACAAAGCTTTATTAAATAATAATATCGTTAATTAGAGAAATTAATATTTTTTTGGTGAAAATATTGAATAAACAATGCTTTATTAAATAATAATATCGTTAATTAGAGAAATTAATATTTTTTTGGTGAAAATATTGAATAAACAATGCTTTATTAAATAATAATATCGTTAATTAGAGAAATGAATATTTTTTGGTGAAAATATTGAATAAACAAAGCTTTATTAAATAATAATATCGTTAATTAGAGAAATTAATTTTTTTTGGTGAAAATATTGAATAAACAATGCTTTATTAAATAATATCGTTAATTACAGAAATTAATATTTTTTTGGTGAAAATATTGAATAAACAAAGCTTTATTAAATAATAATATCGTTAATTAGAGAAATTAATATTTTTTGGTGAAAATATTGAATAAACAATGCTTTATTAAATAATAATATCGTTAATTAGAGAAATGAATTTTTTTTGTGTGAAAATATTGAATAAACAAAGCTTTATTAAATAATAATATCAGTAATTAGAGAAATTAATTTTTTTTGGTGAAAATATTGAATAAACAATGCTTTATTAAATAATAATATCGTTAATTAGAGAAATTAATATTTTTTTGTGAAAATATTGAATAGACAATGCTTGATTAAATAATAATATCGTTAATTAGAGAAATTAATTATTTTTGGTGAAAATATTGAATAAACAATGCTTTATTAAATAATAATATCGTTTATTAGAGAAATTAATATTTTTTGTGAAAATATTGAATAAACAATGCTTTATTAAATAATAATATCGTTAATTAGATAAATTAATATTTTTTGTGAAAACATTGAATAAACAATGCTTTATTAAATAATAATATCGTAAATTAGAGAAATTAATATTTTTTGGTGAAAATATTGAATAAACAATGCTTTATTAAATAATAATATCGTTAATTAGAGAAATGAATTTTTTTTGTGTGAAAATATTGAATAAACAAAGCTTTATTAAATAATAATATCGTTAATTAGAGAAATTAATATTTTTTTTGTGAAAATATTGAATAAACAATGCTTTATTAAATAATAATATCGTTAATTAGAGAAATTAATTTTTTTTGGTGAAAATATTGAATAAACAATGCTTTATTAAATAATAATATCGTTAATTAGAGAAATTAATATTTTTTGGTTAAAATATTTAATAAACAATGCTTTATTAAATAATAATACTGTTAATTAGAGAAATTATTTTTTTTTGTGTAGAAAATATTGAATAAACAATGCTTTATTAAATAATAATATCGTTAATTAGAGAAATGAATTTTTTTGTGTGAAAATATTGAATAAACAAAGCTTTATTAAATAATAATACCGTTAATTAGAGAAATTAATTTTTTTGGTGAAAATATTGAATAAACAAAGCTTTATTAAATAATAAGATCGTTAATTACAGAAATTAAATTTTTTTGGTGAAAATATTGAATAAACAATGCTTTATTGAATAATAATATCGTTAATTAGAGAAATTAATATTTTTGTGTGAAAATATTGAATAAACAATGCTTTATTAAATAATAATATCGTTAATTAGATAAATTAATTTTTTTTGGTGAAGATATTAAATAAACAATGCTTTATTAAATAATAATATCGTTAATTAGAGAAATTAATTTTTTTTGTGAAAATATTTAATAAACAATGCTTTATTAAATAATAATATCGTTGATTAGAGAAATTAATATTTTTTTGTGAAAACATTGAATAGACAATGCTTTATTAAATAATAATATCGTTGATTAGAGAAATTAATATTTTTTTGGTGAAAATATTGAATAAACAATGCTTTATTAAATAATAATATCGTTAATTACAGAAATTAATATTTTTTGGTGAAAATATTGAATAAACAAAGCTTTATTAAATAATAATATCGTTAATTAGAGAAATAAATATTTTTTTGGTGAAAATATTGAATAAACAATGCTTTATTAAATAATAATATCGTTAATTAGAGAAATTAATATTTTTTGGTGAAAATATTGAATAAACAATGCTTTATTAAATAATAATATCGTTAATTAGAGAAATTAATATTTTTTTAGTGAAAATATTGAATAAACAATGCTTTATTAAATAATAATATCGTTAATTACAGAAATTAATATTTTTTGGTGAAAATATTAAATAAACAAAGCTTTATTAAATAATAATATCGTTAATTAGAGAAATTAATATTTTTTGTGAAAATATTGAATAAACAATGCTTGATTAAATAATAATATCGTTAATTAGAGAAATTAATTTTTTTTGTGAAAATATTGAATAAACAATGCTTTATTAAATTATAATATCGTTAATTAGAAAAAATTAATATTTTTTGTGAAAATATTGAATAAACAATGCTTTATTAAATAATAATATCGTTAATTAGATAAATTAATATTTTTTGTGAAAACATTGAATAAACAATGCTTTATTAAATAATAATATCGTAAATTAGAGAAATTAATATTTTTTGGTGAAAATATTGAATAAACAATGCTTTATTAAATAATAATATCGTTAATTAGAGAAATGAATTTTTTTCGTGTGAAAATATTGAATAAACAAAGCTTTATTAAATAATAATATCGTTAATTAGAGAAATTAATATTTTTTTGGTGAAAATATTGAATAAACAATGCTTTATTAAATAATAATATCGTTAATTACAGAAATTAATATTTTTTGGTGAAAATATTGAATAAACAAAGCTTTATTAAATAATAATATCGTTAATTAGAGAAATTAATATTTTTTTAGTGAAAATATTGAATAAACAATGCTTTATTAAATAATAATATCGTTAATTAGAGAAATTAATATTTTTTTGGTGAAAATATTGAATAAACAATGCTTTATTAAATAATAATATCGTTAATTAGAGAAATTAATATTTTTTGGTGAAAATATTGAATAAACAAAGCTTTATTAAATAATAATATCGTTAATTAGAGAAATTAATTTTTTTGGTGAAAATATTGAATAAACAATGCTTTATTAAATAATATCGTTAATTACAGAAATTAATATTTTTTTGGTGAAAATATTAAATAAACAAAGCTTTATAAAATAATAATATCGTTAATTAGAGAAATTAATATTTTTTGGTGAAAATATTGAATAAACAATGCTTTATTAAATAATAATATCGTTAATTAGAGAAATGAATTTTTTTTGTGTGAAAATATTGAATAAACAAAGCTTTATTAAATAATAATATCAGTAATTAGAGAAATTAATTTTTTTTGGTGAAAATATTGAATAAACAATGCTTTATTAAATAATAATATCGTTAATTAGAGAAATTAATATTTTTTTGTGAAAATATTGAATAGACAATGCTTGATTAAATAATAATATCGTTAATTAGAGAAATTAATTATTTTTGGTGAAAATATTGAATAAACAATGCTTTATTAAATAATAATATCGTTAATTAGATAAATTAATATTTTTTGTGAAAACATTGAATAAACAATGCTTTATTAAATAATAATATCGTAAATTAGAGAAATTAATATTTTTTGGTGAAAATATTGAATAAACAATGCTTTATTAAATAATAATATCGTTAATTAGAGAAATGAATTTTTTTTGTGTGAAAATATTGAATAAACAAAGCTTTATTAAATAATAATATCGTTAATTAGAGAAATTAATATTTTTTTTGTGAAAATATTGAATAAATAATGCTTTATTAAATAATAATATCGTTAATTAGAGAAATTAATTTTTTTTGGTGAAAATATTGAATAAACAATGCTTTATTAAATAATAATATCGTTAATTAGAGAAATTAATATTTTTTGGTTAAAATATTTAATAAACAATGCTTTATTAAATAATAATACTGTTAATTAGAGAAATTATTTTTTTTTGTGTAGAAAATATTGAATAAACAATGCTTTATTAAATAATAATATCGTTAATTAGAGAAATGAATTTTTTTGTGTGAAAATATTGAATAAACAAAGCTTTATTAAATAATAATACCGTTAATTAGAGAAATGAATTTTTTTGGTGAAAATATTGAATAAACAAAGCTTTATTAAATAATAATATCGTTAATTACAGAAATTAAATTTTTTTGGTGAAAATATTGAATAAACAATGCTTTATTGAATAATAATATCGTTAATTAGAGAAATTAATATTTTTTTGTGAAAATATTGAATAAACAATGCTTTATTAAATAATAATATTGTTAATTAGATAAATTAATTTTTTTTGGTGAAGATATTGAATAAACAATGCTTTATTAAATAATAATATCGTTAATTAGAGAAATTAATTTTTTTTGTGAAAATATTTAATAAACAATGCTTTATTAAATAATAATATCGTTGATTAGAGAAATTAATATTTTTTTGTGAAAACATTGAATAGACAATGCTTTATTAAATAATAATATCGTTAATTAGAGAAATTAATATTTTTTGTGAAAATATTGAATAAACAGTGCTTTATTAAATAATAATATCGTTAATTACAGAAATTAAATTTTTTTTGTGAAAATATTGAATAAACAATGTTTTATTGAATAATAATATCGTTAATTAGAGAAATTAATATTTTTTGTGTGAAAATATTGAATAAACAATGCTTTATAGAATAATAATATCGTAAATTAGAGAAATTAATATTTTTTGGTGAAAATATTGAATAAACAATGCTTTATTAAATAATAATATCGTTAATTAGAGAAATGAATTTTTTTCGTGTGAAAATATTGAATAAACAAAGCTTTATTAAATAATAATATCGTTAATTAGAGAAATTAATATTTTTTTGGTGAAAATATTGAATAAACAATGCTTTATTAAATAATAATATCGTTAATTACAGAAATTAATATTTTTTGGTGAAAATATTGAATAAACAAAGCTTTATTAAATAATAATATCGTTAATTAGAGAAATTAATATTTTTTTAGTGAAAATATTGAATAAACAATGCTTTATTAAATAATAATATCGTTAATTAGAGAAATTAATATTTTTTTGGTGAAAATATTGAATAAACAATGCTTTATTAAATAATAATATCGTTAATTAGAGAAATTAATATTTTTTGGTGAAAATATTGAATAAACAAAGCTTTATTAAATAATAATATCGTTAATTAGAGAAATTAATTTTTTTGGTGAAAATATTGAATAAACAATGCTTTATTAAATAATATCGTTAATTACAGAAATTAATATTTTTTTGGTGAAAATATTAAATAAACAAAGCTTTATAAAATAATAATATCGTTAATTAGAGAAATTAATATTTTTTGGTGAAAATATTGAATAAACAATGCTTTATTAAATAATAATATCGTTAATTAGAGAAATGAATTTTTTTTGTGTGAAAATATTGAATAAACAAAGCTTTATTAAATAATAATATCAGTAATTAGAGAAATTAATTTTTTTTGGTGAAAATATTGAATAAACAATGCTTTATTAAATAATAATATCGTTAATTAGAGAAATTAATATTTTTTTGTGAAAATATTGAATAGACAATGCTTGATTAAATAATAATATCGTTAATTAGAGAAATTAATTATTTTTGGTGAAAATATTGAATAAACAATGCTTTATTAAATAATAATATCGTTAATTAGATAAATTAATATTTTTTGTGAAAACATTGAATAAACAATGCTTTATTAAATAATAATATCGTAAATTAGAGAAATTAATATTTTTTGGTGAAAATATTGAATAAACAATGCTTTATTAAATAATAATATCGTTAATTAGAGAAATGAATTTTTTTTGTGTGAAAATATTGAATAAACAAAGCTTTATTAAATAATAATATCGTTAATTAGAGAAATTAATATTTTTTTTGTGAAAATATTGAATAAATAATGCTTTATTAAATAATAATATCGTTAATTAGAGAAATTAATTTTTTTTGGTGAAAATATTGAATAAACAATGCTTTATTAAATAATAATATCGTTAATTAGAGAAATTAATATTTTTTGGTTAAAATATTTAATAAACAATGCTTTATTAAATAATAATACTGTTAATTAGAGAAATTATTTTTTTTTGTGTAGAAAATATTGAATAAACAATGCTTTATTAAATAATAATATCGTTAATTAGAGAAATGAATTTTTTTGTGTGAAAATATTGAATAAACAAAGCTTTATTAAATAATAATACCGTTAATTAGAGAAATGAATTTTTTTGGTGAAAATATTGAATAAACAAAGCTTTATTAAATAATAATATCGTTAATTACAGAAATTAAATTTTTTTGGTGAAAATATTGAATAAACAATGCTTTATTGAATAATAATATCGTTAATTAGAGAAATTAATATTTTTTTGTGAAAATATTGAATAAACAATGCTTTATTAAATAATAATATTGTTAATTAGATAAATTAATTTTTTTTGGTGAAGATATTGAATAAACAATGCTTTATTAAATAATAATATCGTTAATTAGAGAAATTAATTTTTTTTGTGAAAATATTTAATAAACAATGCTTTATTAAATAATAATATCGTTGATTAGAGAAATTAATATTTTTTTGTGAAAACATTGAATAGACAATGCTTTATTAAATAATAATATCGTTAATTAGAGAAATTAATATTTTTTGTGAAAATATTGAATAAACAGTGCTTTATTAAATAATAATATCGTTAATTACAGAAATTAAATTTTTTTTGTGAAAATATTGAATAAACAATGTTTTATTGAATAATAATATCGTTAATTAGAGAAATTAATATTTTTTGTGTGAAAATATTGAATAAACAATGCTTTATAGAATAATAATATCGTTAATTAGAGAAATTAATATTTTTTGGTGTAAATATTGAATAAACAATGCTTTATTAAATAATAATATTGTTAATTAGAGAAATTAATATTTTTTGGTGAAAATATTGAATAAACAATGCTTTATTAAATAATAATATCGTTAATTAGAGAAATTAATATTTTTTGGTGAAAATATTGAATAAACAATGCTTTATTAAATAATAATATTGTTAATTAGAGAAATTAATATTTTTTGGTGAAAATATTAAATAAACAATGCTCTATTTAATAATAATATCGTTAATTAGAGAAATTAATAATTTTTGTGAAAATATTTAATAAACAATGCTTTGTTTAATAATAATATCGTTAATTAGAGAAATTTATATTTTTTTTGTGAAAAAATTGAATAAACAATGCTTTCTTAAATAATAAGAGGCAATTGTTCTGGATATAAAATGAGCATTTTAACCTCAGAAAAATTCTGGTTCGCGCCCCTAGGGGGTACAATGGGGGTCAAAAATGTCCTAAATTCCCCAAATTACCCAAATTTATTGCATTTTACACTCGTCACATCGAGTAACATACAGGGGGGGGGCACGCACGCGCGGCTTGTTCTGCTTTATTTTAGGGCAAATCAAAACTTTGCAGGTTATTTTACGATGAAACATAACATCTATTGTAAGTGATCACGAATTAAGTATAGGATTTGAACTCAACATAACCGATATCATAGCAAGCAGTACAAATAGCTTCATGCAAGATCCAAAGACAGTTTGTTGATCACTTTCAACTGCTCGTGTAAAATTCCCGCCGACTCGGTATTTAAAAAGTTAAATTCCTCCTTAATTATTAGCTAATTCGTTGTGGCCGACGGGGGAACGCTCTTGACTACAAATCTATGGCGATTTGTGATCGGAGTACGAGCCCGCTGACCGTATATAATTAACTTCCTGCACTGAAGATTGCGTTAGCATAAAACATCGATGTCTGTAGGTAATTATATATATATATATATATATATATATATATATATATATATATATATATATATATATATATAGTATAATCATATTACGTTATAAAAATAGTTTAACTGATCATATCGGTATGGCTCCTATTTAAAATAGAGCTTAATAATAGTAAGCGGGTAAATAATAGGGAGCGGGTAAATACTATACCTAGTTAATTATAATTAGTCACCGTGGTCTTTTACCATTCCCCCAGTTCCTATTCATTATATCGACCAATCATCTACTAATTGTTTTCCCTTTAAAAACGGTGGTAACATTTTCTCATCATTCATGTTCTAAATGTGGTAGGTTATACATCTGATAAGACCGATCTGGGTCGAAATAAGTTATAATGTGTACAACCCGAATACGTGTCTAGTTTTTCCCCATTAAATTTATATATATATATATATATATATATATATATATATATATATATATATATATATATATATATAGAGAGAGAGAGAGAGAGAGAGAGAGAGAGAGGGATAGATAGATAGATAGATAGATAGATAGAGATATAAATATATAAATATATATATATATATATATATATATATATATATATAAATATCTATATCTCTCTCTCTCTATGGGGAATGAAAAAGGAAAAACCAAAAGATGTTTTTTATGTATTCATCAACGTTTCGTCTTTATTTGTAAGACTTCATAAGGATGATAATTTTCAGAAAATTTCATGCAAGTACATAGATATATTGGGTTGACATGATGAGTTGATGAGAAGTAGTAGCCAATACTAAGGGCGCAGGACCAAGGTCCGGGCTGAGGGAAGTCGGTGGCAGAGAGCGAAATGAATGCGGATGGCTGTGAGTGAAAAAGGGGAGGGTGGGAGTGTTAGTGAATTTGTCTTAGGGTGGGAGAGAGGGGAGGGGGTGCTGAGGTTTTTGTCGTGGTTAGGTGTAGCATGAATTTTGAGGGGCTGGGAAAAGAGGAGGGAAGGAGGAGGCTCTATGTCTTTGGTGTGTAGGTAGTTTCATAGTTTAAAAAAAGATTTGAAGAAATGAAGATGATTTGAAAATAGGCGGGGTGGGTGGGTGGGTAAGAGTCCTTCATTTCTCATCTCTCTCATATATATATATATATATATATATATATATATATATATATATATATATATATATATATATATATATATATATATATATATATATAAGTGGAGAACTATCCCAGCAATTTTCTTCTGATGATAAGATTTTGATCTTTTAAAATCCTGGCCTAAAGAAAAAATTTAATTAAATAAATTGCTTTTTGAAGAATATACCTTGCATTGAGCAACTGAATTGAAAAAAGATCTGCCTCCGTCGCTTTTCTATTTCCTTTTAATCCTTCTATCTAAATATATATATATATATATATATATATATATATATATATATATATATATATATATATATATATATATAAATATATATAAAAATATATATAGATATATAAATATATATATATACATAGATATAGAAATATATATATATATACATATAAATATATATATAGATATATACATATAAATATACAGATATATAACTATATATATATAGAGAGAGATATATAAATATATATATATATATATATATATATATATATATAGAGAGAGAGAGAGAGAAAGAGATATAAATATACATATATAGAGAGAGTGATATAGATATATAAATATATATACATATATATATATAAATATATATAGATATATATATATATATATTATTTACACTTGTATAATCTAACTCGGCCCACTCATTATAAATAGCCTTATTTTATTATTGTCCAAGTCTGAATGATAGATTTCTTTTTCCCAGAAAATAAAATGACAAAACAAATAATGAAAGTTAAAGAAAAGAAAGCACGAATAAAATGAAGGCTAAACAAAACGAAGAGAGCAAACAGAAGACAAAAAAGAAAAGTAGAAAAGAAAAGTCGGCTGTGTGTATTTTTCTTACCTGAGACCGGTGACAATTTCTATGGCAGAATTGAAGTTTCCGACGATAAGACAATAAGAAGCTAGCCTCAGTATGCATGACAACGTTGCTTTTCTGTCATCATGAGTCGGTTGTGTAATGATTAAGTGGGTGATCCAACTGCTCACCTGCAGGAAGAAGAAAGAAAAGAGAGAAGAAAACAAAGTCATGTGCACAGATTAATATAAATCGCATTTCAAACGGCATCGACAGTCACTATAGAAAATTATACGAACAAAAATCAAAACAAATCTTTTTGAAGATTCTTACCGGCTTAGAATCTGTGTGTGTTATATCGAATGGCGTTTATCTTAACTAGCTTTTAAATAATAGTTATCTTACGTGTGGCGGTACTTCTAATTGTTCAAGAAAGAGCTGTCTGGCGGGGTTTAAAAGTCGGATAAGCATAACATGGGACGCAAATAAGAAAAGGGAACCGGATGAAGAATGACGTCATCGGGGAAAGGGACAAGATAATTGCTAAGTGGTCAGTCCACAAGTGGGAGCGGGTCGAAAAGACGTATTAAGATGAGCTCTTAAACGTGAATAAATAAAAATCTCTCCGTTCCTCTCTCGCTGTTTCAGCTGGAACTTAGATAAAGAGCAAACTGATCGGTGGCAAATTATTTTGGAGTTACTTTTATTTTTTTAAAGTATAGCTTAATTTTATTAATCCAGACAAAAGCCTCCATCAAATGATTTTGATATTTTAGCTTCTAAATCAGGTCAATCTCGCACTGTTTCCACATCTCCCTAACCGATCAATAACGGTCATCGTCAGAAAACATATATGCAGTTATAACGGCTTAGGTCGAATATGGCCACAGGCAGTATATATCATCTGTAGAGTCTCGTAGAGTCTCGTAGAGTGCCGCGAAGCAGATAAAATGTTGCGCCGAGATCTGTTCGGCATTCCACATTAAAAAAACCTCGCGTCACATCTCTTTATCGGTTTTGCATTATAAAAGGTTGATGTATCCAAAATAAAATATCACAATTAATAAACAAAAAATTGCGTTTCAATATTTTCCATTTTCTCGTATTTTTAACAAATATGTATCTTTTTTCCTTCGATATTTTGTAAAATTAGTTAAATGCCGTTACTTGAATAAGCGTCCCCCATGAGAACTTAATTGACGCTACACGATTTCGTGATCATCTTAGAATATCAATATCCGAACTGAACAGTCTTACTCGCTTTCAATATTGCATCGAGGGAATTCTTTACAACCAGCTTACGAGAAAGATCACAATTTAAGAAGAATTTTTTAGACTTGTCGGACAACGATTAAAGAAATCGTTCTATCTGTTATAAAGCTGCGTTAACTGTGTCCTTTCTTGTCGACGACCTACTATATAACATTACTTCAAGCAAAACAAAAAAGGTTCCTCCAAATAATTAGTCACTAAATTTAAGACAACATCTTTAACAACTATAAGAAAGTATTTCAACCATCGATTGTCATGGTCGATAGTATCCGTCCCGGGAGTCCAACGTTTAAACCCCTCTACCTGGAATTCTCAGGCAACATGAAATGGAATAAGTAAATAGAAGATTCTGCCAAGCCCGTCGCAAAGAAGGTAGGCTCCCTCTACTGGGCTAGAAAAATCACACCTGTCAGTATCCTATATCTCTATAATGCCACCATTCGCTCGTAGATGGAGTATTGTTGGCATATTTGGGCCGATGTACCAACCACAAGCCACTCCCTATTTGATAGGTTGCAAAAAGAATGTATAACCTAATAGTTCCCGCACTGTCTGCCAAGCACCAGCCCCTGTTGCATCGCCGTAGAGTTGTATTCTTGTGCTTGCTTTACAAGTACTTCTACGGAATGTGCTCCGACGAATTTACTGCACTTGGGGTTGGCATAGTGGCTTAGTTGGTATCGACGCGGACTGAGAACCTGGGTGTGTCAGGTTCAAATCCAAGTCATTCCACTGAAATCGCTTCAATCAAACCCACATGCCACTTGTGTCTAATCTCCTGGAGGGGGATAAAATAGAAATCACATTAACACTTGTCTGAGGATGGCCTCGGCCTTGATAAAGTGGTGGTTTCTGTTTTTTTATTAAAAAAAAAAAAATGAACTGCACTTTCCCGCCTCAACAAACAGCAAAATCCCACCTCTTCATCGTAGAGGTCCCGAGATGTCAAACAATTTTCTAATCTAATAGCTTTTTTCCAGAAACCGTTTGCGTTTAGAATTCCTTACCTGCTCCCTGTTACCCGACCGTACCAACATGAAGAAATTTAAATGTAATGTGAACAACCATCTTGCTGCCCATCCCCTATCCCTCTCCAAATCTGGCCCCTATCGCAGTATCCCATATGTTTCAGTGACAATATGCCTCGTTTGGTGCGAACGAATATACAAAATAAATAAATCAGCGGTAAAAAAAATTGTTTTTGATACATTTTTTGTGACACTTTGCAATCAAAGAGAATAATTTTTGCAAAAAACTAAACTCTATAAAAACACATGACACTTATAAAGATGCGTCGAATTAAAAAGTTGAATGAAAATCTGAATGAAAATGATGCCAGGAAAATATTAAATTAAGCCCGATATGTAGTAATAGTAATATTTATCTTCACTGCGTAAATTTATTTCATTCATTAATGTAACGAAGCGAATAAAGTATTTCTGCCCTACGCTCTTAAAAAGTTCTAAAAAATTCATTATTTTTTAAAATCACCTAATTGTTTTTACTCATGTGGGGAAAATAGTGTGGTTTCTTATAGTTACTATTAAAAAAAATGATTGAGTAAAACAAAGATTTTCCCAAGACTACACATAAGTAATTACTCGTTGCAAATCCAGTCGTATTCGTTCGTAACTTAAGAAAACGAAAACAAGCAGTATATTAACCGAATATTTCGACTATCAAGGTCGACAGACGTGGCATTTAATTGAAATGCGCTGTACAATACAAATGATACAGTAACAGAAAAGAACTTCATCAATGGTCCACCAAATAACATTCTGAGATCATTCATTGACATTAATGCAGACGACACAATTATCTATGGCAGCACTTCGAAGAGCATTGTTAATCAAGATCTCTTCGAATCTTTCTCATCCGACTTAGAGCACGTGGTTCAATGGGTGAAAAAGATGTCTGGTTACTTTTAATACCTCTAGAACAGGGGCGGGCAACCTCTGGCCCACGAGCCATATCCAGCCCGCGAAGGCTTAGCGTCCGGCCCGCCACCCTGCTAGGCTTTATCATAACAATCCGGCCCGCGGACCTACCAGTAAAACTCATATCATTTTGTGACATAGACGTAAAAGTAGGTTTCAATAAAGATTTACAAAATATAGTAATTCTGAGATTTCGTTTTTCACTCCGGACGGCGATCTCCTTCCAAAAGTCTCATCTGGCCCTCACTCTGAAAAGGTTGCCCGCCCCTGCTCTAGAACCAACCTCCTCTCCTTTCACCACAAATGCTCGGAACCTAATTCCTCCTCGGTTGAAATAAATGGCTATCCCCTTAAGGAATGTTGCGTCTTTGATCAGCTCCTAGGACTGACTTTAACTCCAGACCTGAACTGGAAGACTTACATCAAATCTGTCGCTAAGGTCGCTGGAAAAATGGTTGGATCATTCTACCGTTCCAGAAAGTACCTCACCCGTGACGCAATCTTCTACCTCTATAAGAGCCAGGTACGTTCTAAGATGAGGTTCTGATGTAATATCTGGGGAGACGCGGTTCGGAACACTCTCCCTTTTGTCTGTACAGATTACAAAACTGACTTCGCTTCCTAGTACGGGTTGATCTCTGCAGCCTCTTTAACACATAAGAGATTTCGCTAGCCTCTTTCTACTGTATCGCTATGTCCATGGTAGGTGTTCGACTGAGCTCAAATCCCTGCCCCCCCCCCGTAAAATATTCACAGCAACAACACGACTAGCTACACAAAATAATACATAACTTTATTTCTGTCTTTCTGTACCAAAAACCAAACGGAACTTCCATGAACAAAGTTTATTTCCTAGAACATCCAGTAATGTGGAACACGATACCATGAGGCTGTTTCCCAGCCAACTACCACATAGTTGTCTTCAAGTCTAATGTAAACAAATACTTGTAGAGTCGTCCTCTTGGATAATCAAGTTGTCTTAAGTAAAATTCTGCCCATGTCTCCCACTGTTTCTAACTTTCTTGTGGCGGCGACACTCGTCGAACTGACAATACTTTTAACCCTTATCCTTGAGTGCATCGAGCCTTGATAAGCGGTGACCCATAAATAACAACAAAAAGGTTTGACGTAAATTGGTGCAAGTTGATTGCGACAATCGCCTTAAATGCGTGCCTAACATGTGAGTGGGATTGTTTCAGTGATATGTTTGTTTTATGTTTTGGTCGCTGATATTGTAAAAAAAAAACTTGTAATGGATCCAGTTTATTCACTTTCATTGACACGCTCGTGTGCCGGGAAGGTCTATATGGGCACCATCATTTACATGGTACAACGTGAGGTGTAATATTGTATGAAACTCTGCTTTGGTGGTTGTTTCTGTATTATAGTTAATTTTTAGTAAGAGTGTTGCATTACTCGTTCTTTCAGGGTACCCAGTAAGGTCCAACAAGAATGACAAAGAACATAACGTACATGAAAAAACTTAAGTTTTCTTTATTTGCCATCACCGGATGGTTTACGCCGGCTACGCACACATATTAAACAATCTTTTGACATACTTTTTTCTCATGAAAGTCTTTTTGTTGCTGAGGTCACAGACTTGGTTTACGCTAGAAACTCGTTCGTATATACATCCGATTGGAAAGCAATTTGCTCTGGATTGTTTATTCGAGCGTGAAATGAAGCAATTGTTCTACAAGCACTTTGGTGAAGTACAAGTTAGGGGATTCCTTCAAAGTACAAACTTTCTTATCAGCCGCATTTTTAGTCAGCGGACCCAAAAGTCTAACAGCAAGACGGGCTTGGGTACCATAGCCAATAAAGCTTCATCGGTGCCATAAATATCGGTAAACTCGCATTCTTCCGGTACATCGATATTTCGGCTCTTCGCGTTTTTGAAACCGTCGTTGTTCAAGTGTCTTTTGCACTGCCGAACCTTCTCCTTTTTAAGAGTTATCAAGTCGCTTTTATTTCTTTCTCGACGTCCCACCCACAATGGACTCGTCCACGATTCATTTTTGCCACTCTTCATTATCTTACAAGAGTACCAAGACTTCAGAAATTCATCGATTAAATTTAAACTAGCGTAAAATATTTTAATTTCTTTTCTTTTCTAAACTTTATGTTACCCGCTTACCGCGAAGTTACAGCGCTGGTATTTCATTAACAACAACCAGTAAGCCAGATATTGTTTATTTTAGTAGAATTTGACCTTTTGTTCTAAAGATATCAACGGAAACATAAAAATGAGATTCTATTTGTTTATTGTTCGATTACATAAATCTTTAAAAGATGTTTTCCAGATACTTCTAGGATGTTGGTGTTATGATCACACAAAAAAAGTAAAATCTAATTCTTCTTTTTCCGTTGACAGCGTGGGGGCAAAGAATAGCATCACACCGTTTTTTTTGTCTCTCATTTTACTCACTTCTCCAAACCGCTGAAGCAAGTCATCGACCGATGCCTGTTTCTTGATGTTTATTGGTCGTGTTAGGTCAAGGGTCACTTGACGAATGTACTGCGGTGGGGAAACCCGGTTGAACAGCTCGTATTCCGTCTCTGTCAGCAAAAGCGCCACCTCCTCCGGAAAATGGAGAATCTTCTGCAAAGAGAGAAGTTCCTCCGTGTACTTGTAGCTGGCGCCAAGCTCTGGTTGCATTACAAATTGCCGACGACTGTAATCTGTAGAAAAATGAAAAGGAACTTGAAAAGTACATGTCAAAACATTAAAAGACAAAACAAGATTCGAATAAAGAATAAAAAGAAGTGGATAACAGTAAAGCTAATCATTGTATTGCAATAGAATGGATGCGCATCATCATCATTATAATTATTATTATAATTATTATTATTATTATTATTATTATTATTATTATTATTATTATTATTATTATTATTATTATTATTATTATTATTAATAATAATACTATTATTATTATTTATTATTATTATTATTATTATTATTATTATCATCATCATTATTATTATAATTATAATTATTATAATTATCATTATTATTATAATTATTATCATAATTATTATAATTATTATAATTATCATTATTATTATAATTATTATCATAATTATTATAATTATTATAATTATCATTATTATTATAATTATTATCATAATTATTATAATTATAATAATTATTATCATTATTATTATAATTATCATAATTATTATCATTATTATTATTATTATCATTATTATTATTAATATTATTATTATTAATTATTATACTTATTATTATTATTATTATAATTATCATAATTATTATTATTATGATTATTAATTATTATTATTATTATTATAATTATCATTATTATAATTATCATAACTATCATTATTATTATTATAATAATTATCATGTTTATTATTATTAATTATTATCATTATTATCATCATTATCATAATTATTATTGTAATTATTATGATTATAATCATTATAATAATTATTATAAATATCATTATTATAATTATTATTATTATTATTATTATTATTATTATCATTATTATCATTATTATAATTATCATTAATATTATTATCATTATTATTATTATCATATTATTATCATTATTATTATCATTATTATTATTATCATTATTATTATCATTATTATTATAATTATTATTATTATCATTATTATTCTTATCATTATTATTATTATTATCATTATTATTATTATCATAATTATTATCATAATTATTTTTTCATAGTAGTCTCAACTTTTGGATGTTTTTAGTTGGATTTTTCTTTTTGAACATCAAGTCAATTCCCTTGACCTGAGATATTCAACTGTACCTAAACACTTTCGCTGTTCCTAACAGGCAAGCTTTTTGTACAATTACTAAAGAAATTGTCTCGTCAATCTGTTTAAGCCATTATGGTGGCTTTTTGTTATCGTTTGAAGCGTTCCAATTACAACGTAAATCACTTTGACTTCTTTACATTTCCATAGTCTAACTAATTCCCATTTTAGGCCTTGATATTTATTGATTGTTTCGTGTCTTTTCTCCTGTACTGTGGTATCGAAGGTGCAGCCTATATCAATGATTAAGCAAGTTATCTTGTTTTTGTTTAGAAAGATAATTATTATTATTATTATTATTATTATTATTATTATTATTATTATTATTATTATTATTATTATTATTATTATTATTATTATTATTATTTATAGACTGGTGATTTTTTATGTTTTAGCTGTCTTGACGCCTGTACTGTGGCTACATATATAATACAAGCTATTGCTAAGATCAGAGAAACGAAAGGCACGCAGTGCCTCCAAGTAGCCTCTTTCTAAGAACTGCAGAATTATGACAATCCCTTTCTGCAGACTGCTTTCTCCTACCTATGGTCGTAGTCTTTGCAATACTAAGGTCAATAGGCATCTCTTATCTTTACGATACTAATCTTTTATTCGTTTCAGCTCCTTACATTAAGTCACTTCATGCCTCGTCTGGAACGGTTTGCACTAAAAAATATAACTCTTCTTGTCCAACATGTGGGTGAATTTGTGTCTCCCGTATTCACCAAAAATGCAATTAGTATAAATGAAGCTGACCGGTGCTACAATCTGACCTCACATAACTCTGACCTCTTCCCTCACACAACTCTGACCTCTGTCCTCACACAACTCTGGAGAAAACACCACAGACAGCTGAAAGAACGGACGATGACATTAATAAATATCTGAAATGTTTTAAAGTCTAGTTTTGCCTATAAATAAATAACATTTTGGATGAAAATAAGTCTTATAAAGATTCCAATACTCTTTGTGCCCTTCGAGTGGAGATTTAGATGGTTCTTTCTCTTTTCATCCTACTAGATTGTCCATTTTTTGTGGGTCTGAAATGGGGTGTCAAATGACAGTATTTTTGTTACATATTCACTCTGGCAGTTTCAATTCCCTTGGTTTCGTGTAATGTTCTTCATAAATTTCTAGCTGTTTTTACGCAGCGTTACTTCATTTAAGTTCATCTATGGTTGGTCGGTGTCATCTGGTTATCTGGGTTGGTTTCCCCACTCGAGTATTTTCTTCATATTTCAGCTGATTTAACCCGTGCCGTGTTTTTCATGGTGTTAATCCTTCCTTGGATTACAATTTCTACTAGTTTGTTCCAGTTTTCTTTTTCGGAGAGGGAAACTGTTCCTTGTGCTCCTACTATTATTGGTATTACTGCAGTTTTCTACATTTTCCATATTCACTTTAATTCTCAGTTAAGATCAGTGCATTTGCTTAATGGTTCTGCCTTCTTGATCTTCACCCTGTGACATTCTAAGGCCGCTATAAATCTGCTATTTGGCAGTTTTTCCCTCTTGTTGAATATTATGACGTTTAGTCGTCTTGCTTTGATCAGTTTATCTGTTTCTATGTATCAAAAGATTTGATTCGTTTCATTTTCAAACACTGACTCACTTTTGGGTCCGTATCATTTATCACTGTGCTCAAAGTGCACCTGCTTGCATAGTTCCCAGTGAACAACCTTCCCTACTCAGTCATCTGTTTTTGTATTTAGGAGAGGTGGCTAGTTTACTTTATTCACTAATGATGTGGTTTATTGTTTCGTCTGTTTGTCAACAGTTTATATTTATTATTTTCCTGAGGTTTTTCTATCTTGGCTTTTATATAGTTCATTTTGATCGCGATATTTGCGGGGCTGTCAATAGTGATCCCACTTAACTGTTTAGGTGTATTTTCATGCCGATATCGTGAGTCGCCTGAATACTCCAATGATGGCACATGGTTTCACGGACGACCCGTTACCTTTTGATATGAAAGGATATTCTATGCGATCATTATCAATGTTTATTCTGTTTATGTATTTCTCAATCGATATAGTTATGTTTGATTATGTTCTTTTTCTCCCCTTTTTTCTGTCTATCTATTTGTTTATGTCTTTCTGTTTATCTATGTATCTTTATACATATCGATCTATTGACCTATGTATTTCTGTTTATCTGCCTATATATATACATACATGAATAATAATAATAATAATAATAAATAATTCCATGCATTTATATATATATATATATATATATATATATATATATATATATATATCACCGACTACGAATCAGTGGCGATTTGTGTTCGGGGTTCGCGCCTACCGACCGTCGGGAATTAGTTCCTATACTGAAGATTGCGTTAGCATGAAACATCGATGTCTCTAGGTATTTAAATATTTAATATTTATTTATTAAAAATATTATTGTTTATCAGCCCCCCTCCCCACAAGGGCTGGGCACTTTCGAGTAGCTTTAATAACAAGCAGTACTAATAGCTATATGCGCGATTCGAACACCGTTTCGTAAGATCACTCTAGCGTCCTGGTGAATGGCGGCCACGTGTCGCTATTTACAGTTAAAGTTACTCTATATTTACTAACTAATTGACGATGGCCCTTTGGTTAAGATCACCGACTACGAATCAGTAGCGATTTGTGTTCGGGATTCGCGCCTACCGACCGTCGGGAATTAGTTCCTAGACTGAAGATTGCGTTAGCATGAAACATCGATGTCTCTAGGTATTTAAATATTTAATATTTATTTATTAAAAATATTATTGTATATATATATATATATATCAGTTTTTCTGCTTATCTATAAATATGCATGTCTATCTATCTTTACATTTCTTTTTTATCTTTTGTGGTTTTTATTCATGTATTATTTTACACCCCCCCTTTCCCCCTCCTCCTCCTACTACCACTTTTTCTCCCCCTTCTCATACTACAACAACAGCAACAGCAAACATTCTGTATTATTAATAGACATTGTAGTACAACTTTAATGTTTTCCTCACACTTTTAACTTGGTTTTATTCCTTGATTATAGTTGCCAAAGTTTGCTTAAAAACGACGAACCGGTAATACCTGGTGTGGTATCAGCCCTGGACGAGCTATGCTGGATTCCTCCGAAAGAGGAAGTTTCCAAGGGAATATCAAAATCACAAGCGGCCCCCCAGCCGCCTGTATATCTTGGTCATTCTAAGATGACATTAAACACCTAGCATTCCCAAATGGTCACCCGTCTTGTACCGACCAGACTCCACATCGCTTAACTCCAGTTATCCAACGAGAACCGTTGTGTCAACGCGATTATGCCGTATATAAAGTTTGCTTAATTGTATGGAAAAGTCATCATTTTGTACAAAAAATGATCAGAAATATCAAAATATTAGAAAATTTTGAATGTTCTTATTTAACATCATCATGATTGTTGGCAAGAATTATAACAGGATCTTTGTCAATCACTTGTCAATAGCATGGCCGGATGCTGACAGGTAATAATGGACGCTAATGGATGTCCTACCAAATATTAAGTGGTCATAAATTGTCATAACATGTCATACACTAAATCAATTATCATCAATTATCGTAAGAATGTTATGTCATGTTGCTGTTTTTATTGTGGTTCATGACTCTATATATCTATCGATCTATTTTCCGCTTATATATTGTGATTTATGTTTAGGTCTATCAATCTATTGCGGGTTGCACATCTACATCTATTTCCGCCTTTCTCTGTTACTTTATATATCTTACTATATGTTATATATTGAATGTTACGTATGTCAACTAGCTTCAAATAATGGTTATCAACCATATGGTTGCACTACTTATTGCTCAAGGATAAAACTGTCTGGCAGGGTTAAAAGGTCAGTTTAGTAAAACGTGGGAAGGAAGATAGAAAAGAGACCCGGATGAGAGAATGTCATAATTAAGGAAGGGAGAATAAAATTCGTAGATTAGTTAACGTCTGAGAGCTAGTCGGAAACGCGTATTAAGATAAGCTTTCCAATCAGAATAAATAAAATCTCGCTATTCCTACCATCGCTGTGTGGTCTGTATGTGGGATTCCGAATAAAGGACCAACTGTCGAGTGAGGAAACATTTTAGAGTCAGCGTTATTCATTTCGAAGTAAGGTTCAATTATATTAAGCCCGAAAAAGCTTTCTTCAAATGATTTTAGTATTTTGGCTTCTACAGCAGTGCAGCCTTACAGCCGTTCCATAAACCCCTTGGCGATCTAGTAACGATAGTAAGGTATAATGTTGTCGATCGATAAAGGTCACATAACTTACTAACTGTACTTACTCGGCGTTGCTCGGGACGGAGTAATGTCATTTAAGTTCTTAAGTTTTAGTTGTTTGCACATTTTAAAGAAACTGACATAAGCTGATTTTTATTTTTAGGCGATTATTTAAAAATGTGTTATTTTACCAGTCATCCAAGCCGAACTCATTAACCTTTCAAATAATTTGTAACAGAATTACGTAATCATATTTATTTATTTATTTATTATTTATTTGTTTGTTATGCCTCCTTCGACATCTCCCCTTTTAACTATCTTTTCAATTCAACTGTTAAAAAATAAAAAAATAAATAAAAATAAACTCTTAGTACAGTATCGATATCCAGATCAAATTCTGTTAAATATTTCATTTGATAACTCCGAAAAGTGCTCCCTCAATTTCTCCTCATGTGAATAATTGAAAGTCGTCTACGTGGGATCAAAGTTTAATTTTTCAGCTTACATTTTATTTAGGCCCGACTTTTAAAATCCAACAAGATAACTTTATATGTTTCGTGACCATTTTAGGGGCCAGAAATAAAGACAGCGGAGAGAAATTGAGTAAACGAATATATTAACAAAGAACAGTACATACAAAACATATGCAAATGAAACGGTTATCTGCTAGAGTGCTCGATCCGACTGACTGCTGGAATACTGACTTCTCCTAAAAAGCTGGGAGAGTTAATTCGTACGTGGGTAAATTGCCATAACAATATGTTAGATAAATCCTTTTGTTATCTATTTATTTTTACATTTCTGTTTATTGTTGTATTCTTATCTATCTATCTATCTATCTATCTATCTATCTATCTATCTATTTATCCATCTATCTATCTATCCATCTGTCTATCTGTCTATCTATCTATCTATCTATCTATCTATCTATCTATCTATCTATCTATCTACCTATCTATCTATCTACCAACCAATCTATCTATCTATCTATTTATGTATCTATCTATTTATCTATCTATCAATCCATCTATCTATCTATCTATCTATCTATCTATCTATCTATCTATCTATCTATCTATCTATCTATCTATCAATCTATCTATTTATCCATCTATCTATCTATCTATCTATCTATCTATCTATCTATCTATCTATCTATCTATCTATCTCTCCTTTCCCTATATTTGTTTATTTACATACTATACACTTAAGAGCCCATTGAGTGGCACCTGAGTTTCTTGTTTATCGATTCGCTGTTTAAACAAACAAACACACAAACAAACAAAAACAGATAACGAACAAAACGATTGTCAGCCGCTCAACGGACGAATTTCTGAATTTTTTTTTTCCAGAACTGCGCCCGTTGAGCGTCTAGCAAATGCTCTGGTCCGTTAGCTGCTTTTAAACTTCTACTTTCTAGAACTGTGTTCATTGCGCGACTGATGATCACTCTTGTTTGTTGGCTTTTTCTTTGTAAATCGCTAACGAACCCAGAGACGAGAAACCCGGTCACCATTCAATGGATTCTTAGTTGTATAACATATAAATAAAACCACATATTCTGCTCTTGCTTTTACAATCAAATACTTTAGTAGTTTTTTTTTCTAGAGCCACGAGCTACTCTGTAATACATATTTATATACTACACATGGTCTATACCTGATTAACCTCATTCTCCCGAAGATGGACCCAGATGCGTCCGAAAGTACTTGGGAGACGAATCCAAACTATGGCAAATGCATCAGCCAATTCCCCTCCGAAACTAAGACCCTGATTCGGACTATTGAAAGGATCTACGAAAGGATATCTAGACATGAGTTGTCTCTTATATTCAACAATACTTGCCTGTTAGGTATGTGTATATGTTTTTATATTTCTATGTACTAAACTAATGCGACAAAAGGGAGAAAGTAGCAACCCTAGTTGAAGTCAGTGCCTTAATGATACTGGCTTAAACAGAGCTGAAAGGGAAAATATTACGAAATACGAAGGTCTTATATACGATATGAAAAGAAACTGGACTCTTAGGAAGATATCCATCATCCCAGAAATTATAGGAGCAACCGAACTAACGAAAAAGAATTTAAAAAACAATCTGGCGAATATACCTGGTGAACCAAGTGCAAGAGAGATATAAATAATTGCACTTAAAGGCACGGTTAGAATCTTAAAAAGGTCTCTCGGCTGGTGTGTCTGAAATAGCGGATGAACGTCTGGCATCCGGTAGGATGCCCCATCCCCAGCAAAAGCAAAAAGATAGGAAAAAAAGAAGATTACCTACAAAACACTGGGGTGCTTTCGGTCTCTATGAACAGGGGTTTGTCGGGACAATCTGACACGAGTATTCTTCACCCTACAAGTAAACCCTGATCAAATATTCAAAATAACATAGTATTCAAAGCCCAAATAAGATTCCATTGACACGGCTATACACTGGCTCATTCGAAAAATAGTACACGTTCTCCTAGTGATGGCACCTCAAGTAACACCACTTATCTGCATACTCCACTAGACTAGATGAATTCTTGCCATGGAATCCGGTAAGACCAAAATACCACAAGAAAGATATACTATAACATAGTTAACTGGTCAATTGGGGAGAAGAAAATTAATGTTCTTAATTCTATTACTAACTCAACATTTGAGAGGTAAAGGAGAACTTTAGTTAAACACTCGGATATCTATGTATCTCATATAGAGATTAAGTGTTTGTCCCAGGAAGGGGCCTCTTGATTTGTAAGACTTTACATTGAAGTAAAATAACACAAGAATGTATATATTTTCATGTGTATTTCTATTTATTTATTCATGAGGACAGAGAGCTACATAATAGTAAACCAGTATTTAAGTCTCCCACAATCAAACAACTGTACACCACGTTCGCGTGTCCCAATAAAAGCAATCTAGGCCATTGACTAAAAAGGCCCAATGATGTCCCACTCAACCTATGAAATCGATTTCTATTGGTGAACTAATATAATTTGACCCAATTATTTCCCTGTTTCCTTCAACGTGAAATTCTTTCAGATTTCGTGGTCTTGACATGCTGACAGGAATCAATACTAAATTCGGTAAGACATTCTGTGTAATTGAATATTCCACTATTCTTGGGGAATTGTTCAATTCGAATTTTCTACTGGAATAGTCTGCTGTTCTAGCATTGATAATTTACTTTAGTTGCAGCGAATTTAATAAAAGGACTATTTAAATACATAAATGGAGAAAAAAAGTAAAAATAAATCATTAACTTTGTCAAAATTAGATCAGTGTTGAAATCAATTATCGTCTGCAACTTATGTGAACTGAGAATAACTTGTTATTGGAATTTACAGACTAAGGGTCAAATCGGATTCTAGATTCACCAGACATGAAGCAGATTGTGAATTTGATTCATATGAAACTAGTTGTATATAACCGGCGTTGCTCGGTAGTCTTTTTATTTTCGTTTGGGTTTTGATTTTATTAATTTTTTTAACTGTCCCAATTTTTTTACCAAATAATTATTATTTTAGAAATAGGATTTTGAAAATTAAATTTAATTATTGCAGCATCGTTTGGTAATTAAATCATCATGGGACCAACACTAATTTTCTTAAGATAATTTTGTTTCAATCTCTATTCATAAAACTAGTAAAAATATGCTCCCTCGGGTCGCATATTTTTACTAGCTCAAGTAGATGGTATCATAACGAACGAACATAAGATACACAGCCCCTTAAAGGAAGAGGTAATGCCTAGGAATATGGTACCATGATGAACGAACAGATGATACACTACTTCTCTCAAAAGAAGGAGGTAATGCCTAGGAGGTCTCATGGTAACAGAACAAGTACGATATTACCTCTGGCACCCACAAAGAAGGAGTAATTCCTGGGAGGATGGTATCATAAGGAAGGAACATATATGACACTACCCCCCCCAAAAAAAAACACGAGGGGATAATTCATGAGAGCTGGGAGAACAGATACTACATGAATCCCTGAATTGAGCACTGAATTATAGTACATTAGTCTGAAATAGTATAGTAAACTGAATTGAGTATGAAAAGATAGTACAAGGGTACATTAATAAAAGTAATAGTATAGTTTCGGCTTCAGAAGACCCAGTAAATCGACATTAGTGATATATCATGGAATGTACGTAAATAGCTTCCAAACGATTTGCTGTAGTATTTTAAAGTCAGGAATTACTTTCTCTTCGATAGTTGAAATGTTTTCAAATTTCAAAGGATCACAAAGTAATTTATTTTTTTCAACTATTACTGAAAGATTCAAATAGCTGACCTGTTTGCGAACAAACTGAAATGCATTCAAATAAATTTTATTTTATGATTAAATTACTTTTAAAATAAGATTTTCAAAAGTTCGCTATTGCAGTTTTGGTGTTAATATTGGTTTATAGTGAAAAATATTATTAATTAAGTGTGCAATTATCAAAGCTATGTTGGCAAAAGAAATAAACAACAAAAAAAGACACTGAATCTGTCTAATGGAGATTTGGTATCTGTTCGCCTAAGCCGAAACTATACTACTTTGTATCTTTCAATGCTAAATTCAGAGGGAATGTAGTATCGGTTTTGTTGTAATAATACCATCTTCCAAAACTTTACCGAATCTATTTTTTTTTGGGGGGGGGGAGGGGTAGTGTAGTATGTTCTGTTGTCATGGCACTATCCCAGGCATTACCTCCACTTTGAGAGAGTCAGTATAGTATATGTTTACGTGTCTGATATTATCCTCCCAGACATTACCTCCCCTCTTTTTGGGGTGGGTGGGTTGTGGGGTTTTAGTATCTGTTCTGTGGTCATGATACCAGCCTTTCAGGGCTTAAAGTACTAAAACGAACATTTAAAAATCTTATTTAAAAAGTAATGTAGTATCTGTTTCATTGTTATGAGTCCATCCTCCTAGGCATTACCTCCATTTTTCGGGGTAGTGTAGTTCGTTCGTTATATATACTAGTAAAAATATGCTCGCTCAGGACGCATAATTTTGGTAGTACAGGGTGTTTCAAAAGTCTTGGGACATAACGATTTTTAATAACTCAAAAACTATTAGGCGTTGAAAAATGAAATTGGTACCGTTGGAAAGGTTAAAGTTTCAAGTTTTGTGGGGAATCTTCAAAGTTGCTCAATATGAGCACCATTCGTCACACGGTAGACATCTAGTCGATAGTCCATTTCCTGCCAAACGCGTTCCAGCATCTTGACGTCAATGGTTCCCACAACTGCCGTTACTCGAGCCTTTAGTTCGTCAATATCTCTTGGAAGGGGCGGCACATAGACTTGTTGCTTGACAAAGCCCCAAAGGAAAAAGTCACACGGGGTAAGATCTGGAGACCTAGGAGGCCAGGGCATGAGAACGTCATCACCTCGCCCAGATCTCCCAATCCATCTACCAGGCAGCCTTGTGTTAAGAAACTGCTTTACTCTAAGACTCCAGTGTGGTGGTGCACCATCTTGTTGAAAAATGAAGTCATCAGATTCTGCTTGTTCCAACTGAGCCATTAACCAGTCTTCCAGCATGTTGAGATAGGATTCACCAGTGATAGTTGCCTCTTCAAAGAAGAACGGTCCATAGACACCTTTCTTGGAAATTTCACAAAACACGTTCACTTTTGGTGAATCTCGCTCGTGCTCAAGAAGTTCATGAGGATTCTCAGTACCCCATATGCGAGTGTTATGCTTGTTAACTTTGCCATTCAGATGGAAGGTCGCCTCATCGCTAAAAACAAGCCGGTCATCAAAGCCGTTATCTTCCAACTTCTCTTGCATTGCAATGCAAAAGTCACGGCGAAGTGGCTTATCAGTGTCCTTCAACTTTTGGACCAACTTGAGCTTGTAAGGTACCATTTGCAGTCGTTTCCTTAAGACACGCCAGACAGTTGCTGGAGCAAGCTGAAGTTCCCTGCTGGCTCTTCTCACTGATTTACGGGGGCTCCGCTGAAAGGCTGTCCGAACTTGCTCAACTGCATCTTCTGAAGTTGAAGGGCGACCTGTTCGCTTACTTGGGCACAAACACCCATCTTTCACAAATTTAGCATGCCATCTGACAATGGATTTCCTTTCAGGGGCTTCTTTTTTAAATTTCCTGCGAAATGCACGCTGAACACATGTCCACGATTCAGTCTTTGCAAATTGGAGGACGCAAAATGCCTTGTCTTGTTTAGAGAACGCCATTACTGCACCTGGAAAGATAACACGAAAATCATTAGTATGACCAAAAACTTGATTAAGCAAGCTTTAAAATGGCACCAGTTTCATTTTTCTACCTGGAATAGTTCATGAGATATACGCATTTGTAATGTTCCCAAGACTTTTGAAACACCCTGTATTATGAAGAGAGAACTAATTCTAAGCACTCAATAGATTCCGTCATGATCCATCGAATAGATTGAGCGAGATCAACATTTATTGGATCTGTTGTGTTCGATATTGCGCTAATCCTGTTTAGAAATGGGATGAAAAGACATTCCATCCCCCATGATTAAAATTGTAACTTATCTTCAATTACTTTTATACAATGGATTCTTTACAATCGGTATTTACTTTATTTATGTGTTTTCGGCCGAGTGTTATCAGTTTGGTTGGTGTAATGTTCATACAGTTTCGGCCGTTGTAGTCTCTGGTCTACTTTTGATGTCTTTCCTTTAGGTATTTTCGAACTGAAATCTATTTCACCTCATTGGAATAGGCTGCTATCATTGTCTAAATAATGTAAAGAACAAAAATATGCCATCCCAGAAATCTCCAAATGTCAAAGAGGTTGGTTGTGTTGCGTTATGGAATTACCTTTATAAAAAGGTAGATATGCCGAAACAGACAAAGCAAACACAAACACTCGAGATGTATCATACTTTCACACATAGTAAAGAATAAATAAGTTATAAAGTTGTGTGATCAACTAAATTCTGACTACGTGATGACCTTGTTTTGCCGCAGGAGAGACTGTTATTTCGTTCATTATGTTACCATTCCATTTTAAATCTTTGACTAGAGAAAGGTATATGGATTTGGTGTAGTAGGATATTTTTTGTTTGAATAAAAATGTTTGACTGCTTGTTAGTGAGCACTATTAGATAAGCAGTAAGATTCATGGGATTGTTTATAAAACCTCTATGAACAAAACTACACCTGAAATACTTTCTCATATATATATATATATATATATATATATATATATATATATATATATATATTTATAAATATATATATATATATATATATATAAATATATATATATATAAATATATATATATATATATATAAATATATATATATATATATAAATATATATATATATATATAAATATATATATATATATATAAATATATATATATATATATAAATATATATATATATATATATATATATATATATATATATAAATATATATATATATATATAAATATATATATATATATATATATATATATATATATATAAATATATATATAAATATATATATATATATATATATATATATATATATATATATATATATATATATATATATATATATATATATATATATATATATATACACTAGAAGAAGACCCGTGCTATGGTGCGTAAAAAACTCTCCGGGCAGAAAAATTTTGCACCACTTTTATATCTCCTTACGAAGATTAAAATCAAGAGATAATGATACTAAATCTCATTGCTAGAATCCTTATTCCAAATTTGATCAACATCTTTTACATGATTTTGATTCTAGAAACTTTCTAAGATTTTAGGCTTGAGCTCAAGTTGTCAAGAAATTGAAATTCAGGAAATCTTGGTTGATTTGTATCTAATGACTATGTATCAAATTCTATATACATCTGATATATTTGAACTTCTAAACGGGGGTTTGTGCCCCTAAAATCCTTTTAAAATACCAAAAACTTGAAATTTGGGGCAAATTTATTAATTGATGTCTAATAATTGTTGTTCATATTAAATAAAAATTGGAAGCATCCAAATTTTTATGTAGGGTTTCCACCTCTTTTTACCCCCTTTGCATGAAGCTAACTTTCACTAAATATAACCCACATTATGACCCCTAAAACCTTGAAGCTGTGTTCAACATTTATAATGATCAGTTAATTAGTTTACAGTGAATTCTGTATAAACAAAAATACACATTCCTAGACAAAATCGTTAAGGAAATTAACAGTTCAGAATAATACTAGCCAAATCTGATAAAACTCAAAAGTTTTACAAATTAACCACACAGGAATAGCATAAACTACTTGACCATAAAATCACAAAAAATACAGAAAATCTAACGTAGGGTTAGTTCAAAATATCAACATTGACAGTTAAGTAATTACCGATAGACTTAAGATTAGCGATAGAATAGGTAAATTAAGAGAAAAAGAAGCATATATTCTTCTCATAGACCATAAGCCTGACTTCCAGACAAAACCAGCCATTAAACCTATAACCCCCACAAGACAAGAAATTAGGGAAAATCAGTAAAAAAAATATTACAAAGAGTAAATAAACAAATGAAAACATTTTACAAACTATATCAGTGAGTAAACACAACTGAAACTATAAATTGGTTTTGTAACATCGCAAACAAAACCAACTGCTCGTTCATCCAGTTTGACATAATAAATTATTAACCCTCCATATCTAAAGAACTTTTTGAAAATGTTATTGATTCTCTTCTCTGATATTTCTGAAGAGAACATCAATATCATTAGAAAATGCAGAAATACAGTGCTAATCTGTAAACAATAACAATGGACTAAAACTAATCAATTGGGATCCTTTGATGTCTTCATGGGCCTCTGGATTCAGCAGAAGTAACCGACCTAGTTGGACTCTACATACTATACAACCTCACGAAAGACATTAACATAGAAGATATAAGATTATATAGAGATGATTGCTTATTAGTGGTAACAACTAAAATGAGCAAAAGTGTGAAAGAATGAACCAATATCATCCTCAGATAAAAAGATTAAATATTAAGGTGGAAATGACATCAAGTATTAAACTCCCTTACCATCCAAAAACTATGATCAAACATACCCCAAATCAATTGAAAAGAGAATCAGCAATAACTCTTCTAATGAAGCAATCTTTAACACACATGAGACCTGTTACAATAAAGCACTGAAGGAGAGCAGATACAAAAAAACACCCAACTTAAATATACCAAACCTAAAACGCCCAACAATAAGCACAAAAATAGAAATAAGAGAATTATCTGTTTTATACCCCCATTTAATCACATGGTTAAGACTAAACTTGGTAAGAGATTCCTATATTTAATTAACCTACACTTCCCTTCTAATAATATACTACTTAAAATCTTTAATAAAAAGACCCTTGAATTAAGCTACAGTTGTGGCGAAAACTTAGAAAAAATAATTAAAAAAACATAACAATAACATTTTAAATAGGAACAAAAATACTGAAAGAAAAACAACAAAAACTAAGACTTACAACTCTACAAACAAAACAGAATGCCCCATTACAACAAAGTTCCCAAATAACTCAAATAGTATGCCAGGCTACAATTTCAACCAAAGAAAACCCAACCCAGAAAAAATACTATATAGGAAATAGATATACCGGCCATAAATGCTCATTCAATAATTGTGTCTACTAAAACAGAACTTCACTCTCTATATACTACTGAGAACTAACCCGCACTAATCAATCACCAACAGTGACTTGGAACACTATTAGAAAAGACAGTACCTGCAGTTCCCTGAATTCACCATGTTACTTATGCCTAACTGAAATACTTGAGATAGTTAGATTTAGTGATAGGGGTGAACTCCTAAACAAAAAAACAAGAGACCTCAATTAACTGTAGGTACAATAGATCACACCTTTTCAGTAATTTATGTATAACCTCTCTAACCAATATTCCCATATGAAAATTGATTAAACCGAAAAAACTATAATTTCTTAACCCTAACTGAGCCCATCATCCTATAGTATCTACTAAATACCCCAGAATAAATAACCCCCTAAGGCATGGAAATACCAGGGCTTTAATTAGTAAAAAAGAACAATAATTAGAAAACATAACTATCAATTTATACAATATTTTATACCATGCTCGATATAATTATTATATTCAATCTTATTAACATTATTACCAATTGCAAATTATTATTATTATTATTATTATTATTATTATTATTATTATTATTATTATTATTATTATTATTATTATTATTATTATTATTATTATTATTATTATTATTACTTTGAATACAATTATCTCTATTATTACATTAACCACCTCTACGTATTATTAGTTTTATAATAATAATATTATTATTATTATTATTATTATTTAATTTATTATCATTACTACTTTGAATACAATTATCTCTATTATTACATTAATCACCTCTACTTATTATTAGTTTTATAATAATAATATTATTATTATTATTATTATTATTATTATTTAATTTATTATCATTACTACTTTGAATACAATTATCTCTATTATTACATTAACCACCTCTACTTATTATTAGTTTTATAATAATAATAATAATAATAATAATAATAATAATAATAATAATAATAATAATAATAATAATAATAATTATTAATTATCATTATTATAATTATCATTATTATTATGATTATGATTATTGTTATTACTATTATCATTATTATTATAATTATTATTAGCATTACTATTATTATTATCATCATCATTATTGTCATTATTATTATTATTATTATTATTATTATTATTATTATTATTATAAATAAAATTATTCTTATTATCATATTAACAATTATTATAATTAACATTATTGCTATCGTCTTTATTATTATTATTATTATTATTATGATTACTACCATTCTTCTTTTTATTATTATTATTATTATTATTATTATTATTATTATTATTATTATTATTATTATTATTATTATTATTATTATTATTATTATTATTATTATCTTTTAATATTTTATTATTATTTTCGTTTATTATTCCACTATTATTTATTATTAATATTTATCATTTTTCTTCTTATTACTTTTTATTTCTATTATTATTATTATAATTATTATTATTATTATTATTATTTGTTTTTTCTACTATTATTATAAGTATTATGGTTTGTAGTAGCAGTAGTGGCAGTATAGCCATTATTATTATCAATATTATTAACACTATTACTATTATCATTGTTATCGTTATTAAGTTTTTACTACTATGGTTGTTATTATTGATGGGAGCAGTGGCAGTATTACCATTAGTACTGTTATCATTATTATTATTATTATTATTATTATTATTATTATTATTATTATTATTATTATTATTATCATCATCATCATCATCATCATCATCATCATCATTATTATTATTATTATTATTATTATTATTATTATTATTATTATTATTATTTTTTTTTTACCACTTATTGTGTGAGCTAAATCAATTTATAAATTAATTAATGACAATTACATAAAAACTAAAAAACAGTAAAAAACTAAGAATAAAAGCAAACAAAATCAGATCCCAATGCGGTAACACCCCCTACACTACCATCACTACCATCATTGCCGACCTAAACTGAAAACCAGATTATAAATTATGTCTCGTGCTATACAAAACCTCTAAACAGATATTGACGAGTCTCCAGACATTAGCTACATGTGTCTTTTTTAAAACTCTTTCTTCTCGTCCCCATTTCTTTACTCTCTCCCCCTCTCTATCACCCACTTTCTTCTCCCCTGCCTTTTCTCTATCCTAAATGATTTTATTTCTTATTTTATCTCATCTCATATTATTTTATCGCTATCTATATATCTATTTATTTATTTATGTATTTATTATTTATCTCCCTTTTTATTTCTTTCTCTTTCTTTCTTTCTTTTTATTCAATTTTATATTTTATATTTTTCGACTTTATATCATGTTTGATTTTGATTTTATACGGTCCCAATTCTAACCACATGACTTTCCGAATTTTAATTTTAAATTTCTTTTCTTTCCTCCCCATTTCATTCTTTCAAAATATGATCTAAGCTTAAGATCGGATTTTAACTCTGCCTGATGAGATCTCAGTTATAACAGCTGTTGATCGATAACATCGACATACCAGTGTCGCAGATTTTGCACATGTCTGTGTAAAAATATAATCATATATATATATATATATATATATATATATATATATATATATATATATATATATATATATATATGTGTGTGTGTATGTGTGTGTGTGTGTGGAAGTAAAGAGCGAGGAAGAAAGAAAGTGTGTGTGTGTGTGAGAGGGAGACAGAGAAAGAGAGAGTAAGTATTATTTAAGGTGCGCAAAAGCAAGCACATTGAACTTTCTGCAGTGGATTATCTTGAACGTGAACAAGATCAATCATGTCGAAAAGACGGTGTCATTATGTAAAAACAAAAACAACATAAAATGAAAAAGATAACATAGAAACACTCTCATGCAGATTAGACGTTTTTCCGGTTAAAGAACGAGAAAGCAGCCCCGCTCCTTCTCCGGCCCCGCTCCGCTAGAATATCCATCAAACGAATGAGATTTTGCGAAAGCACTTGAGTGTTCTAATAATATTTCTCGGCATTTGTATCTGTTGACAACTATTGTAGTCAAATCTCTCGCTTATCCGCTTTAATCAGTATAGTAATAGAACGGAAACTCGTTAACTAAAAGAAACAAAACTAGGACTTTTTCAACTCTTCTGTACAAAGGAGGGTCTGCGTGATGTACTAATATTTAGATTACGGGTGTGCAAAAACAAGACTATGAGTAGAAAGGTTAGAATTAAGAAGAGTGTAATTTTATGGTTGAATTTGAGTGTTATGTAATACACACGAAAGTCGTTAATGTGATGTGGCGAATGAGGCGTTCAGATCTTTTTCTTTTCACTGAATCAGCAGAAAGGACGGTCGGGTTTTCAGATAACTGCTTCTTTCCTCATAGAGGAGAGGTTGGTGTGTAGGGACGACAGAGTTGCCTCCCTTGAATAAGATTTCGCGAGAGATTTAGAGATGTGCCCCCTTTACAAAAAGATCAAGTCTCGGGAGACACATGACTTGGCCCCAGTTTTCGCGAGACTTTGAGGAATAACACACTAATAAAGTTAGGTAAGATATTAGAATCACTCACTAATAAAGTTAGGTAATATATTAGAATCACACACTAATAAAGTTAGGTAATATATTAGAATCACACACTAATAAAGTTAGGTAAGATATTAGAATCACACACTAATAAAGTTAGGTAATATATTAGAATAACACACTAATAAAGTTAGATAAGATATTAGAATCACACACTAATAAAGTTAGGTAAGATATTAGAATCACACACTAATAAAGTTAGGTAAGATATTAGAATCACACACTAATAAAGTTAGGTAAGATATTAGAATCACACACTAATAAAGTTAGGTAAGATAATAGAATCACACACTAATAAAGTTAGGTAAGATATTAGAATCACACACTAATAAAGTTAGGTAAGATATTAGAATCACACACTAATAAAGTTAAGTAAGATATTAGAATCACACACTAATAAAGTTAGGTAAGATATTAGAATTACACACTAATAAAGTTAGGTAAGATATTAGAATCACACACTAATAAAGTTAGATAAGATATAAGAATCACACACTAATAAAGTTAGGTAAGATATTAGAATCACACACTAATAAAGTTAGGTAAGATATTAGAATCACACACTAATAAAGTTAAGTAAGATATTAGAATCACACACTAATAAAGTTAGGTAAAATATTAGAATCACCCACTAATAAAGTTAGGTAAGATATTAGAATCACACACTAATAAAGTTAAGTAAGATATAAGAATCACACACTAATAAAGTTAGGTAAGATATAAGAATCACACACTAATAAAGTTAGGTAAGATATTAGAATCGAACACTAATAAAGTTAGGTAAGATATTAGAATCACACACTAATAAAGTTAGGTAAAATATTAGAATCACATGTAAGGACCCGATTTTCGAGCGGAGTTTGACCAACAACAAAATGTATAGACTGCGACGTGGAAATGGGCGAAAGGCAGGCTCCTGCCAAGCTGAAAAATCGTGTAACTGAGAATTTAATGCCGGAAATAGTCAGGAAACTATTCGAGGAAGAAGTAGAGCGATGGTTCAAGAAAGGTTGGCTTACTTCCTATGACGAACAATAGCTGGGAACCCCGAGAGGGCTGCTTTTATTGATGACTTTCACCCAGCAGAATAAATCTGAAGTGCATCCTGTAATGAACTCCCGGGAACTAAACCTTTATGTGGATGCATATACTGCAGACGCTGATGTTTGCGCCAGAAAACTGAGGGAATGGAGACGGCAAAGATCAAGTGTAGCGTTACTGGATCTGCTTATCTTCAAGTTTGCATTCATGAGTCGTTTTAGTCCTACTATACCGTTGTTTTCCAAGGTAGAATGTACTATTTAACAAAGTTGGGATTTGGTTGGAATGTGGCTCCGGAAATGACTACATCAAAAAGGTGACCTCGACTTACATCGATGATGTGTATGCGGATGAAAGTGTCGCATACGTAACCAGTGTTACTGAACATTTGTCGCGCTTTAGACTGGTCAATAAAAATCCGAGGCAACCGAAGGATTAGGCTCGGGTGCTTGGCTTAACTGTCTGGAGAGTAGACGATGCTTTGTTATTGAAACATAGGAATGAGCTGCCGGACGTACCGGACGTACCGGACGTACCGGACGTACCGGACACTATTACCAGAAGAACTGTGTACTCTCTCTCTGTGGAAAGCTAGTTGGGCATCTCTTAGTGCGTGTCTGACTGCAAGTAGTGAATAGTGTAATTAAGCGAAGGGCAAGCGCAAAGACAGAACGATGAACGATCAAACCGAGGATGTCCCATGAAGACGCATACTAACCGAGCCTGTTAATAGAGTGAGTCGGTACAATATCACGCAAAAAGACGATGTCCATAGTGCAACGGCTCCTGCGAATGCACTGTACAAATGTGAAGTCCAGGTGAAAGGCACCGATGAAGCCTTTCCGTTGCTACCAGAACACAAGCATGAAATTTGTGACGGTGATATCTCGGACAAACAGGTGCACGAGTGATTGGAGGACAGGAACTGTGACGAAGGTGGTGTACCTGAACGGTGTGTGTGGATGGAGTGCCTCGCCATGTAAGGAATGCTCGCCTCTATCTTCGAATGGTGAGCAATTCCGAAGACAGTGGAAGTGCAGCGTCAAGCGATGGCGAATTGTGTGTACCGGTAATAAATGACGAGACCGATAGCTCGGTTGATGATGGCATTAATCGGTTGAGTGACAGTGAAGACAGCGACAGTGACGACGAAAATAGCTAAGATCAACATATCTCGGTAGAAACACCTCAAGCAGCGACTGAATTAGCTGTGCCACATCTCAGAAGGAGCCACAGTTTCTGCGTGTGTGATGATGAGAACAAGAGAGAGTAACAGACTGACCCCAATATCCCCGATATAAACAATAAAAATACTCTGTGCCGTGCATGACATTTGCATAGCGTTCAGGTGAATTGATAAAAAAGGATTTGAAACTGAAATCAGAATGAACTTGAAACCGGCAGAAACGACAGTTGATTGTTAGACGATTGCCCACGATTTTTCGTTTTGCTTTGTGCGTTGCTTTCTTACAACCTGCAGCCAAATTATGATAAATAGCAACTCGTTTTAAATTAATCGTGTACAACGGACGGTTTACAATACGTATTACATTTAGGCATTAAATCATCCAAAAAAAGGTTGGTTTGTCGTAAAACAAACAAATGAAACCAAAACGTCATTATTTGAACCTAATATAACATAAAACAGATTAGTATTTGTAATGTGTACAGGTGTTGGTTGCTTTTCCTGTAAGAAAGTGTATGTATAATTTTGCACCTTATGCGAATGGGTGACATTCGCTGCTAGGAGGCTCTTATTTGATCTTCAGAAGAACATCAACTAACATAGACTAGCATGTATAAGAGCCGAATGTTATCAACCCGTAGTCATTTTGTTAAACGGTCTACCCATCACATCAACAGGTAGCATTCCATAACCGTCGCTCTTCACCTCGGTCGACTGATCTGCGAGTCTAACAGATATCCGTTCGGTACAACCATTGACTCCTTTAGTCTTCACCCTCTCTCGTGTAGATTATCGACATGTCCTTTTTCTGAGTCGACTGCGGTTTTCTGTCAGCGAGACGATCACGGAGCATCTAATGAGGTTGAAATGATTTCCCTATCGATCATCACAAACACTAATAACTGTTACGTAACGTTATTAGTTATTTTGTATTAAAAATCATTACCTCTTAAAATTAGGAATTTAAAAGAACATTGATAACCTGATTTTTTGGAAATCAATAGCTATCATTCGGTGATTCCATGCATGCTAAGCTAGATAAATCTATATAGGATGTGTGACTATCCTGATAGAATTTGCCAAACCGAGTTTGTAATCCTATCGAAGTATTGTAGCCATTTACACAGTTAGGAAAGTTAAACATTCGAAACTCTTTCAGGTTGAATAGCAACGAATATTCAGTTAATAGTATACACTGAATAGATATTGCGTTTCGGCATTAAATAATTCAAATAAGGTTGATTTGCCGTAAAACAGAACAAAACTAAATCGAATTCGAACTACATTTTGAAATATTAAGTTACATTTTATTGAACTACTAAAATCTTTTAATAATATAGCAAATCTTTTAATATTTATCGGATTTAAAAAAAATCAATATAAATCCACAACTTGGTTATTACAATATATCTTGAGGAACATCAGATGTCAAACTTTTATTTTATTTCGAAAACCAACAACAAAAAGGATATTAAAAGATGAACAAGTCTCTGATAGTTTGTAGCACCGTACAAAACAACAAATAACCGTTTAGTTTTTTTTTTAGTTTTGTTTTTTCAGCGAGACTTACACATGGCGGGATGACGTCATAATGGCCATGGCCTTGCCCAGGATGATAGCTAGCGAGATACGCTGGAACACCCGTCTTGCGAGGATCATATGAATCGTGGTGAATTCCCAAACAATATGGTATAATATATTAATTTAAAATAAAAAAAAACATAAGAATTACAAAAGACGAAAAAGGATAGGGTGGTTTTTGTTTAGTGTGTTTCTAGTTTGAAGTGGAGAGCAACTTTGACGTCTACTGGCGCGCTTCTCTCATCTTTTCAAAAATAACCGGATTAAGTTTTAGAAGTTAATGACTTCACTCAGCTTATTCATTTTATTTTGTCGAATATTGCGTTCTTATTTGAATTCAAGAATTTATTTTAAAATAAGATCATTAATCAATCTAGAAATAGCCCACTACCTTGTTAATGCTAAACATCTTTCTCATCAACAGTATGGATTTAGGCAATCCAATTCTATTGTGGATATCCTCACAGTCACATCTGAATGCATATACTATACACTGAACAAGGTTGGTGGCGCGTGATATATCCAAAGGCTTTGACAAGGTCCGGCATGTAGGTTTTTTCTTGAAAATTAATTCGTACGGTATTCCTGGATGAATATTGAATATAATCAGATCCTTCTTAGCCAATAAAAGGTCCAGGTTGTTCTCGATGGCCGTACATTTAAACAACATAACATTAGTGCGGGTGTGCCCCATGGGTCGATTCTTGAACCGTTATCATTCTTGAATATCATAAACAACTTCCCTGATGAAATTGTGTCCGAGATGGGTATATTTGCTGACGACACCACGCTCTATTCTAGACATGTGGGTAAAACTAACACGCATATCCTAGTCAATGGCTGAACCATTAGAAAATGACCTCCAGTCTGTAATGAAATGGGGACATACATGGATGGTAACATTTAATGCTACTAAGACAAAGTTTTTTTCTTTTAATAATTATAAGAAAACTCTTCAACCACCGTTTGCCATGATTAAGAGAACCCTACCCGAGACTCCATCATTTAAACTCCTCAGCCTTACATTCACAGGTAACATGAATTGGACGACGTTTCCCAGGTATGTGGCCTCCCTTTACCGTGCTAGAAAACTTCTCACACCTGCCAGTATCTTATATCTCTGCAAAGCCACTATTCGCCCAGGCATGTAGTATTCTTGTCACATATGGGCTGCTGAACCGGCCGCTGGTCTCTCCTATTTAGACAGTGTCCAAAAAAGAACCTCTAATCTTATAGGCCACACACTATCGACCAATCTAAAGCCGTGGTAACATCGCAGCAATATTGCATCTCTGTGCTTGTCTTACAAGTACTTTAATTGAATGTGTTACGACGAACTTGCTAAATTGGTGCCCCCTCGACGTAAATACCCCCGACCGACCAGACAATCAGCAAAATCCAACCCCTTTACTATAGAGTTCCCTCGATGCCGGAAGGCTGTCTACTTTAATAGTTTCTTTCCTAGAACTGCTAGCCTTTGAAACTCGGACCCTATCCTTGTATATCTGACTGTATCAACATGCAGAAATTTAAATGTAATGTGAACAAACATCTCGCTGCACAACTCTCTACTTAGGATGTCTCTGTATTCACAGTAGCAACTAACGTCTCAGTGGCTATGTGCCTTGTTTAGTGTGAATTGAAGAAACAAACCAAACAAGATAAAACTATCTAAACTCACTTTCTTCTACTCCCTTATTTACAAGCTTTCATGTATTACTTGTTTCTCAACTCCCCCCTCACACACTCCTTCACTTTCCCTCTCTCACCCTCTCTTATTACTCTTATTTCTTCCCATTCCCATCTTTGTTTCCCTTTAATTCTCATAGTGATATTTTGCTTTAAACATGCCCCCCCCCTCAACCCCGAAGAAAAAACGTCTGAAAAAGAATGGCTGTCACCGAAGTAGATGAACTTACCAAAATCGATACTGTTTCTTCGCAGGCCAGTCGATGGTAGAAAACGCCCATCTATGTCCATGGCTTCCCATAAGGCAGCTGCGACATACTTCAGGTTTTCCAGAGATGGCGTCGTCAAAATCCACGATTTCGTACCACGGAATTCGAGGACTAGACCACCATGAGCTCGATCTTCGCCCGTGTACCATTCCTGAAGATCCCCAACACGTTCGGATTTGGCCAGGGCTTTGGTCTTGTGGTCCAAGAGGATGATTTTCTCATGCGTGATCCCCAATAACCGGGAAACCTACACAAAAAAAAATGAAAGATAAAAAAGAGAATAATTTTCTTTCGTCGTACTATATAGTCTATATATCTATATACAAGAGAATGAAGTATCTGTTTGTCGGTCTGCTGGTTTGTTCACTCTAAACTAATAAACACAACACCTCAGAAGTGGTTTCAATCAAAGTTGGCAAGTATGTTACAACCAGCAGAGTGTGATACTCTATGTAAATTTGGTATACGTCTACCCGAGATGCCACGAAAGATTAGCAAAATAATGTCAAGTAAACTATTCTGACTGGAAGTAGGCCTCCAATAAAAGAGTTTACAGCAATCCTAGAATATGGGGATCTTGGTTTTATGATAATAACGTTGGATCTGCGTTCTTAGCAAAGACGATGTTTAAAAGGCACACACACATTTCATATATATATATATATATATATATATATATATATATATATATATATATATATATATATATATATATATATATATATGTATCTATATATATGTATATATATATATATGTATATATATATATATATATATATGTATATATATATATATGTGTGCGTGTTAAAAAAACAAAACAAACGGAATTTCTTTTTTAAATACAGGAAAATCATTAAAGAAAAAGAACCTTCACACATCTTGTCTTTCACGGCATTTAATTTTTATGATATATCGTGCATTTTACCCTCACACACACACACACACATACACACACATATATATATATATATATATATATATATATATATATATATATATATAGTACTTTTTCATAAATACACACTTATAACATAATATATTGCGTATATATTTTTGTTTCGGTAATTACTGCTCCGCAAGTAAAAAATATACTGACGGCAAGTTATAGACACGTTTGCGTTTCATTCCCAAAAGAAAATTATCAGGCTAAATGCGTGTTTACCTTTTTTTCAATTTTCGAATAATTGCAAAGCAAATAATTTTTTGGCAACTATTAACAAACGATTTAAGAGGCTGACTTTTTACGAAGATTTTGTAATTAAATTAGTTTTGTTAATCTGATTTCAAAGATGCCATCTTATTAAACGCTATTGCGTTTTTCATTTCAATTAATAAGAGATTAATTTAATATATATATTAATATAAAGTTAGTCACACTTTCACGGTTATACCCAAATAGTAATGCTTCTAACAAATCGATACTTCGATCTGATTACTCTTTTTCAACTATACTATTAGTACGGACAACATTTGGGTTACTTCTCCTTTTTTTTCTGATAATATTTAGTCCAGATATGAATAATGTTAAAGTGGAGACACGTTTCCATACTGACCTAAACATTAAGTCATTCACAATAAAATAAGGTTTCGCTATTTCTCAAATAACAAATTACTCGTGTTTAAAATAAACATTAAACTATTTCTGTATTACTAGGTAACATTGTTACAAAATAACATATTTTTATTGTAATTTTAACTTATACTATAGTTTTTATTTGAGGCCGATTATTTTAAGTGATCTACTTTTAAAGATACAAAGGATTTTGCATCGTTAATGAAGAATGAATAACCGTCGCCATCTTGAAATACAAAGATTTTCATTCGTTTGTTTTCATATAACAAATATAAAACGGTTTCTTAACTAATTATGAAACGATTATTTTCTTTTTTAGATTTAAAAACCTTCCCATCATGCAGTTGCTTATTTTAATTCATTTTTGTTCTTTTTATCACTACGCTTAAAGATTACTGTTGTTCTAGTAGGCATAATATTTTTCTTTAATAAATATAAAGCGATTCTTTTAAGGGTAAATACAGATTACACTATTTCTTTATTTTTTTCTCGCTATACTTTCTCACTAAGCATTATATTTTTCTTTAATAAATATAAAGCGATTCTTTTAAGGGGCCAGGGTAACTACAGATTACACTATTTCTTTATTTTTTTCTCGCTATACTTTCTCACTAAGCATTATATTTTTCTTTAATAAATATAAAGCGATTCTTTTAAGGGGCCAGGGTAACTACAGATTACACTATTTCTTTATTTTTTTCTCGCTATACTTTCTCACTAAGTATTATATTTATCTTTAATGAATATAAAGCGATTCTTTTAAGGGGCCAGGGTAACTACAGATTACACTATTTCTTTATTTTTTTCTCGCTATACTTTCTCACTAAGCATTATATTTTTCTTTAATAAATATAAAGCGATTCTTTTAAGGGGCCAGGGTAAATACAGATTACAATATTTCTTTATTTTTTTCTCGCTATACTTTCTCACTAAGCATTATATTTTTCTTTAATAAATATAAAGCGATTCTTTTAAGGGGCCAGGGTAAATACAGATTACAATATTTCTTTATTTTTTTCTCGCTATACTTTCTCACTAAGCATTATATTTTTCTTTAATAAATATAAAGCGATTCTTTTAAGGGGCCAGGGTAAATACAGATTACAATATTTCTTTATTTTTTTCTCGCTATACTTTCTCACTAAGCATTATATTTTTCTTTAATAAATATAAAGCGATTCTTTTAAGGGGCCAGGGTAAATACAGATTACAATATTTCTTTATTTTTTTCTCGCTATACTTTCTCACTAAGCATTATATTTTTCTTTAATAAATATAAAGCGATTCTTTTAAGGGGCCAGGGTAAATACAGATTACAATATTTCTTTATTTTTTTCTCGCTATACTTTCTCACTAAGCATTATATTTTTCTTTAATAAATATAAAGAGATTCTTTTAAGGGGCCAGGGTAAATACAGATTACAATATTTCTTTATTTTTTTCTCGCTATACTTTCTCACTAAGCATTATATTTTTCTTTAATAAATATAAAGCGATTCTTTTAAGGGGTAAATACAGATTACAATATTTCTTTATTTTTTTCTCGCTATACTTTCTCACTAAGCATTATATTTTTCTTTAATAAATATAAAGCGATTCTTTTAAGGGGCCAGGGTAAATACAGATTACAATATTTCTTTCTTTTTTTCTCGCTATACGTTCTCACTAAGCATTATATTTTTCTTTAATAAATATAAAGCGATTCTTTTAAGGGGCCAGGGTAAATACAGATTACAATATTTCTTTATTTTTTTCTCGCTATACTTTCTCACTAAGCATTATATTTTTCTTTAATAAATATAAAGCGATTCTTTTAAGGGGCCAGGGTAAATACAGATTACAATATTTCTTTATTTTTTTCTCGCTATACTTTCTCACTAAGCATTATATTTTTCTTTAATAAATATAAAGCGATTCTTTTAAGGGGCCAGGGTAAATACAGATTACAATATTTCTTTATTTTTTTCTCGCTATACTTTCTCACTAAGCATTATATTTTTCTTTAATAAATATAAAGCGATTCTTTTAAGGGGCCAGGGTAAATACAGATTACAATATTTCTTTCTTTTTTTCTCGCTATACTTTCTCACTAAGCATTATATTTTTCTTTAATAAATATAAAGCGATTCTTTTAAGGGGCCAGGGTAAATACATATTACAATATTTCTTTATTTTTTTCTCGCTATACTTTCTCACTAAGCATTATATTTTTCCTTAATAAATATAAAGCGAGTCTTTTAAGGGGCCAGGGTAAATACATATTACAATATTTCTTTATTTTTTTCTCGCTATACTTTCTCACTAAGCATTATATTTTTATTTAATAAATATAAAGCGATTCTTTTGAGGGGCCAGGGTAAATACAGATTACAATATTTCTTTATTTTTTTCTCGCTATACTTTCTCACTAAGCATTATATTTATCTTTAATGAATATAAAAGTTTTTTTGTACCAAACTATTAACAATAATAATATTGAGAAAATGTACAGTCTACACGATTTATTTATTCCTTCATTTGTTTTTATCTATTTCCGTGTGGACAGCTACCATTTCTTATTTATTACTTTCTGATTACGTGTGATATTTTCATTAACAAATACAAAATAGAAGCGAGAAACACACACATACGTACAATAAGTGGTCATGCAATACTATTGATATAGAGATTAATCACCACATTAAACCTCAACTACTCTGAAACAGATAAATTTGTAAAAATATTGGCTCCAATTATCGGGAGGGGGGTTGGCTTATAAAGATATTTTAGTAAAATCACCGCATAACAGTTGAAAGTGATATATACAAACTATCAGTTTTAGGTTTTATGACGCATTAAGTATGAAACTGGTTCATTTTTCAATACTAAAAATGTTATTACATCTCGGAAATCTTCGTATTTTCTATGATGCTTAAAAAGTAGGGAGGGGTGCCTTGTTCGCTGGCTAATTTGAAACTTACATTAAAAAGACACCTATTTTGAAGACCAACTAATTACATCTGTCAATGATTTAGGAAATGAAATGTTAAGCGAACTGGAGTATACAGTCAAATTGCACACGTCACACTAGTTTTAATAGAAAATGTAAGGCTGTGTTGTTATTTTTCGCTAGGCACGTAAGCGATCTAAGAGTAGTCATAGTATTCGTAAGTGTTTGTGTTTATCAGTGGAGCGTCGTTGTCATCTATATTTTCCTATCTATTTGTTTCTCTCTCCCCCCTCTCTCTCTCTCTCTCTCTGTCTAGATATGCCCCTCTCTGTCCATCGTACTTAAAATGTAGTCATATAGTTCGAAGACAAATAGCGACGTAAGTGACGTAGTAGTCGTAGAACATTCGTAAGTGTTGGTTGGGCGAAGCTTTGTGTTTATCATGAGGTCAGCATCATCGTCTCATCCTCCCCATCTCTCTTCCATATCTCTATTAAGCTGTCTATTTATCTCCCTTTAATTTCGCTCACCATAGCATAACGGTGCCAAATTAAGTGTACACATGCCAGCCTTGTGAAAGATTGTTAGGTAAAACTGTGTCAGCAATTATGTCTATGTATTAGAAAAAAAATGAACAGTAAACAAGTTTAGATGAAAATAATATAAAAAAGTAAATCTGGTTTTACGAAAGAATCTCAGTACATAATAATAAACTTACTATATTCAGGAATAATGAGTCTATGAATCAGACCAAGTACCATACAAGCATCATGGACAAATAATGCGAACAAATAAGTAGTTTAAGATTTGTGTTGAACAATAAAAATTTCTATCTGAAAGTTGTCATATATAAAGAAATGTACGTTTATTTTCTTAAGAACGTAAGAAGTCGAAGCTCTAAAAGTGATTATTGAAAAATGAGCCTATGTTTAAAAAGTTATTTAAAAGACACCAAAGCGAAATACATTTTTCATCACGTTCTAAGTTCCTTATTTGTTTTCGGGGTTTGAGCTGGAACTGGCCGATGTCTCTGCCGTACTTAATAACCACCCTTGAAGATGGATCCATATCTGAAAGTACTAGGGTTCAAAACGCGTAGGGCAGATACATCGACCAGTTCCAGCTCGAAACCCGAAAAGTAATAAACAACTTAGAATGGATCAAAGCAAAAATATGCTGACATAAATTTAATGAAATCTGTCTAAAAGAAAAAATGGCCATATATATATATATATATATATATATATATATATATATATATATATATATATATATATATATATATATATATATCACGAACATTCTTTGTCTATCCATACGATTTTCAATGCCTTCCCTATAAAATAAAAAAAACACATCGAAAATAATTCGAACTTGTCGTACCTTGAGTATTCTTGGCAGTAAAAGAAAATTTGGACTAACAATCACTTCGTAGTGGAATCAATAGATGTCAAATCTAAACACATATGGCCAATAAGAAGTAATGAGAAAACTATCTCTTTACACAAGAAATAACATTTGTTTGCGTTTATTCTTTGATTCAACAATAATTCATTTTTATGACATTTTGTTAATTCACTTTATTACTCAATTTGATAGTTTCGTCAACTCTAAGTAAACAAAATAAAATAAATAACGTCTCTGTTATTTATCTATTGGGGTTTCAAAACTTTGCAATAACTGGGAAATAATGTAATCGTATATATATATATATATATATTTCTCTTCGCTCTCAATTGTATCTACATACAAGTCCCCGCATACACACCCACGGCTATGAAATCCTCATCCACCCCCTTACTTTCCTGAACTTACACACTCTGACTTTCATCTCTTCCCAGCCATGAAGTTGTTTTTGAAAGGAAAGCGTTTCCCAGATGATGCAGCCTTGATTTCTGAAGTTACGACGTAGTTGGAGGACCAACCTGGGGTGTTCAACAAAAACGGTGTCCAGAGATGCATCAAACGATGGGAGAAATGCATAACTCTGGGTGGTTCCTATGTAGAGAAAGACTAATAACTTTGCCAAGTTTCATTAATCTACTGCTATGGGAAATTAGTCAGGGGCATTACTTATTGAACGTCCCTCGTATATATATATATATATATATATATATATATATATATATATATATATATATATATATATATATATGGGAAATGAAAAAGGAAAAACCAAAAAGGATGTATTTTTTATGTGTTCATCAACGTTTCGCCTTTATTTGTAAATGTTAAAATATTCTCCAGAAACAACACACACAAAAATCAAACTCCAAACACCTCCCTCATAGACAGATCCCTTCTCTTACACACGCATTCCAATAACACATCCATTTGCAACACACTTAACAAACTAGGCATTTCAACAGTACAAACCGCATCACAATCTATAAAACAAACATTAAACACATCAAGACACTTAAAAAAAAAACCACATCCCATGCCGGCTTATACACTGTCTCATGCAACAACTGCCATCAAATTTACGTGCGAGAAACACAACGTGAATTGAAAAAAAAGATTGAATGAACACAAAACGGACATAAAAAACAATAACTCTCTCAGTGCACTATTCTCCCATGCACTAGAGCACGAGCATGCCTTCAAATTTGAACAAGCCAAAATCACCAAATACATCCACAACAAAGCTCGGCGAAGACTACTAGAAACTGCACTAATCACTGCCTCCAACACCATCAAGCAACGAAATGGCTTCTATAACCTATCGCCCTTCATAAGTAAAATCATCCTTAACGAACAAAAACTCCTCCCAGATCATACACATAACCCCCCTGACACACACATCTTCATTCACTCACATTCTTAACATAGTAAGCCGATCATAGATTCCCACTTTTCAAAATATTTCAAATATCTCACACCTACCTTCCACTTCTCTGCATACACCCCACACACATCTTCATTCACCACGAACCCAATCTTTCCATCTTTCCATTATCCCTCATATTCTTGAAGTATTATAAATAAAGGCGAAACGTTGATGAACACATAAAAAATACATCCTTTTTGGTTTTTCTTTTTCATTTCCCATTACGTCGGATTACCTTTCATCCTTTTCTTTCCCATATATATATATATATATATATATATATATATATATATATATATATATATATATATATATATATATATATATGTGTGTGTGTCTGTGTGTGTATAGGTTACTGAAATGGAAATAAAGACAGACCAATTTGAACAAAAAGAGATAAACACGATTTGATTGAATACGTTGCAGAGAAACAGGCTATCAAGAATAAAGCGTGTCCTTCGGCGAAATATCTGATCAAATCATGACTCTGTGTTAATCTTTGCTGTTCAAATTAGTCTGTCTTTTTGCTTACTTTCTAATTCCTACTTTTGTTACCAATATATTCTGTAGGATTATCATCCTCTGAATACACACTCCTTCTCTCTCTCTCTCTCACGCGCATATGATATTAAACTAAACTTCTCAAAATCGGAACAGAGCCGAATCAAAACTGCAGACATTGCGCACAAGGGCTCGGTTTTCTTTTAGATAGAGTTTTATAACAATACTAAATAACAAATGTGGCTAATCTTAGCACTTTCCTGCACATTCAAGAGATTAATAATTTAAAAAAATAGGTTAATAATATACTTAACCTCTCTATATATTGAATACAAATTTAAACTAAAAAATCAATTTTGAATTTGTATATATATTATTAAGGACGAAACGTAACGTACATAGATAATAGACACTAACAAATATTTATTATTTGTAGCTCCTAGAAAACCCGTCTAGAAGAGCACTGCATGACGTCGCTAGCTATAAATGCATCGTTCCTTTCATTAAGTCGAACGCTCTATGACGCCAAGCCGCCGCATAAAGTGTAAAAATTATCACCGTTTATTCGCTGTTAAACATGGCCCAGTGGTTCAGGCGTCGGGATTTGAGTTGCAAAACACTCGTAATCTGGGGTTTCGAATCGCATGACCGGTGGGGAATGGTCATATGTGTATGCTGATGAGTTCCGATTATTAAGGACGAAACATATACGTACATAGTTATAAACAATTACAAATATTATATATATATATATATATATATATATATATATATATATATATATATACTAAAAAGAATTGTCACCCATTGAGTCACTTATTCAGCCTAAGTAAGGTTCAGAAATATGTGAGTTTGCAAAGCCAGTTAAATATTAAAAAAATAAAAAGAGCAAGTCCCAAATTAGTTTCTTATAATCCATTTTCTTCTTCTGTCTTCCCTTTCCCTCTAGGTTACGGGTTACATAATTTAATTAATTGTGATGTAATTCTTTTTTGTTCATACTAGACTATTCTAATAGCTTTGTTTTCTTTTCTTTATTACATTCGACAATTAATAAACACACACAGCGAAGGAGATAATGATAGAAGCGAAGGTTATTATATATATATATATATATATATATATATATATAATTACCTTGGCTTCTATCATTATCTCCTTTCTTTTCTTTTTTTTCTTTTTTCTCTTTTTTTCCCCCTATCTTCTCTTTAGTTTCTCCTTCTTTTTTATATTACTGTGTACATTTGAAATTGCAAGTTTATTTATGCATACCTATATGTATTTTAAATATTAAAAAAAACAAATATATATATATATATATATATATATATATATATATATATATATATATATGCATATGTATAATTATATGCTGACATTTTGCACACTTATTTCTGACACTTTACATATTTGCATATATCTCCCTCCATTCAAACCCTACCACTATATATATTCCCCAATTATATAACCTTCTCGTCTTTTATCATTTTTGCACACTTTTCATCCGCTCTTGATAAAGCCCACATCACATCGGGCGAAACATTGAGCTTATAGGTCTTCCACTATTCCATTTTTAATTTCATCCCGTTGGATTGTATTATCCTTTCCTCTACCCATATATATATATATATATATATATATATATATATATATATATATATATATATATATATATATATATATATATATATATATATATATATAAATTAAACCGGGAGATCAAACAACAGTGAAAGGGGATGCGAGTAACGAACAGAGACCGAATAAGAGATGGGCTACTTGTTAAGTTAATTGCAAATTAAAGTTAATTTAAACTATTAAAACAGATAAAAAAAACATAACTCAATCCTTAAACCAAGGAACATTTTAGCGTGTATTCTGTGTGATTAAAATACATGGGAACACAGCTTTAGAGAATCAAACGTTGACTAACTCAGCTTTAGTATAGTAATAGATATATGTTTATGTGTGTGTAAATATTACTGTACGAAACTGTCAGCGTTTTTTTTTGCATATCAATATCCTTTGATGCGATACCGGTTAACATAACACTAAATAATACTCCATATTACAGAGAAGATCAATTAAACTCTGTTATTCACTCATATTTATTTTAAGCCAACGATTTTAAAGCATTCATTAGCTTGTAGATGTCAAACGTGAAACTAAAAAAAGTGAATGCATAAAAAAAATGGCCGACCTTTGAATGTCACGTTAACCTAATTCACACCGAATAACCTTGCTTGCATATTCACGCCCTGTCTCTAAGCGTACGCTGATTTTGTTGTATAGCATCAGTCCTTCCGATCCCCAGATCAATTAACCATCATTCTCACCTCAACTGATTGTCACTGTTTCCAGCTTTCAGGTGTATTTTGATATATCCATCTTCTCACTCCATAAGACAACACCGCCGTGCGGGTTTCATATTCGTCTCTCTTCTAATTACCAATCCGGTTCGCCCCTCATTCAGCCTTTCTTTCTTACAATCTACACAGCCTCCAGTATCACTTCCGTTATATTCAAAGCGCTACATTTTGTCTCGCCTTAAAACCATCAATTTTTTCTCTCCTCTCTTTTCGCTTTTCTACTTTCCTGGTAAATGTGGCTGACTATTTTACACGCAACATTGAATCTCCGTGGGAGTCGTTTTATTTTGTCGCACTTGAATTTTTTGTTTCATTTTTCTCTCAATAATTCTGAATATTTTAAAATCACCACCGCCAAGCGTTACGACAATTGGTGTGTGACTGACAGTAGCCTTCAATATGTGCTTAATATCTCGTGTGGAAGGAGTCGAGAGTTTGAGTTATTTAAAACAAGCAAAACTCCTACCTACCTTCCGGCGATTATTAATCCAGCTCTTAATATTCTTTTTAGGTGTATTTCGTAAATTACATATCTAAAATATACATATATTATAATTCAAAACTAATAGTTTTCATTGAAGATTAATGAATATAATATTTTAAGAAAAGTTTTTGCAATTTATCCTTTTTTATGAAATCACTTGTATTAATTACTATTAATATCGATACACCTATTGTATATATAGGAACATCGGAAAATAAAATTGTTGAAAAACATCAAACATTAAATTATTATAAACTGTTGATAATAGATTTATTAGGAATTTGCTCTCTACTATATCTACAGTATTTTAAAAGACTATTTTGTATTCTTCATTTAAATAACAGTGAGTCGTTTTTTTATTGTAATGCAGGTGTAATGAATAACACAAATCGTATTTATTAATTTAGATATGCGACTATCTTTGATCTGTCACGTTTAAGTTTTGATTAGAAAGCTTGGTCTGTCAAGCTTAAGTTTTGATTAGAAAGCTTGGTCTGTCAAGCTTAAGTTTTGATTAGAAAGCTTAGTCTGTCAAGCTTAAATTTTGATTAGAAAGCTTGATCTGTCAAGCTTAAGTTTTGATTAGAAAGCTTGGTCTGTCAAGCCAAAATTTTGAATAGAAAGCTTGGTCTGTCAAGCTTAAGTTTTGATTAGAAAGCTTGGTCTGTCAAGCCTAAATTTTGAATAGAAAGCTTGGTCTGTCAAGCTTAAGTTTTGATTAGAAAGCTTGGTCTGTCAAGCTTAAGTTTTGATTAGAAAGCTTGGTCTGTCAAGCCTAAATTTTGAATAGAAAGCTTGGTCTGTCAAGCTTAAGTTTTGAATAGAAAGCTTGGTCTGTCAAGCTTAAGTTTTGAATAGAAAGCTTGGTTTGTCAAGCTTTAGTATTGAATAGAAAGCTTGGTCTGTCAAACTTAAGTTTTAGATAGAAAGCTTGGTCTGTCAAGCTCAAGTTTAAAACAGATTTTTGTCGACCTGTCAGGCAGAAGTTTGAAATTAACCTTTATAGATCCGTCAGCGTATTTATGTAAGAGGCTCTGTCCGTCCGCCAGTCTGTTACGTTAAGGTTTAAAATGTTAAAACTAAACTACAAACAATTGAATGTCGCATCTTAATAGTACTTTTATTCTGATCTATTGGCGAGTGTACCCGTACCCATAAAAATACGTCAATATATGTTTTCTTTTTAATCAATCTAAGTAAAATTTCCCATTAAACGTAATTTATTATACATTTTAATACGTATTTAAACAATTGAAAACATTAAATAGTCAATGCAGTTACCGTGTATTTGTTTTCTATGATAATTTTCATTGTGTGTCTGTAACTGAAACAACGTTTCTGAAAAATATTACGTTGCATTCACGAAAAGAAATTGTAATTTGAGACATTGACAGTTATTTTCATATTTTAATATTAATACTGCTACCTTTATTTTCGCCCGGAAGTAGATTTGTTTAAAAAAATTTGTCATTGTAAACAATTATTTGAACGCAATATTTATTATAACCATAGATTGAGCGATTCTAGGTTCATACCTCTACCAACTATACTGGTATGCAATTAATCACAAAAGATCCGACAAGATTTCAGCTGGGCAATATCGATTCCACACTCTGCGAGGGTATTCATTATTCTAATCATGCACTCTCTATCATTAATACATATTTATATGCAAAGTTTATTATAATTATAACTATTTATATATCTTATATATAAAGTAAAGTAAGATTTCCCCTATTTTCTTGATCGGTATAGTAAATACACAAAAAGCTAGATAAAACATATTATTTCTTAGTAAGATACGGTAGATATTGGTTCGTGTTCTAAATAAAAAATATTTTCCCTCTGAATCTGGAATCTTTATTTCTTATTTCTCTATTAATTAATTCGATCAGCAGTTTTTCCATTGATTGCTAACGTCATAGTTTAAGTTGGAAGTTATATCATTCTCTCAGTTCCAATAGTCTTCCTGTCACCCTAATTACCAGTTTCGCATATTTAGTAGGATACATATGTCTGGATTCACCGTTTACTCAGCTCACAAAAAAAAACATAAAAGTATATTTTTTCTTTTCTTTCCTTTCGGTAAAACATATGTTTATAGGGTAAACCGGGGTGAAAAAGGCCACGTTCTGGCATTTTCTTTCTTTGACATCTGATAACTTCACCAAAACTGCATGCATGAAGGGAGAAAAGTTGCTCAGGGTAGCAAATGAGTTCTCAGTATTCAGTCAAAAAAAATATAACGCATAGTAATGTTCTCCATAGTACTAAAATGTCACACATTTTATGAGCTACTTTACGTATCTTGAAACGAACATTACCGGGGTTAATAGGGCCACTTATATTAAGAGTTATAACAAATCACCGTAGAAAAGAACAGTCTTTTTACCAACACATGTATATTAAATGAAGTTAATTTACTCTTACATACATTTATTTAAATAAAAGTTATGTTAAAAATCAGTATCACTTGGTACATAGACAGGACACACATACTGTTATATAATGGGACGCATGTGATGATAGACGTACAGAGAGATTGCTTAACTTGCATTAATTTACAAATAATAATTAATTACTTCATCTGTAATTATTTAACTGAGCACCCGTTTACACGAAGTCGTTCGCATTCCTTCTCCCCACATTTTAAATTTTGCGCGATCCTGACTTATGGTAGCCATCTTGAATTTTTACAAAAAATGATATTCAGCGTTCGTTTCCTAATAGTAAACGACAGTAGTGATAACGCAAAAATGATTTGCAACAATTATCGAAAGAGGTGTAGAGTGCTTGGGGAAACTCCAGAGAATAGCAGTTGTGATTGTCTGCGAGCAATTACTGATAATGGCTTCTGTGGAAACTAGTGAGTAAATAGAAAAGAAAGTAATAAGCGTCGATCTAAGCATAACAAGAAAAGCTAAACTTATTGCCATTGGAATTGAAACATTTCCTTCAACGTTAGATTGATTTACAGTTACAAATAATAATAATAATAATAATAATAATAATAATAATAATAATAATAATAATAATAATAATAATAAAATGGTACCAGCCTAGACTGACACCACACAAAATATTTGCATAGAGTCAAGGAGGAGGGACAGCACAAACCAGACCTCCACTGGAAGTGCAGAGACTGCTGGGACCTTGGGAGGCTTATTGCCACCCAAAATCCCAGAGAAGACCAATGGTCGTTACCAGCGAGAAATCAATGGTAAACGGCTGTTGAGATACTGAAAGTTTATTTGCGGTGGCTATCGAAAAGAGGTGGAGAATACTGGAAATTTGGAGCGACTTGTTGTCACTCAGACTCCAGGGAATACCACCGGTTGTCGGTGACCAATCACTGATGACCTGTGTTAGAACTCCTAGTGAGTAAATAATAATAATAATAATAATAATAATAATAATAATAATAATAATAATAATAATAATAATAATAATAATAATAATAATAATAATCTTTTGATGAAAAAAACCCAAACATATTTCAACTTCAAAAGCCAATAAATACATGGTTTATTTAAGAAAAAAATTATTTCGGGGAAATCACGAACACTTTTCCCAATCAACTATAATTTTGTACAAAAACTAAATTCATTATGACGATGATGACGATGATGCCATTACTATCGCCCCCCCCCCCCTAATTATTAAAATAAATGATTAATTCAATAGCAATGCGTGTTACAGACTTCTTTTAAAAGGCTGTCTGGTAAGAAATGGGAGTATCTTTACAGGTTGGTAACGCTAGACTGAGTGCTAATTTTAAATGCGAAAGTTAACTCACACGCCATCGTCTGATTTATATCTTCGAATTGGGTATCGCTTTCGAATATGAATTTAACTTGAAATGAAAATCCACTTACGGGTTAGACAGCGATTTTAACAACCGTCCAATTAAACAAATCATTATAAATACGGATAAAAAAATAAATAATTGAATACTTTTGCTTTATTTATTATTAAAATATGTTCTCACATACCGCACGCATCCTCTATCTTCTTATATATAAAGTAGAGACATTGTTTCCCCTGTACCTACTCGGAGTATAGGAAAAGAACCACATGCGTCACAGGCTACTAAACTCACCACTATATTACACTTATTCACTCGAGCGTGTTGTTATTATTTGTTCCCAGCTAACACTAAATATTATATTTGGCCCACCATCTACGACTCTCCGAAAAACCAACTCTATATAGGTGATAGCAACAACTTTTCTCCCTAACTATTATGTACTGTCACTCCACTCATCGACACCGGGAACTAATAAACACAGTTTAATTTTCACTAAAGACTTTGTTCTTATTTATTATTTGCCTGGTATTAATTTACTACATAATATAAAGCAATACACAAAGACTTAATGACCGCTCTCGTTCACGCCGATGATTTTCCGCAAATATAAGATACTCGTAGACCCTGATACATTTACATTTTCAAAATCATACACCTTTAACACACATATTATAGAAAACTTGCCCAAATCTATTTATTTCATCAACTACAAATGACCTAAACCGTGTGATTGTTGAACTTTACATTTAGTCGGCAGAAGCTAAATCTTAACATAACACGCATGCCAATAAACAAGCTTAGCTTAATTGGCCTATTTTTACATGTATTTTTAACTCGAAACCGCGGTGCAGTCGTTAAGAAGGCAGGTTTCTTTATCTACAATTTTAGCATTCGATCCCATTCTACTCTACATTTTTTTCTTTTTTTTTTTAATTTAAAACATTCGCCAACACGGTAGAGGGGGGGGGGACAGAACAATAGGCCGTTTCTTTTTTTATTCGACGTCATGCAACAGGTAGTACTTTCTCCCGTGCAACGCCGGGCGACGGGTTCCGCTAGTTTTTAATAAAGCAACTATACTCGAGTAAAAACCAAACGTACAGGCTGTGTCCGGTATTTGAAGACATCATTTAATGTTTTACTACGCAGTTATATCTGATCGAAAAGCAAATATACACACGTTAAGCAATTGCCAAACATATTAATACAGTTTACCGTTTTCTTTTCCGTTGAGGGCTTCTAGTAATATCGTGGGTCTGCGTTCGCGCACGGCATCCATAAACAGCAAACAATATGCTTTACTAACTTGCAACACTTAAAAAAACCCATTAGATATCAAACGTTCAACACAGAGAAAACCATGCTAGCAAAAATCAGTCCAAACCAGTTAAAAGAAAAAATAATTATATTTATACAGATTTTCCTTTATCATAGAACTATTAACTTTTTCAAATTTATTTTACTCTTTCAACATTCTACAGAATTGTGAATATTATTCATTCTTCTCTTGGTTGGTTTTGATTACTTCTTGTGGTGATTCTGTATTATTGGGGCAGATGACATTTTTCATTTTTATTTTAGAAGAGTCAGTTGAAAAGGGAGATAATTCAAACTTTTTTGTTTTGTTATAACCATAACCCATAAAGAAAAATCCAAAGAATTAGTAAGAAAATAAATCTAAAAAAGGGTTCTTATGCAGTTTACGAACCGGACTGAAATAATTACGTTATCATTTAGAAAGCCATTCTAAGTAAGGGGGGGGGTGGAGGGTTAATTAACTATTATGTACTTTTACCTAACAATTTAATAAACCGAATAGTTAATCGAACCCCCCTCCCCGCATAATAGTATAAAAAAATGTGTAGAGATATTATTGTATTATAATTATTCTCTCTTTTGTTTCATTTTACTTCAGTTGAAGTTCTCAGAAATCAAGGGGCCTCTACCTGGGGCTAACACTTGATCCCTATATGAGATACATAGATATTCGAATATTCTATTAAATTTCTCTTTTATCTCTCAAACGTTGAGTAAAGAAGTTAAGAACATTAATTTTAATTTTCCTCTCCCCAATTGACTAGTTGATTATGTTATAGTATATCTTTCTTTTGGTCTCTTGGTCTTACCGGATTCCAGGACCAGAATTCATCTGGTCTGGTGGAGTATCCAGCAAAGTGTTGTGACTTGAAGTAACATTACTTAGAGAAGGTGCCATATTCCTCGTATGAGCTAATGACAAGACGATCTTATTTGGGCTACGAATACTATGTTATTTTGAATATTTGGTCAAGGTTTACTTATAGGAGTAAGTATCCTAAGGTCAGGTCGTCCTGACAAACGCTTGTACAGAGAGACCGAAAACACTTGAGGATGGTGTCTAGTAGGTAATTCAAACTCCTCAATAGGTAATTCAAACTCCCCAATATTATATATGAGTTCTAGTGTTTTAATTATTATTGGGCATTCGAACAACTTCCGCTGTGATCTTAAAGATTTAAAATATTATTTCATTATATACATATGTTCTATTTTGTTATAATTTAAAGCATACATTTACTAAAATAGTCCAATTACTACGAGCTTATTTTTATTCGAAGCTTTACAACTCAGCGCCTCGAATGTGCCACATTTAAGCATCATTTCACTCGTGTAAGCTTTAGTTTATAGCCTCAGTGCTTAATTGGTTTGATTTTGAGCTCTAACCCTAACCCTAACCCTAACCTTAACCCTAACCCTAACCCTATTACACGGTCGACGTATGTATCCCGGGATTATGAGACTGTTTTGTGACGACTCTTCCAACTATTAATACGTTAGACTATGTTTAATGAAGCTCTCTGAAAAAATCTTCTATCACAAGTGACACAGGACCCCTATCCTGAAATGTTTCTGCTGCGGCGAGAAATTTATAGTCAAGCAAGGGTTGCGCAATATCTAATCGCACATAACTCCTGAGCCAACGCTGCTTAAATCCAGTTGCAAGAATAAGTTCAGGAAATGCTAAAGAAGAATATATCTGTTTTAGAATGTGTCTTGTGTACTTTATGACTTTTAGGTGAATACACACACAATAGACAGCTGACCTTCATATAACAAATAAGCATTTTTGCTGTAGAAAAAAATATTTTATGAAGAGTCGTTTTAGTACCGATATAATTGAATTCTGCTTTCTCTAAATTCAATTGTATTCGTTTGTAATGTAACGAGAAAAGATATTTCATAAAGAGTCGTTTTAGTACCGATATAATTGAATTCTGCTATCTCTAAATTCAATTGTATTCGTTAGTAATGTAACGAGAAAAAATATTTCATAAAGAGTCGTTTTAGTACGGATATAATTGAATTCTGCTTGCTCTAAATTCAATTGAATTCGTTAGTAATGTAACGAGAAAAAATATTTCATAAAGAGTCGTTTTAGTACCGATATAATTGAATTCTGTTTTCTCTAAATTCAATTGTATTCGTTTGTAATGTAACGAGAAAAAATATTTCATAAAGAGTCGTTTTAGTACCGATATAATTGAATTCTGTTTTCTCTAAATTCAATTGTATTAGAAAAATAGACAGTGGACCTTGGGTTTACCATAACCAGCCTCATAACTCTCTCTTCCCTTATTTTGTCCTTAGTCCTCACATTTCATGAGCAATGTTTCTGACAAAGGGGGAAGAATTGCTGTTTTCTGGGTTGTAATATATCCATCTAAAACTTATCGTTGGCTTGTTTTTGACATTGAAGTAATCATTTTTTTTCAGCTCCTTACATCAAGTGGCTTTATGCCTTGTCTGGAGCGATTTCCACAAAAGAAAAGAAAGAATCGCACACTTATTCTTTCTTTGAAAATTATTGGGTGAGCGGAAATGAAAACGGAGACTCTAAAAAAATTATAATATAAAAATATTAAAGGCTATTAAATTATACATATAAGTAAAACAAAATCTGTTGAATCAAAGTTTGTTTGCATTATTAGTGTATAGCCGCTCGTTTAGCGGTGTTGTTATAGTGCCTGGGTAGATGGATTTCCATTTAGCTTATACCGCTTTATTACTAATACGAAGAAATATGTGTCAACTTCCGTGGAAAACTAACCCGACTTCGTATTTGCATGCGAGAGTAAGCAAGTACTATGCATTTATTTACGTATTGTTTGGATTGGAAAAACCATTAGAAATCATCTTTTTAAGCAGAACACATTAGCTTTGAACTAATACCGAATACAATTTATATCTAATGTTTTTATTTTATAATATTTATGGAATGCTTTTTAAAAATTATTTAATTATGTTATTTTTTACATTCATAAAACACGTATCTAGTTAAAAATCGTTTAGACTTACGCAAGATTCGAATTCGGGTATTGATATCGTAAAAAACTACTGCTTTAGTAATGAGTACTCAGCCTATTCCTTTTTTTGTCACCAAATCACATATTTCTATTTGCGTACAAACCCCCAGCATCATACGTTTTAAATAGTATATAGATTCAACATTACTAAAATATTTGAATTAGTAATACCATATTTTTTTAGTTCATTAAATTTACGAACACATTTAAACATAAGTAAATGTTTCTAAATAATCATTTTTTCAAATTAATTAGAACTTGACACTTGCCAGTAGTTTTTATAATCTGATATTATTAATAACAAGTGGAAATTCTACGTTGCTTTCAACATCAATCTGTATTTTTTACTGTTAATTATAATATTACTTTTGGAGAAATAATTAGCTGTCAGGGTTAATTCCATTAAAATATAAATGACTATTTCTTCTTCCATAAAATAATTGCATTGTCTGCTAAATACATAGAATGAATGTCTTTTCCATAATTATTTATTTACAATTGTAGCAATTTAGTTATCTTAAAAACAATTAATTCTGTCTTCCTACTGTAAAAATAATTGTCAGCGAAATATTCTTTAAATCAATAAAACGAATGTCACTTTTTGAAATATATTTATTTAAAATTGTTTTAGTCGACGATTTGATTTTGGAACAACTCATTTTAAAATGGGTAAAGTCGGAATCGTTTAATTAGCGACATCAAATTAATCACCGTCTTTGCTGATCGGAGATAACGTACGTATGAACATGAAATGCCTTTGCGTATTATTATATAGCTAAGCAAATAAATGAAATACGTCAATATGAATACGGCATTGTTGGCTGTCTTACAAAATCTAAGTACGTCATTGTGTGCCGTTATACAAACTATAAATACAATATTGTATTCCGTTATGCAAACTATGGTTACGATTTTGCATAACAATAATAAATATTACACCGTTTACAAAATAGATATACAAAATTGTATACTCTTATAGAGTTACGATTTTGTATACTATTGTATAACATACGAATACTCACATGAAAATATCAATACGATTTTGTATACTATTGTATAACATACGAATACTCACATGAAAATATCAATACGATTTTGTATACTATTGTATAACATACGAATACTCACATGAAAATATCAATACGATTTTGTATACTATTGTATAACATACGAATACTCACATGAAAATATCAATACGATTTTGTATACTATTGTATAACATACGAATACTCACATGAAAATATCAATACGATTTTGTATACTATTGTATAACATACGAATACTCACATGAAAATATCAATACGATTTTGTATACTATTGTATAACATACGAATACTCACATGAAAATATCAATACGATTTTGTATACTATTGTATAACATACGAATACTCACATGAAAATATCAATACGATTTTGTATACTATTGTATAACATACGAATACTCACATGAAAATATCAATACGATTTTGTATACTATTGTATAACATACGAATACTCACATTAAAATATCAATACGATTTTGTATACTATTGTATAACATACGAATACTCACATGAAAATATCAATACGATTTTGTATACTATTGTATAACAAACGAATACTCACATGAAAATATCAATACGATTTTGTATACTATTGTATAACATACGATTACTCACATGAAAATATCAATACGATTTCGTATACTATTGTATAACATACGATTACTCACATGAAAATATCAATACGATTTTGTATACTATTGTATAACATACGAATACTCACATGAAAATATCAATACGATTTTGTATACTATTGTATAACATACGAATACTCACATGAAAATATCAATACGATTTTGTATACTATTGTATAACATACGAATACTCACATGAAAATATCAATACGATTTTGTATACTATTGTATAACATACGAATACTCACATGAAAATATCAATACGATTTCGTATACTATTGTATAACATACGATTACTCACATGAAAATATCGATACCATTTTGTATACGATTACAAAAAATACAAATACGACATTATTTACTATTATACAACTATGAACAACGGCATTGTTTACTATTATACAACTATGGACAACGACATTGTTTACTATTATACAACTATGAACAACGACATTGTTTACTATTATACAACTATGAACAACGGCATTGTATACTATTATACAACTATGAACAACGACATTGTTTACTATTATACAACTATGAACAACGGCATTGTATACTATTATACAACTATGAACAACGACATTGTATACTATTATACAACTATGAACAATGACATTGTATACTATTATACAACTATGAACAGTGACATTGTTTACTATTATACAACTATGAACAACGGCATTGTTTACTATTATACAACTATGAACACCGACATTGTTTACTATTATACAACTATGAACAACGGCATTGTATACTATTATACAACTATGAACACCGACATTGTTTACTATTATACAACTATGAACAACGACATTGTTTACTATTATACAACTATGAACAACGACATTGTTTACTATTATACAACTATGAACAACGACATTGTTTACTATTATACAACTATGAACAATGCCATTGTTTACTATTATACAACTATGAACAGCGGCATTGTTTACTATTATACAACTATGAACAACGGCATTGTATACTCGTACACGAAACATAAATACGATATAATACATATCATATAAAATATAAATACATGTTTACTTTAATTTAAAATATGCATACGTGTATATGGAATATGAATACAATTTTGTATACTATTATACAATATATGAATATAACATTATTAGTTCTCATAAAATATTTATATTGCATTATATACTGTTTTAGAAAAAAGACATACAACATTGTTTATTGCTATGCACAACTGTTTTTGTTATAAAATAAATACAACTTTGTTTGATGTTATACAAATTATGAATATGACACTGTACAATCATATAGAATCTACGGACACGCCATTGTATACAGTTATCCGAATTATAATAATCCATAGGTGAAAGTTAATATAACAGTAAAACTTCATAGGTAACCTATTGTCTATTAAGAAAGAAGGTCAACCACCGCCTGGGCATGGTCTACGAAATAATTTTGTCCCAATGGGTGAAAGAGCAACTTGTTTTCAATTAATAGTATGCAATGTATCGTTTACAGTAGATATTATACTTCATCTATATAGAGGTTTAATGGAATCGGTCATGTCATGTTCAAATCTTATCGAATCAATTTTAATCAATTACATACTAATACTGGTGGGAAAGGCATGGCACCTCAATTTCTTCCCAGCTATTGAGAAACTAGCTATTTGTGTTCAATTAGCTATATTAAAAATCATTTACAATAGGTATTGTGTTTTAACATTACATAACCGGAAAATGAGAAAAAATTGTTTTTTTTGACGTAGTTGTTTATACATCTGAGGAGACCTAATTAAAGGGGTCGAAATAAGTTATTATGTGTACAACCTTAATGTGTGTATATTTTTTCTTTTTATAATTCTGTTTTGCTCTGTTTAATTACATTGAGCTCTGTTATTCAGATTCTCAACACAAAATTGAAATCTACACACTATATATATATATATATATATGCATATATATATATATGCATATATATATATGCATATATATATGCATATATATATATATAGATGCATATATATATATATATGCATATATATATATATATATATATATATATATATATATATATATATATATATATATATGCATTTGGGTTTACAGGATAATTCCCTAAACTAATAAACGGATCATTATGAAGTTTTTAATATATATTATAGGAAACACAGTGAATCAAGTAGGGCACATTATTTGCTTTTGTAAATTTTAACATTTAGGGAGTGCATAAATATATATATATATATATATATATAAATGTTTTATGGAAAATGCTCCAGACAAGGCATAGAGCCACTAAATGTAGGGAGATAAAAAACTACCAAACAATAAGTGTTAAATATATTGGATGAATACATAAACTAATGAACCAATCATTACGAATTTTGGAATATATATTCTCGGATACCCGGTGAGTAACATGGACACATCATTTTTTGCACCCAAAAAATTTAACCCCACCAAAATAAATTAGATACAAAACCGTTTAATAGAGAAAAGAATTGCTCCAAATCAAATATCAGTAATACTAAGTAATACCTTTTTAAAAAGATCGGTGCGCACGCGTGAGCGTCAATAATATGTATGTGATTGGTAAAATCCTAAATAATTGAATCTATCATTATGCATTATTCAATATGTATTCTAGGCGATATTTCGGTTTAAACTTTACTATTTAAGGAGGTTCCACCGAAACCGTACTATACCCCCCTAAAGTAAGAAAAAGCATTAACATTTAAAACTAATGCTATATTTATGTCTTATACCCGTTCTAGGACGAGTATTCTACCCGTATATATATATATATATATATATATATATATATATATATATATATATATATATATATATATATATGTATATATATATGTAAAGATAGAAGAAATAAGAGTGATAAATATGTACGAATGTCCTAATTTATTTCAAATTTCGATTGTTCAATGCAAGGTGTATTCTGTAATGAACTAGTGTTTATAATTCTTTTCTTAAGCCAAGGCTTTTCAAAGATCGAAATCTTATCATCAGAGGAGAAATACAGATAGATAAGTTGGCTCTGGAAAAGCCAAAGTTCAAACATTTGAAAAATATTATTAAAAATGGAGTGCAAAAAAAAAAGTTCGTGTAAAAAAGATATGTGGTTTGTCCAGATGGTAATTGTCCGTTTGAAAAGTGTCCAATGAAAAGGAGATTTTGAAGTAGACGAAAAAATGTTTTTCGTATGGAGAAAGTGTTCAATATGAAGTAAATCCTTTTCACTATAGGTTCTATCCACTAAAAGTTTACTTTTGGTGTATATTTGATTCTATATATATGTATATATATACGTATAATTAAATAACATTTAATACAAACTAACATTATATTATAAATTAATCTAAAATCAATTTAATTGAGCTAAATTAAAAAAATTAAATTATTAAAATTTTAATTAATGATATATGAATATTAATTATTTATTTGTTATAAAACCATTAAAACGACATAAAAATCTGCAAACTGTATAAAATGATAAGAAAACCTATCTAAAATTTATGAACACGACATGTGTCTGAAACGTGCGACAAATTCTTTGATTCGTTCCAATCGATTGAAATCCAATGTAAACCAAGTGCGTGACCTTACCCATCAATTCAGGCAATTGCACTCATCGATCAGATTTTGAAAAAAGCTATTCTTATTCTTCTTCTCATAAATGCACCCGCGTGGCTTGGCTGGAGGAAGTCAGTGGAGAGAAGTAGATACCATTGAGAGCGACAGATGACCTCGTCTTCAGGCTAAGATCAAAGTGCAGTATCCGAGTATCCGTTCTGTACTTGCTAAGCGATAAGTTTTCCTAGAACAAGGCAAATTGATTTTTTTCCAATCCACAGTTCCCCTTTTTGGGGAGCTGGATTTTCCCCACATTAAAAATAAAAACATGTGCCTAACATGAGCTTCATGGGGAGGTAAGTAAATAGGTACTACGATCCTGATCATTTTGGTAAACGAATGACAAATTAACATCTCTCTTTGTTGATCAGAGGTGGCTATGCTAAGCGAGGCTTGGTAATCAATCCTTCTTTCTATCCCTACCTTTATTGTGTTTATTATCGCCTTTCTGTCTGTCTGTCTTTCTCTCTCTCTCTCTCTTTGTTTGTTTATCTATCTTTTTATCTATTCCAGTTTTATCCTAACTATCTGTATGTATTACAGGTCGGCCCTATCTATATATACCTATCTTTGATTTTTTATGTATTGTTATTTATGTTTCTGTTTATTTCTATGTCCTTATATATATATATATATATATATATATATATATATATATATATATTCGTATATTCTTGTGGGAACGTACTCGGTACATAGATTCTATTCATACCAGTCGAGGATACGTCTTCGGCAATTAATCCTACAGTTGCTTTGTTGTCGTTCTGTTTAGTCCGAAGAGGTCCACGCTACCGAGGAATGCCGACCGGCTGCTCAGTTTTGTAGACCAGAGTGCACTTTCTCTAGTGCGCTTGCTTTTCAAAGCCTGACCTGACCATGTGTCTGACCTCCTGCAGAGGAAGTAATTAAACATAAAAGATGTAATTGTGATGAGATTCAATGCCAGAGAAAAATATTATGTTGTATTGTATGGTTTAAAATAAACATTGCAGTGAAACAGCTGTAAACGACTTTAACACTTAATTTGAACCATGATTTGAAAATAATTTAAATCGTAAAAACCATATATATATATATATATATATATATATATATATGTATATAATCACTCAACTTTATCTCACTAAATTTTCAGTTACCGGCGTTTGAACTTTGATAGTGGATCGTTGTACTAAACCCCCAAAAGTTTTCCAATTGATTTAAACTTGAAAGTGTAAAAAAACACAGAGGCATATATATATATATATATATATATATATATATATATATATATATATATATATATATATATATATATATATACGGACTAAAGCAAAAATATGTCGACATAAATTTAATGAAATATGTCTACAAAAAATGCTGCCTATATATATATACATATATATATATATATATATATGTATATATATATATATGTATATATATATGTATATATATATATATATATATATATATATATATATATATATATATATATATATATATATATATATATATATGAAGGAGAGTGGAAAGGAATTAGAGAAAGCAAAAGCCAAATCAAAATTCAATTCAAAAGTTCAAAGCAAGGTATAATCCGCAAAAAGGCAATTTATTCAAGTTAAATTTTCCTTAAGCCAGGCTTTTCAAAGATCTTTTCTTCCCCTCCTGTTTTTAATTCTTCTCACTTTTTTAATAGCCTCGATTATTCCCCCCTTGTTTTACCTCGCCCTTCGCACATCTCTCTCAAACTACTCAACCCCCAACCCGCCCTAGCTCTACATCTTTTAACCCCTATAGTATTTACTTGTAACTGCGATCTCCACTCTCCTTCTGGCTTAATCCTTTGTCACTTTTTTAACCTTGTATATCTCTTACTTCTTCCGGCCTCCACTAACCTATTTAACAATTTTCTTAATTAACCTCCATATAACTTTTTTTTAAATTTCAAAGTTTATATTTTCTCATATTTATTTGAACTAGCATCCCGTAACTGCTTATTTACTAACCCATAAAAATTTTTTTTTCCACCTTGGAGACTCCCATTCCGGATATCCTCTCTAGGTCTTGTTTTCCTTTTTCTTTTTCCTTATTCTAATTTTCATTCTTGAGCTCCGATCTTATCGACTTTTCCCTCATTCTATTATTAGTATCTTATTTTTTAATTTTTTAATTTTTTTATTATATTTTTTATTTTTTATTCTTTCGGTCAATCCTCAATTTTCCCTGCGAGCTTAAGACTAATCTTATTATCTATTTTTCATTCTTTACTCTTTTATTTTCTTATTTCTACTTTTTATACTATTTTTATCTTTATTTTTTATCTTTACTCTTTTAATTTTTAACTCATTTTCCTAGTCCTACCCTTCATATATATCTTGCCTCACTGTTTATATCTAAGGTCATTTGATTAAACTTCTAAACCCCCGAACTCTGTTCTTATACATATTCTGATATTTTAACCCCTTATCCTTACATTCGTTAACTTACCCCCACTCCTTTCTTCCCCTTTTCTAGTTGAATCCTAATTCGCCTAACTTCCAATTTCAACTTTATGTTTCACCCCCCTACTTTCACACTCTTAGTTTTATCTGCATTCCTTCACCGCATCGCTCCCTTTCTCCTCCCCCCTCTCTTTCCTCGTACCCGTCCCTTTCTCCTCCCACATTCCACTTACCCGTTTCCTCCCTTGCCCATTGGTCGCATATTATACTCTTGTTTTCACTGTCTCTGCTTTTCTTCATTTATAGCCGGCTTTCTCAACTGGGCAGACTTTAAATATTCTCACTGCCCCTTTTTCCACTTTAAAACACTTTCCTTTGTCATCTCTGCCCGGGAAGTTTCTTTAATGGCGAATATTTTACATCTTAATCTCCTCTGACGCCTGCCTGCATCATCGAATGTACCTCTTATTGGACTTTTTACCCTTCCTGGATTTTCTATTTTCGCCGTACCTGAAGTTGTGGCTTCTTGGAGTTTAACTTTGAAACTTCTCTCATTACTTCTCGTGCCTCTTACGACCTACCTATCTACATCGTATCCTCTCCGCTGGACTCTTCGACACCGGACTTTTTGGCAATCGGACATTTGCTTGCACCCTGGCACAGTTTTGCCCTACGTTTCCTTCCCTACAATTTTTATTTTATTTCATTTTTTCAAATTTTAAATCTTGGCCATTGCCATCTTATCTATCCCAGCGACTTCCTCTGATGATAAGATTTTGATCTTTGAAAAGCCTGGCTTAAGGAAAATTTAACTTGAATAAATTGCCTTTTTGCGGATTATACCTTGCTTTGAACTTTTGAATTGAATTTTGATTTGGCTTTTGCTTTCTCTAATTCCTTTCCACTCTCTTTCATTTCTACCTGCTCTATCCTGGATATTGAGCTGTATACTCTTCACAATAGGGTTTTACCTTTCCTAAAAGTTCGCTTTTAGTACACCTCTTTATATATGTATATATATATATGTATATATATATATGTATATTAATAAATATGTGTATATATATATATGTATATATATGCATATAAATATATAAATATATATATATATATATATATATATATATATATATATATATATAAGGACTAAAGGGCTAACAGTCATTTCTGGCAGTACGATTAACTTCCCTAAGATTGATTCGTTAGTGCTAACATTTTTGCATTACCATTTTTATTTTGTTGTATATATATATGCATCCTTCAATGGATGTCCAGGGCCTCTGCACGTCACTGGCATCATATCTCCGTTGTGAATTTTTGCCGCCAAATTAATATCCATTTCCAAAATAATACGATCTATTTTTTTAAAAATATAAATGCACATTTCAAAATAAAGTAAACTAGAACTACAATAACAAACACAGACAAAAAGCGTATATTGTATAAGCTGTGTCGTTGTTTATTTCGAAATATATTGGGAAAAGAAACCTACTAATCTCTTTTGGAATTTACATTTCTGGAAGTGGATTTTCATATTTCGGAAATGGTTCCATAATTTCGTCGTAATGCTATAAACTTTTTCCAACATTATTTGTACATAAATGACCACAACATATCCAATAAAATTTGAACTTTCTCTAACCGATTCCATAGACCGTGCCGGTTTACATTATGCAATCTTCGTGGCCCCATGCGTCAGGTGAGACGGTTATTAAAAGAAAACATTGTATGCACAACGAATACAAGACAGGGGAGACAACAAACACAACATTGCTATGATCAACATCAATGCACAAAAGTTAAGTGAGAATACGGATTTTAGATGTTAAACTGTTTGTAAAAATTCTAGATTAAAAAAAAAAATTGTTCAAGATTTAGACAAATAATGTCGGTAGTTTTTAAATATATTCACCACTCATCCTAAGTAAACATAATAATAATAATAATAATAATAATAATAATAATAATAATAATAATAATAATAATAATAATAATAATAATATTTACTCGCGGGACCCGTAGAAATTCCACGGTTAATTAAAGAATAACAGGTCTTAATTATTTAATAATTTCATCTATTTCGTCCATATTTGTATTACATTATTATTTTTAATTAACTATGAAAAATAGGATTTTCCTACACATGTATATATCAACACGAGTGTCTTACTCTCTCCCCCCTTCCCCGTCTGTACGTATACCTCTCGCTTCCTTCCCGTTCTATCGCCCCTCTCTTTTTTGGCGGGTGGATAGCTGATACAACTGCTGCTGGGTGCCGAGCGTGACAAAAAACGTACGAAGACGGAGGACAGAAGACAGGTAAGTGTTAATATATAGATGGTAGCGCGTATTACTAGTTTGCTAGGATCTTATTAATGATGACATTTATTGTCTTTGTTTCTCTTCTTTCTCTTTACTCGCAAAGATGGGATCATTTGACTAAAGGGTTTTATATATATAACTGCACATACCTTGGTGTCATTCTGCCTACTGACTGCGTCTGATACAAACAGACAACATACAGGATCCTGACAACATGTGCCGTGTTTGGGACCCTGCGGAAGAGAGTACGGCATTGAAACAATGAGCCAGATTTTGGGGTAAGGGGCAGGTGCAACTGGAAACACCAAGACGCAATCGAGCATAACAAAAATCGCTTAACGGAAATGGAGCGAAAGAGTCTATCCGTAGGATACAAAATAAAATGAAAGCCTTATAGAAAAAACGGCCCAGAATATATGTATATAAAAACACACACAAACACACACACACATAAAAGGTTAACTCTGGTTCGTGAAAACAAATCAATCTATACAGTGCTCGATTATTGTGCAGGAGCGTACTATTTATTTATTCAGGGGTTGATAGAAGTTTAGATAGCCATGGTACAAATATTTCGCGACGAAGGAAGAGAATCTGGCTCAAATAACGCCAGCTGTTATACGTTTGGTTGCACGTGAGCCATGTATGATCTGTAAATACACAGGAACGACGAAACGGATAATACCCGACATTTTGTTTTTACCAAGTTATGTTCCTTTCATCGTAAAACCTTTGCTAGTATGAGATCTAAACTTGTGAAAAACCCTAAACATATATATATATATATATATATATATGAATATATATGTATATATATACATTTATATGCATATGTATATATATGTATGTATATATGTATATATGTGTATGTATATATGTATATGTATGTATATATGTATGTATATATGTGTATGTATATATGTATATGTATATATATGTATGTATAAATGTATGTATATATATATATATATGTATATATGTGCATATATATACATATATATATGTATGTATATATATATGTATGTATATATATGCATATATATACATATATTTATATATATGTATATATATATACATATATACATGTATATATATGCATATGTATGTATCTGTATATATATGTACATGTATATGCATATGTATATATATGTATATACATTTATATGCCTATGTATATATATATATATATATATATATATATATGTACATATATCTGCATATGTATCTATCTATCAATATATATATATATGCATACGTATCTATCTATCCATCTATCTCTATCTCTCTCTCTCTCTCTCTCTCTCTCTCTCCCTCTCTCTCTCTCTCTCTCTCTCTATATATATATATATATATATACAGGCTGGCCCAAAAGTAGGTTTACAGTTATCATTTAATATTTGAAGTTTTTTAACTAGGTTATTCGAAAAACTGCAACCATATAAAAAATAGTTTAATTACTGTTAACCTACTTTTGGGCCACCATATATATATATATATATATATATATATATATATATATATATATATATATGTCCATATATATATGTATATATATAAAGAATATTTTGAAAAACCTAAACAACGCATTTGTTTTTGTTTTGGAAAATAAATTATTTATTTATTCTAAAAACTTGACCACTTTCGGAGATATAGTCTTTTTCACAAATATAGACATTTTTTCTCTTTATTTTCGTTTAAACCTTCTTTATTTAGGCACATTTGTCGCAGTCAAGTTTAAATTTGTCTCGATGTAATGGCGATTAGTGTTGAATGCCGGTGTGTGTATCATGCGGTTTACGTGTTGTTGCGTAGAATGAAAAAGTCTTGAAACATTGACGGAATGGCAATAAGAAGAATAATCTGAAAAACTTGAACAACGTATTTTTTTTTGGTTTTGAAAATAAATGATTTATACTAAAAACTTGAGCACTTTCGGCGTTATACGCCATTTTTATAAGTATAGGCATTTTTAAAAAAATCTTTTGATTTTCGTTTTATCCTTTTTCATTTAGACATATTTGTCGCAGTCAAGTTTAAATTCGTCTTTGAATGCCGGTGTGTGTATTACGCGGTTTTTGTGTTGTTGGGTAAAATGAAAAAGTCAACACTTGCAACGTTGACCGAATAGCATTAAGCACCAATCGTCATTACATCAAGCCGAATTTCAATTTGACTGCGACGAATATGTCTAAATGAATCTCATGCACAGAGCTGCTGAGATTTCATCGTTATTCATCGAAAGACTTATTCGGAATGAGATTTGTTTTTAATCGTTAATTAAAAAGATACGAACAAACAGATATAAGAATGCAGGAGAAGATAAGCAGAAAAATAGTAAACTGTCTCCCTCTTCGCTCGTTTTCTTACTTTATCACATTTATTTCATCTCTATTTTGTAATTATCAATACAAAACCAGATATTATTCCGAAAAAGTCTTTTAAGAGATAAAGACGAAATATCAGTAGTTAAGTAAATGAGATATTTGCTTGATTTGCTTTAGTATCTGTGTCGTTATAAACTTTTCTTCAACAATTTCCCAACAATTACTCTGATTATTAAAAATTTCTCTCTCTCTCTCATATATATATATATATATATATATATATATATATATATATATATATATATATATACATATATATTTATGTATATATATATATATATATATATATATGTATATATATATATATGTATATATATATACATATATATATATTTATGTATATATATATATATATATGTATATACATATATGTATGTATATATATATATATGTATATACATATATATATATTTATGTATATATACATATGTATATATATATGTATATATATATATTTATGTATATATATATATATATATATATATATGTATATATATATGTATATATATATGTATATATGTATATATATATATGTATATATATATATGTATATATATAGGTATATATATATATGTATATATATGTGTATATATATATATGTATATATATATGTATATATATATATGTATATATATATGTATATATATATGTATATATATATATATATATATATATATATGTATATACATATATATGTTTTTGAAAATCATTTGCGGAAAACTCTAAAGCTCTTGCGACTATCATCTCGTCAGGAGAAATCGATAGTATAAGCAGTCAAATATATCAACGAAAATGAAGAGTAGGGGGGGGGGTTGAATTGCCAGCGAATATTAAAACACGATTAAAATGAATTTAATTTAATAGTCCTTTAAAATTGCACAGCGTGGGATAAAAAATAAACAAAAGAACGGGGGAGGGATGCGTTCAAAGTTTCCCAAAGAGAGTTAGCGCTTTCGCAAACTCTCTCTGCCGACACAAAGAAGGTTTACGTAAAGTTATTGAAACAGATTCCAACATTTTTAAATGGTTTTTGGAATCCGCTCTATGAAGCACCTTTAAACGCTCCAATTGATAGTTACTGGCACAACATGGATTTTCAACCGAATGCTGGTCAATAACAGAGTCCAAAGTCGCAGAGGAAGGGTAGCAAAGGGATCCTGCCCTTCTCTGTCTAATCCTGGATGGAACATGCTGGTTTATGCGGGTATGCAAATTCAATGAAGTACGCCATATATAGCCGGCATGACACTAACATTGAAAACGGTAAACAATATCACTATACTGGATAAAGGGGCACACTATCCTTACGAAAAAAAGGAAAAGCTAGTCTAGTAGTAAAAACTAAGCTCAGGGAAACAGAGTAAAAGCAATTGATAATGCTTCCAAGAGTCTGCTTACCCAGTATTTTACTATTTTCCCCTATCCAGAGTAATTGCAAATAAATAGGGCATTTCAAAGGACAACCTATTTTAGAGGATTTTAAATCAACAACCTTCTTATCTATAAAATCATTGATAAGGTCTTCCGGATAACCATTATCAATAAATATTTCCCTGATCCTATTAAGTTCAGCATCCACTCCGTTAGGAGAACAGATCATAAGGGCTCTATGTACCAAATTATAAATAAGACACATCTTTCTAGACCTTGGTACAAAAGAAGACCAGTTCACATATAGCCCCCCTTACACTCTATTTTCGTTGATATATTTGATTGATTATACTATCGATTTCTCCTGACGAGGTGATAGTCGAAAGAGCTCTAGAGAGTTTTCCGCAAATCATTTTTAAAAGCATATATAAATTTTGTACCTCCAAACAGAGATATATATATATATATATATATATATATATATATATATATATATATATATATATATATATGGCTGCAAGCTCGGTCAGAGGCATCATCGACCCAATCTTCATCGAAGAATCTGGCGCAGCAGTTACAGTCACCAAGGAGCGGTATGTGGAGGTCCTCAAAACCTTCAAGAGTGAGCTCCAGACACTCTACCAAAACGGTTCTAGCAAGACGGAGCAAGTTCTCACACCTCAAACCTGTCCTGAAATTGGATTAAAGAGAACTTCGGAGGCCGAGTGATCAGTCTCAAAACTAATTTTGAGTGGCCACCCCATAGCCCGGACATAACCCCCCCCCCAGATTTTTTCCTTTGGGGCTATCTTAAGGACAGAGTGTACGCAGGGAAACCCAGAACCATCACGGAACTCAAGGAAGCCATCAGGGAGGAGATGAGAGTCATTCCCAATTCAGTCTGTAAGAACCTCATGGACCACTTCGTTCTGCGCCTCAAGAAATGCACAGAGCTAAATGGAGGCCATCTAGAACACATGCTGTAGAACGGAGAAAAAAAGGCCAAAGACCCTAGTGTTTTGATGTGATGTTTTGAATATAATAAACTAGTTATGACCAAAAATTAATTTAATTCGGACGAAACACTAAGAAACGGGGCCTAATTAGAGTTGGGGCCCGTTTTTTTCGTCACCCTGTATATATATAGTGTTATACAGTTTACATCAACATTTTAAGGTTTTGACTTAATGGCCTATTCAAAGCCAAATTATATAATAACAAAATAGTTCTGATTATTTAAAAAAGTTCGACCATATTTAAATATTTTTCACTTCGGACTGTGATCCCACACAATCTATAACTGCATAGTTATCTAAGATATAAACAAAAATTGTGTGAATATTTAAAATCACTGAATTTATTTTATTGCTAAATAATATGACTCTGAATAGTCCATTGAGTTTGAAATGTTGCTAAATACCAAATAACCTAGAAATATATTTGTTTTATTATTAAGTATTTTACTATTGATTAGATTGGCTACAAACTAACTTTTTTTAAACATCATAACCATGTTGAATTATCTCCCCTCTTATATATATATATATATATATCTATATCTATCTATATATATATATATATATATATATAAATATATATATATATATATATATATATATATATATTTCTTTTGTAATATAGTAGAAAAAATCGATTAATTGAAAATTAAAATTACAATTAAGAGCGTAATATTTATTTATCTTTTGGTATAGAAATTTAGTACAACATTAATACCGTCGGTATCAAGCACAAAAAGACTTAGCAATCCTAACTGTTACTCCACCCTTCTTTTTTCAAACGTTATTAAACCTCCCATACACAAAATTTAAACAAACATACATAACACTCTAAGAAAATAACGCGTCCAAACGAGAGTGACACGTGGCTTCACATTTCCGAAACAGATGACAACAACAGATGGCTAAGTCCTTCTGTGCTTGAAACCGACGGTACTAATTTTTCTGTACAAATATATATATATATATATATATATATATATATATATATATATATATATATATTAATGCAAGTTTGATTGAATAAAAGTAAGCTTTTGTCATTTCCTTTTCTGATCCTTTCTTTCCCACTGGCGAACCAAGGACCTCGTTCTATGTTCCAGTGTATAAAGGAACACGCCATACTTGCAAGTACTTTCGCCTCGCATGAGTCGTCTTCAACCACATGGTGATGTTGGTGCAATAAATTAGAAAAATTGTGGATTTATTGGTAAATGACGATTAAAAACATTTAAAACATTCTTACCAAGCCTGATTTATTCATCATATCATAAAACAGACCGACACGAAAATTAACTTAAAAATGTTTGAAAAACGTTTGCAATCCGTGTTCCATAATAATTGGTTTTACAAACGTCATCACGTGCCTGAGGACAAATCATGCGAGTCGAAAGTACTTGCAAATATGGTTAGTTTCTGCATACACTGGAACATCACATGAGGTCACAGGTCCGTCAGTGGGAAAATAGGATCAGGATAAGGAATAGGCAGAAGATTTCACCTCTATTCAATCAAACTTGCAATGATGAAGAAATGCTACACACACACACACACACACACACACACACATATATATATATATATATATATATATATATATATTATATATATTATAATATTGAATGAAGTAATAAAATAAGGTGTCAATCAAATTTTATTAGAATTCAAAGTTAAAGCAAAGTATCCTTAAGTCCTTAGCTCATGAGTTTTCAAGGATAATTCTTCTCTTCAGGTAATAATAGTAGTAGTAGTATAACTGCGGTAATGGTCTTCTGAGGAGAAGAATTATCTTTGAAAACTCATGAGTTAAGGACTTAAGGATACTTTGCTTTAACTTTGAATTCTAATAAAATTTGATTGACACCTTATTTTATTACTTCATTTTATATTATAATATTAATGCTCTATCCAGTATATTGAGCTTCAGTTTTTATCCGGATGTTTTAACTAATTATAAGATATTAGTTGACGCTTATATCTTTTGTTGGATTTCTTCATATATATATATATATATATATATATATATATATATATATATATATATATATATATATATATATATATATATATATATATAACCAATGTATTCATTACCAGTAAATAACTGATACTAGTATAGTTAAAGAATGTGGAAATGTTACCTAACTAATCACTGTTTCCTGTTTTTATATTTTATTTAGTGTTTTTTTAATTTTTTATTTTTTATGGAAATCACTCCAGACAAGGAATGAATCAACTTGATGTAAGGAGCTAACAAGAATAAATATGATTATCGTAAAGACAGGAGATGCCTATTTACCTTAGTCTTGAAAAAAAAACAAGATTATAAGTAGGAGGAAAACAGTCAGCAGGAAAAGGGTTCAACAAGTCTGCGCTTCTTCAAAAGAAGCTGCTGGAATAGGAAGCTATATTACAATGAGGTATCATAACAGCGAATTGATGGAGACCACTAGATCAACGAGTCAAACTAGCTTGAACAAAAGAAGCGGGGAATAGATCACATAATTCTGAAGTACACATGCCATAATAGTATTTATAGAAAATACTGAGACTAGCCACATCACGTCTGTGAGAGAGAGAGAGAGGGTGTAGAGAAGATGAAAGGGCCAATATAATTACAGATACGTTTCTGCACCTTATAAAAATCCTCAAATGGGACAGAGATTCACCAACCCAAATATGGCAACATTACTTCATACATGGCCTGATCGTGGATTTGTAGAGATAGAGAATAACCTCAGGTGTGAGAAAGTGTTTGGAGCGATAGGGAGAACCGACATTACGAGAATCGAAAAGAGCAATAGATCTAATGTATGAAATCCAAATAGGATTTGATGAGAAAGAAAGACCAAGAAGTTTCAGAATAGATTTCTCCTCCAGAGGAGAGTTATCCATGAGAATCTCAAGAAGAAAAGGCACACGACTACGATTGAAAGAGACGAGCTCAGTTTTAACTGGATTAAATGAAACAAGCCATTTCGTACCCCAATCCACAACTGAACCCAGGTAAACTTCTAAATCAGCTGAATATTTTGATAGATGCGAGGGAGATGGCGAGAAACAACACCAGAATAGAGAGTGGTATTATCAGCATAGATATTAATTTTCTGAACAATATTCTCTGGAAGATCATTGATATAGAGAAGAAACAGTGTTGGGCCTAGAATAGAGCTCTGGGGAACACCAGCATTGATAGGAAAAGAGAAAGAAGAGACACCGTCCAAAGTTACTCGCAAGCCTTGATCAGAAAGAAAAGCCCTAATAATGTCAAGAACCTCACCGCCAATACCATAACCCTGAAATGTGTGTAGGAGACCAAGATGCCACACTCTGTCGAACGCCTTCGAAATGTCAAGAACAATAGCTCTTCCCTCTCCTGAATTATTCATAAACTGACAGATCAGCTCAGTTACAATAGCAGTTGAACGAAAACCACAAAAGCCATACTAAACATCACTAAAGAAGACCAGACTTTCCAGAAAATGAACAAGCTTGCGATTGACGAACCTTTCAAAAACTTTGAGAGGAGACTAACTGGGCAATACTTAGTTGTGTCAGATCGATCACCAACATTTTTAAAGATAGGAACAACAGAGGACTCCTTCCAACAAGAAGGGAAACAGGATTGAGACACACAGAGATTGAATAATTTAGAGAGGATAGAAGAAAGTTCACGAACACAACGCTTGAGAACAACAACGGGAATTGAATCCGGACCGTCAGGCTTCGACTGGTCAAGATCAGAACGAACCCTGGCAACCATCGACTGGTCAAGATCAAGATGTTAACCACGTCATTATATTCTTTTCTGTCAACGTGTTAAGTTTATTTAAACGACTTAAGTAACCAATAGATTTAAAATCTGGGAGTATATGTATAGATATGATGTTGCTTCTGAAATAATAGCCGCGTTTCTGCGTCAAAATATTCCGTGTTATATAAACAGATAATACTTATCTACAAAAATCCAAACAGCAAAATCCTTTCAAAAATAACGTTTACTTAAAAAATATACTTTCAATTTGGGGAAACAAAAAAAAACACAAAAACATAATTCATTCTCAAATGAAAAAGCTGATTATTGAAATAGTATTTAACGAGGAATAATTATACATACATATGTATATAATTATACATGTACACATAATTATACATATATATATATAATCATCCATATATATATTTATACATATAATTATATATATATATAATTATGCATATATATATATATAATTATACATATATATATAATTATACATATATATATATAATCATACAAATATATATATATAATCATACACATATATATAATCATACACATATATATAATCATATATATATATAATCATACATATATATATAATTATACATATATATATATAATTATACACATATATATATAATCATACATATATATATATAATTATACATATATATATAAGTATACATATATATATAATTATACGTATACATATAAGTATAATTATACATATATATATATAATTATACATATATATATATATAAGTATACATATATATATATAATTATACATATATATATAATTATGCACATATATATAATTATGTATATATATAAGATTATACATATATATATATATATACTTATAACTATATAATTATACATATATATATAATTATATATATATATAATTATACATATGTATATAATTATACATATATATAATAATATACATACTCGTGTATATACATTATATATATAATTATACATATATATATATACACACACACATATATATATATATATATAAGTATACACACACTCATTTATATACATTATGTATATAAGTATACATATATATATATACATATATATATAATTATACACACACTAATTTATATACATTATATATATATATAAATATATATATATATATATATATATATATATATATATATATATATATATATATTCGAATCTCAGAGTGAAAAGACTCGTTACGTCTAAACACACAGAAGAGGGATAATACTGCTAAACAGCTGTCTATAAAGCATCTACTTTAAATAATAATGAAGCATTGCCTAGTTGGGACTGCATTACAATTACATGTATACATAGTTTATACGTAACTATTTCTACTTGTAAGCAAAGGCACATACATACTAAGTGTTGCTAGGTTTGACAACACAAGGCAAATAAATGATCGGAGCAGTAAGATCCTCTGTTGACCGACAATGTCAGAAATACACAAAAAAGCATTCATTATGACAGTCAATTGAATCTGTTGAAAACACTCGCTATAGTCTTATACAAACGGAAACAAGACTTTTGGAATTTCAGGATTTCCGTGTACTTTTGCCCTCAGTCAACTATATTCAAATTTGGATTCTTATTTATTACTTTCTATAATTTTCAATTTTAATTGTTTTCGTGTAAAGAATTTTAAATTCATTTATAAAGTAATTTCCCTTGATTTCAACAGTAAGATTTTTTACCCTAACCTGTTCGGGATCACGCTAAATCAGAATAAGTAATGTTTGTAAGTGTAACTTTGGTATTTCGGCGTTTTAGACAGAAAACTTTCTTTAATATAACAGAATGTTCAAATAAAATATATTAAAACACGTTTAGAAAATGAATGAATCACGATCCGCACTAAAGTATTCAGGTAAGTCAATTATTATTATAAATCTCCATTAAAAATATATGTTGAATCCTTTGTATGTAAAAATGGCTTCCCTTGATTCGGCTCGGTTTCGAAATTCCTACTTAAACGACCGTTTAAAAAAGGATGATTTTTCTTTGTATATATTTATATATATATATATATATATATATATACTTCCTTGCCGTCACGCAAAAGTTATCGAATAAAAAGCATGCCGTTTTTTATATGGACGAAACTAATTCAAGTTATGAAGGTAAGCGATAAAGCAAATAGCAATCAGACTGAGAATCAATTCGAAAAAAAACCCATGCACTCTATGTACTAATGAGAAATACAGGATTCTACAAGCAATCAACAACCCTTCTATAAATTGCATGAACCACGAAACCGAAGTCTTCAAAAAATGTTCGTATAAAAGAAAATTCCTGCTAGTCCAATAGATTGACAATAATTATACATAACTCACGAAACACACCCTAAAAACAAATGAACTTCAAAAAATTTAATAAATAAATTTAAAAAATAAGACAAAATCATATGAAAGAGCAACCCTCCCCAAGACCTTTCCACAAGTTATATTTATTTTTTATGTACAACATAACAACCCCCAGATATATATTGCACATACTACAACTACAACTACATGACCCTCACCAATCCCAATACAACTTAACCGCATCTACCACAGATAAAACATTAATCAGTAGATACCCATCTCCTTTTAACCTTTCTAACATAATAAATACATGAGTCCCTCTAATTACACACTTAAAATATAACAATCAAATTAAATATATATATATATATATATATATATATATATATATATATATATATATATATATATATATATATATATATAATTTATAAAAATAAATTTCGGGAAAATACTAAATTATACAGCATAAATAAACCAAAAATAAAAAATAATAAATAAATAACAGATTTTAACGAATCCCACCCACAGCCTAATCAATAAAATATGCTACTCACTTATCCCTGAATATAAACAGACGTTTGAAGCAGTAAAACAGATAACATCTATCATAAATAATTAAATAAATTTAATATAACACAATTACGATTAAGACCCAGACATTATTTCAACCCTGACCCAGTACTTATTTTAAAAGAGACACGTCAGCTTCCGTCATTTTCGTTTTATTCGAGACGATTCTTTAAAATACGCAACTACCAATAAACCAATAAATAAATATGCAAATAAAACACCAAATAAAAATAAAACCTTTAAAACTATAAATAAAATAAATAATAAATCCGATACACAAATGTAAACCCGGTATCACCATAACAAAGACTTTCGATATTACAACTTTTAAACGACGTATTGAAACGCCCCACTTGTATTTTTAACTTTTGAAAAAACCGGTAATCTCCTACGATCTACAAACAACACTTTAAATAAAAATATAAAAACCTAAAAAAGAATTAATAAATAAAACACTTAGTAGAATACAATCAAACCTTCTTTAAACAAAAGCCTATGAAAAATAAATAAAAAAACTCAATGAATTCTCAGCCAATATATTTTTTCCAGAGAGACTTTCCAGGAATGCACCGGTTTTTTTTTATCGATATAACGCCATTTCTCATCGTGGTTTGACCTCACTCAGAACGCTGACGATTCTACTTGACATATATATTTTAAACCATGTAAAAAACTGCCCATCTGGATGAAACCTAGGTACGTTTCTGAATAATGTAACATAGTTTTCAAATAAATTATATTAGCTCTCACTCCTCTGCGATCGAGCACTTTGGTTTCTTTTCAATATAATCTGACACACTATATATATGTATATATATATGTATATATATATGTGTATATATGTATATATATGTATATATATATGTGTGTATATATATGTATATATATGTGTGTATATGTATATATATATATGTATATATATATATATACATGTGTATATATGTATATACATATATATATGTATATATATATGTATATATACATGTATATATATATATATATATATGTATATATATATATCTGTGTATATTTATATATATATATGGGTATAAATATATGTATATATATATGAGTATATATATATATATATATATATATATGAGTATATATATATATATATATATATGTATATATATGTGTATATATATGAACATATATATATGTATATATATGAGTATATATATATGTATATATATATATGTATATATATATATATGTATATATATGTGTATATATATGAACATATATATATGTATATATATATATGTATATATATGTGTATATATATGAACATATATATATGTATATATATGAGTATATATATGAACATATATATATGTATATATATGAGTATATATATATATGTATATATATATATGTATATATATATGAACATATATATATGTATATATATGAGTATATATATATATATGTATATATATATATATATATGTATATATATATATATATATGTATATATATATATATATATATATATATATATATATATATATATATATATATATATATATATATTTTACGTTGCAATTTCACAATAGTGGTTTCACGTTTTCACACAAATTGCAAGTGGTTTTGGCGTCTCTAATTTGTTCGCTTATTTACAATTAATAACAACAACTTCCGCTTACGGTATTTACACGAATTCCTTACGCACTTATAAAAGAGAAAATAAACATACTTTTGTTTTTCGTATGTAAGATTTCGTAGCTATATATTTAGAAATATTATGTTAACACAACATTCTATTACATTCCACCGGCCATTATATTAAATTGCGCAAAAACATAAATATAAAAAAACATTTGCCGATTTTCATCTAAAATAAATCTCGAGTTTCAGTTAGAAACATCAATCCATAAAATAACTGTTATACTAAACACAGAAGTGTTGCAAAGATCCTGATGGCTTATATTATCAGCAATAAACAGAACATTTTGTTATGACAGTTTGCTGGCACTTGTACTTGTACATTTGTCGTTTTCCTAATCTCTTAAATATTGGCCATAAATTAGTTACAGTGAAATCGCTTTCTGCATTATTCTAAAATAAGAATTTATGTAAAATCATATATCTTTATCTTCTATCTGCGCATTTTTCGACACGTTGAGTTATCGCCTCTGCCCATTTTCTAGAGAAGACGATATATCCGCCCTTGCACATTTTTCCGGAAATCCATTGAATAATCCGTCCTGTGCATTCTGCTGGAGAAGACACGTTCGCTTAAATGAGTGATTGTTTTATAATATATATATAATATTATGCTTCGGAATTTTTTTTTTGATGAGGGTTGATAATTGTACAATTTTGTAGATTCAGACTACTGTTCTCATCTTGGGTGTTTTTATCACAATGTTTCGGCCGATGTAACCTCCGGCCTTCTTCAGGTGTACTTTGTCGAACTCGGGAATCTTTCTGTCGAGCTCGGGAATCTGGACGGAATTTCGAACGGAACCTTTTATTTAATTGCGACTCAAAGAAGCAGCACATATGTTTGGCGACAATGACTTACTAAGCAGACCTACTATAGAATTCAATATGGGAACCTATAATTATAAATAACAGATACGTGGTGATCTATAATGATAAGTAGTTGGATCAAGAACAAGAATAGGTTTACGGCTCCTAAAATCTCAGTCATCTGAAGAATGAAGGTTCAAGGTTCAATCCTCAGTGCGGGCGATACGAAGAATTGCGAATTACTGAAGACTTCTTCCCAGTCATGACAGATGGAACGAGAGCATGCTAACCCCGTGGATTAAATAATAGGTTCCGTTCGAAATTCCGTCCAGATTCCCGAGTTCGTCAGAAAAATTCCCGAGTTCGACAAAGTACACCTGAATATATATATAAATTATGACAAATATAAAAAATATTTCATCTGGCATATGACGAAATGAATGAGATTAAAAATCGTTATTTATACAATTTATGGTTAAACGAGTGCTCATTTATGTCACAACATTTCATCGCTGTACATTTGCGCCATCTTTATATCTACGTCAAATGGAAGTTAGAAAATTGTAGTTAATTTTGACAGGCGTCTGAAAACGAACGAAAGGCACATCTGTGATCAGAAAAATGTCAAAGTTTAAAGCATTTTAGTTTAGTCTCACATATATATATACAGGGTGGGCAAAAATAAGGGTCCTATTTTTAAAAATTCATAACTTTTTTATTTATTGATTTAAAAAAATTTTTTTTTTTAGAATAAGTAAAGGACCCCTTCCGAAGCAAGCATGAGCCGTATTAGCCCTAAGGAACGTACCCTCATTTAGAAAACATTATTTTTGCTTAAAAAACTCAAAACAGTGTAAAAAACAATACTTTAGTTTTTGTAAGTTTTAAGAAGTGTTTTTCGGCTAAAATTTCTTTTGTTTATTTCAAAAAATCTCGGAAGGCTCAGTCTACACACACATAAAGTTTGGTGAGTTTAACTTTTATTTTGTGGAAGTTATTCAAATTCAAGTTATTCAAATTAAAAGATAGGACCCTTATTTTGGCCCACCCTGTATATAAACATGGTGATATAATCAGATTGACATCAACTTTGAAACTATCCAAAATGTTATTATGTCGTCTATTTCTGCAATATTAAGATTCACGTCAAACGGACAATATCCAAAAAGGTCCACACGAAATGGAGTGAATGGCAGGGAGACTAATATTGTCTTGTGTGAATCATCATCTTCACATACTTTGCCCACTTGCCCACTTCTTGGTTCTTCAAGCTGTTTATTAATTCTGCATTAATTGCCTACCCAGCTAGACTGTTGCAATAACTTAGGGTACGTACATTACACAAACTATTTTCATACTTCTAATCTAGCACACGGAGTAAATAGCTTCAACTTATATCTCATTGTTTGATTATTACGATGATGACTAAAATATTTCTTCGGATCGACTTCTTCATAACATGCAGGCTAAAATGTTTAAATGAAGTCACCCCATAACCGTAGGTTTCTAAAGTGATTAAATTCATCTTTGCCAGTTTCTCTTCATGTGACAGTAGGGGTGGGACGTAATGGGGGAAAATTTCAGATTCATGCGAGTAGTATTTTTTGGTGTTCATTTATACATAAATAACACTAAACAATCAAACATTTTGAGAATTTTGCAAAATTCAGAAGGTGCAGGCCAAAAATAGCCGCTAGGACTCCACGGGACTCAAAATCCATCATTTTACGGTGCAAAAGTGGTTTCATGCGACATTGCAGGTCCTAAAACATCCTCAAAAGCTATGAATGGATATAGATGGTTAAATCTGATATACTACTTTAATTTAGGACCATTTACAGGCTGTAAAAGGGGTTTCATGAATGTAGAATAGCCAAAAACTAGTGAAAAATAACCAAAATTATAATAGCCTGCACTTTCTGAATTTTACAAAATTTTCAAAATGTTTGATTGTTTAGTGTTATTTATGTATAAATCAACACAAAAAGAATACTACTCGCATGAATCTGAAATTTTCACCCATTACGTCCCACCCCTAGTGACAGGTGCCTTAGTTTAGGTACCATTTTTGTTGCCCTTCGTTGCACCTTTTCTAACTTTGAAATATACTTTTGCAATGCAGGCATTACAATTTTTAGACAGGGGATCATGCCACCCGAGGCAAATATTAAAAACATACTATAAGTTTGTTTTTTATTAATTTCGAATATACTATTTGCAGTAGAAAGCCTCGTAAATCTTGCTTGCCTTATTTTGTCCTTTAGTACTCACAATCCATGTGCGATATATCTGACAAAGGGTGAAGCATTGCTGTTTTCTGGGTCGGAATCTATTCATCTAACACTTATCGTTGGCTACTGTTTTATCCTGAAGAAGTATTATTTAGCTTCTTACATCAAGTGGCTCCATACCTTGTCTAAAGCGATTTCCATAAAAAATAAGACGAGTTCCATAAACTCCCTGAATAAGTAAAAGAGGTCGGACCCTGAAATATTTCAAAGCAATCATCAACATACTGTGAGAACTGTGTGAAAATATCTGATATTCAAACCATCTGAGCCTGTCAAAGTCTCACTCAATGCATTACGGCGTCGTGTTATGTAAATTGAACATAATTATTTATAGGGAACGCAACCGTACACTTACTGAAGATAATTGCTCTAAAAAGGAAATAATCGA
>OY744523.1:158836754-158839254 GCA_963556195.1 Sepiola atlantica
TGGAATATATAGGTAATTGGGGCTTTGTGGACTAGCTCAAAAGAGGATCGCTTCATCAGGGGACGATGATAATGGCTGCGCAAGATCAACGCTTACTGACCAATACGAAAATGAATGGTCTCAGCAACGACAAGTGCAGATTCTGCCACACAGAAGTAGAGAGTGTGAGCAACTTTAAAACTAGTTGTAAGGTTCTGCTGGGGGCGACTACTATACAATGTAACACAATGAAGTGTGTAAATATCTCCACTGGACCATCTGTAAAAAGTTGAATATCCAGTATAGCAGCAAGTCCTGGGGAGTTATATCAGAAAGAATGGTTTGAAATCAGTCATACACTATTCAGTATGACTATGCAATCTCTACGGCTACACACCTAGAAAACGGAGCTGTTAAACCTGCTATAGACATATGAGACAATAGGGGGGAAGTAGAAAACTTAGTTGAAATCAGTGCCCTTAACGATGCTGGCTTAAACAGAGCTAAAAGAGAGACGGTAACTAAATACCATGGTCTTATGTACACATGAAAAGAAACTGCAATCTTAAGAAGATCCTCATCATTCCAGTAATCATAAGAGAAACCGGACTCATGAAAAAGGATTTTAAAAATTACTTGGCGAATATACCCGGTGAACCAAGTGCAATAGAGATACAAACAATTGCGCTTAAAGGGACGGTTAGAACTATAAAATTATCTCTCGGTCGGAGTTTCTGAAATAGCGGGTGAATGTCTAGCGTTCGACACGATGCCCCATCCCCAGCAAAAAAAAAAAAGAAAATTGAAATATATATATATATATATATATATATATGAAGAGTTCGAATGCAAAACGCGATAAATCCAATTTGTCTACATTGAGACATTGAACAATACAAGGACAAATAGATTTAATATAGACTTCGCTAAAAATCTTACTTTCATTAAAAGTCAAAGGTAATTATGCCGGTACCATATTAGGTAAAATAATAATTTTGAGACCTAATCCGGTGTTGAGATACAACATTTTTTGTAGTGATAGCTTCGTAATTTTGAAAATGCGTTATTATATATATATATATATATATATATATATATATATATATATATATATATAACACTTTTACATGATACATTTTGTATTCAGACATCCATATATAAATGGGGCTTTCAGTTCACAATAATCAACACATATTGCTATTGTTATATATATATATATATATATATATATATATATATATATATATAACACTTTTACATGATACATTTTGTATTCAGACATCCATATATAAATGGGGCTTTCAGTTCACAATAATCAACACATATTGCTATTGTTATATATATATATATATATATATATATATATATATATAACACTTTTACATGATACATTTTGTATTCAGACATCCATATATAAATGGGGCTTTCAGTTCACAATAATCAACACATATTGCTATTGTTATATATATATATATATATATATATATATATATATATATATAACACTTTTACATGATACATTTTGTATTCAGACATCCATATATAAATGGGGCTTTCAGTTCACAATAATCAACACATATTGCTATTGTTATATATATATATATATATATATATATATATATATATATATATATATATATAACACTTTTACATGATACATTTTGTATTCAGACATCCATATATAAATGGGGCTTTCAGTTCACAATAATCAACACATATTGCTATTGTTATATATATATATATATATATATATATATATATAACACTTTTACATGATACATTTTGTATTCAGACATCCATATATAAATGGGGCTTTCAGTTCACAATAATCAACACATATTGCTATTGTTATATATATATATATATATATATATATATATATATATATATATATATATATAACACTTTTACATGATACATTTTGTATTCAGACATCCATATATAAATGGGGCTTTCAGTTCACAATAATCAACACATATTGCTATTGTTATATATATATATATATATATATATATATATATATATAACACTTTTACATGATACATTTTGTATTCAGACATCCATATATAAATGGGGCTTTCAGTTCACAATAATCAACACATATTGCTATTGTTATATATATATATATATATATATATATATATATATATATATATATATATATATAACACTTTTACATGATACATTTTGTATTCAGACATCCATATATAAATGGGGCTTTCAGTTCACAATAATCAACACATATTGCTATTGTTATATATATATATATATATATATATATATATATATATATATAACACTTTTACATGATACATTTTGTATTCAGACATCCATATATAAATGGGGCTTTCAGTTCACAATAATCAACACATATTGCTATTGTTATATATATATATATATATATATATATATATATATATATATATATAATACTTTTACATGATACATTTTGTATTCAGACATCCATATATAAATGGGGCTTTCAGTTCACAATAATCAACACATATTGCTATTGTTATAT
>OY744523.1:158844254-158881754 GCA_963556195.1 Sepiola atlantica
TGTCTCGAGGCTGAAATGAAGTATTCCATCAGTATAACAGCCGAATATATATATATATATATATATATATATAATGTGTGATTAGTCAACATAATTATTCTGCTTTATTTAGTTTTTCCATCTGTTTGACAATTTTCTTATTGTAATTTTTGAACGAATTACTTAATGTTTCAAAATTCGTGGTTGGGCAAGTTCCGTTATATCCTTATTAATGTACTTTTTTAAATATTAAAACTCTTCCACGATGCAATCAGTTTAATAAAAGAAATGCTGGCCAAATATATTTGGAGAGACGCGTAACGCTCTGTTCATTTAATTATCATAAATAAATGATTGTAAACAATATTATTAAACTGGTCTAGTGTTCAAGACAGAGGGAGATAATTATTTCTTTTTTATCCACCTAAAAGTATAAAAGTTTGATTTTGATGAATAAATGATTTAGGGTTTATATTGATTTTTTAGAGATGATAAACCGATGCGAAATTTACTTCCAATCAATGAAAGAATGAATTGTATGGGTTATATTTGATTTTAAAGAGAGGGATTGGTTCTGCGAACTTTGTGCTTCTAATCAAAGTTTCGCGAAGTATTGTGTTTTGCTATCGGTAACACTTTGGGTGGTCGTCGAAATGTTTTTGACTAATCATTGTTTGTTGCATAATAGCTTTTGCTACTGTCTCAAGTAAGTGTCTTGCCTTTGTTGTTGTCGAACCTTTTCTCGAGGAGGTGCGTGATTAGTTGACTGATTACCGTCGTGGTCTACTAGATCACCCATCCTGAATTAAATCGTATATTCAATTATGCACTACTATATCTGGATGAGGTGTGAGCACAACATTCTTAACCCCCCCCATCTTGTCTTGAATAATGCGTAAGCAATGAATCGCATTTACAATGGGTGTTGTGTTCCGGCGTTCAATCGCTACAAAAGCGTTGAAATGCTATAAAAAGACAAACAAATTCATCTTTAAATCAACTTAAATCAAGATTTTCAATTGTATCGTTTGGACACTGGCAACATTGCTGTTTATCGATTAAGGTGTAGTATCTGTTCTTTGTGAAGGAGAGGTCCTTCTAGACAGAGACAATTAAACAAAATTATACTACTCCAGATTGCCCTTGTTAGGGAGCTACATTTTTATCATATTAAAAACCGAACTTTTGTCTAACTCTGCGATCGTGGGTAGGCAAGTAATTGGAGTCGTCGAAATGTTTTCGACAGCCATTTTCTTTGTTGTTTTGTTTTTTCGTATACATTTATGAAAGTTCGGTCTCGGGTGGTCATCCGTCCAGGAAATACCTCTTCTTTTTGAAGGTGTGATTGTGTAAGTCATTCCCTATTCATGGAGCAGTCTCGACTGAACTATTCAGATATTTTGGTTCCCAGTCCACATTGACATATTTTGAGAGAACTGCATTCTCCACATTAAAAACGACCTTATTTCTAAATTTGCCGTCGTGGGGAGGCAAATTAAAAACCGGAACACTGACAATTAAAAGTCGTCTGTTGTTGAAAATATAAAATATATATGTCTACAAAACAATAATATTTGTAGATTAGTCGGTATGGTTGTATTTCCCTGTCCATTTAAGGGTCTCATGGATCAGTAAAAAAGCAAGCCATAGCCAACTGCTTAAATACGTAACAACAGCGTGTAATTAACGATGTAATACATACCTATTTTGTTTAGCTGTATAAGCTACCCCAACTTGACTCCGCAACGAACGCTCCATGCATCAAACCGCCATAAAACATGCAATAAGCCAGTTATTATTTAGATAAATCTACAAGTGCAGTTAATGGGTCATGAATTCTAATGCAATACATGCCCCCCTTCCTTCCCCTATTCGCACTACCGCCACTTTAATTCATCCAATTTTTTTTGAAATCCGAAAAATCGATATCATATGAAAGAAAACGGGCACTTATGCAGTTTACGGACCGGGCGGAAATAATAACGTTATTATTTAAAAAGCCATTCTTAACATGTAAGGGGGAGTTGATTAACTATTCTGTACTTTCACCTAACAATTAATAAACAAAAGATTCCGTAAAAATTGAATTTAACTTGAAAATCCTATCTAAAAATAGCCCAGTCCGTAAACTGCAGAAGCCACGAAAAACGTGTGAAACTTGAATTAAACGTTCTGCTTAACATTTTGGGTGGCAATAAACACAAACATTTTAACCAACTTCTCCACGTGTTTTCTTCTGGGATCGATTTCGATTTCGACTTCACAATCAAAATAATAAACGAATTTTAGTCTTTAAAATCCATAAAACAACGCGATGTTTATTTATTTTAACATTGAAACCAAACCAAACTTAACGATTCTATTTTAATTTATTATTGTTTTCTGATTGTTTGTAAAAACGAATATTGGATAAAGTTCAGTTTCAGTATAAATTGGATCGCGTTCCCTTTTTTTAAATGCAATTTTCAAATTTTTCTAAAAAAAAAGCTATCATTCATTATAGACAGCCTGACTTTTCAACATGTCTCGCTTGCCCAAAGTGAATGGCGTCTTTTTTGATCGAACAGGCTTTCTTAATAAAGGTCGTGGTTATACTCACTCTACGGATTTTGAACTATTTTTCTAACTACAACGCACATTCGTTTTCGATTGTTTGACTTTATTATCGAGATCTGTCGTCTTTATTAACATAATATTATTAAAATCGGATTGAATTTGAATTTAAATAATATCTACATTTAAAATTGCTTATATTAAAACATCGCACAAAAAAATAAATTCACCCACCTACTAAAACAAAAAAACAGAAATTTTATTGTAAAAATACCGAATCATTAAAAAGCACTTGAAATCCTTTTCCGATGTAAACATTATTTTTCTTATCTTTTTTATCGAGGTGAACAGATTAAAATTCGATAAAATATACCCCCTGTTGATTTTGATTCACTCAACACCATATTTGCTTTAAAGTTATTAAAATGGCGGTACATTAGAATCGTCGATTTAATATTAAATCTGCCTCTTACTAATTATTGAGTCGGGAGTTCTTCTAGCAGAGATCAAATAGAAGGGACTGTTGTATATAAACCTGTAATAAATAGACAGCAACCCTAACTCTAACCTGTTATAAATAGACAGCTGCCCAAACTCTAACCTGTTATCAATAGACAGCTACCCTAACTCTAACCTGTAATAAATAGACAGCTTACCCTATTCTAACCTGTTATAAATAGACAGCTTACCCTACTCTAACCTGTTATAAATAGACAGCTTACCCTACTCTAACCTGTGATAAATAGAAAGCGTACCCTAACTCTAACCTGTTATAAATAGACAGCTACACTAACTCTAACCTGTTATAAATAGACAGCTTACCCTACTCTAACCTGTTATAAATAGACAGCTACACTAACTCTAACCTGTTATAAATAGACAGCTACCCTAACTCTAACCTGTTATAAATAGACAGCTACCCTAACTCTAACCTGTTATAAATAGACAGCTACCCTAACTCTAACCTGTTATAAATAGACAGCTTACCCTAACTCTAACCTGTTATAAATAGACAGCTACCCTAACTCTAACCTGTTATAAATAGACAGCTTACCCTACTCTAACCTTTTATAAATAGACAGCTTACCCTTACTCTAACCTGTTATAAATAGACAGCTTACCCTACTCTAACCTGTTATAAATAGACAGCTACCCTAACTCTAACCTGTTATAAATAGACAGCAACCCTAACTCTAACCTTTTATAAATAGATAGCTTACCCTACTCTAACCTGTTATAAATAGACAGCTTACCCTACTCTAACCTTTTATAAATAGACAGCTTACCCTAATTCTAACCTGTTATAAATAGACAGCTACAGGTTATTTACATCATAAACTTGCTCTGCGAATCCGATGTTGCGTATTCCTAGTCTTAAATAGGAAGTTGAAAGATTAAAATAAATTTTTCAGTATCGTTTGGTCATTAAATTATTAATTGAACTAAAGTGGTATTAAAATATAGTTACATGTATTAAGATCGTGTTGGTTTAAACTATGTTTATATTCGATGTAAATCGTTTCCACAAATGTCAATCTTTAAATATTTACTGATAAATTTGCTGATAAATTTTAAAGCCAGAAATAAGATTTCTATTCAGCAGTTTAATGGCTCCTTAATTCCTTTCAAATTTCAACGAGTAACGAAGTAATGCATTCCCTTTCTTCAATTATTAAAAAAAAATTAAAACGCATAACTTATTTGAGAATAAACCGAAATGCATTCTGGGCAATTGAGTTTCGTAGTTAAATTATTTAAAACTCTATTAAAAAAGAAATTAAATTAGTGTAATCGATTAATAGTTAATAAACAATGCGTGTAAGTCAAGTCGAGAGGACAAACACCCACATACATTAGCTCTAGGCGAATTCCCACCAATTTGTAATGCGACACAAGGTCTGGGTTTAATACGGGAAGTCTACCTCCCCCTAAAAAAGAGCACTTTGAAAAGTTGTATAATAATTTTATTAATATAAAGATGACGCCAATGCACTTCGTAGTTTTAGCGTTCTAAAACAGAACTCTCGCTTTTAACTAGGTTCAGCTATGATGAAAGTTACTTAGCGATTGTACCTTTCCCTTTTTGTTATTTGTAAGAAAGAAGAATGAAAAAAGACCGAGAAAACAAAAGCCAGCAAGCCAAACCTCGCAATCAAACTGCATTACATTGTTAGCATTTAAACAGGAAGCGGTTTCTTGTTACTGTACCTTCTTCTGCGTGTTCCCTCGTAGACTTTCCTTTACCGGGTAGAGCTTGCAACCATAAGCTGGCAAGTGTTTGCAAATCTTTATGTAGAGCTGTTTTAACTTCACCTCGTTATCATAGTATGGCGTGTGCCATAATTTTTTCTGTTTGTCCTGTAAGATAGAAAAAAATAAATAAATAAACAACCAAATAGGAACATATGGAGTTCACTACACCATGCAAGTATTCAAGATCGGCTATTGAGACTCTGCATATATTCTATTGTCACTGCCAGTTTAGGATTATTAGACTGGCATAGAATTCAGGAGAGCTGAAGAAACGTAAAGGATTATAGGTTATAAAAAGTTTCATTTCCATAAATAAATGCGTTTACGAAAAACGTATCGAATTACTTTTCAGTACTCGCAAGGAATGGCCACCCAGAAGACTTCAGTTCTTATGGAGTCAGTTCCGAATATTGACGGAGAATCCTGAGCTAGTCATGGAAGATACCGAAACAGTTTACGATTATAAAGCCGTGAAATAAATGTAAAAAGGCAGACGACACTAAGCATGCTAATTTGGTTAGGGTTGGTGCTAAAAAACAAAAACTTCCCCAATAAAGAAAACAAAATAGCTTTCAAATCGTAAATTGCTTAACCAATTTTGGGGACTGACTCGGGGTTCTTCGTCAATAATTAGAATTAATTAAAAAATAAAATCGTCTGGCTTCTCATTATTTACTAATACCACTTTTTGACGGGGGCTAAGTGGTTAACGACGCAGACTGAGGACCTGTTTGTGCCTGGTTCGAATCCAGCTCGTTCCACAGATACACTTTCATCAAAAACAACACCTGACCTTGTGTCTAACCTCTTGGAGAGGAGGTAAGTATACTACTGATGTAAAATGGCTTAGTTATTAAATATGCGAATTGTTGCCTGGCTACAGGTCTGGTACAAGGAAGTGTGCAACCCAATTAGAAACTTATGAGGGCTCTCTGCCCCGCTAAAGTTAAAGAGTAATGCTGTATGCTTCATACAGTACGCCAGTCCCAGCCAAATGTCTGGAGTGTCAAGTCTGTTCCATAGCACTTTTTTCATTCATGGATGTTAGCAACCTTCATTTGCTTACTCCTGATAATTCCTGATTCTAGAAAACATTAGGGAAACCAATGCCAACAATAGATTCAAGCCGGTCAAAAAGTCGTATGAACCTGATGCATACGAGTATACAAGTACTGGCATGTTATCTGTGCTGAAGTCTTTTAAAACAGATCAATCTCAGCAACTGTCTTTTTCTAAATTAAAATAAAAAACAGTGAAAATAAACTGAAAAAAAAAACAAGAAATAAAAATACGATTAACAAATAAAACATTGAAACAAATATATATGAGAACGGACTGAATAGTTTCGGTGTCTTCACATTAAAATTTATGCACACGGGAGCTCTATTAATTAACCATGGCGTTACCCTTCCGTGTACGTATATGGGGCACCTTTGAAGTTGAGGCTCAATTTGAAGAAATCGGTTTAATCGGCTTAAACTCGGCTCTGTCTGGCTGGAATTATTTTAAATTGTAAAGGAATTTAGACTTTATTAGCATTTTTTTTTAATTTGGGGCACAGCGTAAAGGTGGGTAATGTTGGCTATATTCGATTTAGTTTAACGTAAAGGTGGCAGAGAGGAAGTGGAAGCCATTTCGTAAAAATTTAGATGTTTCTGATTTGGGGAGAAATCAACTAATAAATATTCCCCAAACTTTCGTTTCTTTGGATTATTTAATGGGGGTTTTCAGGACATCATGTAGTTTCATTAATATATTTCAGATTTTTATTAAATTAGTCATTAGACACCAATTTAGCAATATTCCCTGAATTTCTATTTCTTAAGACGCCTTAAGCTTACGCCTAAAATTTTAGACATTTTCTAAGGTTAAAAACATGTAATGGATTTTGATCAAAATTGGAATATATATTCTAGACATAAGGTTTAGTAGCATTATATATTGATTTTAATATCCTTAAGGGTACATAAAAGTTGTGAAAAACTGTTTATTTTTGGGGAATTAATTATTATAGTATATATATATATATATATATATATATATATATATATATATATATATATATATATATATATATATATATAATTATACTAGATGCGAGTGTATGAACGTTTGTTTCGCTAAGGCCTTTATTATATACATTAATAACACAAAAAATATACTTACGATCTGAAATTAAGTCCTGTTTGAAAAAATACACTTTTTGAATTGTTCAAATTAGCCTTAATTTCAATTAAATTAACGATTAACATATCTATTTTAGCTATCCCTGTATTTCACGCGCCCTATCTCGCTCTATGTTGATTAAACCACTCTATAATATTTACAGATGCCTCTGTGAGCATTTAGAGAATAAATAATTGACTTTTTTCAACATTACCATAAAATGTACATACCTGTGTATGTACAAACCGGAAACACGTAAAGAAATAAGATCGCAAAATAATGTTTCTGTACTTTTATATCAGAGTAATAAAGAATAATAATAATAATAATAATAATAATAATAATAATAATAATAATAATAATAATAATAATAATAATAATAATAATAATAATAATAATAATAATAATAATAATAATAATAATAATAATAATAATAATGTTAATAATAATACTAATAACAAGAATAATGATAAGGATGATGTAGAAGTTTAGAGACATTACTTTTTGTTATGTACGAAGAATATCTTATGATATGCATAGCTTATATATTTTCGAATGAAATTAGAATAACCTAAATAGTGGTCGTAGTTGTGAAACAACCAGTCAGAGGTACATCTAATATATATATATATATATATATATATATATATATATATATATATATATATAAATTATTAATATTTATCATTATCAAATAATATTATGTATATAAATTATCAATATTTATTATTATGAAATTATATTATGTATATAATATAAATTATCAATATTTATTATTAGCAAATAATATTATGCATATAAATTATCAATATTTATTGTTATCAAATAATATAATGTATATGAATTATTAATATTTATTATTATCGAATAATATGATGTATATAAATTATTAATATTTATTATTATCAAATAATATTATGTATATAAATTATTAATATTTATTATTATTAAATAATATTATATATATATATATATATATATATATATATATATATATACATAAACTCACCAAACTTTATGTGTGTGTAGACTGACCCTTCCGAGATTTTTTGAAATAAACAAAACAAATTTTAGCCGAAAAACACTTCTTTAAACTTACAAAAACTAAAGTATTGTTTTTTACACTGTTTTGAGTTTTTTAAGCAAAAATAATGTTTTCTAAATGAGGGTACGTTCCTTAGGGCTAATACGGCTCATGCTTGCTTCGGAAGGGGTCCTTTACTTATTCTAAAAAAAAGAAGAAAAATCAATAAATAAAAAAGTTATGAATTTTTAAAAATAGGACCCTTATTTTTGCCCACCCTGTATATATTCAACATTTGCTTCAACAATTCCTAATATATGGGTAGTGCTTGGTCCGCCATAATTATACTCTCTCTCTCTCTCTCTCTCTCTCTCTCTCTCTCTCTCTATATATATATATATATATATATATATATATATATATATATATATATATATATATAAATATATATATATATATATATATTGTATAATTATGGCAAGTAAGCTACGCAAAAACTTTGGTGTTTCAGCGATATATCTGTATACTACTATGTTGATTTTCAAAAACTAAATGCGTGTTGAGGTTTGACTATTAATATATATATACATATATATATATATATATATATATATATATATATACATAAATATATACATATATATATATAGATATATATATACATATATATAGATATATACATATATGTATATATATAGATATACATTTATATATAGATATATATATATATACATATATATAAATATATACACATATATGGATATATATATACATATATATACATACATATACATATATATATATATATATATATATATATATATATATATATATATATATAGATATACAGATATACATATATACATATACATACATATATATAAATATATATATACATATATACATATATATAGATATATATACACATATATATATACATATAGATACACATATATATATAGATATATAGGGTGGGCAAAAATAAGGGTCCTATTTTTAAAAATTCATAACTTTTTTATTTATTGATTTAAAAAAATTTTTTTTTTAGAATAAGTAAAGAACCCCTTCCGAAGCAAGCATGAGCCGTATTAGTCCTAAGGAACGTACCCTCATTTAGAAAACATTATTTTTGCTTAAAAAACTCAAAACAGTGTAAAAAACAATACTTTAGTTTTTGTAAGTTTTAAGAAGTGTTTTTCGGCTAAAATTTGTTTTGTTTATTTCAAACAATCTCGGAAGGGTCAGTCTACACACACATAAAGTTTGGTGAGTTTTACTTTTATTTTGTGGAAGTTATTCAAATTTAAAGATAGGACCCTTCTTTTGGCCCACCCTGTATATACATATATATATACATATATATATATAGATAGATAGATATATAGATATATATATATACATATATAAATATATATATACATATATATAAATATATATATATATAGATATATATAGATATATATAGATATATATATACATATATATATATATAGATATATATATACATATATATAGATATATATGCATATATATATAGACATATATATATACACATACATATATATATACATATATATATATATGTATATATATACATATATATATATATACATATATATATATATATCTATATAAACGTGTAACATCAATTTGTATACAAGACGTATATATGTGTTACTCAATATAACACTTTTCTGAACGTGACAGTAAATGGCAGATCTACTTTCATTTTATAACCTAGAGCACCGACTTGTCTGGCTCCGGCGTGTCTTCATTTCTTAAATATATATTTAGTTCATTGGAAATCAAAGGGAACACGCTTATAAATAAGACGCAAACGACGGAAATCATTTCCATTTGATTTAATAAATGCAAACGATCTATAAAAAAAGACAAAGAAAAACTGATAGCTTTTTATTTCTGTGTTCTCTTTTAAATTATGGTGATTACCTGTCTATCCAAACAAATAAGCATAAAATATAGAGACGGAGAATTCCCAGTTTTAAAATATAAAAGAGAGAATTACAAATGAAGAAATGTAATAAATTAAAAAAGAGATGCCCTACGTTAAGAAAACACATCCGAATGTTTTATTTCAATTACACAAACGAAGAAATTCCTCCCATTATTATCCCCCCGAAAATACATTGCTTTAAATTATCTCCCTTTGATTTAGAACTCTTTAGTGTATAGATAACCATAAATAGTTTTCTATGTTTGTTTATGCTAACGTAAGGCGTATAAAGCTTTGTGAACTCTATTGTGCTCTCGTATTTTCCTACATGTTAATTAAGGGACGAGTTTATGCTATTACTGAGCTCCCATCTCTGCGCCAACCGTAAAACATTCATAGCAAGAACTCGACTATTACTGCAAATAACTTTATTTTCTTCCTCTGCGTATTTAAAATTAAACAGAACTGCCATGAATTTCCAGAATTGTATTCTAAGAACTTCCATCTGCTAAACACATTACCACAGGCCTGCTTCCCACTTACTACAACATGGTCCTTATAAAGGAAAATGGTAACAAATACTTGTGGAGCTGCCCTCTTAAGAACTTAAACTCTTCCCATGCCATCCATCGTTTCCAACTCTCTTAGAATATTATGCATCATCTAACTGACAATTCTATTAAATATCTTCGAGTGACTTTTAGTCTTTGAAGTGTTTATTCATTAGTAGAGAGCGAACCAGATAGAAATAGAACCAGCCTCTAACAGGAGTCGTAACGATCAGATCCTTATGGAATTGATAAAGCCACCGTGGCAGTCGGTGCGAGGGGAAACCAAACACTGACCGAAAGCCTCTATTATCGAACATTTGATTTTAGATTTGGATTTCCAGTGTAGCTTTCAACGCAGCCGATTATGATCCAATGATTTTGTGAGCGGTTCTTTCTATATTTAGTCTTGTTGGTTCCCACATCAGAAATCTAACAAAAGATGCCTATTATTAGTAGTATTTATAGGGAATTCTTCTTCTTCTTCTTCTTCTTCTTCTTCTTCTTCCATTCTAGTATTGTTTGTTTGAATGTGAAGTCCTTATGAACAGAAAGAAAATAATTTTCCCCCGGAAATTAAGAGGATTGACCGATAAAATCAAGGAAATTGATCTTTTATTTTGTTATATATTTTGAAGAGTTTTAACACAAGCGTTTTTTTCCAAGAGACCTGCGTGTGTGTCAGATTGTCCCCAATAACTACTTTTAACCGATTAGGCATCGGACTGTGAACTTAGTTATGAATACTCCTAAATTTTTCACATTCTAATGGACGGTGTTTGAACATATTTGTTGTCGAATTAATGCCTGCACGTGTTTGAGAAAGACAGATTCGTCTTTAAAAAGCCGCTCACTCCACGATTATATACGTTATATAGTTGAAGAACGTACAATAGCAAATATACTTATATAGTTAAAGAATTATACTTAACAGTTGAAAGAATAACAAAATTATAAAGCAGAGGTTTATTACCTGGTTTAAGAAAACAATGAGCATCAGGTTAATTTTGGGTTTACCTGACGATCCTTGTTTGGTGAAACTGGGGTATACACTTCTATTTATTTATTTAAATTGATTATATATTGATATTTACAAAGTTAAATTCCTCCTTAATTCTAAGCTAATTTGTGGTGGCCAACGGGAAACACTTTTCTGAATGGAGTTCGCGCCCGCCGACCATCGAAAATAAACTTCCTGCACTGAAGATTGCGTTAGCATGACACATCGATGTCTGTAGGTAATAAATAATAAATATCTATTTATAAATATTATTAAAAGTCCCCTTTACTAAGGCCGGGCACTCTGAGTGAGTTTAATAACAAACAGTACTACTAGCTTCATTGCCAGATCCAACACAGTTTGTTGTTGTAGATCACTATTCGCTGCTCGTTGTAAAATACCCGCCAACTTGGTATTTACAAAGTTAAATTCCTCCTTAATTCTAAGCTAATTTGTGGTGGTCAACTGGAAACGCTCTTGTGATCGGAGTTCGCGCCCGCCGACCCACGGAAATTAATTTCCTGCACTGAAGATTGCATAAGCATGAAACATCGATGTCTGTAGGTGATAAATAATTAATATTTATATATATATATATATATATATATATATATATATATATATATATATATATATATATATATATATATATATATATATATATATATGGGGTAAGGTACACGATAAGTCATGAAAATTAAATGCCGTGGGAGACAAAATGTGTGAAAAAAAAGACAAATATATATATATATATATATAACAGGAAGATTCGGCACTGCCCGGGATTGCATGAGGAACTCTATGCTCTTTTTCCCCAAACCGATTATACCATATTACATTTTATGCTTATGTTTTATATTCTATACTAGGTCAATTCTTTAGACCTCACACATTTATTAGTATATTGACAGAGTTCAAACCCCGCATATAGCGAATGTTTAATTAACGCCAACCAACAAGATACACAATCACACGGAAAGAAATACAGATTAAAAAACTGAGAAACCTTAAGAAGCCAAATAACCAATCGTTTAGATATTTCTCCCTCTTTTCATATATACATATATAATCTAAAAAATTGGTTATTTCGCTTTATAAGGTATTTCAGTTTTTATTTGTATTTATTTGTGTGTTTTTTGTTTCTTGTTTGCTGACGAAACTGGGATTAAACATTCACCAAGAGGATATTGTTATAAAGGTTGTGTATTTATATGTATATATACAGGGTGATTCATAATTCACTTCACTTAGCTATTTAAAATGGTTACCATACGAAGCACAAACATACTATGAACTTTTGATAATTGTTATCTTACTCTCTAATTACTGCTATTTGTTAGGCAATGGAAACGTGATGTGAACAGAAAGCCTCCTTCGCACAACACCATAATCAATCAAATATACTACAAAGAGTCGTAAATTCCTTTCAAAAAAGAATGGAGCTACGCATGCAGAACGAAGGTGGACATTTTGAAAATTTGCTGTAATTTCAAACTACCATAAATGAATTTGTTGAATAAACTTTCTGTTTTGTATTACCGTATTTTTACTTTAGAATTTCAAAAATAAATAGATAAGTGACTTATGAATCACCCTGTTATATATATATATATATATATATATATATATATATATATATATATATATATATGCGTGTGTGTGTGTGTGCATGTGTTCATATAGATATGTGTGTATATTCGGGTATATATATATAAATGATGGAAAGCCGAAAATAAATATCCGTGGTAAAACGCTGATACTCTAAGGTGTTACATCAGTGAATCGATAAGGACGAATGCCGATGGAAACGAGACGGACGTACAATGTGGTGTTTTTATGATTATTTTCTTTTTCATCCATTCACTACTACAACACCATAGAGTCGCAGGGTTATTTACAACGGACGTTTATTTTCGGCATTCCATCATTCAAAACATAAAACCTCCATATTTGACTGTCGTCTCATCCCTATCGTTTTTTTTCTTATCCATTCACTGATGCAACACCGTAGAGAAACAGCGTTTTTAACAATCTATATTATGTTCGGCTTTCCACAATTATAAACATCAGAAAACTATATGTGACATAAAAATAAAAATAAAAACTTTCTATTTATTTATTTATTTAAAAAAATATTTAAAAATGGTTTATTATATATATATATATTAGCGGTGGCGTAGAAATACCTGGTATAGTACCCATGTGCGAAGCTACCTTACTTGACGAGATGGACCCGCATATTTTGTTAAATCATTCATCTAGAGGACGGAAATATTCGCCCGACTTTGTATGTCACATCGATTCAACATTATTTGTCCGACTATGTACGTCATATTGATTTATCATTATTCGTTCAACTCTCTCAACAAAAAAACGCGCAAAAAATAAAAACTTGTCTGCTTAAGTCTTCCAGTTTCTTCGTCTCTTTTCCCTTCTTCTTTTATCTTATAAGATCATTCACTCGCTCACTCCCGCTCAGTTCCAGGTAGTCAGTGATGAAGAGAAAGGAAAAGCAAACAACCGGCCGTTGTATCTAAGACACACTCCTTGTTACGCTTCCTATTCATTTTCTCTCTCTTCTATGCGCACACACATAAACAATAAGCTACAGAGCAAGAATGGACAGCCCGCTATTGTATTATGTCCGCTTACAATTCACGCGCGTGCATACCTGTAGCTTTTCTTCCTTCTCTGCCATCAATATTTTTAAAAATTTCATTTTCTTTTCTTTGCGATCCATTGTAATATTAATGTTATCCAGTTTCTTTTCTTTCTTTAAATAATATGTTCACGAATTGCCATCAGCATGTCACAGATTTTACAAAGGGCATACATATTATTGACGCTCACACGCGCTCATCGAACCTTTTAAAATGTATTATCGAATACCATTCAACATTTGATATAGAGCAATTCTTTTTATCTAGATGTTTTGGATCTAACTTATTTTAACAGATTCTCGGGCTGATGCGAGTTCGGTTTGGCGAACCCTTTTAAATGGTAAAATTTACAACAAAAATGGATTATTATCATATCCGGTCTCCTTGCTGTTATGGGTCTGTCTGTTTGTACATTCATATCCTATATGATTTTGTGTTTTTCGTTTATTATTATTATTATTATTATTATTATTATTATTATTATTATTATTATTATTATTATTATTATTATTATTATTATTATTATTGTATTAGTAGTAGTAGTAGTAGTAGTAGTAGTGGTATACTTGCTGGTAGTTCTGACAATAACATGTGTTTTTCCCTGGAGTCTAAGTGACAGTACGTCTCCTTAGATTTTCAGCCGTCTTCACCTCTTTTGATAACTTTTGTAAATCATATGCCTTATCGTAACAACCATTTAAAATTGATTTCTTGCTAGCAACAGCCGTTTTTCCCTCTCTGAAATTTGAGTGACGATAACCCTCCCAAAGGTTCCAGTACTCTTACACCCTTCCAGTAGAGGTCTAGTTGGTGCTTTCCCTCCTCGTTTTATTTTCTTTGAAACTTCACGGCTATTTGTGATGTATCAGCTGTGGCTCGTGCCACTTTTCCCCTTCTTCTAGTGGAGTGTCAGTTTTATTATTATTATTATTATTATTATTATTATTATTATTATTATTATTATTATTATTATTATTTATTTATTTATTTGTACTAACTAATAGTTCCCACACAGGTCATCATCAGAGATTACTTACTGATAATAACCGGCTATATTTCCTGGAGTCTGGGTGACAACAAGTCTCCCCAGACTTCCAGTACTCTCCACCTCTTTCGATAACCTTTGCAAATGACTTTGCGTTATCGCAACAGCGGCTTACCATTGATTTCTCGCTGGCAACAACCATTGGTCTTCACTTGAAGTTTGGTAGCAATAAGCCTACCCAAGGTCCCAGTACCCTTCGCACTCATTCAGTGCTCTCTCTCTCCTTGGATTTACCATCCTCCTTGACCCTTCACGACTATTTTGTGCGATATCAGCCGAGGCTGATGCACTTTTTTTTTGGAGGGGGGCACAGTTTATAATATTTATTGCAGTTTCAGTTCCCTTGGTTTCACGTGGTATTCCTTCCATCTTTTTGTTTTACTTCTGTTGTATTATCCATGTGGCCGGTTAGTGTTTGTAGTTTATGTGGGATGGTTTCTGCATTCGAAGATTTTCTTTAATATTTCAGCTGTTTTCATCATTACGGTCAGTTGTATAGTCTCAGTCTCCCCGTTGATTCCAATTTCCCCTTGTCTTTTTACACGTTTTTCGGAACTGTTCCTAGTAGTCATACAATTATTGGTATTATATTGACTTTCTTCATATTCCATATTCCTTTCAGTTTTCTGGCAAGCTTCATATATTTGCTTTGTTTTTCCGTCTCTTTGATCTTTACCCTGGGCTCTGCTGGGATGGCAAAATCTACAATTGGCCGTTTCTCTCCTTCTTGTTAATTATTACGATGTCTGGTCTTCTGGCTTGGATGTGTTTATCTTTTAATACATCCATGCCCCAAAGGACTTGGTGGTTTTTGTTTCGAGTACTACCTCCAGTTTGTGTCTGTACCATTGGTCTGCATGTTTGAAATGAAGTCGTTTGCACAGTTCCCAGTGTACTGCTTTTCCCCACACAGTGATCTCTGTTCATGTATTCTTTTTGGGCTAGTTTGCTGCATTCAATTTTTATGTAATATACTGTTTTATCTCTTTGTTCACAGAGTCTACACTTACTGTTTTCCTGGGATTTATCTATTTTAGCTTTAATGTAGTTTGTCGTAATCGTATTGTTTTGTGCAGCTCTCAGTAGCGATTCTGTTTCTCTGTTCAAGTGTCATTTTCGTAGCCCTGTCCAAGGTTTTTCGTGATTCTCTTCTCTTGTCATTCTTCCCACTTTTCTTTTCTTTTTGATTGTTTTCGCTGGTTCCTGTATTGTTCATTGGGACGGTGTCTCTTGCTGCGGTGATCAGTCTCTCTGTACTTACCAGTCCTCTTTCCCCTTAGTTCTTTTTCACGTAGAGTCGGTCAGTATCATCTTTCGGGTATAATGCATTGTGTATGGTCATTAGTCTCCTCGTCTTCTGGTCGAGATGTCTAAGTTCTATCTTTGGTCCAGCCTATGAATGGTCCAGAGTATCTTATTAGTGATACTGCCGAAGTGTTTATTCCTTTAACTTAGATTTCCACTATATAGTTTTGTTTCTAAGAATTTCCTTGTTCCCAGGTATTATTTTTCAGTCTTCTCTTTCATTTCTGTAGATTTGATGGCGTCTGCTTCCCAAACTCCCAAGTATTTATAGGTATCATTTTCGCCAAGCGCCCTCATCTCCTTTTCATTTGACAGTTTCATGCCCCCCCCCCGATATCTTAAGTTTTCCCTTTACATCTCTAACTTTTACATTGCGAATTTAATTTGAATGTTATGGCTGAATATTCTGGTTGTGTTTATCAGCTTTTCCAGTTTCATTTTATACTTTTTGCAAATAGCTTAAGGTCGTCCATATATATGAGGTGGTTGATTCTTTGTTCTGTCTCTGTAAACTTGTATCCGGCATTTCCTAAGTATGTAGCAAAGTGACATCATGGCTATGATACACAGTAGTGTTAATAGATAGTCTCTTTGGAAGATGCCTAGTATTCTTATCTCAGTCAGATGTTGTCCCCCAGTTGCCAGTTCTAGTCTCTATGTTCCCATTGCTTTTCGTAATAATATTAATAATCCTGTCAGGTACCTTGTACATTCTTAAGCATTCAATTATCCATGCTTGAGGGATTCTGTCGTAGGCTTGCTTGTAGTCAATTTATGCCATGTCTATGTTCTTATTCCTGCTTTTTACCTCTTTCTGGATATATTGATCTCTGTATAACAGGTCGTTCGTTCCTTCTTTTCCTTTCTGGCATCCTTTTTGTTCCTCTGGAAGTAGTCCACGATTGTTAAGATCTGTTCTCTTAGTTGTGTCTTTACCATTTTCAACATAGTTGGTAAACAGGTTATTAGTCTGTAGTTGCTTAGAACCGTTCCTTTTTCGGCGTTTTTTCATATAAATATAGTCCTTCCTTTGATAATTGATTCTGGTACATCTGTTTTGAAGATACATCCTCTCAGTTTTTGCGTTAGTCTTTCATGTAGGGTAGCAATTTTTTAAAACCATTATGCATGTATTCCATTGTTGCCTGGCGCTTTTCAGTTAGTCATTTTCCTTATGGTTGTCGGTAGCGTTTCTTCATTAATTTCTGTTTCTGTTCCTTCTTCAGTTTCCCGAAGTTCTTCTTTCATGTTTTTCACCCATTTGGCATTTCAGTTGTAGTCTTAAGGCTATCCCCATATCTTGCTCCAGAAGTGTTTTGTTTCTGTCGGGTCGAGTTGTTCTATTCTTGTTCTTCCCCCGTTTACGTTTTGATAAAACTGTTTTACATTGTTTTCAAAACTGCTGTTTTGTATGTACTGTTCCGATGTGTATATGTATCGCCTTCTTTAGCTGCTATCTTTTGTTTTAGCTCTTTTTCTTCTTCTTTCTTTCCATCATCATCATCATCATCATCATCATCATCATCATCATCATCATCATCATCATCATCATCATCATCATCATCATCATCATTTATTTATTTATTTATTTACTTGCTAGGAATTTTTACACAATTGATTATCAGTGATTGCTTACTGACAATAACCACTGGTGTTTTCTGGAGTCTGAGCAACAAAAATTCTCCCCAGACTTCCAGCACTCTCATCCTCATTCGATAACCGTTGTAAGTCATTTTGCGTTATTGCAACAGCCGTTTACAATTTATTTTTCACTTGTTTGGAATTTGAGTAGTAATAAACCTCTTCAGGTGTCCAGTACTTACTGCACCGTTACAGTGGAGGTCTTGTTGGTGCTGTCCCTACTCGGTCTTTTCATCTTACTTCACTCTTCACGACCATTTTATGTGGTACTAGCGTAGGCTGGTGCCATCACATGTTTTTGTGTTTATGTGTAAATGTCAATTCATAGGATTTCTCGCAGTTTCTTCTCTTTTTGTTATTTTGATTATTTTTATTATTATTATTTCTATTATTATTATTATTATTATTATTATTATTATTATTATTATTATTATTATTATTATTATTGGTCCCCCGATTTAAAAAATTGCGAGACCTATGTTTTGAGGCATTTCCGTCCGTGTGTGGGTCCGTGTGTGTGTCCGTCCGAATTTTTCTCCGCAACCATCCATTGAATTTCTCTGAAATTTTGCATGAAGTTGTAACTTTTGTCAGGTTAGAAAGTGACATTCTCCGATTTTTGAAAAAAAATCTGCTTAACCCCCCAGGGGGTCAAAAGGCCCCGAAATGGCAAAAAATGACATTTTCTACCCAATAACTTTTAATCCATCCATTCAATTTCTCTGAAACTTGACCAAAATGGGCAGGCAATTGTTCCTAATAGAAACTAAGTATCGCTGACCTTGGAAAAAATCCGGTTCGCGCCCCCAGGGGGTCACAGTGCCCCCAAAATGGCAAAAGATTACCTTTTCCTCCCATAACGTCTGATCCATACATTCAATTTTTCTGAAATTTCTCTGAAATTTTGCATGAAGTTGTAACTTTGGTCAGGTTAGAATGTGACATTCTCCGATTTTTGAAAAAAATCTGGTTAGCCCCTCCCAGGGGGTCAAAAGGCCCCGAAATGACCGAAAATGACATGTTTTGCCCCATAACTTTTCATCCATCCATTCAATTTCTCTGAAACTTGGCCAAAATGTGGATGCAATTGTTCCTAATAGAAACTAAGTATCGCTGACCTTGGAAAAAATCTGGTTCGCGCCCCCAGGGTGTCAAAAGCCCCCATAAATGGCAAAAAATGACCCTTTTCTCCCATAACGTTTGATCCATCCATTCAATTTTTCTGAAACCTGGCCAAAATGTAGAGGCAATTGTTCTGGATATTAAATGAGCATCCTTGACCTCAGAAAAATTCTGGTTCGCGCCCCCAGGGGATCAAAGGGGGGTCAAAAATGCCCCAAATTGCCCAAATTTATTGCATTTTACACTCGTCACATACAGAGGGGGACCACGCATGCGCGGCTTGTTTTTATTATATATTATTATTATTATTATTATTATTATTTATTATTATTATTTTATTATTACTATTACTATCATTATTTATTATTATTATTATTATTATTATTATTATTATTATTATTATTATTATTATTATTATTATTATTATTATTATTATTTCTTCTTCTTCTTCTTCTTCTTCTTCTTCTTCTTCTTCTTCTTATTATTATTCTAAGTTAGTGTTCAATGAATATGGGAACAAATTATACGCTTCCATATCTGTAAATGTCTGGTTCTCATAAATAAATGTAAGATATGTTACTATGCTATTTTAAGTCTGCTACTTTCATGTAAAAAAACTATTGTAATGCTAAGAAGAAAGTAAAAACAAATGAATTTCACATATGACGCCATTTTGTCTTGATGAGTATATCGGTTTCTTACTTAAAGAAGAAGGTGGCCAATAGAAAATGATACAGAAAATCTTGGCATCTGTTTTACGTACATATTATCCGAAATTAATGGTTTGATTTCTTTCTTTATTTCAGACAATGGTTCTACGTTCTGTTTTATCGCAATATTTTCGCACTTTATTCGATACCATTCTTTTTCAAAACATGATTAATGACCAATAAAATATTATGTAGAATAATTTATAGATATTTATCTCATCAATGTAAGAATACTTATGGTAGCAATTTTAAAAAGATATTATTTCTTCCTTGTAAAAAATCCATTCGAAAGTATACATCTTTATCATTAACTAGCTGTACCCAGCCGGCGTTGCTCGGGAGTTTTATTTACTTTCATTTTTGTTTCACTCGTTGTGTCTCATTTTTCTCTTATTTTAAAGTGAAACATAATATCTGTAGTAAAAAAGATGAAAAAGAAAGAAAATACAGTGAACGACACCGGAAAAAAATAATTAACATACTATTATGATAAACAACTAATTCGAAATGAGTGAGCTGATATTTATTTAAAACAAATATAATTATTTACATAATATCTAAAATAGGTAAAGCAATGAAGTTTTCTGTGTTAATAATGTGAACTGATTTTTCTTTTTAGGGCATTATAAAAAATGTCTCCATTTTTACCTATCGTGTTGAGCGGAATAAGGATTTTTGAAAGAAATTAAGTGAAATACATATATGTGTTTTAAAAGGAAAAGATAAAAGGAACAAATCGTAAGTTAGAAGCAAATATTGATTGCAATCGATGACAAACTCCGAAAGTCCGACAAAACACTTTTATATTTTAGATAAGTATTGCGACCGAATAGATTTATCTGAGATTAACGTATCATCCAGTTTAGTAGGAGAATTATTTAAAAACGCTAATTGTAATTTCAACAGATAACGCAATTGTTCTGTAGAAAGTAAATTCGTGTGAATTTTTGACAGACTTGATTCTGTTGGTTGTATTGGTTGATATTGGTTTCTCTAATTCATTCAAGAAACAGGTTGATACATATATATATATATATATATATATATATATATATATATATATATATATATATATATAAATAAATATATAATTATATATATATATATATTCATTGTTCTTATCACCTTTGAACTTATGGATGGAGTAATATATGGTGGCTTAACAGAAGGTTGTGTCCCCATTATTGACAAGATATATGTCATTTTGAAATAATACGGACTTTTTAAAGCTTTTTCGTAAATGATTTCTGTATGTGATGCTGTAAAGAGCGCTGACGAAGTGACTATTTAATTATAACACGAAATAATGTTTCCAAATTGTCTTGGAAACGATTGTACGCAAAATAATTGTTGTGTTTGAATTCTTGGAACCAGGTTGGGCCAAAATAAGGGTCCTATCTTTAAATTTGAATAACTTGAATTTGAATAACTTCCACAAAATAAAAGTTAAACTCACCAAACTTTATGTGTGTGTAGACTGACCCTTCCGAGATTTTTTGAAATAAACCAAACAAATTTTAGCCGAAAAACACTTCTTAAAACTTACAAAAACTAAAGTATTGTTTTTTACACTGTTTTGAGTTTTTTAAGCAAAAATAATGTTTTCTAAATGAGGGTACGTTCCTTAGGGCTAATACGGCTCACGCTTGCTTCGGAAGGGGTCCTTTACATATTCTAAACAACAAAAAAAAAATCAATAAATAAAAAAGTTATGAATTTTTAAAAATAGGACACTTATTTTTGCCCACCCTATATAAATACTGATCTAATTTTGTTTTATTCTAACTTACTTTATATATATATATATATATATATATATATATATATATATATATATATATATATATATATATATATATATATATATAATGATAACTGTAAACTTACTAGACAGGTATGATCATCGCTGGGAAAAAAGAACAATATAATGCATATATTAGCGAATCCCGTGTTAAAACTTGTACAAACCCGTATTGAATGGCAACAACAAACCCCCCTGATCAAGAGACACGAAGGTGAGAGATATCCGGATTAGTTTTGAAAGCGAGGTTTCCATCAGAGTTTTTTATTCTCCCAGTGAGCTGTAACATAATCATTTAATATAAAAAGCAAAATACTATTTTAAAGACGAATTATTCTTATTATTTTCATGTTCCGGGCTGTTTAGTTGGTTTTTTTTTGTACGCTCTGGCCATCTTCAGGTGCTTTTTCTCATAGTTGCCAGTGTTCCTGACTTCTCGAATTTAGTCGTTACTACTGTCTACTGTGGTAGATTGTAATTAACTGACGAATTGAACGTGGGATTTATCTTCATTAGTTTTATTTTCAATAAGAAAATACACAACAAACAAATAACTAAAGAAAAAGGTTTTAACGCACGTTTCTAATCTTTTTCCTTTGTTCTTTGTTTTCACTTACCATTGTGTCATGTCCTCGCTCGACCGTCACGAAAAGAATATTATCTCCGCCAGAGAAAATAGCAGGTTATTTGTTTTTTATGTTTATTTTCTTATTGAATAAAAACTAATGAAAGGCCTTATGAAAGAAGATTACATGTTTTTTCGGAATGCCCTTTAAAATTGTTATAATCTATACTTAATTTTAGATTTGCCTATGAAAGGATAAAGTCTGGAATTGTCTCGTTTGTTTCGTTTGAAAAAGATAAGTGAAACGAAGGAGGAGAACAGTTTTGATGTTGACGGTTTGGATTTTTGATTTTTTCTGAGTTTAATTTAGTTCAAGATAAACATTAATGAAGGAAGCCTTTTGAAAACATCTTGAATTTATTAATTATCAAGACGTATTGTATGTTTTAAAACGGACAGAAATAATTGCACGAATAAAGATATTTAATATAGTAAACTAGGAATATTTATTGAGTCCTTATATATATATATATATATATATATATATATATATATATATATATATATATATATATATATATATATATATATATATATAAAGTGGTGTACTAAAAGCGAACTTTTAGGAAAGGTAAAACCTATTGTGAAGAGTATACAGCTCAATATCCAGGATAGAGCAGGTATATATGAAGAAGAATGGAAAAGAATTAGAGAAGCAAAAGCCAAATCAAAATTCAATTCAATTGCTCAGAGCAAAGTATATTCCGCAAAAAGGTAATTTATTCAAGTTAAATTTTCCTTATTTATTTAACTTGAAAAAATTGCCTTTTTGCGGAATGTACCTTGCTCTGAACAATTGAATTGAATTTTGATTTGGCTTTTGCTTCTCTAATTCCTTTCCATTCTTCTTCAAATATATATATATATATATATATGAGAAAGGAAGGATGTAGGTAATCCTACGTGATGGGAAATGAAAAAGGAAAAACCAAAAAGGATGTTTTCTTTCATATATTCATCACCGTTTCGTCTTTATTTTTAAGACTACTTCAGGATGATCATATTAAGAAAAATTTCATGCAAGTACATGAAAATATTGGGTTTACATTCCATCAACCCATCATGTAAACCCAATATTTTCATGTACTTGCATGAAATTTTTCTTAATATTATAATCCTGAAGAAGTCTTAAAAATATAGACGAAACGTTGATGAATATATAAAAAAAACATCCTTTTTGTTTTTTCCTTTTTCATTTCACATATATATATATATATATATATATATGAAAGACAGAGAGAGAGAGAGAGAGAGAGAGAGAGAGAGAGAGGGGGGATACACGCAAGTATAATACATGCTTACAGACATGGAAAAACAAATCGTTATAATTAACGTCAGTCGTTTTTAAATAATTATTTCCGATTAAAAGAAAAACATTAATAAAAAAAAGATTAAATAATCTCAACAGTATCCAGAATAAGAAAAATGTATTTGCCATTTTCTTCCCGGAAGTGAAGAGTTCGAAAAAAAGTAGGTTATTTATCGTTTTAAATTTATCAGTGTCGCTTGATCACAGAAAGTTTTAAATACAGAGAGGTAGTGGAAAGAGACAATATTATTCGCAGCAAAGGCCAGTAATATATTGAGATGTAAATAAAGGAAAAAAAGTTTAACATTTTTTCTGAGGGTAAGTTGGAGTAGATTGGAAATAAGTATAGGCTAATCTTCGTTTCCCAGACACAAAACGGAAGCGAACCATAAAATATGATTTTGGAGACATACACATTGAAGATGCTTCGAGGCGAGTCATTACGTATTTGCTGGGTTTATCGTTTGTTACGGGGGTTTCAACGCCAGAGAAGCTGAACTGGTAAGCCAGCTTTGCTTAGACTTAAAATAAGACCGCATCTGGAACACAACACAATAGGCAACTAAATGCACTTTTACTAAGTGACTGCTTGAACTTTCGCATCGAACATTGAGCGAAGCAACGCTAGAAGAGACTGGAAATGCTGGATAATTCGTGGCAACGCAATTTCTCTATTTTACCAGATATTACGACTGTATATTGGTTCCAATTTCCCTTATTTCTTTCTTAGCGATAATTAAAAGCTATTCGTAACGTATTTCGAGAGGTCTCACATTGAAGCGTTGATGAAATCACAATAATTAAGAGAATATTAAAAAATATATATTTTAGAACATGAACAACACAGCAATTTGTTTTTTAAAAATAAATTATTTATTTATCTTAAAAACTATTTTGTTTTTGTTTAAACTTGAGTACTTTCATCAACGCTTCAATGTGCGACCTCTCGAAATGCGTTATTCCCGTGTCCGCGCGCTGCACAAAATAGATATTTCAACTTTCGCCGTCAACAACACCAGCCGAATTTCAACTTGACTGGGAAAATGTCTCAGTCAGGGAGAAAAAAAAGAAGAGAAAAAAGAAAATGACTATACTTCCGAAGAAGGTATCTAGTACCGAAAGTACTCAAGTCAAAGAAAAGAAAGTTTTTAAGATAAATAAATAATTTATTAAAAAAAAAACAAATTTCTGCGTTGTTTACGCTTCAAAATATAAACAAAAATTCTCTTTATTATTGTGATTTCATTAATGTGCGACCTCTCGAAATATATATATATATATATATGTATATATATATATATAACACATATAGGTTTTATTTTCACAGAATAAGTAATATCATATGTAACTTACTATACACTATGCATCAGAATTGATTTAAAGAAAAATATTTTTGTTGAAATTTCACAGCGTTTTCAAGTATTAATTTACTTGGGGTATTCTTTAATTGGTAAATTTGTCATGTTTGTTTGTTTATTCATAACTAGATGTAACCGTGGCCCGGAAATCTTCTAACTTTGATTCTTATTTTAATAATTGTAATTGCCGAAACAAACAACAATGCCCATCCAAGAATTACTGTGTCCATAATGACGTAGTATAAGCCTGTAGAGTTAAAGAGCTAAGCTCTCATCTCATAACCAGCAACTATCCTCAAACTGATATGAATACACAATTATCTCCCTTACGTCAGCAAATTACTCATAACCAACCATCTCATACTAATAATATTAGTCTGACTCTACATGATCCGTAATATTTCTCATAATTAGATACATTCCCAGACTCTTATTCTTTAAATATCTTTCATCATCGTCAAATGTTTCTTATCTATCCCAACCAGAATCAAATACACTCGCCTTTTATATTTTTACTTTATCCTAGCTGATGTAATACCTATATATCTTAGAATATAACTTTTTTTTATAAATTATTAAGTAATTTTTACTGGAATAGAACTTAAAATATATTAAATCCATCCATGCCTAATTCTTTCTTTTCCTATTACTATAAATATATTCCCCACACATTGTAATTTATTTAACTATCAGTATGCATACCCATAAGAATCCATACTTTTTAATAATTCTATCAAGAATCTGAAAATATTTTAACTGTATCCATACCCAACATTTTTAATATCACCCATACTAATAGACCCTTCTCCTCTTCTGAGTAAGAACACATTCATTAGTAAATATTAATTTTCCTATTTTATCAAAAACTCTCACTATACAAATAAGTTTAATACATTTTACTAAATAATGTAATTTTCCCTTTAATATACATTTTTATTATTCATTATTACTTTCTATGATTTATCTATAGCAATAGTGAATATTTTCAATAATTTTTCAATTCTATTTTTCATGGTTGTTTTACTATTCGTTTCTTATCCTTTGAAATAATGTGTTATATATTAATTATAATCATCCAATTTTCCATATCCCTCTTAGCATAGTTACTTTAATCACCATTTCATAAGCTCTCTAAGATTGTATAAATGTAACTAACTTTATAACTCATCCATGATTTACATTATTTCCTAATATCTTTTTTTTTTAACATGGTTCACCCCAAACAAGGCAGGCCACCACTGTAGACGTAAGGGCTACTGAGAAAAAAGAAAAGGGGAGAAGGTGGGGGGGGGGGGTCAGCCTAAATTGGGATCTGCGCAGCGAGATGTCTGTTTACATTAATTTTAAATTTCTGCATGTCAGTACTGTCGGGGAAAAAGGGGGCAGGGAGGGAGTCCCAGAGGCCAGCAGCACGAGGGAAGCAGCTATTTGAGTAGAAGGCACTCCAGCATCTGAGGACCTCCGCAGTGAATGAATGAGATTTAGTTGATTGTCGAGTTAGTCTAGTGAATTTACGTCGAGGGGGCACCAGAGTAGCCAATTCATCGGAGCATAATCCATTGAAGTATTTGTAAAACAAACATAAGGATGCTACATTGCGGCGATGGGACAGGGACTGGAGCTTGGTTGACAGTGAGGGACCTATTAGGTTGGCGACTCTTTTTAATTTTTAGTTATTATCTACCAAATACCGTTATATATGATGATATTAAAATTTTGTTTTTTTCTGAACTTAAATTCCCTTTTTATTTCAAATTCAATACACTGACTCTCTTAACTGATTTTCTTCTAAAATTTCTAAATCTGCTACAGATTTAGAAATCTAAGAAGAAAAGCAATTAAAATCTGTTAAAATTCTTTGTAAATTTTCAGCGTTCCCTTAACGTACCATTTTTCTTTTCTTTTTCGTTTCGTTATCCTCGTAACTTTCAACGCATCGCATCGTCTATACTAACATGGCAAGGAAAACATTTGGATGCAGATTGCATTTACATATTTTTTGTTCTTTACATATATAAAATGTTGACTGTTTTAGTTACCCATTATCTATACATTTCCAATGGATGATACCCTTTGACCCCCTATAATATATCTGGGAATTAATTATCACAAATACATTTCACTCCTTCCCACATACACTTATCTTTTCAGAATTCATAAACGATTGATAATATTTTTCAACTTTTTTCAAATTAATATTGTAAACAAATGCTTGTTAAATAATTAGTATTTTTTCGTTCTCAAGAGGGGACTTGTTTTTTTTGAAAAAAAAACTAGGTCTAAAGCAATTTTCTATAAATAATTCTTTGTTGTAATGTTAGAATATAATAAATAAACTTATAACTTTACATTTGTTTTATTATCATTTTCTCTTCTCTTTCTCTCTCTCTCTCTCTCTCTCTCTCTCTCTAACGATGCATAAACAACTGAAATGTTCTGTAATACAACGATGAATAGTATCAAACAAGTAAGTAACACGCACACTCATCATTGCTAAACTCATAAGATCCTTTTCTTCTTTTTCTTTTTCTTCTATTTTTCTTCGCTCATGTCATCTTGTAAATTGAAAAATAACATGAAATCTCCCACTTTCCTTCTTTCTTCTGTATATTACTTCTATTTGCTCCTTACATTCTCATATCTACGTATTTTTTCGCAAAAAATTAAAATAACATTTAGTTTTGATGATGAAGATTACATGTCAAAAATCTAACCGGATAAGTTAATTTGATTATATTGTCTTGGTCTATTCGCTATCTCGGTGTGTCCTCTATCTGCAGATAGAAAATGGCTGACGAGCTATAGAACGGATTACAGCAAGCAGTTTTTTTCAGACTCAGTTTTAACCGCGAACATCCTGGTACTATGAGATCTAAACTTCAGTGAAATAATATATATATATATATATATATATATATATATATATATATATTTTTTATAAAAAAATTGATATCGCATCTTAATGCTTCAAAAGGTATTTATTTTACCTATTCCTTCTTAAATTTAACAATAGATGCTTTTGAAAAAAAAATATGAACCTTAAAACACTTATACAAATCACGTGCTGCATTCACGTTCTTCATATTTGATAGTGGGAAACAACAGCTAACCCATTTGGCCCGGCTGTAATAACAACAACAAGCCGGTAGGAGGAAAAAAATACAAATCCGATGACATCAGGATATATTACACACCGAGGATGCCAGGTTTTGGCGAAATATCTGTATCACTTTAAACTAACAAAAAAAAAATGCTAGTTTATAATAAAAAAATTTAAAAAATTCGATTTATTATTTTTCTTTTTTATAAAAAAAGTTGATATCGCACCTTAATGCTTCAAAAGGTATTTATTTTACCTATTCCTTCTTAAATTTAACAATAGATGCTTTTTAAAAAAAATATCAACCTTCAAACATATATATATATATATATACGTATAAATATATATAAATATTTCTTTAGCTGTTTTATACTCTTTAATTTTATGTTGATATTGTTCCTTGTTTTTGTATTTAAATGCTTATTGTCTTTTGTCATTTTTATTTGTTCATTTTCTATTTATCTTTTATTCGATTTCAATTCGGCATCTATTTTCTTGATATCTTCTACATTTAAGTCAAGAATAAAGTCTATCTTAATTATTTTCACTTTTATTTTCCTGAATCAGATTTTTCTTGTCCAATAATAAACGAAATCAAAATTAAAACCCGCAATCGGTAGTTAAAAACGAGTGTCATTATTGTGTTAAAAAAAGGGTGGAAGGTCAAAGTTTACCATGGAGATTCAATGTTTTAACGAATTCCTTCTACTGTTACAAGGAATGTATACGAATAGTGATAGAGACAGATTCCAAAATGTTCAAATTTACAAAATAAATTAAAGAGTATAATATATATATATATATATATATATATATATATATATATATATATATATATATATATATATGTAGATATATATGTAGATATATATGTATATATGTGTGTATATATATGTATATATGTGTTTATATGTGTATATATATGTATATATATATGTATATATATGTATATATGTGTATATACATGTATATATATATGTATATATATAGAATATATGTGTGTATATATATATGTATATATGTGTATATATATATGTATATATGTGTATATATATGTATATACATATGTATATATATGAATATATGTATATATATATGTATATATAAATATGTATATATATTTAGACATATATGTATATATATATGTATATATCTGTATATATATGCATATATATGTATATATATGTATATATATGTATATATATATGTATGTATACATATATGTATATATATGTGTGCATATATATACATATATATGTATGTATATATATGTATATATATATGTATATATATGTGTATATATACATATATATACATATATATAATTGTATATATATATATATAAATGTGTATATATAAATGTATATATATAAATGTATATATATATATAAATGTATATATATGAATGTATATATATAAATGTATATATATGTGTATATAACAAGAAAGCCATGGATCATATTTATATAAATTTGACCGAAACATTAGATGGACAATTCGGAAAATTGAAAAAATTAAAAAAAGTCGCATCAAACAAAACCACTCCGTGTTATTTAATAATGTTTGCCTATATATATATATATATATATATATATATATATATATATATATATGTATATATGTATATATATATGTATATATATATATATATATATATATATGTATATATGTATATATATATGTATATATATATGTATGTATATATATGTATATATATATATGTATATATATATGTATATATATGTATATATATGTATTTATATATGTATATATATGTATATATACATATATACGTATATATATACATATATATGTATATATATGTATATATATATGTATATACATATATTTGTATATATATATATATTTATATATATACGTATATATATATATATGTATATATACATATATATATGTTTATATATATATAAATGAATAAATGCGAACGTTTTTGGCGTTTATCCGGACTATATATCAAAACACCTTACCTCTTACCTCTTCTATAGTTTATTATACATTAAAATATTTTCCCATACCCTATATATAGTTACAGAAAACATGACTAAACATATTCAAGGCTACATATTGTTTGCATATTTACTTTTTAAACATTGTCGAATAAATTGATATGCACTACTATTCACTTATAATTTGATGCTGCTATTTTATTAAATATACGAAAACCGTTTTCATATTAATTTCTTAATTATGAGCAGTTGTAATATTATTTTAAACGATTTAATGAATTACGTTTAAAATTCAAAATCATATCTTATGTTTCATTATTTGTTTAGTCGGGGGGGGGGGGTTACGCTTTCGCACGCATATACTTGCATATAGTATAACATTGGAATAACTATTTTTTTAAAAGAAAACGTGTCTTTAAACGTAATAATTACCAAAGGTTTTCTGTTAATAATAAAATACATGCGTTTATTAGTTTTTAAACTAAAGTTGTTGATGTTGTTGTTCCTATTTACTTCTTAGCACGATACCAGCGTTAGGCACAATGTCAATATTTAACGTGGAGAGAATCCAGCTCCCCCAAAATGGGAACTCGGAATTAGGACAAACATTTCAATTGCCTCAGTCTGGAAGGATTTCTTCTTCACTGACAGAGAACATAAAAACTAAGTTCAGATTCATTACAGATACTACATTTTCTCCTAGCCAAAAGGTAGTGATGATAATGATGATGATGATGACGATGATGATGATGTTTTCTCATAGAAAAAAAACCCCTCTGATCTTTCTAAATTACAAAAAAGTATTTTTGCCTTTATTATAAAAGAAAGAAAATACTTAATAAAGTATTTTCTTTCTTTTATAATAAAGGCAAAACGTAATATTAAATCGTTTGATTTGAGCAATCGACGTTCCACCCTTATGTTTATTCATTTAATTATATAACTAGTTTAAATGGGGAATTCATTTTCATTTTTATGCTGAAACAAAATAAAATTCATCGACATTGAATATCTTAAAGACCATATGAATTAACCTTTTTGTTGTTTTTTCCTAAAAAAACAAACTTTGACGATGTTCATGCACAGTATATTCCCCCACATTGAAAGATATCAAATAACACTACGACAATCATTATTTTGTTATTTTCTTCTAACTAACCAAAATGTCAAATGAAAATTATTTGTTTAGTTGCTGTAAAGAAGACTACAGCGTCAGTAATTACCGCCCGGAGGTCGGATATTTTTCAGTTAGTATATATATATATATAGGCAACATATCCTCTTGCAGGCAAGTATTGTTGAATATAAGAGACAACTCATGTCTAGATATCCTTTGGTAGATTCTTTCAATAGTCCGAATTAGGATCTTAGTTTCGGAGAGGAATTGTCTGATGAATTTGCCATAATTTAGATTTGACTCCCAAGTACTTTCGCATCGTCTGGGCCCATCTTCGGGGGAATGAAGTTAATCAGGTACAGATCATATGTTAGTATTATAGAAGGTTTTGGCGGGAATTATGTACTAAGTACAAAACAATATTTAGAATATTATTACTGGTATTAAAGTTTATTCTATTAATTAGTTTTTTTTGGTTTTTATATATAGGTTTCTAATATATGGAGTTTTTGTTTGTTAGTACTATATTCTAAGATTTCGGTATTTTCTACTAAGAGTTTTCTGAATTCCGATCGGGGGCAGGAATGGTCGTTAGTTAAGTGTTGGGCTATGGCGCTAGTATCAGAAAAATGCATCGCCAATCTTCTCGTCAAAGTCGTGGTAGTCAAACCTATGTATATGGTTTTTTCTTGGTTGTCGGAGACACAGTCTCCCAAAGGACATTTAAACTCATAAACAAGGTTTGTCTTATCAAAAACTCTAATCGAGAGGGAAGAATTATTTGTGATAATAAGGTTAGTGTTTTTTACTTTATTGTAGAAAATTATCAGTTTTACTTTTTTATTTGGGTCAGTAGGGAATACGTTCTTATTAATAATATTTATTAGAAATTGTTCATCTATTTTATAGTTCTGATGGAATTGGTTACGATAAAATAGTTTAATAGTCGTGATAAGTGGAGAATTGTATTTATTATCATCATCATCATCATCATCATCATCATCATCATTATTATTATTATTATTATTATTATTATTATTATTATTATTATTATTGTTGTTGTTGTTGTCGTCGTCGTGGGAATTATTTTTAAACAGTCGAATGTGTTGGTCGATTACGTAGTTTGGGAAGCCATTATTAACTAGGGGTCTTTATAATGATAAGTTCATGCTGGAAGATAGTAGGGTAGGAGGCAATTAGTTTTGCTCGAGTTAGTAAGTTTTTAATAATGGTTATTTTATATCTAAAAGTGCATTCACTAAGGAAGTTAAGGGTATATGAGTTTTTGTTAATGGGTGTTTGATAGGTAGATGTAGAGAATTCATTGTGATTAGTGTCTTTTAAAACGTCTAAAAGGGATTTTTTTATTAATGTCTAATATATATATATATATATATATATATATATATATATATATATATATAGGACCTAGGTTGAGGAGTATTCCCACGAATTCAGGTTTTCTCATATTAGTATAGATACACATATTCTGAATTCTGATCTGCTATCGATATTCTAGTGTCTTGTCGGCGTATTTCACCACGAACCATCCATGACTGTTGTGCCCATTGTTATTGTATGTTGATCGCTGTCCTCGGCTTGCAAGCCCATTAGGACCGCGTTTCACATGGAGCACCTGTTATTCCTAAATAGTCACCCATTATGTTAGGTTGTTAGAGACCTTTAGATGCATATTCGCATCTCAACGAGAACGCCCTTTTTTTCGCAAAACACGCAGATGCAATGGACGCCATCTATCTAAGATACGTTCCAGCTTCGATATAAGCGACTTTCTATATCGGTTATGTTTGAATTAGCATATTCATTGTGAAACTGTCCGATTGAATGGAGATATCTTTAAAATAGTGGGTTAGGGTTAATTTTGAAACAGAACCCATCCTCGACGCGACGTCAGCGACGTAGGATCGCCTGCGTCGTGCAGAACAGCTACGTTAGTTGTTATGGTAGTTAGCAGTTATTTGCACCGGTTCACTCGGAACCAAGCTGCAAAATCGACGATGGTTGAAAAAAGTCCTGAAATCGATGACGGTTGAAATAAGACTTGAAAGCAACGACAGTTTAAGGAAGACTTAAAAGCGACTATGATTGAAGCAAGATTTGAAAGTGACGACGGGTAAAAAAAGATTTTAAGACGACGATAATTGAAGGAAGAATTGAAAGCGACGATGGTTGAAAGATAACCTGAAATCAAGGGTGAAAGGAGGACAGGTTCCCAAAAGAGTTGTTCTTGCGAATAACGCTTTCCTATTTTGGGGTTATTTGGGTAGTATGTTTTACGGCACACCGACTCCTTTTGTATATTTTTAATGTGGTGAAACCTATTGTAAACGATTTGCCTAAAGATGAGGGCAACTAGTATTAGTATGTTCACCGATTCTATAGTCTGAAAGAGTATCCATAAGGCCAATCGTGTACCGCCATGAGAACGAGCAACGAAAAATTACAACACTAAAATGAAACTGACCGAGCGACAAAAGTGAAAGACTCCCACAGAGATGCAAGGACGTGTCTTAAAAAAGAATCGACCCCATGGTGATCGGTTTCATGATCATCTTCAGGATCGACACTAAGAAAATGGTTTCAAAAGATGGCTGAAGTAACCAGGGGACGTAAAGAAAAATCAAAACGTAAAGAAAGATATAAAGAATTCGGAAAATAAAACAAAGATATTTGACTGCATTTATAAATAAAAATAACCATAACCGACTTTTCAAAACAACGACGCCATGCGTAACGTTAAACGTGACATTTCAACATTTTACAATTTCAAATTTTGTGACCGAAATCTTTTTTATTTGAACTGCGAATCAAGGTCACCATGACTCTCAATTCGTGCCAGCGCTACATAGTGTGTGTATTGATTTACTCCTCGCCAGGAGTTAGGCACAAGGCCAGTTTTTATCTTACTCCCACAAGTAAGATGTGACCGAAGGTCGGGTCGGGAAAATGGGGTTTAAAAATTGCCTGGACAGCCCCGTCAGCATTCCCCGGTAGAGGCGCCTCAGACAGTAAGCAATAAACTTACTCCTCCCCAAAGAGGGGAGGCAAAGCCTCAGAAGGTGGACCTCCCATAACTGCACGGGACAGACCCATTGACCGGCGTAAATCAAGATCCGAAGGCCAAGTCAACACCAGTATGGGGTGCAGTATCCATCGGAACAGATACTTCACTTTGATCTTAGCCAAAAGGCCAAGTGTTTTATTCATCTTCTTCCCACAAGGTAAGATGTGACACAAGGTCGGGAAAGTGGGATTTAAAAAGCCTCTGGCCACTCTGGCCATTAAAAATTGCCTGGGCAGCCCCGTCTGCATTCCCCGGTAGGGGCGCCTCAGACAGTAAGCAATAAACTTACTCCTCCCCAAAGAGGGGATGCAAAGCCTGGGAGGGTGGACCTCCTAGAACTGCACAGGACAGACCCATAGACCTGCGTAAATCAAGCCCCGAAGGCCAAGACGATACCGGTCTATGGGGTATAGTATCCATCGGAACAGATACTACACTTTGATCTTAGTCAAAAGGCCAAGTGTTTTATTTATCTACCTCCCACAAGGTAAGATGTGACACAAGGTCGGGAAAGTGGGATTAGATAAGCCAGCGCTCGTGAGGTGAGCACTTTGGCCATTTAAAAATTGCCTGGGCAGCCCAGTCGGCATTCCCCGATAGAGGCGCCTCAGACAGTTAGCAATAAACTTACTCCTTCCCAAAGAGGGGAGGCAAAGTCTGGGAGGGTGCACCTCCTAGAACTGCACAGCACCAGTCTCGTGCAGTATCCATCGGAACAGATACTACACTTTGATCTTAGCCAAAAGGCCAAGTGTGTGTAGGAGTTTGTTTGTATTATTTACTCCTCTCCAGGAGTTAGGCACAAGGCCAGTTTTATCCTACTCCCACAAGTGAGATGTGACCCAAGGTCGGGTCGGAAAGTGGGGGTTGAAAAGCCAGCGCTCGAGAGGTGAGATCTGACCATCAAAAATTGCCTGGGCAGCCCCGTCGGCATTCCCCGGTAGGGGCGCCTCAAGCAGTAAGCAATTAACTTACTCCTCCCCAAAGAGGGGAGGCAAAGCCTGGGAGGTTGCACCTCCTAGAACTGCACAGGACAATCCCATAGACCGGCGTAAATCAAGCCCCGAAGGACAAGACAATACCGGTCTATAGGGTGCAGTATCCATCGGAACAGATACTACACTTTGATCTTAGCCAAAAGGCCAAATGTGTGTAGGAGTTTGTTTGTGTGCGCATTTTGTACACTCAATTATGTATACTAGCAAACATATGCGACCTGAGGTCATATGTTTTTGCTAGAATATTAGTACGCCCTAAAAAAGAGAAAGTAATCAATGGGAGGATAGTAACATGACTACAGAGCAGTTGCCACAATACTCCGTCCAAGAAAAGAATTAATACTCGGAAAGATGGTCTCATGACTAACATATTCTACACTGCTTAAAGGAGTAGGTAATACCTGGAAGGGTTGTATCATGACGAAGGAACAATTAAAGGAAAAACGTAACATTCATAGTACACGAGAAAAGAAGAAGTTAATAGAGGTAAAAGAAGTTATAGTTATTTATTTTTAATTATTTCTTTATTATATTAAAATACTATTAATAGTAATCAACTGAAAAATGAAATGTAAATTTATTCCAAAACGTATCACAGTAAACTTATGCCAATCAGATAGTGTGCAACGCGACTATTTCATTCATTCATGTTTTCTTACAAAATGTTCTTAATTTAATTATTTAACTAAAAAGAAAATAGGAAATCAAATTGAAATTATCTTTTACTGGTTTCGTTTTGGATTTAGCCTCGAAATTATTTTGAATGTGAATTAAAATAAAACATAACATTTAGAAATCCATTATACTTTTAAATGATTTATTCAAATTCTATATATTACTTAGTCACCCCGATTCACTATGTGAACCAGTCAGCGTTATGGTTTTTTTGTTAGTCAATAATTTCATTGTATAGCCTATCCATCAACTGGATTGTCTATAACATCACGGGCTGGGAACAATATTTTGTCACTTCAGTTTTGCTGTAATAATTGTATAGTAAGGAATTCGATTTTAATATATATATATATATATATATATATATATATATATATACATATATATGTGTATATAATATATATATATATACATACATATATATGTGTATATAATATATATATATATACATATATATATGTATATAATATACATATATATATACACATATATATATGTATATAATATATATATACATATATATATATGCATATATATGTGTATATAATATATATATATATACATATATATATACATATATATATGTATATAATATATATATAATATATATATGCATATATATGTGTATATAATATATATATATATATATGCATATATATGTGTATATAATATATATATATATGCATATATATGTGTATATAATATATATATATATATGCATATATATGTGTATATAATATATATATATATGCATATATATACATATATATATATATGAATATATATACATATATATACATATATATATATGCATATATATACATATATATATGCATATATATACATATATATATATACATATATATATATGCATATATATATACATATATATATACATATATATATATGCATATATATACATATATATACATATATATATATGCATATATACATATATATACATATATATATATGCATATATATACATATATATATATGCATATTTATATATGCATATGCATATGTATACATATGCATATGCATATATATACATATGCATATGCATATATATACATATGCATATATATACATACATATATATACATATATATATATACATACATATATATACATACATATACATATATATACATATATATGTACATATATGTATATTTCGGCAGCAAGTCGTTTATTAGAAATGTGTCGTTGAAGACCACGGAGTTCTCCCTCTTTATGATCTTTCTGGTAAGTTTCTCGACTCTGCGAGCGATTCGTCGGGTTTCTGGTCTCAATTGATGGATCATTGCGCCTAATGTTGTGTCTTGGGCCATTTCTCGAGCGCTTTCGGTCTCGCGACAGTCCTCAGGAGTTTGTGTATTGTTGTTGTTGTTTGTAAAGAGCCGTATTTATTGTTTTATTTTTGGTATATCTAATTATTTGCATATTTATATACACACACACACACACATATATATATATATATATATATTCTTTTATTTATT
>OY744523.1:158884254-158944254 GCA_963556195.1 Sepiola atlantica
TTGAAACTAAACAGGTGTACACAATTAAGATGATACATTGCTAAAAAAACCTATATGAGCAGATCTATTGAACAGGTTTCCTGTATTCATCTATATAGTATAGCTACTAACTAAATCCGGTTGAAAGAATGAAATACTGGCTCTCGTCGACTGAACGAAGTTACGCAATGTCGAGCATGTTCAGTTTGGGAGAACATAATTGTTACCGGTCGAAGGATTCGAACCCAGTTTCAAAGTCACCTTTGACTCTACAGTAGCAGGATGACCCGATGTTGCTCGGTGTTGAATTGGGATTACTACTATGTACCTTTTCACTATGCTCATAGAATTATGTTACTTTCTTTGTTTTTACTGACTCTTCTTCCGTTTCGCCCCTACTATAGTCGAAAGAAACTGAAATGTTGGAAAACTCTCTGAATTAGTGTCTTATACACATTACTTGAATTTGATTAAAATCGGATATACGTATTCTAAGTTTTTAGAGGGTTCTGTCCTGATTGATCACTTAAACGTGTGAGCACGTAGATATTCAGCACATAGAAGGTTACGTAGAAATTCGGGGCCACGTCCATTGTCTTCCTAAAATAATTTTATACATATAATATACATTTCATCAAAATAGGATATATTTGAAGTTTTAAAGGAAGTCGGCACCCATAGCTCCTTTAGGTTAGACATTAAAATATTTAGGATCACTTACATTGTCTTCCCCCAAAATTTTATACATAAGATTTAATTAAAAAAAATAATAGAATATATTTTTAAGGGTTTATGCCATCAAAACCCCCTTAGGTGTGCACTTAGAGATTCGGGAATATTTCATTGTATTTCTCGATAAATTTAACATGAGAATACACTTTTAGATTTTATGGAAATTCTCTAACCTTTCTTACTATAGGGAACACGCAAACATTACACTGAGTTATATATATATATATGTATATATATATATATATATATATATATATATATATATATATATATATATATATATATATAAACTGAAAATAAAATGACAAACTTATTAGAATTTAGGAAACATACACTTAGTATGAATATTGATGAAGTGTGACAATCTCGTTTGTCGGGGTGGGGTGGGGTGTATCTTAGTACCGGCACCAAATTGTACTAAAGTCGTTTTGGACGGGCGATCTTTGGAGCGGAACGAAATGTTCTCGTCGTTATTGACAGTAAGCAATGATCCTTGGGACGAAAGTCACTGTCGTGGAGTGTGACTTGGTGATCCGAGTAAAGACGCTTATAGTCCTGGCACGGTACCAAGCTCCCAGAGTTGCAACGATAGACAACTCTCCTTTTAACACAAATGGGTTCATACCCGGCTGTGTATTTCGTCGATTTGCTGTTGGACTGGCTGTTTGCTCGGGACTGTAGGCTTGAAATCAAGGCTGGTAATAATGAAACAAGGAATTTTACTTTTTATATAAAAATATAATTTATTATATTTTGAAAAGAAACATAATTGAATTTCTAAGATTCGACTGCGTTCGGCTACGCGTCTGCTTTGTTCAGGTTTGACAAGTCGATTGTGTTATTCCGCTCCATACTGAGCGAGAGAAAAAAGGGAGAGGGGGAGAGGAAGAGAGTGTGTATGTGTGTGTGTGGGATATATATATATATATATATATATATATATATATATATATATATATATATATATAGAAGGCACAATATACAATACATTAATTGTCTGTATCTCTGAGATAAAGTGTTTTCATTATGGATTTCAGTGTTCGGACTGACTCTCATTTTGGCTGCCATGCTCACAACGTTTCGGCCGTTCTGCCCTCCGGCTTTCATCAGGTGCCCTGTATCGAACTCGCCGTAGTGCTGTTGTCGCTGAATGTTACTTTCACTGCCTTCGCCCAGGATTGAACTTAGCACCCCCATAACTTGCAACTTTCGAACCAACGGCTTAGACCCCACGGCCATGTGTCACTGGAATCCGAGCGTGGTACCCCCGTGACAATAAAGGGATTGGGTTCGAGAATCCAAACAGACGGTTTCCGAGTTCGATACAGGACACCTGATGAAGGCCGGAATGCAGAACGGCCGAAACGTTGTGAGCCAAGATGAGGAAGTCAGTCTGAACACTGAAATCCATAATACAATACCTTGTTCGTAGTTTCGATTAGTGTTTTGTTATGATTTAAGAATCCGCTCTGTCTTCCTAACACATCTCGAATGACAGGTGCTCTGATCTCTTGAACTCATCACATGCATCTGTAACTGAATTGGTTTGACACCTACCTTCAGTCCTCCCAAAACACGACCGAGGCACAGGCGCCCTCCACATCCAAAGCGCAGAAAATTACTCTAGCTATCTCCAAGTTTGGCACAAGGATTGTGAAATGCAACGGGATTCGCCAGCTCCCTAAAAAGGGTTCACACGTTGTGCCACAGAAGCAGACGATATGATGTCGTGTTTCCTATATAATATTTCTGGCCCTTTCATTAATTTCCAGCTAATGTAGTATTCATGCTTAAATATCATAATAATTATGAATATTAAAACGTTTTTACTAGGGTTATTAAAACTAAATAATAACAATTTTCTACCGATTTATGAAGTTTAAAAACTAAATTCTAATACATGTTAAATATTTAAATGTTTTTAACATCAATACGTAGTTAAAGCAAAATACATTATTCTGGACTATTAAAATAATTTCCAACGCTATTGATAATGTTTACCCATTCATTTATTTATTTTTTATCGTCGCTTATGTTTGAATTCATGTTTTGAAACATGACGTAAATCATAAATCTATGACGTCCAGCTAAAGCTATAATTATTTGAAGGTAATGTTTTAAGCTCTATTTATAAGAAAGTCGAAATATCACATATCTATATTGTATTATTTTTATTATTCGAATTACTGTTCTCATCTTGGTTTTTATTTTTACGGCGTTTCGTCGATGTGACCCCCGACTTTCTTTACTAGCATCTGTTGGAACTCGGGAATCTGTATGGAATTTCGAACGGAACCCTATATTTAATTCACCAGGGTAGCTTGCTCTCGTTCCGTCATCCATGATCGGGTATAATTATTAAGTAATTCGTAATTGTACTCTTAGTATCGCCCGTACTGAGAATTGAACCCTCAACCTCTAGAAGACTGTTACTTAGAACTGATTATTACTTAGCACTTTTATCTGTTGCGCCATGGGTTCTTGCGGTCAGATTCCTGAGTTCGATATATGGATTCCCGAATTCGACGAGTAAAGTCGGAGATTACATCGGCTGAAACGCTGTATGAGTAACAATTAAAATGATAATAGTAGTTCGAATAATCCAAATAATATAAATTATCAATCCTCATCTACAAATTCTGAAACAGGAAGTATCTGATGCTGAGTAATCAGTCGCTGAGTAAACCTTAGCTAATGTTAGGTCATGGTAGATACAGGCTGTAGACATATACTAAATAATTTAGTCAGGAGCAACTCTTAGGTAAGGAAATGGATATCCAGGTTGTTAAGACAAATAAAGTATATTTAAAATTACAAGTGTCTACGTTTCTTTCTTCATGTTCTAGCCAACATGACAAAAGTATCCAGAAAACATCTCCCTCGCCCTCAAACGGCTGATGGCAGCTTTACCCCCCATCGGGAAGAGAACATGGATCATTTTTTGTTTCAAAACATTACAATAGTTTTCTTTGTAAATATAAAACTCATGAATGTAATTATACCAATCGATATCTTAAAATTCTTCTGCGACTATACGTTCAAACATACTCAGTTTTATTTGTATAATAGACGACCCGTGACACAGTAAATTCAAGTTTTATCGGTAAACGCTTTCTAGCCGGCATTACTACGAAGTTTAAGTCAATTAATCTGAATTATCTCCCTTGACCTTAATAATGCCGAAAGTGTTTACCGATAAAACTTGAATTTATCGAAATTAAAAAGTGGATGAATTTCCGTAAATTTTGGTATGCTGTTTTTGTTGTTGTTCCTAGCAGATAAGTACATAATAAAGTGTTTGTGTTATTTTCTTTTTAAGAGGAATATTCTATACAGAAGTTAACCTGGCGAATCACCAGATAAACATTAACATTTATTCATATAAATAAATATTAACATTTTGGTAATTTTCATACTAATTTATTTATATTATTCATACTACTGTTCTCATAATGAGTGTTATTCTAACGACGTTTCGGCCGAAACGTTGTGAGAATAACACTCAAGATAAGAACAGTAAGTCGAATAATCAATCCTCATCTAAAAAATTCAGAAACAAATTTATTTATCTTTAATAAGATAGCGTCAAGAAATTAAAAAGAGGAAATCAATTCGCCTGTGCAACCGTGTGTGTATGCTCTCTTTTTTAACTTATAATTTTTCAATTAATTTAAAAACAAAAGAAATGTGGGCCGTTAACAGCAGGTTGAGACGTAAAGTAAACTACTTACTTTACGACGGCAACGGTTGGGAGCAGTGTCACCCTTACCTTTCGCCATGTTACATCGCTAACGGGAGGGAGGGTGAGGGAGATACTAACATAGAAAAAAAGAGAAGATATATAGAGAGAGATAGAAAGAGAGAGGGGGGGTAGGTCAGTCACCTTCTTCATTTTCTTAACTCTTGCCTCGTATATCTTTTTTGTAGTTTAATTACAATTACCTCCCCTTTACTGATTAACTTTATCAGCAAACATTATAAGAAAGGTTTAATAATTTATCTTGTTTTTTATTAAATCACTTAAATGAATTATTGTTCACAGCGACAACATTTTTGCATATACATGAAACAAATGGAACGATAAAATGACGAATGAATAACACTAAATATTAATTAATTACTGACTGGTTAAATAAGTAGTTATGCTAATTAGACACATCTATGAATGTCGATGGTTCTTTCCTCTGTACTTTATATACAGTATTCCAAATGAGTAAACTATATTATTGAGTTTTGCTGGTAATGAAAGAGTGTCAAATGAAATGTTTTTTCGAATTTACTCATTTAATGATAGCTATACAGGGTGGTTACAATGTAGGTATATGATTGTTTAGTTCTTAAATAATTTCATTTTTTCATATGTTTATTACGGATGATAGTAACTAATTCGAGTCCAGAATAAAGAAAGAGGTGCAATACTGGAAAATGAACAAAGCATTTGACCTCGTCCACCAAAATGCGTCCAAAAATGACAAATATATATTTGAAGCAACCGGTTGAGAGACTAATAAATTGAAATTTGGACAGCATAAGACGTTGATAAATTCATAAAATGGGATGAAAGTTGTCCTGACATTCATTATTATAGTCATTTTGACTGGTGACAATTATTTTGAGACAAGAACAAAGAAAGGTGGGTTTTAAAGGAGTGCTGGAAGTAAAATAATACTAAGGGCGGCTTTACAAAAACATTTAACCCATGTCCAGCAAACACCTCTGACATTTACTGATATATATATATATATATATATATATATATATATATATATATACATTTGAAGCAACATGAATGAAACAGAACCGTAACATCCCAAGGAACTTATAAATCCGTAGAATGAGATGAAAGTTGCTCCGACATTTGTGGCAATCGAAAAAGCCCCGTCTCTCGGTACGTCTATCCGTAACAAGAACATTTTTGCAACGCTTATTGTGTCAATTGAAACGAAAGTAAAGTGAATGCTTAGCACCACAAGGTAAACCTATAGTAAACCCATAATTTTCATCGAGATGCAGATAAAAGTGTAGTATATGTCCTTGCTCAAATCACTTCTAGCGCCTCCCCAAAAGTAGGTGGGTGTCTTAGAAACTGAGGAATCTTAACCAGGCACGTAGCCAGACTTCTAACTTAAGGGGGAGGGGGGCAAGACATTTTAGGGGGGGGTCAAGGCATTTTTAGGGGGGGGGCAAGGCATTTTTAGGGGGGGGGCAAAACTAATATTGATATTCTTATATGGGTGACGTTTTGGTCCAGTGTGTGTGTGTACTGATATATAAATATAAATAAGTAGATACAAAATTTCAATTTCTTTTATATAATCTAAATATATTGTGTATTTCGGTAGGTACATGTAAATAACAACATCAGTATAGTAAAGCACATAAACACAGTAATAATAACATAAAGTTCGTAAAATAAGGTAGCTACTTGCTAGCTCTACAGAATTATATTATAATCTTTTATTTGTACGTGGGGTTTATACCCTACCAATGCTGTTTTTCTTTCAACTTCATCTCGGGTGAAATCTGGGATTTTTTCCTATGTTAATTTAAAAAATGTTGAATGTTACATTCACAATTTTTTAAATTAATAGTTGCAACTGACAACAAAAAGAAAAAAAAACGTATTTGAGATTCGTGATAAAATACAAAAATAATTTGTTAAACTAATTCCCACTTTCATTTGAAAATAATTAACGTTGCTAGTATTCATTTCTATCTTTTGAATGAAGACAACACTTTCTTTTATAAATTAAAAAAATATCTTTAAACGCTGGCAGAACAACAACGTGAATTAATTGTTTGTTTATATTACATCATTTGGATTATAATTATTTAATTGATAATTTATAGTAGTAAATAGTGTGAATTAACAATATTTTAAAATATATATTTGGTAAGTTGACAAAAAAGACAGATACACTGACAATCTTTTTCACCAAGCAGGAAACAGGTGAAAAGCATCGAGGCTTTGTTTCCCTCACCACTTGATCTGAAACTAGCGAAGTTATGTTTGAGTTTGAGAACACGTACATTTTAATTTTTTTTCTTTTTACAAGGTAACATAAATTTAAATCATATTTAGATGTTATTATGGTCAATAGATTTATTTTAACTGGTAGTTTAAAATCCGTAAATATTTATTATAGTATCATTAGTACCAGGAATGGAAAAATTAAGTTTTAAACAAAATCAAATCAACAGAAGCGTTTTTGAAATCGGAAATTATGTTACAAATTGGTGGGAGGTCCTCTCTTGGTGGGTGGCCCAGGGCCCCAGCCCCGTGGCCCCTTAATCATGCCCTGCTGTAAAATATATTACACAAAAGTAAATACTGGTTCATAATGAAGAAGTATAGTTGACTAGGAAATATAAGAGCATTTATATTTATAATATTTTTTGGATCACAAATGTCAGGGGGTGCACATGTAATTGAAGGGGGTCCTTGCCCCCCCGCCTGGCACCCCCTGGTTACGTGGGGGATCTTAACATCGATCATGAATCATATCCTATTCCCATATTCCAACGTTAGTCGTGAAACTACCAATTATTGATAACAAGGTATTGAGAAAATGTGAACTCCAAATCAAAGAACTTGCATCTAGACCAGTTCTCGGTGTTTATTAAAAGAGACTTTAAAAATGGACGTGGTCGACCAAACCCGTAGAACAGTGACCGCTTGTAAAGAGCTTTGAGAGGGAGGAAATGTGGATACATTAACATCTCTGTACTTGACCTTTTCAACTCGTGTCTTTTAAAGCCAGCCTAATGAATGAGTTTGGCGAGTATTTAATAAGTGGAAACGGCCGTTGACATTAATTATCGCAGAGAAACATTTGTTTTGCTTTTATTACTTTGTTTTGAAAAATACATTTCTAGAAAAATGTATATACGGCAATTATTCAAAATAGAAAAAGAAGAAACTAATGTCGAAATTGCTAAATGGTGGAATAATTGATGTCTTTGAAAGGATTCATTTTACATAGTTCAGAGATGAATATATTTCATAAACTTTCACTAATTCCTCTGCATGATATAACTATCCATCATTAAAGCAGTTAGTCAGTGTTAGTTTACCTAAGCATTATATATATATATATATATATATATATATATATATATATATATATATATATATATGTCAGGTTCATATTATATTCCAATAACCATGTTTTTATTTTATTATTTTTGTTTTTATTTTTTCACATTTCCAAAAAACATAACATTTTTGTGAGATATATTTTTTACGGCCCATTTCATTTGTCTTGTGCCAAACAAAATTTTTATGTTAACATCGTCTCTGCAACATTACAAAATCATCAGAAAAATTCACAAACAGAAAAAAGTTCTTAGATTAAAGGGCACTGATAGTATATGCTAATACATATATTGCCATTAATAATATATATATATATATATATATATATATATATATATATATATATATATATATATATGTATATGTGTGTATATATATATGTGTATATATATGTGTATATATATGTGTATACATATATATATGTATATATATGTGTATGCATATATGTATGTGTATATATATGTGTATACATATATATATGTGTATATATATGTATATATGTATATATATACATATATATACATATATATATATGCATATACCTATATATATATTTACATATATATACATATATATATGCATATACATATATATAGATACATATACATATATATATATATATGTGTGTATATATATATGTATATATATACATATATATACATATACATATATATACATACATATACATATATATATATGTGTGTGTTTGAGAGAGATATTTTTGTGGGTAAATATTTTTAATATACAAGCGAACAATATTGGACGCACTCACATTGTCATCGATGGTGAGGTTAGTTTCTTTTTTTATACCCCTCTATTTTTCCACTGTAACGTCTCTCCGCATGCGTTTTATTATTTTTTCATTTTTCAAATAGTTAAACACGTGGCAATAATATATCGCTGTGTGTTCGTCTTTTTCCTATGTTTTTACCGTCAGAGAATAAATGGAAAATCTTCGCTTTTTCTGTAGACGTTCGTTGATCTGAACGAAACCGGTAAAATCTCTCGTTTCTTGAAGATGTTTTTCCTGTATTTACATTTGTTTTTTTTTCTGTTTGTCTTTTTAACACATTTTGTATTTTAAGACATTTCATTTTATGATATATCGTGCATTATATTCTTATATATAGGATAATCTCCTAGCGTAATTGTTATGGTGCCGTACCTACCTACGGAGAACATGGACTCGTCCACCTTATAAATACGGGAAGCACGTGACACTTGTTCTCTTCTTCCCAGGCAAACCGGCAATGGCGGTTGAGAGCACATCTCCTTGTAATATCTTTCTTTCTATTATATAATATATACCTTTGTTCATTTAAACCATGTGTTCCTGTGTCATTCATTCAGCCTTACCCAGGTCCACAACAGTAATGAACAGATTATCATGAATTTCGGAATATATATTTTCGGCAACACGGTAAACAACATAGACATACCATTTTTTTTGTAAATCTTACCATTTAGGAGGGGACAACAAAAACCGTACCTATATATACTTATGTCTGTTGGAACTGTTATTTCAAACTTAATCGTGAACCTCACGGGCAGATGGGGGCTGGCTGTCATAGAGATTTTTAAACGTATCTAAAATACGATTGGTCTATTCAATGTTTTCGTGTAACGCTTAAAATACTATTTAAAACTCAAACGTGACAGATGAAGAGAAATTGTCATTATGTTTAATTAATTAATTAATTAGTTAAGAGTACGTTTGTTTGCTATGTAAAACTGAAATGTGACGGACTGACGTTCACTGTCTCTCATGGAGATACGCAGACGCATCTCAAGGAACAAAACTTTCTACAAAATATGGTCATAAAAAGTATATATTTAAGATAACATGGAGTATTGCTAACCACTACAAGAAGTTGGAATATGTGAATAGGATATGATTCATTATCGATGTAAAGATTCCTCAGTTTCTTAGACACCCACCTACTTTTGGGGAGGTGCTAGAAGTGATTTGAGCAAGAACATATACTACACTTTTATCTGCATCTCGATGAAAATTATGGGTTTACTATAGGTTTACCTTGTGGTGCTAAGCATTCACTTTACTTTCGTTTCAATTGACACAATAAGCGTTGCAAAAATTTTCTTGTTACGGATAGACGTACCGAGAGACGGGGCTTTTTCGATTGCCACAAATGTCGGAGCAACTTTCATCTCATTCTACGGATTTATAAGTCCCTTGGGATGTTAAGGTTCTGTTTCATTCATGTTGCTTCAAATGTATATATATATCAGTAAATGTCAGAGGTGTTTGCTGGACATGGGTTAAATGTTTTTTGTAAAGCCGCCCTTAGTATTATTTTACTTCCAGCACTCCTTTAAAATCCACCTTTCTTTGTTCTTGTCTCAAATTAATTGTAGTAAGATAACATGGCGTATTGCTAATAACCGGAAACGCATGAACAATTTCAAAGTTTCAGTTCGCGTCTCAGCTTTAATTCGAGACACGATTTTGTATTTATTTTCCGACTGGCCATCACGGATCTGCCAATGTTTCCAGCTGCATTGGAGATATCTATTTGTCCGCGGAATTTAACCTAAACACTTTGACCATTGTCAGTTATAAATACGATTTTCTTCAAGAGAAATGCTCCGAATGGATTTCTTCAGTTTAACAGCGAGCTCTATTGAACTTCGTCCTTTGCAAACGAGGCAATGTTTTATTCCCATGAACATGTCAATATTTAATTGGTCTTTTCGGATTATGCATTGGTTTCTTGTTAATATGCATGTGTTATTGTTGGTTACGTGTTATCTACAATTATCGTTCTATATGAGTTTATTATCAACACACGCAAGTGATTCACAATTGCTTTTCGCAAGACCATTTAACCCATGTTCAGGTTTCCTTCTGTTATACAAGTAGCCTTATCAAGATGTGAGACAACATACCCTACTATTTCATCCTAAGTTGCCTTACCACGATGTGAGACAAGCATACCCTACTATTTCACCATAAGTTTCCTTATCAAGATGTGAGACAAGCATACCCTACTATTTCATCCTAAGTTGCCTTACCACGATGTGAGACAAGCATACTCTACTATTTCATCCTAAGTTGCCTTATAAAGATGTGAGACAACATACCCTACTATTTCAACCTAAGTTGCCTTACCAAGATATGAGACAACACACCCTACTATTTCATCCTAAGTTGCCTTATCAAGATGTGAGACAACATACCCTACTATTTCATCCTAAGTTGCCTTATCAAGATGTGAGACAACATACCCTACTATTTCATCCTAAGTTGCCTTATCAAGATGTGAGACAACATACCCTACTATTTCATCCTTAGTTGCCTTATCAAGATGTGAGACAACATACCCTACTATTTCATCCTAAGTTGCCTTATCAAGATGTGAGACAACATACCCTACTATTTCAACCTAAGTTGCCTTACCAAGATATGAGACAACACACCCTACTATTTCATCCTAAGTTGCCTTATCAAGATGTGAGACAACATACCCTACTATTTCATCCTTAGTTGCCTTATCAAGATGTGAGACAACATACCCTACTATTTCATCCTTAGTTGCCTTATCAAGATGTGAGACAACATACCCTACTATTTCATCCTAAGTTGCCTTATCAAGATGTGAGACAACATACCCTACTATTTCATCCTAAGTTGCCTTATCAAGATGTGAGACAACATACCCTACTATTTCATCCTTAGTTGCCTTATCAAGATGTGAGACAACATACCCTACTATTTCATCCTTAGTTGCCTTATCAAGATGTGAGACAACATACCCTACTATTTCATCCTAAGTTGCCTTATCAAGATGTGAGACAACATACCCTACTATTTCATCCTAAGTTGCCTTATCAAGATGTGAGACAACATACCCTACTATTTCAACCTAAGTTGCCTTACCAAGATATGAGACAACACACCCTACTATTTCATCCTAAGTTGCCTTATCAAGATGTGAGACAACATACCCTACTATTTCATCCTTAGTTGCCTTATCAAGATGTGAGACAACATACCCTACTATTTCATCCTTAGTTGCCTTATCAAGATGTGAGACAACATACCCTACTATTTCATCCTAAGTTGCCTTATCAAGATGTGAGACAACATACCCTACTATTTCATCCTAAGTTGCCTTATCAAGATGTGAGACAACATACCCTACTATTTCATCCTTAGTTGCCTTATCAAGATGTGAGACAACATACCCTACTATTTCATCCTAAGTTGCCTTATCAAGATGTGAGACAACATACCCTACTATTTCAACCTAAGTTGCCTTACCAAGATATGAGACAACACACCCTACTATTTCATCCTAAGTTGCCTTATCAAGATGTGAGACAACATACCCTACTATTTCATCCTAAGTTGCCTTATCAAGATGTGAGACAACATACCCTACTATTTCATCCTTAGTTGCCTTATCAAGATGTGAGACAACATACCCTACTATTTCATCCTAAGTTGCCTTATCAAGATGTGAGACAACATACCCTACTATTTCAACCTAAGTTGCCTTACCAAGATATGAGACAACACACCCTACTATTTCATCCTAAGTTGCCTTATCAAGATGTGAGACAACATACCCTACTATTTCATCCTTTTACGTGCGAAAGAGAGGTGGATTTACACTATTTCTAAGGGTATTGGTCAAAGCGATGCAATAATGCCAAAGGAACTCGAACATGCCTCTATCACAATTAACACTAGTAACTACTGCAACATTCTTCCTTCCTTCCTTCATGTGTCATATACTCTCTACGTTGGTATTTAGTTGTCCACCCATTATTCGCGTGGACCAGGGTTGAATATATACTCTGCTGATATTTTCTTCGGGAAATGTTTCTTTAAGCAAAAAAGCATCGGCCATTTTATCTTGCACTATTCTTCCTTCATCTCATAGATCTGATACGAACAACGAATTGTTCACTGGTCATAACGAGTGCCAACGTTGTGCTGTTGCTGCGGTGAAAAGAAAGAAAAGGTGGCTATCCCAAAGAAACGCTTGTAGACATACATCCGGGATAATGAAGTGAGACGCCTCCGGTTATGAAAATGAAACGTACTGCTGACCAATCAATGATGTTTCCGGCTCGATATAAGCTGGCGTATTTCTTCTAATAAGGCAGTAATTTCGATGACGAACTTACTGCTAACTTCTAGTCGGTGTCTGTCGTAAGCTTGCTTCCTTATTACGATAACTGGTGTTTGTTGAAGGCAGTGTCGTTTAAAACTTATAGACCTTAGTCTATCGACCTTTGGCTTTCTGTAGATCTTGTTAGATGACCCGTGACAGTCAAGATACACGCTCTACCTTGATTCAGTTTTATTTACTACACATATCGTAACCATTTTTACTGGATAAGTGTTGTTTCGATTATATCAAACCCACAGGTAAATCCCTTATCTAGCCAGATCTTGCATGACATGTTTTCTCAATTTTGTCAGCAACTGATTTGTCAACTTCAAATTCTTTTTATATCACGTGGTTAAATAATTCAATCAGATCGACTTTCTCTATATACTAGTGACGACTGACTTGAAGATGTTCTTTTATTTTTGAAGGACACGGCGACAATATAAAATTAAAATATATTTTATCTATTTTACTATGGGTATCCATTCCTCTCTTAGCTTTTTGTTGTGTTCCATAACGTGGAAATAACAATGCGTTTACTCGATGTTGTCTTGTAGTCATGTCTCATAGCCTTAAGCTTTAAATTGAAACATTTTATGCAATTAAAATCATGTCATGGATTTTGATACAAATTGGAAAAATGATTCTAGGCATGAGGTATAGTATCATTATAAGTTTGGTTTTAATTTTTGTAAGAAGACGTAAAAGTGGTGCAAAACCGTTCTGTCCGAGGAATTTATTTTGCCCGTCCTGGGACAGATATTTTTATAATTAACAATAAGAATCGAATATGGCGTTAAGTGTAATCGCGTGGATAGTATTTAATTTGATTCAAAACGTAAAAAGTTAGATTTTTAGAAAGAACAAGACACAAAGCACACAGTGTCCGTTAGTGTTAGGGTTAGGGTTAGGGTTAGGGTTAGGGTTAGGGTTAGTGTTAGGGTTAGAGTTAGTGTTAGGGTTAGAGTTAGTGTTAGGGTTAGTGTTAGTGTTAGTGTTAGTGTTAGGGTTAGGGTTAGGGTTAGGGTTAGGGTTAGGGTTAGAGTTAGTGTTAGGGTTAGTGTTAGTGTTAGTGTTAGGGTTAGGGTTAGTGTTAGGGTTAGGGTTAGAGTTAGGGCTAGGGTTAGGATTAGTATTAGTGTTAGGGTTAGGTGATATTTGTTTTTTTAATTAAGTCTTTTTATTACGTTTGAGTTTGTGCCCACCAACAAAGGAAAGGTTATGATATTGTAGAATTTCTTTAAAAGACGAACTGCAGAATTTTCCGGATTGAATAATTTATTGAAATTACCCGTGGAAGAGAAAGCTGGAACAACCAAAGATAGGTAGACCTCGGTCAGGAAGAAACTATCGCCATCAGCCATTAACTCCGTATAAATTAGAAAACACACGCTCTCACAAACAGGCTAATCAAAACAGAAATAGTAGGATTTCATTTAGAAAACAACAAATAGTCTAATATAAAAGAAAAAAATACAAGATCAACTATCTACTACAACAACTAGTCAACATTTTTTATATGGCCCTAGTTTTGTCATTGCTGATGATACAAACACGAAAATAATTTCTTCGTTATTATCTTTGAGACAACTCTTACGACAACACAGAAACGATGTGTATCGGTGCTTGCCTTTCTAATTGACCATTCTTGAGACAATTAGAGACGCGCTCTGTGAAAGGCATTTTATAGACAACTAGCGGAACGAGGAAAATGTTAGGAACCCAAGAAACTTCTGATCCCATCTCTGAACCCTATCTAAATATTTAATTTTAATTTTTAGTAACTGAATACGACCTTTAAGTAGGGGTGTGACGTAATGGGTGAAAATTTCAGATTCATGCGAGTACTATTTTTTGTGTTCATTTATACATAAATAACACTAAACAATCAAACATTTAGACAATTTTGCAAAATTCAGAAGGTGCAGGCCAAAAATAGCCGTCAGGGCTCCACGGGACTCAAAATCCATCATTTTTCAGTGAAAAAGTGGTTTCATGCGACATTGCAGGTCCTAAAACATCCTCAAAATCTATGAATGGATATAGATGGTTAAATCTGATATAGTACTTTAATTTAGGACCATTTTCAGGCTGTGAAAGGGTTTTCATGAATGTAAAATAGCCAAAAACTCGTGGCCTGCACCTTCTGAATTTTGCAAAATTTTCAAAATGTTTGATTGTTTAGTGTTATTTATGTATAAATGAACACAAAAAATACTACTCGCATGAATCTGACATTTTCACTCATTACGTCCCACATCTGCTTTAAGCAAATGTTAATTGTTATAGAATGAAGGAAGCTGTATCAGGATTGATTTAATTTAGAAACGATTCTATTTTTCTAATTTGTGTTGGAAGAAACACTCAAAGCAATAAGTAGTCTTCAGAACATAAAATCTGACGTTGGTAAAGAACGGCGGGAAAACAGATAAAATTCACAGCGGGCTTTGAATAGTTTTGTGTTAGCTGATATCTCTGGTTCTTTTGTAAAACTGTGAGAAACAATACTCAAAGTATTCACATCAGGAGAGATAATAAAGTGGCGTTTTAAAACATACCTCATTAAAGAAACAATATGAGGCGTAATAAGAACGAGTGTTGAAATCAGTTGGGAATCGTGAAGACACGTTGAAAGAAGTTTCCAAACAGAAGAAAAATAGACAAATAATAAAAATATTTTCAAAAACAAATTAGACAAATCTATGATGTACGTATGTTTGTTTAACTTTTGTTCCCCACAAACAAAGAATATTGCCACTGAAGCTTAAAAGACTACCGTGATAGGGGCCAGATTTATTGGTGGTGAGTTTGGCAGCAATGTATTTGTTCACATTACATAAAAAGGTCTGCATGTTGGTACGGTCAAGGAAACAGGTAGCAGGGGGGGGAAGCAAGCGCTCCGAGAAATGAAGCTATTAGAGTATAAAAAATTACGGCATCTCGACCTCTACAGAGAAGGAGGGTAATTCTACTACTAGTAAGGCGGGTCGGGGTTATTTTTGTTAATGAAGTACAAGTTCATCGGAGTACATTCCGTAGTACTTGTAAAAAAGGACAGAGATGCAACGAAATGACATGGGCTTGACATTGGCAGACAGTATAGATTCTATTAATTTAGAAACTCTTTTTTGCACCCTGTCCAAGGGGGAGTGGGTTAGAGGTTAGTGCACCAGTCCAGATGTGGCAACAATACTCCATGTATGGGTGAATGGTGGCTTTATGGAGATATACACTCCTAGAAGGTATGAAAAGTTTTCTTACCCGCTAGAAGAAGCCTATATTCTTTGCAGCAAACTATGCAGTATCTTCTATGTATTTATTCCGATTTATGTTGCCAGAGAATTCAGACAGAGGTGTTTAAACGTTAGACTCACGAGAAGGGTTCTATCGGTCATGACAATCGATGGTTTAAAAGTTTTCTTGTAGTTGTTGTATAATATATACTTGTGTATATATCTATATATCTTTTTGTACATCACTTTCAATCTTAATTTTTATCAAAAGCTAGGAGAAATCACTATTCTATTGCCTCCTTCATCTCTATACAGATGAAGGCTAGCTTAATAATTACATTAGGGTAACTAAGGTATCTAAACCGAGTTTTGTTTTGAAATATTAGTTTGTATATCTCTATTTCGTTTGGTTCGAGCGCAAAACCTTGGTAAGTAAGCGTGGCGCGAAAGTAGCAGCTCCCCCCTATCTGTCAACATCTGTGGAATGATCCACTTCAAAGGCAAGCGCCGATAGACATAATTCTAGTCCCGTCGCAGAAGTTGACAGGACGTTGCTGCATACAATCAAGAATTGCCTCAGGAACTTTGACTCCAAGGACGACTAATTGAGTGGTTATGATTGTAAGTCATGGGTTTAAGATCAGTTTGATTGCGATGAGATTAGAATGATTAGTTCTATCTACGAAAGACATTTCTGGTTTTCGACGTCAGGTAACTCGCTTTTACCCGTTCTCCTATCAATACTAGCAGATTCACCTTGCTTATATGTAAACTACAGCATGACGTTTGTCATACTGTTCACACGTGGGTAATGATAGGGCACCTCAAGTCACAAATTCAGTCATACCAATCTACCTATAATTCTAGTAAGAGACAGGCGACAAACACACATATCTAGAAAACCACCGAAACATGTTGACTAAACACTCCAATGTTTTTTCAGGTAACAAAAGAGTACCGTGCCGTCTCTGCAGTTTTTCGCAGGAGTAATATTATGTAGATGCGTTCAAAATGTTATCAAATAGTATGTTAAACTTGAATTAGAAGTGAAACTATTATTATCGTCTGTCATTAATAACGTTTTCCCCAAAATATGCGTATTTCAGTCTTTCAGTAAATTTTAAGTCGGATATAACATCTAAAAATGTGAACAACGATAAAACGGAGGCGGTGCGAGTCAGGAATCACCCCAAGTTCACATTCCCCCCAAACTTTGTTTTTTTTTGTAATCTTTGAAACATTTGAAAATGTCACAATAGTTGCGATACGTCGCATCTTCGAGGAGTAAGGGTTAGGGTTAGGGTTAGCTTATTTCCGATCAAAGCGAACCCGGTTTAACGGTTGAGATAGTATGATGTTGCAAGGGCCGAACGGGCGATGGAGGCAGTAAATGACCGCGGAATCACCACGAATCGTCTTGAAGATGCATTTTTCACTTTAGTCACACATTGGAATAATTGTTTTATTTTCAAATACGACAATATTGTCTTAATTAAGTGTACAACACTTCATATAATTCTATTATTGTATTAGTAAGAGAAAGAAGACTCTTAGAAATGAACATTTAGATTTTTGAAAGCGGTTTAATTGTATACGTTCACCTGTTACTTCGATAGAGATGTGACGTCGTAATTTCTAATATTTTTGTTTTTGTTCTCGTATCGACCTACTTATTTCGAGTTCCAGACAAAATGCGACATCGGCTCCGGCTCGTACGCTTTCTTTTGCTAAACTCTCACCGCAACGCCCGCATAGTGTTTATATATCTAAATATTAGATATGTAGTATGGTCATTACGGCTAGATTATGTTGAAACTTCGGTTGTCGTTTGATCACCGAAGTTAACTAACATTCTTAGTATTTAAATAAATGTTCTGTAAAGAATTAAATGTAATTTTTAAGGATTTCAATGAGTACCCAATGCATAGTAAAGATTTTCCTTTTATTTATAATAGACATGCCAGGGTTTCCATGTTCAGAAAATAGCAAAGGGATATATTACCTGAATAAGCTCTCGAATCTTCCTTGATGTTGTATATTCCGGCGGTAGATAATCCTCGAGACAGACAGCGCTCACCGAATTGTATTCATAATCACTGAAACACATGAAGTGCTTCACAAGTCGGCCGCGTCGTCGATTGCTGGCCAGTTTCTTGGCCTTGTTCGCCCGGATCAGTTCCTTCTTTTTGCGTAGATTGTCCTGCCGTTCCTTTTCTGATGATGACGTACTGCCAGCGTGATGCACGTTGTCATCAGACGTGCCGGCTGACCTGGACGTTGTTGGTGGTGTCGAAGGCACTCTGGGATGCGTAACATGGTTGAAGATGTCGCAGGCATCGGCGTCCGGGTTATCCTCAGGCCATGCTTCCTCAATGTGAAGCTGAATGCCAGCCAATATGGCCGACTCATCTTTTGTACAGGGAAGCTCTCCGCTCACCACCATCTGCTGGAGCTGCAAAATAAAAATAGGAATAGCAGATAATTAGATTAGAAAATGAAGCGAGTTTAACTTGCGGCAAAATTTATAATATTGATTTGTTCTTTCTTCGTATTTCTCATGATAAAAATGCTTTACATAAAAGTAAAACCACCTAAAAATACTTTACATAAAAGTAAAACCCACTAAAAATTCTTTACATAAAAGTAAAACCCACTAAAAATGCTTTACATAAAAGTAAAACCCACTAAAAATGCTTTACATGAAAGTAAAACCTATTAAAATGCTTTACATAAAAGTAAAACCCACTAAAAATGCTTTGGATAAAAGTAAGACCCACTAAAAGTGCTTTATATGTAAGTAAAACCAACTATAAATGCTTTACATGAAAGTAAAACCCACTAAAAATGCTTTACATAAAAGTAAAACCCACTAAAATGCTTTACATGAAAGTAAAACCCACTAAAAATGCTTTACATGAAAGTAAAACCCACTAAAAATGCTTTACATGAAAGTAAAACCCACTAAAAATGCTTTACATAAAAATAAAACCCACTAAAAATGCTTTACATGAAAGTAAAACCCACTAAAATGCTTTACATAAAAGTAAAACCCACTAAAAATGCTTTACATGAAAGTAAGACCGACTAAAAATGCTTTATATAAAAGTAAAACCCACTAAAAATGCTTTACATAAAAGTAAAACCATCTAAAAATGCTTTACATAAAAATAAAACCGACTAAAAATGCTTTACATGAAAGTAAAACCCACTAAAAATGCTTTACATAAAAGTAAAACCCACTAAAAATGCTTTACATCGATGTAAGACCGACTAAAAATGCTTTACATAAAAGTAAAACCCACTAAAAATACTTTACATAAAAGTAAAACCCACTAAAAATGCTTTACATGAAAGTAAAACCCACTAAAAATGCTTTACATAAAAGTAAAACCAACTAAAAATGCTTTACATGAAAGTAAGACCGACTAAAAATGCTTTATATAAAAGTAAAACCCACTAAAAAAGCTTTACATAAAAGTAAAACTCACTAAAAATGCTTTACATAAAAGTAAAACCCACTAAAATGTTTTGACACTTTAAAACTGATTTGTATCTACGTTACCACCAGAAACACATTTATCAAATGAAAACTAAAATGCAAGTTTTGGAAAAATAGTTTGAACATCATTGATGTACATTTGGTGAAACGGGACGCGAACGGAAGAAAACATGGTAGCTCATCGCGAGTGAGTGTGGCATTTAGGCGTGTCTTATGATAATTTAATTTCGAGTTCAAATCGCCCTTTACTGTAAGTCGTATATTGTTTTCCGACTATCAATTGAATGATGAAACATATTGTAAGAGGATTGAATGCAGCAAAATACAAACGCAAACGCAGTACTTAAACTCATTACGTGGGCCCGTGCTAATCATTTCCGATCCTCTTATAAGGTTCTTCATCCCTCAACTGACAACCATTCCATCTCATTGTTTATCATCCTTGAGTGGCGTTAAGCCTTGATAAGCGGTTATTCAAAAAAGCACAGGAAGAGTTTGACAATGTTTTAGTTATTACAACCGACAAAGATCGAATCAAGAAGCAGTAAAAAATAAGGTAGAAGTATAGAGAGCAACTTTCTTTAATTTCTCTACTCATCTTAATGATTACAACAGTGGGCGATTGCGCAAGAGGAATAAGATCAATTTCCGTTATGTTTTACAGATTTCAGTTTTTTATGTCAATTTATTTGTAAACTCTTTTTGAAATGTTTCAATTTCATATTTCTCTGAAGTTTTAGAGGAGAAATCTGTTTGCGAAATGATAGAGGCAAAGAAGAAAGTAAATAACAACGGATTACAGACATAGAATAACCTTTATCCATTGAAGTTGTTCTTTCCGCAGACAACGACGGTTCAATAGATTTGTGTGAATATATCATACAATATTTATTTAGTAAAATCAGACTTTATTGTCTATCGCTCCCGACAGTCTAACAATACAAAAACTAACAGCAACAATGGGAGACTTGGTGTATTATATGAAATATAGATTTAAACAAGTGAGATTAAAAAGGCGTTCGTAAATTTATTAGAGAGGAACACAGAAAAAAAACATGCATGCAGAAGAGGAATTAGAGAAAAAGGGGTGAAAAGACTAGGCTATGATGTTCAGACAATAGGTTTAACTCATTATAGTTGATGGTTTAGTATTTTTATACTAGTTGGAGAAACGTGTACGATTATAATTTACTAAAAGAATTGGACTCGTTCTGTCACCAATTAGATTGTTTGAATCGGGGAAAAGTTATTTTGCAAAGCTAGTCAATTTTTTTCAAATAAGGAAACAAGATTCAAAATGAGTCTCTTTCTTTGCGCTATATCTACCTCTCTCGTTCTCTCTTTCAATCCTCGACTACGAGTTAAAGAGTATTACTACTTGTGTTGGTACCCCCTTTTTATTATAATGGGCTATTCTAATTTTTTTCTTTGCGTTTTTAACTACCTTCCGACTGTTAATAGCGAGAGAGAGATAGAGAGAGAAAGAGATAGGGAAGGAAGGAGATAGAGACCGTATGAAATAAGAGCGTGGGTTAAAAACAGTGTGAGAGGGTGCGAGTGATAGATACAAACTTAGTGATAGATGGGTAATATGTTAAGTTGATTACAAACTACGACTAATTAGAAAACAAAATGGAAGGTTTTTTCAAAACTGAAAAATATTTTAGCGTGTATTTTGTGTGATTAAAATATGTAAGAGAAGGCCGTAGGAAACAAACATTGATTAGTTCAACTTTAGGTTAATAATAGATTAGGAATTTTCGTTACAAAAAAGTACGATTTTCAGTTAAAAGTTAATGATTAAGAGAAAAACTGTAACTGAATAACTCGTGCAATCTGTCAACTACAAAATAACTACTAAACCAAAGGCATCGTTTATCAACCCACAATATTTCTCAAAGAAAACCCTAATAACAAAAAAAGACTACGTAGGAATAACCTCACTAGATTTTAAGACCAGGTATAATAGCCATAAAAGCACATTCAATAAAAAAACACGTCAATTCAAAACTTCATTAGTGAACAATTACTGGGAACTTAAAGAAAGCGGACGCTCGCCAATAATCGTGTGGAAAATATGACGATCGGCCAGTACATATAAATATTAGGACCACCCTTGTAGATTATGTTTGAATGAGATGCTTGAAATGAAATATTTTAAGATCCCCCAAAATATGTGTCTCTCTGTGATTTTTCGTTGGTATTGGCTTGACCTTTAAAAATTGGAGTAGTCTTTGTAATATTACCATCATACAGTTAACCTTTGACCGACAGATGTACTTTAACGGTCAGTGGTTGCTCATTACATAACATCGCACGATTATGCGCTTGTAATCAAGTATGATACATTTCCAACCCACGGGACGATCAAATGGTAATATGTTAGATTTGTACGAATGCAAGCACAACAGGTTAAACACTACTTGAATTGGACACCGAGCTGATAGCTGTTACGCTAATTGTAATTATATGTGAATGGTGGAATATTTTTTATTATAATTATTTGGTTGCTGTAAACTTACAGTAAAATCGAATGTGACAGGCACATACACGATCGGAAACTAACACGCTTTGATGTTGAAATTTCAGACACAAGAACAAAGGGGATGCTTTTTTAAGTGCGACTCTTTCGCTGTATGCATTCGTCAAATAAAGTTAAAGCTAATAAAAATCAAGTTATTTGCCTGTTGTTATATGAAAAGATGAAAGTCCTTCTCAATGGTTACGTATAGTTTCTTCGTAAATGGGGAAAAACATTTTATGTTCTACACGGATATCAGCTTTGTAAAATAAGAAATCTAACCCTAACTTTAAATAGCCCGATCATAAACACTTTGAACCCCTCCCCTAAAGCTCACCCTGCAAAAACAAAACAGATATCATATCATTGCATGATTGTAATGCCGCATGCCATTCTTTTACCAGACCCAGTGATGTAACTGATACCGACATTGTTGCATTCACTTATCATAGAATTTCGAAAGGTATGAACTTGCGTTCCATAAATCGTTTTCAGTTGGTATTATGTTTTTGCGTTACATAACCCGAAAATGGCTGACACGCTGTACAACAGACAAACCAGACCAAATCTCATAGCATAAACCGAAAATGGTTGATATGCCGTACGATTAACACTTCAGACCAAAGATTATTACATAGCCCGAAAATGGCGGATACGTTGTACAACAAAGATAACAGACTAAGCAGCGTTACATAATCCGTAAAATGGCGATAAGCCGTACAACATACGCACAATACCAAACATCATTAAGTAACCCAAAATGGCGGATATGACGTACAACAGATGAATCCGATTATGGTCAGAAAATGCTCTTAATGAAATATGAATTGACAATTTTCTGTATGGATAAAACAGTAACCATGTTCAATCATATTTATATAAATAATTTTATGTCATCAATTAAATAGCCCCACCAGGGTTGATATTGCGTAAAACACAAAAAAACTAAACTAAAAATACTTTAAATGTTATACTGAATACTTCGGTAACCATGAAAATCTGAGTGATGTAATATTTGATACACTCTTTTCGAAATAAGATTACATTTTAAATACTATTGATTGTTTAATTAAAATAACATGATGCCTCTATATATAGTTCGATTACATTTCTTTGCAAATATAATTTATCGGGCTCGGAATATTTTCAGTAACAGATGTAAACTAAAATGGAGGCCATTTTGTATCAGCAGCAAGTTTTACTACTAATAGTAAGCAGTAATACTAATTACATTCTTTCGTCTATTACTAATAGTAGTAATATTACATTAAGAATTATAGTTTTATTCGGATTGAAACGACGTACAAAAGAACAGGTAATATCTGAAACCGTTTACATTTAAATGTAGCATCAGGTCACGTGTCACATATTTCGTAACGATGTCCACAGAAAAATACTTTATATTTGACAATAATCACTCTGTCTGCATTGCATATATACGACCAATCAGTTCTTTTTTCGGGTAAAAACTGTTTATTATTAACTAGCTGAACCTACTCGGCGATGTGCGGGGTCATTTGAATATCTTTTTTGTTTTCTTTAATACGCTAAAACGTGTTGGTTATCGTAAATTATCCTCAGTCATATTCCCACTTTATTACGTCCGTAACAATTTCCGTTAACGCAATCCACTGTGAAAATAAAGCTCGCCAAGAATAACCATGTTTTTTCTCACGGTGTTAACGCGTCCACAGTGAGTTGAAACCGGCGATAATTAGTGCATCAGTGTCTTTCAATAAAAAGAAGAGTTTTTTTCTTGTATTTAATTTTAAGAGTAAACATCTTTAATGTAGATTTCGTTAAATAATATCGTTGCATTTTCGAAACAAAATGTTTTCTTTTTTTATATTTCATGTGTAAGTGTATATTTGTGTGTGGGTGAACACGTATCTATCAATACGTGTTAAAATGTTTGCATGTGTATTTCTGTAGACATGAGCATGTGAATAAATGTGTGTGTATTTTTGCTAATGCAATCTTATGTATGTATGTATGTATGTATGTATGTATGTATGTATGTATGTATGTATGTATGTATGTATGTATGTGTAGCGTACTCTAATGTTCTGAGCTTTACGGAGCAGATAAGGAGGTCGAAGATTTTGATCGAATCAAAGTTCATGTGTGTTTCTTGTAGATGAGTGCAATAGTTCGTTGAGTGCACGAAGAATGGATAAACAGACGACATCCTATTCTCTTGCATACGATAACATCGTTCTACTCCCCCGCCTCTCTCTCCATGCATTTATATAACAGACAAGTAAATCAATGAAGAATGTCAGGAAAGATACGATTAATGAACCAGAGATGAGCTTAACTGAATTCTTAGTGAAATATACTAAAACAGGGATGAAAACGGATTTCTGAGTTATTTTAAAACCACTACAACTATAGGTTGAATCGACTGGTTTGCCTGTTTGACAGCACACCAACCCTATGTATCTCACTTAATATAGACTCCGAATAGGGCACTCCAACATCACCCACTCCCATCTCCTCAAAAGAGAAGAACGCCCTTACTGCATACCCTGTCAGGAACCATATACTATAAAACACATACTATCAAACTGCGTGGACCTGAAACGAATCCGACAAAAATATTACAAAGAAAACACACTAAACAACATTTTTCTCCCAACAAACCTAAATAAAATCTTTGAATACCTAAAAGAAGCCAATATCTATAACAAAATTTAACCACTTTCTCCCTACTCATGCCCCTCATCCTCATTCTCAAACATAAACATATACACACTCTAAAATGAAAACAAACTAAACACTATTATACTATACAATAACTCTCAACATATCCTTGTGAACAATTCTCCCCCAATAACAACCAAGAAAAAAAATAAATATAAAAAAATAAACACACATTTTCCGGCATTAAATAACCAAGTAGTTGATATGCCGTAAAACCCAATCAATCAATCAATCTTAATATCGAAACATATTACCTACTTCTTAACTTCGCCTACTCGCTATCGCTTCGCAATTTAATTTCTATCCACTACTTGAAATCATTGAAACGAAACCAATCGATAAGCAAAAGAAGATAAAACTACTGCTATTGCTACCTCCAACTTAATCTCCCCCTCTTTCATCTAATCATATATAAAGAAATACACACTACTAAAGAAATGTTACATTTTTCGAGCGTTGAAAACATTATTTATTATACGAACTAAATAAAAGTTTAATTCAACTTTTAAAAGTTAAAAAAAAAAATTCGTTTAAAATGCTGTTGCTATTTCAGCTTTAGCGATTCCCCATCTTTCTCTTGCACATACGTAACTTTCAATAAGATAAACAGAAGATAGATTGGTTAAACATGAGTGTACGGCATATTCCGTTAAAAATGACAGAAAGTTTTCGAAATCTTTTTTAGGTAATTTGAGTATTCGAAGCAGCAGCAGCCGACGTTGTCAGCTTAAAAACTGAATTCTGAATTGTTGACCGGTATGAAACTTTGAAAAAAACAGCAGCTACTTTAAGTCACCTTCTTATTCGTTTCTCTCCCCCAACCAACATTTCTTCATACCTCGAATTGATCCGGACACACGTACATTAATTGTCGTGATATTAGAGAATAGAATATTCATTGTATACGGTCTATTGAACACACGTTACTATTTTATATGTAAAGTTTTAATATTGAAATATATTTCAGACAGTATGTTATGTATGTTTTTTTGTTGATGCGAATGTTTGTAATATCGCTAAACAAGAGAATCGGCTTTATCGATTTGAAATGCAATCGAATCTATCGTATTTACTTACATTGTATTGTTTTGTATTATACTACTTTTTAATATTCTAATATTTGTGAAAGTAATATCAATAAAGAAACGAGTTATGAAGTCCTCATGGCTGGGGATAAACAAATAATACTACAAAGTGAAAAATGAGACATGAGCCAATACGTCTATAGAAGGCCGAACTCGTAGAAATCACTGATCTGTGTTAGGCGTTCCCATGTCTTCGGCATCGATCCGAATCATGTACGAATCTCATTTGTCACTTTTTAGTATACTTTGTTTATCCTCAGCTCCGCGGACTAAACAGATTAATTGTGTAGTTATATAACGCGCGCAAACATTAGTATCAGCAAAAAAGCAGCATAATGCATAACGATAGAATGTAAGTAAATACGATAGATTTGATTGGATTTCAAATCGATTAAGCCGATTTTACTGGTCCTTGTCAGTGTCCATTACATAACTTGTGACCCTCACTATAATGGAGATTTCGAGTGTATTTCTTTAACAATACATAAAATGAACATGCGCTTCTTTGGTCAGTTTTATATATCAGCAATTCCTTAAAAAGAACATTGATTAGTTGATATGTTTTGGTTACAGACATACCGAGAGAAAACAATTATATTAAAACTATTTCAACTTAGTTTGATCTATTTCTGTTCGCTTCTAACCTTTTGCCTATTTATTGACCGATGATGTCATTCTCAAATAATACTTTGTTCGTTTAAAGTATCCCAATCTCTGGCATACATGATACAATATCCTGTCTAAATCAATAAATGATTTTATTTGTTAAACAAACCTTTCTGCTCCCATTCAAAAATCATATATCTCAACACTTTTTACATTCAGCAGTTATTCAATTGTTTTCTTTTCTAGACTGAAAAAAAACCCCGGATCTTTTTGTTTTACAGAAAAAAACATCCTCAAATCCATTTCTGCAGATTTCTGTATCCGCAAACAAAACATATATTCTAACTTTGTAGACGTCATTTTTTTTTTCGATTTTATTGTAAAAGATGGCTTGTGCAAAGAGATCCCTTACACCTGCCCATATATACGTATTCTCTTAATGTTTAATTTTACTTCAGTGGAAGTTCTCAGAAATTAAGGGGCCCCTTCCTGGGGCGAACACTTGATCTCTATATGAGATACATGGATACCCGAATATTCTATTAAAATTCACCTTTATTTCTCAAACATTGAGTTAGTAAAAAAGTTAAGAATAATAAATTCCTTCTCTCCCCAACTGACCAGTTAAGTATGTCATAGTATATCTTTCTTTTGGTCTGTTGATGTTACTAGATTCCAAGACAAGAATTCATCTAGTCTGGTGGAGTATCCAGCTACGTGGTGTTACTTGAGGTAACATGTATGGACGTGTCTGTACGCGTCATTATGTATTCGTGCGAGACAATTTGCTAGTGAAAACTGTACACATGACAATCGTTATGAGTATTCGTATATATTCATATCTGTGATTGTGCATATGACTAACCGTCCATCTGTGATTATATGTTTTTGTTTTTTAATGTGTGTGTGCGTGTGCACTTATGCATATGCGCATAGTTAGTTATCATGTGTAAGCGTGCACTTGTTTTTCTTCGTCTGTGTGTCCACTTGTATAGAGTTATGTTTATTTGTTGACATGTATGAGTGAAATTAGACACGAAATTCTCGCAAAATAAACCATTCATCTTTTAGTAACTCTACAGTATTTAGGTTTCTTTATCGGATAGTTCGATTTTCTTTTCAATCTCACGTGCGTTACTCGACACACAATAATGACTGTAATAGCGTTGAGCGTAATTGTGAATCTGCTACTTGCGTGTTTTGTTTTACGGAATATCAACCCTTTAAGGATTATTTAATGTTGAATCTTATAACGTTGGTATCAGTTTGTATGCTTCAAGTTGTTAATGCTTTCACATATTTAATGACGGTAAATTTATGAGATTAACAAATATTTATATACTTTGATAATGTTTGTCACTTCTTTCATTTGTCAGATTTTTCAATATTTCCATCTCGACTACGTACTTTTTGGAAAGATATTAGAGCGTCTACTTTGATATTTTTAAAATGCTTATTTAGTTGTTTTCTTATCTGGTGTATCAACCATTTGCCGTATTTCATGTCGTTAGAAAGTCTTTATGAAATCAAATCCGTAAAAGTTTTTTCAAACGTTGTTTATAATGAAAATGTATGTGTATACAACCGAATGTATTTGTATGCAATCCCTAGGACCGATTCTATTTAACTCAGAGATAAACTCTGACAGTCGCTATCGTTCCGTGTCAGAGTGAACGTGGGAGTAATGGCACATATGGCGTGACTCTACTTCCTGAATTTCTGCATTTCGGGAACTCATCGCAGCATGCAATTGTGTGTCATCAATTACAGGTTTTCTTAACTCAGAGACGGAACTCTGACAGGTCCTACTGTTATATTATGAGGGGCCCCGTATGCCTAAAAGTGTGTAGGTCCACTAGTTTTTATTATGAGAAGGGGTGAACTTTGTCGAGCTCGGTGCAGGTCACGCTGACACGCACCGAAGGGAACCGCTGTGAGTCAAATCATGTTTTGAAAAACCATAACAAGGTTCCAAAAGTCGACTCCGGCACAGAAAACATCGGGTCAGAAAAGGTCAGAAGAAATAATAATAATAATAATAATAATAATAATAATAATGATGATGATGATGATGATGATGATGATGATGATGATGATAGTAATAGTAATAGTAATAGTAATAATAATAATAAAAATAATAATAATAGTAATAGTAGTAGTAGTAGTAGTAGTAGTAGTAATCATCATCATCATCATCATCATCATCATCATCATCATCATCATCATCATCATAAGAAGAAGAAGAAGAAGAAGAAGAAGAAGAAGGTAAATCTTTGAAATTAAATTATTTAGCTAAAATCTAGTTAAAGGAATGAACACCTAAGCAGTATCACTAATAAGATACTCTGGACCATTCATAGGCTAGACTAAAGAAGAACTCAGACACTTTGACAGAAGATAAGAAAATTAACGCACAACGCACTAAACCTCAAAATACGATACGGACATCCTCTGCTGGTAAGTATAGAAAACTGTGTGGAAGACACAAAAACGAGCTGGAAAAATAAATAATCCAGAACACAAATAGGATGATCATCGCAGCAAGAGACACCGTCCCAAATGAACAAACCAGTAAGGATCGAAACCAGAAACAAAAAGACAAGGAAAGTAAAGTGAGAAGAAAAACACTTACATGGACGTTTTATAAGAATGACTAGAGAAGAGACCATCCAACATTCCTGGGCATGGCTAAGAAAAGGACACCTGAACAGAGTTACGTAATCTTTACTGACAACTACACAGAGCAATGCGATTAGAACAAACTACATTAGAGTTAAAATCGATATAACCGAGTAATACAGTAAGTACAGATTGTTTGGACAAAGAGACGAAACAGTATATCACATAATAAGTGAATGCAGCAAATTAGCCCCAACAAAGAATACGAGAACAGACACAACAGCGTGGGGAAAGCAGTACACTAGGAACTATGCAAATGAAAAACAGAAAATTCTTTTGGGAAATAGAGGTAAAAAACAGATAAACTCATACAAGCAATGACACCGGATGCAATAAAAGACAATAAGAATGAAAAATCCTGCAAAATCGTAGATTTTGCTGTTCCAGCAGACCACAGAGTGAAGTTTAAGGAAACGGAAATACGGAGCAAATACACGGAACTTGCCAGAGAATCGAAAGAGATATGGAGCATGAAGAAAGTTAATATAATACCAATAATCGTAGAAGCACTAGAAACAGTCCCGAAAAACCTGGTGAAAAAACTTGGAGAAATTGGAATCAAATGAATCACCGAGACCATACAAAAGACGGATATTATCAAAGCATCTGAAATATTAGGGGAAATCTTCGAATGTGGAAACCAACCAGTGTAAGCTACGAACGGTAACTACTCACATGGAAGTTACGAAGCAAAAGTAGAAGACCACCACACGAACCCAAGGAACAGAAACTGATAAAAAAATTCGTAAATTGCCCCTTCCCACAAAGTGATAGCAGAAGCCTCGGGTGATACCACACAAAATAGTCGTGAAGGGTCACGCAGGATGGGAAGACCGAGAAGGGACAGCACTAACCAGACCTCCATTGGAATAGTGCGGAGAGTACTGGGATCTTGGGGAGGCTTAGTGCCACCTAAATCCCTGAGGAGGTTAATGGTCGTTACCAGCGAGAAATTAATGGTAAGCGGCTGTTGCGATATTGCAGTCATTTTCAATGGTTATCGAAAAGAGGTAGAGAGTACTGGAAATCCGGTGAGGCTTGTTGTCACTCAGACTCCAGGGAATACTACCGGTTATTGTAAGTGAGCAATCACTGACGATAAGTTGTGTGAGAACTCCTAGTGAGTACAAATAATAATATCTAAAAAATAATTACAATCGAATTAATATATAGCATATGAAGTTTCGATTCATTTTAAACATATGATTTAGGTTAGTAATATTGGCAGTATTTAATATACAAAATTTACACGCTTCTTGCAGGATCCAAGTTTGAAGTAACTAACGCTATTATAATGAAGATTATATTTTTTATGACATATCAACCATTTTCGAGTCATTCCCGTAAAGGTTTTTATGCGTTAAATTCTTTATATCTTCAAATATTTATTCCAGTGTTTAGTTTAGTGGTTGGCAGAGGAACATTGTTGTTTTCGTTGTAAGCTTTGCAGCACATGATTGAGTTTACAAAGTGAAAGAGAAAACAATACAATTAATGTTTGGTGCATTCTAAGTCAGGAAGCCAGTATCTCCAGACAGCCTGATCTGGTAGCACAAGGGATTGAAATAATGAAGATAACACAAAAAAGTTGTGTATACTTTGGTAGAGAAACTTGTGTAAAATAATGAAGATTAACAAAGTGGTGTATACTTTGGTAGAGAAACTTGTGTAAAATAATGAAGATAAACAAAGTGGTGTATACTTTCGTAGAGAAACTTGTGTAAAATAATGAAGATAAACAAAGTGGTGTATACTTTGGTAGAGAAACTTGTGTAAAATAATGAAGATTTACATCGTCGTCTATACTTTGGTAGAGAAACTTTTGTAAAATAATGAAGATTACCAAAGTGGTGTATACTTTGGTAGAGAAACTTGTGTAACATAATGACGATTAACAAAGTTAGATATACTTTGGTAAAGAAACTTTTGTAAAATAATGAAGATTACCAAAGTGGTATATACTTTGGTAGAGAAACTTGTGTAACATAATGACGATTAACAAAGTTAGATATACTTTGGTAAAGAAACTTTTGTAAAATAATGAAGATAAACAAAGTGGTGTATACTTTGGTAGAGAAACTTGTGTAAAATAATGAAGATTAACAAAGTGGTGTATACTTTGGTAGAGAAACACGTGTAAAATAATGAAGATTAACAAAGTCGTCTATACTTTGGTAGAGAAACTTGTGTAAAATAATGAAGATTAACAAAGTGGTGTATACTTTCGTAGAGAAACTTGTGTAAAATAATGAAGATTAACTAAGTGGTGTATACTTTGGTAGAGAAACTTGTGTAAAATAATGAAGATTAACAAAGTTGTGTATACTTTGGTAGAGAAACTTTTCTAAAATAATGAAGATTAACAAAGTGGTGTATACTTTGGTAGAGAAACTTGTGTAAAATAATGAAGATTAACAAAGTTGTGTATACTTTGGTAGATAAACTTGTGTGAAATAATGAAGATTAACAAAGTTGTGTATACTTTGGTAGAGAAACTTTTGTAAAATATTGAAGATTAACAAAGTTGTGTATACTTTTGTAGAGAAACTTGTGTAAAATAATGAAGATTAACGAAGTGCTGTATACTTGGGTAGAGAAACTTGTGTAAAATAATGAAGATTAACAAAGTGGTGTATACTTTGGTAGAGAAACTTGTGTAAAATAATGAAGATTAACGAAGTGCTGTATACTTGGGTAGAGAAACTTGTGTAAAATAATGAAGATTAACAAAGTGGTGTATACTTTGGTAGAGAAACTTGTGTAAAATAATGAAGATTAACAAAGTGGTGTATACTTGGGTAGAGAAACTTGTGTAAAATAATGAAGATTAACAAAGTGGTGTATACTTTCGTAGAGAAACTTGTGTAAAATAATGAAGATTAACAAAGTGGTGTATACTTGGGTAGAGAAACTTGTGTAAAATAATGAAGATTAACGAAGTGCTGTATACTTGGGTAGAGAAACTTGTGTAACATAATGACGATTAACAAAGTGGTGTATACTTTGGTAGAGAAACTTGTGTAACATAATGAAGATTAACGAAGTGCTGTATACTTGGGTAGAGAAACTTGTGTAAAATAATGAAGATTAACAAAGTGGTGTATACTTTGGTAGAGAAACTTGTGTAAAATAATGAAGATTAACAAAGTGGTGTATACTTGGGTAGAGAAACTTGTGTAAAATAATGAAGATTAACAAAGTGGTGTATACTTTCGTAGAGAAACTTGTGTAAAATAATGAAGATTAACAAAGTGGTGTATACTTTGGTAGAGAAACTTGTGTAAAATAATGAAGATTAACGAAGTGCTGTATACTTGGGTAGAGAAACTTGTGTAAAATAATGAAGATTAACGAAGTGCTGTATACTTGGGTAGAGAAACTTGTGTAACATAATGACGATTAACAAAGTGGTGTATACTTTGGTAGAGAAACTTGTGTAAAATAATGAAGATTAACGAAGTGCTGTATACTTGGGTAGAGAAACTTGTGTAAAATAATGAAGATTAACAAAGTGGTGTATACTTTGGTAGAGAAACTTGTGTAAAATAATGAAGATTAACAAAGTGGTGTATACTTTCGTAGAGAAACTTGTGTAAAATAATGAAGATTAACAAAGTGGTGTATACTTTCGTAGAGAAACTTGTGTAAAATAATGAAGATTAACAAAGTGGTGTATACTTGGGTAAAGAAACTTGTGTAAAATAATGAAGATTAACAAAGTGGTGTATACTTTGGTAGAGAAACTTGTGTAAAATAATGAAGATTAACAAAGTTGTGTATACTTTCGTAGAGAAACTTGTGTAAAATAATGAAGATTAACAAAGTGGTGTATACTTTGGTAGAGAAACTTGTGTAAAATAATGAAGATTAACAAAGTGGTGTATACTTTGGTAGAGAAACTTGTGTAAAATAATGAAGATAAACAAAGTGCTGTTTACTTGGGTAGAGAAACTTTTGTAAAATAATGAAGATTAACAAAGTGGTGTATACTTTCGTAGAGAAACTTGTGTAAAATAATGAAGATTAACAAAGTGGTGTATACTTTGGTAGAGAAACTTGTGTAAAATAATGAAGATTAACAAAGTCGTCTATACTTTGGTAGAGAAACTTGTGTAAAATAATGAAGATTAACAAAGTGATGTATACTTTCGTAAAGAAACTTGTGTAACATAATGACGATTAACAAAGTGGTGTATACTTTGGTAGAGAAACTTGTGTAAAATAATGACGATTAACAAAGTGGTGTATACTTTGGTAGAGAAACTTGTGTAAAAGAATGAAGATTAACAAAGTTGTCTATACTTTCGTAGAGAAACTTGTGTAAAATAATGAAGATTAACAACGTGGTGTACACTTTGGTAGAGAAACTTGTGTAAAATAATGACGATTAACAAAGTGGTGTATACTTTGGTAGAGAAACTTGTGTAAAATAATGAAGATTAACAAAGTGGTGTGTACTTTCGTAGAGAAACTTGTGTAAAATAATGAAGATTAACAAAGTCGTGTACACTATGGTAGAGAAACTTGTGTAAAAGAGGGACAACTGAGAAATAACATCAGTCCTACTCCGTTTTTAAAAATGTCTTCCGATCGACTTCAATTTGTCTCCGCTAATGTTCTAATGCAAATCAATGCCGGGCTTGAAGATGTGGGGCTAGAGATTGCACAACCCTTTATTCACTATAAATCCCATTAGCACAGACACCCTTTTAGAATGTGTCCATTGTTTTACTGGAAAGATAAGAAGGTCAATTCTTACAAACAAACGTTTACTGGACACAATATTTGTTTTACGTTGCAATCGTCCAGTTGAATTGTATTTCTCACATTTACGAACATATGTAAAAACTGATACAATTGTTGTATATTCATGCTGAAAAGAATAACGACACACATTTTTGCATAAAAAATAATGGTATATTTTTTATTGCGCGGTTGCAGCGAACGCGTAGAGCCAAAGAATGTAGGGGGCGCGGAGATGAAGGAAATTGATGTTTTGACTTCGTTAGCCGCTTTTCTGCCAATCTCAATTTGGGCTAGTTAATATAACATTTTGGACACCCATACATCTATAACTGAAAAACACATCCCCTCTACGCATTCAATGGACGTAGATTCCAGTAATTTATTGTTTATTTATTGGTTATTTAGCGACAGATTATTTTTACCAGCTTTGTATATAGGAGAACTTTGCAGGTGTTATTGGATCAAATCACCAGATGTTTATTCTTCTGTACAGGTGGGTGCCTGTGTGAATCAACCAGGTTTTATTTCTTCCGGGCTATACCCGACATTCAACACCATTTCGAGTCTTTTGATTCTTTTTACATAAAGGATTTGCTTCCATTTGGAACATTTAAAATGCAAGCTGTAGTTCAGAAATTGCCGCATAAATACCTTCACTATTCGCGTTTTGAAAAACGCAACAACTTTCAGAAAAAAATCCACCTCTTTATTCGTTCAGTTCCTTTGTACTTGCATTTCCTGGCCAAATCAGTACGGACAATTGTCAGCGTTCAAAACGATCAACTCAAATGAGTAACGGCAACTTTTTACAGTAGACTAAATAAGAAGGATTTATATTCGAGGTATTGCGAACGAATGCACAAATGTAAATCCGATAGAACATGCACAGTTGTTCAGAATCCATTTCACCTTTAAGCATTTCCAGCTGAGTTGGGTGGTTTTTTTTACATGATACGTCGCTTGATAGAAAAAAAATCTTCAAAGAAAATAGGGGAAAAAGATCTTTGACCTTCCTGAAAATCACGATCTCCTAAGACAGCGCTTATTTTGATTTAGAATTTACGCTAACTTATTTTTTTTAATACGGAAATAACGCAATATGGAAGTAGAAAGAGAGACTGCCTTTCTTTTGAACAAGAACGTGCTTTTCAGTTCGGTGTTGAAGGGTGCGGTGTCTTGAAAGGAAGTTGTTGTTGCATTCGACGTCATTTTGGCTTTGTTTTACTCCACGAAGGTTGACAGTTATCGATTGATCGCGTCTTACAAAAGAAGAATTAGTTACTTGCAATTTCTAGCGAAATTCTACACCATCTTCGAGTCTCTATATATAAAGCTGTCGTTCCTGTCTGTGTGCTTTTTTGTTTGGTCACGAACTCTGAGGGGCTTGTTGATAGAACACCGTAACGATATAAATTCCGAAGCTATACAATCTTGAGTACTTAGATTAGTCTATTTTATAGTTATCAAAGATGATACACATATATCGTAGGTTCTGTGTTCGCGCTTCACATTTGTAAAAAAAGGAAGTACGTTTTACTTTATTGTATTTTATTAAAACCTTGAAATTATAGAAATAAAAAAGGAATACAAATGTTAACATTAGTTAAAGCACAAGTTCCACAATGGTTCTCAAGAAAGTTCGGTTGAACCTCGAGATGTGGGTTAATAACTCGAAATTTACAGGAATTAATTTCAATTAATGTTTCTTTAATTACATAGCAATAAAAAAGGGTTATTATTGTTATAAATTGGACGCATAACAATACGGGAGGGTTATCTCAATAATGCTGGTCTTATATTGTTATTATTTAACTGATAGTAATATTCTTACATTATTACATCAATTGGAATAACTATAACATCATTAAAGTACTCGTTTCGTCAATAATGACAAAGAGAAATGCCACATTTTCAAACGAATAAATGAAGCAGTGCAAAAATAAATAAATGTTTATATCACTATAAAATGTATTTCTCTTTAAACAATTAATTAATTAGGTCATACACATACATATTTGCTTTATCCTGATGGTAATTTGTTGCTATTTTACATCAAGTGACCACAAAAAATTCTCACTTTTCATATGATATATCGAATAAGCTTCTCTTTGTGTTATGTACTGAAATTGATTCATTAGTATTGAATATATATATATATAATTATTCAAAAAATATTCCAGATTTCATCCCAAATACATTTTATTAGCAAACAATTGTTTATTCTTATTCCGTAAAATATATTTTTTATTATATACAAAATATGAAAAACACTTACAAAAAGGCTTTATCAGTATACATTTGCCACAATCGGGCAAAAATTGGCAACCAGAAAAAAAGGAAATGAAAATGCAACCGTATTCATTTAATTGATATATCCCTGTTTTCCTTTTTGGTTTTACTTCGTACCAATAATAAATTCATACTTTAGCCCATATTCAGTTGTAATTAAAGTTTGTAATTTTTAATTTTGCTCGTAAACAACATGAATCAATAGTTATTTAATAATAATAATAATAATAATAATGATAATAATAATAATAATAATGATTAATAATAATAATAATAATAATGATAATGATAATAATAATTAACAATAAGCAAAAGAAGTGGAAAACATAAAACGGTCCATGTCCGAGACAAAAACAAAACTCCCATCCCTAAGAAACGAAGATTAGAAGAAGTTAAAAGCAGTAACAGAGAAAGTAGACAGACTCTTCGCGTACATTTCAACAGATACTATCGGATACCTAAACAACTTGATATATGCGGGGGGAAATAAATAAGTAGGAAACTAAAAAGAGACTGACCAAAATAATGGACCGACAAAGTTTGGATGAGAAATCAGACTGAGACCCAGTTCACGAAACTTCGAAAAGAAGGTAAAACCATGAATACGATGAAAGAGAACAGAAAACGACGGAAGAGCAGACTGAATTACCAGAAAAGACTAAATAAGAAACATGAAGAACAAAAACAAAAGATAACATCAATCGAAGGAAGATTGAGACGATATAGATAGAAATCGGAAGACCATAAACAGAACAGGACTTTTGAAAACACTAAAAACCAGTTTTACAAAAACGTAAACGGAGAAAGAACAACAACAGAACAACCGACAGAAAAAAAACATACTTTTGCAGCAAGGTATTGAAATAAACCTCAAAAACACTACAAATATGTCAAATGGCCGAAAAAGACGAAAGATGAACTATAGGAAATTAAAGAGGGATGAGACACAGACATTAATGAAGAAACGATCAAGACAACCCCAAGGAAAATGGCAAAATGGAAAGCATCAAGCCATGATGGAATACATGCGTACTGGTTAAAATAATTCACGACCTTACATAGAAAAGCTAGCGCAGAAACTAAGAAGACATATCCATAAAACAGACATACCAGAGTGGATGACCAAAGGAAGGACAACGCTAATACAAAAAAAACCAAAGAGGGAACGATCCCAAGTAATTACAGACCAATAACCTGTTTACCAATAATGTGGAAAATTGTAACGGCGCAACTGAGAAAACGAATCCACCAATCTCTGAACTAAAAAGAAGGCCGGAAAGGGAAAAGAGGGACACATGATCTGCTATACATAGATAAAAAAATCCCGAAGGAGATAAAAAGCACAAAAAAGAACACAGCTCTGGGATGGATTTACCACAACAAAGCTTATGAAGGAGTCCCTCAAGCATGAATAATTGAATGCTTAAAACTATACAAAATACCCGACGGGCTTATTAATCTTATTAGGAACGCAATGGACACATGGAGACTAGAACAGAATGTTGAAGGAGACAAAAATACAGAGAGGAATCTTCCAAGGAGATTCCTTATCACCACTACTATTTATCATAGCCACTCAACTACATACTCAGAAAATGTGGTGCCGGATATAAGCTTACAGATACATGACAAAGAATAAGCCATCTGATGTACATGGAGGACTTTAAACTAATTGCAAAAAGCCAAAAGGAACTGGAAAAGCTGATAAATACGACCAGCATCTTCAGTCAGAACATTCAACTTGAATTCGGAATGGAAAAGTGTGCACTGATAGAGATAGAATGAGTTAAAACTGGAGACGACAGAGGGCTTGGTACTGCCCAACCAAGAGGAGATTAGAGCGCTAAGCAGATAGGAAAGCTATTTATATAGTTGGGAGTTCTGGAAACAGACACCATAAAATCTACATAAATGAAAAAGAAGATTGGAAAAAAATTGCGAAGAATAAGAAAACTTGTAGAAATGAAATTATATAGTAGAACTCTAGTAAAATGGAATAAACAGCTGGGCAGCATCACTAATAAGATGCTCTGGACCATTTATAAGCTAGACAAAAGAAGAACTCTGGCACCTTGACCAGAGGACTAGAAAATTAATGATCATGAACAGCGCACTAAACCCAAAATTCGATACGGACAGACTCTACACGAAAAGAAACGAAAGGACAAGAGGACTGGTAAGTATAGAAGATTTTGTAGAAATCACAAAAGAAAGAGCTGTAGAAATACATCACACAGAACACGGAAAAGCTGATCGCCGCAGCAAGAGACACCGTCAAACGAACAACTCGCTATCACCGAAACCAGAAACAAAAAGTAAGAAAACAGTAAGAAAAGTTGGAAAAAAACAAGCACGTGCACGCTTCATAAAACTAACAACAGAATAATCCAACGAAAATAGCTGAGCATGGCTAAGAAAAGGAGGCTTGAATAGGGAAACGGAATTTCTACTTACAGATGCACAGAACAATGTGATTAGAACACACTACATTTAAGCTAAAATAGATAACACCAAGGAAAACAGTAAATGCAGACTGTGTTAGTAAAAAGACGAAACAGTAAATCATATAATAAGTGAATGCAGCAAACTCACCCAAAAAGAATACAAGAACAGACATGACTGTGTGGAGAAAGCAGTACACTGGGAACTATGCAAACGATTGCATTTTGAACACGCAGGCAAATGGTACAAACATAAACAAGATACAGTGATGGAAAACGAAAAATACCAATCCTCCGGAACATGAAAGTGTGAACAGATAAATTCATACAAGCAAAGAGGCCGAATGCCATAATAGACAAGAAGGACAAATCTAGCCAAATCGTAGATTTTACCGTTCCAGCAGACCCCAGAGTGAAGGTCAAGGAAACAGAAATACGAAGCAAATACACGGAACTTGCCAGAGAATTGAAAGTAATATGGAGCGTGAAGAAAGTTAATATAATGCCAATAATCGTAGCGCCGCAGATAACACTAACTTCATATGCAGTTTTCAACAACAATACTACTACTACTACAACTACTACTACTACTACAACTACTACAACTACTACTACTACTACTACTAATAATAATAATATGAAAAATTAATGAAATATGGATCAAATAATATATTTGACTTTATAGAAAACCGGATGTTCATTTAATTTAAGGGTCGAACAAAATTTTCTTAACCGTATTAAAATTAATAAAAACAATACAACTACTAATAATTACTAATAGAAATCGTAAATCTTAAATCGTGAAAAAAAAAGGTTAATTTAAATTCACAGAAAGAATAATGATATAGGTAACGTTATGCTTTTAAATTTTGATTACGCCTTATTTTATTATTTAATAATTATAATAATTATTGATTGAGTAATTGCTAAGCATGATATAAAAATTAAAAAAAAAATGAATTACTCAGATTGATGCATGTCATATTTATACTATGAGCGGAAGTTGTTTATATGGGATTAATAAACAGGTGAACCCTTACCCCAACACTAACACTAACCCTATGATGAAACGATAAAAAAGAAAAAAGATGTGAATGAAAAAAACAAAACAAGTTGTCGTGAGTTTTAATGGGTTATTCTTTTATATGTGAGTTTTATAATTACAGTTTTGATTAATCGGGTATGACCTTTAAAAAAAATGAAAAAAAGAAGAGTGTCATGATCTTTTAGCAATAAACTAAATGAATACGATTGCATTTAGATTTTTTTGTTGCCTTTTCGTAAGTGTTTTTGATATTGTGTTTATCGTGAAAATATATATTTTCGAAATATAGCAAGGAACATTGTCTGATAATAAAGTGTTTTTGGATGACATCTGAAATATTTTCTTGAATACTAATTATTATAATATCATATTACATTATGAACTATAGTTGTATTGTAGGCTATTAAGTTAGTACGTACACTTTTTTGTGAACTTACAAATATATTTGCCGTATCACAAATTCTCGGTGTGGTTAGACGTGGCGAGTATTTCATGTATGTATATATATATATATATATATATATATATATATATATATATTTATTCTGGTACAGAAAAATTAGTACAACATTCGTACCGTCGGTTTCAAGCACGGAAGGTCTTACCCATCCGGCTCTCTTCAGCTTCTGTTGTCATGTCAGAGCCGGATGGGTAAGACCTTCCGTGCTTGAAACCGACGGTACGAATGTTGTACTAATTTTTCTGTACCAGAATAAATAAATATTATGCTCTTAATTTTTAACTTTGATTCTTAATTAATCGAGCACTCTGCTGGGATTTTTCCTACCATTCTACAAAGAATATATATATATATATATATATTTACAAATTATTTATATACAAGCTATACATTACCAATTCCTTTAAAGTATAGTTATTAAATAAATAATTTATATTTAGCTCTTATGATTGAGAACTTTATTGATTTCTTTTCAACATATCCTGACACAATATATATATATATATATATATATATATATATATATATATATATATATATATATATATATATATATATATATATATATATATTATGGATATAATATATTAAATATATATATTATATATATTATATATATATGTATTATATATATTATACATATATTATATATATTATATAAATTATATACATATATTATATATATATTATATATACATATTATATGTATATTATATATATGTATATATATGTTATATATCTTATATATCTATATATGTATATTATATATTTTTTATAGGTTATATATATTATATATATTATATATTATATATATACATATATATATATATGTATATATATTATATATATATTATATGTCTTATATATCTATATATCTATATTATATATATGATATATTATATATTTTATATATATATATTATATATATTATATATATATTATATATATTATATATATTATATATATATTATATATCTATATATTATACATATATATTATATATATATTATATATATTTATATCTATATATCTATATTATATATATTATATAGTATATATATATGTATATATATACATATATATAATATATAATATATATAATATAGATATATAGATATATTATATATAATATATAATATATATATTATATATTATATATCTATATATCTATATATCTATATATCTATATATATATATTATTTATTATATATATATATATATATATGTATATATATATATATATATATATATATATATATATGAGGATAATATGCACGATATATCATAAAATGATGTGTGAAAAACACAAAAAGAAAAACAATTAAATACTTTATGATTTAAATAAATCATCAACAAACGAGAGATTTACCGGTTTCAGATCAAAGAAATTATTCAGAAATTGAAAAATGACAAACATTAGGGAAGAAGAAGAACGCACAACGGGATTTTTTGGCACGTGTATATATATTTAAAAAGAGAATTATGCAATGCGTGCGACAAAGACGTTAAAATAAGAAAAAAGAGGATGAAGAAAAGGAAAAAAAGGAAGAAAAAAGGAAACAAATGGAAACATGTATTAAATGTAGTAAAATAAATAGTTACTTTAACCGGGATCGGAGTTTCTAATGCAGTGGCGAGATATATTGCATTGTTTCAGTGCAGTTTTTGTCAGGTGTTTGTTTAGGTGATACTATCTGAGTCTGAGGTTTACCTTACGTTACTAGTGCATCGAAAGCGCTGTAATACTGTTCTGATCATCTAACGTAAACCTCAGACTCGGACATTATTATATATATGTAAATATGTATGTATATGTATATATATATTATATATGACAATTAAAAATCATATATATATATATATGTACTGGTAGTGTAGTGAAATGTATGTAAACGAAGAAAAGTACATATATAGCATAATGATTCCTTCTACAGTTAGTCTAGGGTTCTCTTAGTTCAAGGGATACGGTGCCGATTATCCTGAAGTTAATGTAGTTTATTGATGCCGGACAGCACCGAGTAGAACCAATAATCCTGGTATATTTATAACTTTTTGCCCCCCCCTCTCCATTTCAACATATTAAGAAGATACGTAATTTTGAAGTAAATAGTCTGAAGAGATTTACAATATATCGCTTACCAACAGTAATACTGTAATCTTACAATTTTGACGTACGGTTGAGTTTTATTCAGCCAGAAAAAAGCTTTCTTTCAAATGTTATTGCTGTTTTAGTTTCTACAATAATAAAACATCACAGAGGCTCTAGAACTCCATAGACGCTTCTATAACTGTCGTCGTCGTCGTCGTCGTCGTCGTCGTCATAATCATAATCATCATCATCATCATCATCATCATCATCATCATCATCATCATTATTATTATTATTATTATTATTATTATTATTATTATTATTATTATTACTCACTAGGAGTTCTCACACAGATCATTGTCAGTGATTGCTCACCGACAACAACCAGTGGTATTTCCTGGAGTCTAAGTTATAACAACCCTCCCCAGATTTCCAGTATTCTTCACCTCTTTTCGATAACGATCATCATCATCATCATCATCATCATCATCATCATCATCATCATCATCATCATCATCATCATCATCATCATCATCATCATAACATATATGTGGGTACAATGACTTTCATTGATAAGAGCCATATTCATCATACAACAAACTCACATATCATCTTAGAATAAAGATGATCACCATTTCTTAAAACTAAAGACATACATTTATTTATTACTTCCAAGACGCTACTGATTACAACTGCGTACTTGAGTGAAAAGTGATGTTTATAAACTTGAAGGATGTATGAAGGTTACTCGTGGAAAAACAGTCATTAGTACCTCAAGAGGCGACCGTGATTTCCTGATAAAACTTAAGGGCAATTTGAAACAGCTGATTTCGTTACTAATACGACTAATAATATTATGATACTACTACTCGTATCATACTGTAACTGCTACTACTACTACTACTACTACTACTACTACTACTAATTCTGCTATTAATAATAATACAAAAGTTAGTACTGTTACTAGTGACAATAATACTGGTACCACAACTACTAATAACACTAGAACTGGCAATACTATTGTGACTATTACTTATGCCCCTAGCGATAATGATTCTATCTATCATTATGTAAAAAACTGAGTTAATCAACGTTTGTTTCTCTAAGACTATTTTTCTCTATATTTTAATAACACCAAAATATTTAGCAGCTTTGCAAATTGAGCTATGGTAAGAAAAAGTCCATTTTAATTGTTCTAATTAGCCCTAAATTGCAATTAAGTCATATCTTACTAATTTTCAGTGGGTCTCACTGTTGTTTGAAACCTCCAGTCTAATTCTATACGTCGTCTATTAGTCTCGCTTCCGTTTCTCTCTCTCTCCATCTCGCTCTCTCTGTTTATTGTAACAGTCGAAGGTAATACAGAAAGGAAACAATAACACGATTGGAATAGTCCATTATAAACAAAAGGGGATATCACTAGAGGCGATGATTTTATTTAACTCGAAGCAGGAGAGGAAAAAAGGGAAAAATTATAGGAGAGATATACAGCGAGCAGAAAGAGACTAATTTTGAATTTTGTCTTTTTATTTCTTATATTTAACTGGCATTGTGAACTCACTTTTACAAACAATTTAACCCGAGCTTAATGTGTGACCAAACAGGTAACGTTTATTTTTCTTGTGTTTATCTCTATACTTGGCCTGCTCAGCAGATTTGTATGCCATAGAATGGGATCTGTTGCTTTTAACTTCCTCACTTTCCAGTTGTCTTTACTGTCTATTATCACTTTATCACACAAGACTTATGGTCATACGTTGTTCCTTCCGACGATAGACAATACTCGAATTTTATGCCACTCTTCGACTTACTGATTTCTGATGGACCTTGTTCTTGGCCTTTTGGCTAAGATCAAAGTGTAGTATCTGTTCCGATGGATACTGCACCCCATAGACTGGTATTGTCTTGGCCTTCGTGGCTTGATTTACGCCGGTCTATGGGTCTGTCCTGTGCAGTCCTAGGAGGTCCACTCTTCCAGTCTTCGCCTCCCCTCTTTGGGGAAGAGTAAGTTTATTGCTTACTACCTAAGGCGCCCCTACCGAGGAATGCCGACGGGGCTGCCCAGACAATTTTTAATGGCCAGAGTGCTCACCTCTCGGGCGCTGGCTTTTCAAACCCCACTTTCCCGACCCGACCTTGTGTCACATCTTACTTGTGGGAGTAAGATAAAAACTGTCCTTGTGCCTAACTCCTGGAGAGGAGTAAATCAATACTCTTACTTTGAGGGGGGGGTGGCGTGTTTCACCTCTGTAAACTTTTCCACAAAAACACAGGATTGGGTACATGCAACTTTGTGTCATTTTTTTTCCATAGGTGGCTATACTTGAACGCAATGTCCCAGAAGCATTGAATCAACCTTGAACGCCGATGTTGTAAGCATTGAATCAACCTTGAACGCCGATGTTGTAAGCATTGAATCAACCTTGAACGCCGATATTGTAAGCATTGAATCAACCTTGAACGCCGATATTGTAAGCATTGAATCAACCTTGAACGCCGATGTTGTAAGCACTACATATTTAACAAAATGATTATTTCAGATAAATCTCCAGAGATCGTGTGAGATTATTTTGTTTCTCTTTCTTCTCTTCCGTTTTTAATAGCTCGGGTGGAGAGTATGTTACAAGGGTAGATTTTTAGACCTATGATTCACCACTTACCAATTCCAAAAGCCAATCGAGAATAAGGGTTAATGATATTGTCAGTTGATGAGGGACAATACTATGAGAGGATTCGAAAACATGAGTTGAATGGACAGAATTTGATTACTTAAGAAAATGGTTAAACAAGTATTGTTGACATTGGACTTGAAATCGACCATGTTGTAGTCAGCGGGGAAGCAGTCCTGCGTTATTGTGTTTCACAGATAGGAATTTCTTGGAAAGAAACTATGTTCATGGAAGTTCTGTTTGGTTTTGAGTTCATATTTGTGATAGCTAGACGAGTTCTTGCTGTGAATGTTTTACGGGGTGTGCAGAAATTGAAGTTCAGTCGAGCACCTATCGTGAGAATAACGATACAGAAAACAAGGGCTGACAACGCCTCTTCTGTGAGAAAGTTGTAATATAGAACAGGAACTTTAGTTTAAGCATTTCTTGGTGATGTGTATTGGCATCGCTACTTATTGTCTGGCTCGAGGTTGTAGACCAGGAGCGATTTCAATTTATCATATTGTATGGGTGGCGGGAATCGTAGTTGCCCAATGAAGTGTCTTAAACAAATACTCTGTTCGTAATATTAGTTTATCCCGGAAGGCGAGTTGATCGTTTTTTTCTTCCACCACTATGAACTCTATAGATGGTCTTATTGAGTTCACGTGGTCCACAAGTACCTGCGCACTTTCGTGTTAACGCCAGACTATTAACGCGTCATCAACATATCTAAGCACATGGTCGGCTTCTGGGGGTATTCTAAATATATGTATTTGAAATATTCCATGTGATATTAATACTGATCAAATAATTGTGTTACAACTAATATTGATACTACAACTGCTACTATAATTAATGGTAATAAAGCTACAACTGCTAGTGCTACTACTAGTGGCTCTATTTCTGTTACTAATACTACTACTACTGATAACACATCTGGTACAACTACTATTAATTGTACTACTTATATTATTAATAATTATTAATAATAAGATACTAGTACTGATAATAATACTACTGATACAACTCTTAACGATATTACTCATATTATAGTGCTGCTAATACCTTCAATAAAAATACTGCTACTATAATTAATGATAAAACAGCTACTATTATTGATCATACCTCTTAATGATACTACTACAGGTAGTAGTAGTACTACAACTTTACTAATTTTACCACCACTACTACTACTACTACTACTACTACTGCTGCTACTACTACGCTTACTTAAGATAAGAATAATGATGCTATTATATTATTTCTAATGTAACATTGCTATAAAAATTACGTCATATTTTTCATGGCTTCTGTTTAATTCATAATTTTGTACAAGGCAGATGTGTGTGTATGTGTTTGGTTAAAAAATTGGTGCTGTTATAGATGACGCGCCTGAATTCCGTGACTTTGTGTCGACAACGATCGGAAAGGTCGCGGAAGCGCCCGAGAGTTGCCGAGACGAAAACGCCAAGCGTTAATGGAAGATTTGCAGGCGATAATATAAGACGAATAAATCCAAAGAAAAAATACACAGATAAAAAGATAAAAACCGAAACTGTAGGGTGGGGGGTCAAATGAACCATTCTTAATCAAATGTGTAGAAAGAAAAGTTTTTTGGGGAGGGAGGGGGATTTTGTCAATGTTTTCTTTTTCATTTGTTTCGCTGTTTTTCTTTTTTTTTCTCTTGCTAACATAAAACAAAGAAATAAATAAAAATGGGTTAGGGTTAGGATTTAGGGTTAGGGTTCCCGTTAGGGTTAGGGCTCCCGTTCTTAGCGATAGCCAAGCCCTGCATTCAAACTGTTAAGCTCTAACTGGAAGACTGGCAGACGATAATATAAGACGAATAAATTCAAAGAAAAAATACATAGATTAAAATCATTATTTTTTGTAAAAGTAATGTTGTTTTTTTTGGGGGGGGGGGTAATTTTTTTGCAATGTCTTTATAAGATATGAAATTCAATTTAACAGGAATGAATTGTTTTTTCAATTCTTTATAAAACAAATGTTATGCCTAGCTTCAATATTTAGGTAGGGCATTTATCTCTGACAAGACCGATAACTTGAAACGCTGTCATCGTTATTGTGCACCAAAAAAGCAACCCAGGAAGAAATTAATTAATTGAACATCGATTTAAATGTTTCGCGCGCTTTGCTTCTCGACTTATAAATTTAGATTTGAGAAAATCCCTTTCACGTAAATAATTTTTTCAGAACTTTCAATTTTATTTTTTGCAAATTGCTGATAATTTGATATATTTTTCATGAATAAATAAATAAAAGAAACATCAAGCGCAAACGGAAGGTGATTCTCATCTGCATTTAAATAGAAATTAAAATTATCAAACACTTTCTTGATTGCTTTCTTTTTCATGTTTTTTTCCTGTTAAACAAAAATCATTATATTTCCATTTTAAAAGCTTTAGCAAACTAATCCCATCTGCGTTTATAAGCAAATCACCCCCCCCCCCCCGAATCAATAACTGGAAAAAGAATTTGATGCGGCCTAGAATCGTCCCGACAAAAATGTCTCGCCACACAAAAAACAAAATGCCGGATGTACTAAAACAAAAAATAAGTCTTTTTTTTTTGCGCCTCACACAAGTATCCGTCCACCATTCTACAATGCGTTTTCAAAGTGACGTTTATTTTGCGTTTTGTAAAGCAAAAAAAATGAGGTGTCATTGATCTTGGCCTAACCTGATACATGTCTATACACGACTCACAAAAGTAGATTAAGAGCGGGAGCGCACACTGCGCATGTCTGACTCTTCTATAAAAGAAGGCTTTGTCCGTCAGTCGGCTCCATTTTCGTATTTAATGGACGTTCGAACTTTAGCGTCTAAGCATATGCGTAAGAAGTCTCTCGGTTAGTCTGTCACGCTTAAGTTTGAAATAACATTTTAGTCGGTCTGTCACAGTTTTGTTTAAAATAGTATTTTCGTCAGTTTGTTACGTTTAAATTTGAAATAGCATTTGTATCTGCCAAGATCAAGTTTGAAATAACGTTTTCGTCTGTCTGTCAGTCTTATGTTTGAAATAAGATGTTGTCGGCACTTGAAGAGTTATTGAAAAAATGTGATCTTATACAACGAAAAAATATCTCGTGTATGACACGTTCGGGGTTGATAAATGTTGGTTTGTTGTAAATAAACACTTTCAGAACAACGTTCCGAGCATCGAGGGCAGGCTGCTATTATATTCATAGCGGCTACAGTAGACGAAATACAGTTCATGTCTTTAAGAAAAAGACGCGAAAATCAACGCTGACCGTTCAATTCAAAATAGATGCAAAGAAAGGAAATACATTTTTCTTATTAAATACAAGTTACTAATTTAACTATATCTAAGTAGAGGAACTGTTGGTCCATAGATTACCAAACGGTTGAGCGCGTTCGGACACCAATTGAGCTCGTGTTAGATCGTTTGAAGTGAGTTTTCAAAGACAGTTAAATAATAAAAAATATAAAAAGACAAAATTCAAAATTAGTCTTTCTGTTCGCTATATCCCGTCCGTCTTTCTCTCTTTTTATATTTATTCTATCCAGTTATGAGTTTAATAAAATTAATACAGTCGTGATATTCCTTATTGTTTATAATCAACAATTCCAATTTGTTGTATAGTTAGTTTAATTACCTTTGAATATTAATAACCAAACACGAGAGAGTTAGTAGCGAGAGTAGATAGACTTTATAGAATACGATGGCGTCAATCAACATGCACAAAGAGAGGAGGAGAGTCATAGACAGACACGTAGTAAGATATGGGTCTCTTGGTGAGTAAATTGTAAAATAAGGCTAACTAGAATAATTATATGCAAGAAAAGAGACTTAGATAAACAAACGTTGATTAATTCAGAATTAATCTAATATGTATATATATAGTCTCGGAAGTTTCTCAACCATTAAAATATATAAAAAACAAAAAATTATATAAAAAAAAAAAAAGAAAACTTATAGTCTCAAGTCTTCCAGGTGAAAATCACTCATGTAAGTCAATTTATTTTTTACAGTTATTATATTAGTTAGTTTCTAACACTATTTTAAGGGATCATCAGTTGTTTACCATGAAAAACTGTTTCGGGAATTTAAAACCAATATATATATATATATATATATGTGTGTGTGTGTGTGTGTATGCGTGTGTGTTTATGAACTTGAATTTTGGGTCGAATTTTTGGACATCAATAGCATACTACTATTGAAAGATGGGAAGCGAATACTGAAATTGAATATGAAGAGAAGCCCCAAAGAATTCGTATTGCTCAAGGCTACATGTCAACACAGAAAGCAGGAAAAACATACTTACATCATATATTTGAAATCCTTGAAGTCTTCGAAGAAGCCAGAGTATACAAAAAGAACATTTAATGTCTTTGACAAAAGAACCTCGCAAGCAATCAACCCAAGCCGTTCGACCCGACACGAGTTTGCTACAGATAAGGTGAAATATATCCTATTCGTTCCTTTTTCAGATATAGACGAAAATCGGCCTGAGGCAAGCCAGTATTGGAGTTTGCATTCAATGATTCTAACGATGTGAAACCAACAAAAATGAGAAGGCATCTCGAGAAAAAAAGGAGGATTAGAATTACCTAGAGCCAAAGGAACCCTTGAGAGGTGGCTTTAAGTAGTTCCGCCAGAAGGGGGCTGGTGATGACGTAGAAGAAGAGGAGAATATGTGAGCGGTGTGGTTATAAGAGTTCGCTGAAGCTGGAGTTAACGATCATGTGAAGCACGATTTTTAATAAATTGCTGTGTTTAAGAGCAGCTGCCAGAAGAGAGCACTTATGACATGTCATATTGAGGTTACGGAAATACGGTGCACTTTAAAACAAGTGAGCGGGGGAGTGATGTCGACTCGGCGAACACCAGCTAAGTACTTTGTTGCTGAATACACAGCACGCACACACACACCACACACTTTCATATATAGAATAGCATACATACCTATATATAAATATATATATATATATATATATATATATATATATATATATATATATATATATATATATATATATATATATATATGAAGCAATCCAACAAAAGATATAAGCGTCAACTAATATCTTATAATTAGTGAAACATCCGGATAAAAACTGAAGCTCAATATACTGGATAGAGCATTAATATTATAATATAGAATGAAGTAATAAAATAAGGTGTCAATCAAATTTTATTAGAATTAAAGGTTCAAGCAAAGTATCTTAAAGTCCTTAGCTCATGAGTTTTCAAAGATAATTCTTCTCTTCAGAGGACCATTACCGGCAATTTCTCGTATTTGGACTGTCACTCATCACCTGGATTAATCTTCAGTCAACCTTCTGGACTTCTTTCCTGATTATGTTCTTTAAAATGTATGACTTGGATGGATTCTATAGATTTAACAAAAAAAGTGTGTTTTTGGGTTGATATATTTGATGTTATATATTTTTATGTATTTTTGTATATATTTATATATATTTTAAAAGTGTAATTTTATTACCTGTAGTGATGTCACTATGGTAATGGTCCTCTGAGGAGAAGAATTATCTTTGAAAACTCATGAGCTAAGGACTTTAAGATACTTTGCTTGAACCTTGAATTCTAATAAAATTTGATTGACACCTTATTTTATTACTTCATTCTATATTTTAATATATATATATATATATATATATATATATATATATATATATATATATATGTATGCATGTATTCTATTCTATTCTAGGAATGAATTTATATGTATATAAATACATATGCACGTATGTATTATGCATTAAATGTGTATATATTGTGTTTGTATTGTTCATAGATGTTGATCCAATAAACCACGATGTTTGAAGATAATGCTCAATAAGAAATAGTTGCATTTTAGTATTAATTATTAGTTATACAAACATTTTTGGTTACATATGTGCATACATGTTTCAAGTGCTACTTTATTTAAAGTCCAGCTTCCCCAGGCTGCAGTAAATATAGTTACTGTATATTGAGTGCAGCCTGAGAAAGATCACTTGACATAAAGTCGCAGCTGAAACATGTATGCACATAGATAGCGAAAAATGTTTGTATATAAAAACTTTTTATATATATATATATATATATATATATATATATATATATATATATATATATATAAGGAAATTGACAACACCTTTGAAGCACGGATTAGAATGTATTAAAGTGAAATATTTTGAAAATCAACAATCGTGCAATTTAAATGAACAATTCATTTATTTATTTATATATTTTTTTGCAAGCTTTCGTTGTAGAACAACTTTGTCAGGCGAGACTGTCTTATAGTTTTTTTTCTTCTTTTATTCCTCCACATTCTGATGGTATTAACCCCGAGGGGTCGAATCACGATATGAGCAGAAAGAGACGTCAAGTTCTTAGGACGTTAGGATGAGTGTTGTCCTAGCGATGTTATGCGCAGATTGCCGCTTTTTTAAGTAAGGAAATTGACAACATCTTTGAAGCACGGATTAGAATGTATTAAAGAGAAATATTTTGAAAATCAACAATCGTGCAATTTAAATGAAAAATTCATTAATTTAATTTTTTTCGAGCTTTTTCTATATATGACCCAGTTTTAGTATGTATATGACTATATTTAATTCATAATACTTACCTCTATCTGCATTTCTATATGCAGTAATATATATATATATATATATATATATATATATATAAACATGTTTTATACAGTATGTTTTTCTGATATTTTAGTGTACTCAATACGTGAGAATGTACACATATAAAATGTTTTATGCTACTTTCAGTGAGACAGTTCGTTATCAAGATTTTAAAATGAATTATTTTTAAAACCGTTAGTTAAAACATGAAAAAGTAATATATATATATATATATATATATATATATATATACATATATATATATATATATATATATATATATATATATATATATATATATATATATATATATAAATATATATATATATATATATATATATATATATATAACTTCTTTAGTAATATGGTGGAAAAAATCCCAGCAGAGTGCTCGATTACTTGAGAATCAACATTTAGAGCGTAAGATTTATTTATTTATTGGTTCAAGCTCAGAAGGCGGTAAACATCCGGCTCTCTAAAATATTTTAAAATATTTTTTAAATTTTAAATCTCAACTGTTATATTTAACACCCCCTTTTTACGGACTTTATTAAACTTTTTAACCTCACATTTCTTTCTCTAACACAAAATTTAAGCCACTTTAATTTAACACTCCAAAGCAAATAACGTATCCAAACGAGAGTGATACGTGAGTTGCCATTTCTTTACCAGGTGATAACATAAACTGACGATAGCCAGATGGTTAATGCATTTTGAGATGTAAACCAATGTTACTGACTTTGTACTAATTTTCTGTAATAGTATATATATATATATATATATATAATAAAAGTTTTTAAAAAGGTTTAAGGCAATGCGAAGATCCGGGTTGCTGGAAGCTGTGAAGAACAAAAACAGAACAAAACCGAAATAAGTCGGATATAGATCGAAAGGTTTGTTTATTTTTCTAGACAGCAAGGGTGTTAGTTTGTAATGTCCGGATTATCAAGAATCAATTTGATATTTCGAGAGATTTTTTTTTTTTTCTTCTTCCTCTCCTTGTCAAAAATAAATAAAAGAAAAATCCCGGGTACCGAGAAAATGCCAAATATCAAATTGATTCTTGATAATCCGGACATTACAAACTAACACCCTTGCTGTCTAGAAAAATAAACAAACCTTTCGATCTATATCCAACTTATTTCGGTTTTGTTCTGTTTTTGTTCTTCACAGCTTCCAGCAACCCGGATCTTCGCATTGCCTTAAACCTTTTTAAAAACTTTTATTATTACTCCCAGCAATGCTTACAGCAAACTACCAATTTCTATTATATATATATATATATATATATATATATATATATATATATATATATATATATATATATATATATAAATGTAAGTTTGTAATCCGAGGCAGGAACAATGTGATATAGGTATCGGGAATTGGAACAGATGAACAAAAATAAATGAGAAGAGAAAATATGAATCGAATCTCAAATCAATTTATTAATATTTCACGTTATAACAGATTAAATACCAGAGCAGTAAATAGAAAAAAGTTTACTGTCAAGCAATTTAAAAAGTTCCGGAAAAGGTAAACTTTAATTTTCGAGAGCGGAACCTCTCATTATCAAAACATCAAAAATATGACCGAGTGGTCGAAAAGGCGAGATTGACACAACTGTTGATGAAATACCGCAGAGAATTGATATATATATATATATATATATATATATATACTAGTATGTACTCTCCGTTAAGATTATGCTTCGCCAGCGTTTTCACTTGTTATATATCTAAATATATTATTAAAATATTCATATAAAATCATGAAATTACTGATGTAATTTCATGATTTTATATATATATATATATATATTATTATAATTTCTGATGACCTAAAAACACTCACCCATGACTTTTTATTATAGAGTTGCGGATCTCTTCTGAATTCATTATATGCAGTGGGGTAAGTCTGACTTGCTATTTGCTTCCCCTCACCACTTTAAATATTTTCGTCTAGAGGTTAGAAAAAGGCACGTGTTTTCGTCGCAAAAATTTGCGCGACAGGATGAAAGTACATATATTTATTTGTATACAAATAAAGACACATTAGTCTTAATTATAGAGTGGATGCTGATATAATTCTTGATATACAGTCTTCTGGGTATCACACGAAACACTACCTATGGCAAGGTTCCAATTTGTGATCTTCGGGGATTTTACAGTCTCTCCCTTGTTGTCATTACACCTAGGTTTCTTCTGACTGGTTGGTAATATTTGTCATAGCCCCATCTATGGCTTAAAGTTATCGTTTAAGACTATTGATTGACAAACTATATTCCTGAAAATCCTATTATTGTACAACTCATTTATATAGAAAACGTACGTGCGTTTTATTTCTTATTTTAGAAAGTCTGATATCAAAGAGTTGGCATGTCGTAAGACAGCACAAGCAACCATATCTACATCTCCTTTTTTTGGTCCCCCGATTTTATAAATCGGGGGACTTATGTTTTGAGGCATGTCCGTCCGTCCGTCCGTCCGTCCGTCCGTCCGGATTTTTCTCCGCAACCATCCATTGAATTTCTCTGAAATTTTGCATGAAGTTGTAACTTTGGTCAGGTTAGAAAATGACATTCTCCGATTTTTGAAAAAAATCTGGTTAGCCCCTCAGGGGGTCAAAAGGCCCCGAAATGGAAAAAAAATGACATTTTTGCCCCATAACTTTTCATCCATCCATTCAATTTCTCTGAAACTTAGCCAAAATGTTGAGGCAATTGTTCCTAATAGAAAATAAGTATCGCTGACCGTTGAACATATCTGGTTCGCGCCCCCAGGGGGTCAAAAGCCCCGAAAATGGAAAAAATGACCCTTTTCTCCGATAACGTTTGATCCATCCATTCAATTTTTTTGAAACTTGGCCAACATGTAGAGGCAATTGTTTTGACCTCAGAAAAATTCTGGTTCGCGCCCCCAGGGGGTCAAAGAGGGGTCAAAAATGTCCCAAATTGCCCAAATTTATTGCATTTTACACTCGCCACATCGAGTCACATACAGAGGGGGACCACGCACGCGCGGCTTGTTAGTTTTGTAATTGTTATATTTGAAGAAGAAGATCGACACGTCTAGCAGCGGAAACGCTATCATAAGAGAAGCATAACTCTGGCTGGGATTTGTAATGCTCAATACTATGATATTGTTATCAAAGTTCAGCTTCAAGCATCTAATGCGAACAATGGAACTAAATATTAATATATTCGTCGGCCAGACTTAATGAATACTGATTATGTTGATGCATGCGTTGAATGTAGACAACATCTATTATATATATATATATATATATATATATATATATATATATATATATATATATATATATATATATAAAACTATTTTTTATGAATAAATATTTATTGATCACAGACATATACGTTTCATGTTCAATAATAATTATACGCATGGCTTATATAACTGTAATGCTGGTTTGAAGGCTGGATCCAACTCCAATATAACTTATATAATCTATATCTTCAATAATAATTTGATCAGATTGATTTATTATAATCATAATTAATTTAGTATAATCATAATTAATAAGATATAATTTAGTATGATCATAATATAACTTACATTATCGATATGTTCAATAATAATGTGATCAGATTGATTTAGTATACTCGTAATTAATTTAGTATAATCATAATTAATTTAGTATAATCATGATTAATTTAGAATAATCATAATTAATAAGATTAATTTAGTATGATCATAATATAACTTACATAATCTATATGTTCAATAATAATGTGATCAGATTGATTTAGTATACTCGTAATTAATTTAGTATAATCATGATTAATTTAGTATAATCATGATTAATAATAGGGGTGGGACGTAATGGGTGAAAATTTCAGATTCATGCGAGTTGTATTTTTTGTGTTCATTTATACATAAATAACACTAAACAATCAAACATTTTCAACATTTTGCAAAATTCAGAAGGTGCAGGCCAAAAATAGCCGTCAGGGCTCCACGGGACTCAAAATCCATCATTTTTCGGTGAAAAAGTGGTTTCATGCGACATTGCAGGTCCTAAAACATCCTCAAAAGCTACGAATGGATATAGATGGTTAAATCTGAACTAGTACTTTAATTTAGGACCATTTTCAGGCTGTGAAAGTGATTTCATGAATGTAGAATAGCCAAAAACTACTGAAAAATAGCCCGAATTAGCCAAAATCCTCTGTTAAGAAACCTAATTTGTTCCCAAGCCTCTACAATGGTGATGAATGGGTGTAGATAGTTGAAACCATTGTAGTGTCGAAACCATTGCATCGTATTATATTCAAGCAGTTTAATAACAATTATTTTCTTTTGTTTTCAGTTCAGTTCAGTTTAGTTGAGAAGATAGGATGAGTGGAATAAAGTACCAGTACGATGATTGGGATTTCACTTTGCTTGAAAACCTCCCAACTGTGCATGAGTGCGTTTTGGCCATAGTTCATCATGCTCCAATTTATGGATCTACAAAACAGAAAGAGCATCTCCATCAATTTTCTCTGTATCTACTGGCTCACTGGCAAAGAGCATTTGGAAGAGACATTAAACTATCAACAATAAAAGGAGTGAAAGATAAACTTGATCGATACTTGAGAGAGTACAATAGCAAAGTTCAGAAGGGCCATGGATCGAAGAGGTCAAACTTTATTCAATGGAAGACAAAAATCACATTCTTTTCAATATTCTGGGAAAGGGTGTTGACGTGGAGACGTTTGATGCAAATCAGAAACAGTTTTTCTTTGATCAAGTTTCACTCAACCGGAAGGTCATAATTGACAACATACATATCGATGAAGAACATGAATCAATGGTTGTTGAGACGGAGGAAAGGGATGAGCAAGAGATGGCTATTTCAGTTACAGAGGAAGAAGAAAGGGTTACAATAATGAACAGTACTCTCAACGATAGTGATACTAATATCAATTTTGCTGTGCAACGGTCAGGGAGGGTACGTACCACAGTCAGCTGTAATGAAGTTGGAGTTCAGACAGATATGACTTTCAATCTCCGTGAGGGAAGCAAAACATTTACTGACTCCATCAAGATTGCACTGGCTGCTTCCTCATCAGCCGCAACCATTTCTCCAGAAGCAGCACGGATGGCGTATAAGGTTGCGACTGAGAAACATCTCGGGTTGAACTACGCACTGAAAGCTGATGTTGAAAAAGATGAAGTTGAACCACCGAAGAATAAACGACCTCACACTGAGGAAGACTATATACATGATATTCCTCTGAATGAACCTTGTGTTGCAGTTTGGGACACTTCACTTGGAAGAAATTGGTACATCGGAATGACTAGAAAAAAGGTTGACGAGAACAACTACATGGTGGAGTATCTGGAATGTTTCAACCGTGATTCTGCAAGGCGTTCATGGAGATACCCCCAGATAGATGATGAACAGAAGACGAATATAATCCAGATCATTCCATACAATGTGCTCAGTGCTTGGGACATGAGTACACGCCAAACCAAGTTCGAAGTCGAGAATTGGGAAATCATTGAAGGTTTATTTCAGTCGATGTACAAGTAATTGGCTGATCTCCTGTTCAGTTCCCCATGGATTTCCACAACTTCAATTGACTATTTCATGACATTTCATAGCCATTAAGGATGTTTTATTAAATTGACTGCATTATCCACTATTCGATTTATATGATTCAAGCGGTGTCATTTTGATACTTAGTTTGTGGTGCATTTTCAACCATTTTGGTTGAAATTTGACCCCCATTTCAACCTTGGGGGCTCCTAGAACCCCAAAACTGGTGTTAAACCTTAGTGTCTTGTCAATTTTAACTATCTACAGCCGTGCATAACCATTGTAGAGGCTTGGGAACCAATTAGGTAGCTTAACAGAGGATTCGGGGAAATTTTGGCTTATTTTGTCAATTTTTCAGTAGTTTTTGGCTATTCTACATTTATGAAAACCCTTTCACAGCCTGAAAATGGTCCTAAATTAAAGTACTAGTTCAGATTTAACCATCTATATCAATTCATAGCTTTTGAGAATGTTTTAGGACGTGCAATGTCGCGTGAAACCACTTTTTCACCGAAAAATGATGGATTTTGAGTCCCGTGGAGCCCTAACGTCTATTTTTGGCCGGCACCTTCTGAATTTTGAAAATTTTTCAAAATGTTTGATTGGTTAGTGTTATTTATGTATAAATGAACACAAAAAATAGTACTCGCATTAATCTGAAATGTTCATCCATTACGTCCCACCCGTATTAATAAGATTAATTTAGTATAATCATAATAAAACTTACATACTCTGTCTAGTATCTTGTCATACCATGTCAGAACGATAATATTCGAACCAGGGAGACATCCACGGCTCAGGGACACTGACATACACTCCTCGAGCCACGATATCATAACATCGGGATTAAAATGCTAAAAATTTAACCAAGACAACTTCCATTAATGGAACTTTACTAACACCCTACCCACCCAATCAATGATGAGTCCATTCTAGGGGCTCAACACAAAAAGGATATTCTGAAATAAAAAAAAGTAATAATCATCATATCCGATTTAACGTCCGTTTTACATGCTGGCATGTATTGAACGGCTTTTAGAAATAGATTTCCAAACTAACTTATCTCTGACCACGTCTTTATTTATCCCGCTTTCTGTCACGTATATACTTACACTTCCTCAACTGTTTTCTCAGTCTACCCTTTCTGACTGACTATGCTACCTCAACTATTCTACATTTAATAACCCAAGAACGCACAGGCGTTATTTCAACGTGACCATACCAACGAAGTCTGGTGTTCTGCACGCATCTCCTTATACTGTCCAGATTATGTCTTCCTCCAAAGTCATTGGATCTAAGCCTGTCTTTAAGACTCATATTACCCATCAATCGTATTATTTACATATCATTTCTCTCAATTCAACATAGAGAACAATTGGTAATATAATGTTATGAGATATGGGCAGGAAGACATTCAATCTTGAGCAAAGCTGTTTTTTTCTGCTAATTTTAATACAAAGAAATGTCCATAATAGCCGCAATGACAAAAGCAAGAGAAGTCGTCTTAGTTGGATAGTAATTTCCTGCTTTTGGCGCGATATAAAAAAAAACTGAATAAAACAAAGCAAATAAAAAAAAACGAATGGAACATAACTGTGTATGAAACAAAAATTAAGGGGAATAATGCCGGGTAATGAAAATATGCTTAAATGGTAAATAATTGTGGAAGTTAAACACGATTTTGTCGCTGGAATACATTTTATATACAGCAACAAGATCATATAACAAGGTTGATAAAAAGAACAAGGCAAATATTCTGATTAACATATAGACGAGCTGAACAACGACATGTTTGTCAAATTGCGCTATTCTCAACATCAACCCTTTTTAATCAGTAAACGTATCAATAAATAACATATATATATATATATATATATATATATATATATATATATATATATATATATATATATATATATATATATATATAAGGTTTATACAACAAAAGATATAAGAGGCCACTAATATATTTAATTAGTGAACATCCGGATAAAAATGAAGCTCAATATACTGGATAGAGCATTAATAGCAATAGATGAAGTGAAATAATAGAATCAGGTGCGAATCAAATTTTATTACAGTTCAATGTTCAGGCAAAGTGCTTTGAAGTCTTTAACTCATGAGTTTTCAAAGAAAATCTTCTCCTCAGAGGACCATAAAGAGCGGAAGCCACTGTGTAGCTTAATTGCCATAAATATATTTTCATATATTTTCATATATTTTCGTAACGTACTATATATATATATATATTTATATATCTATATATACATTATATTTAAATGTTGAATTAAATTGAATAAAATTGAATTATCGTTTAATAATAATCCATCGTGATAATATAAAGCTCAATATATTCAATAGAGCAATCAATTCTAGAGATAAAAGATGAGAATAAAAATTGTAAAGAGATAACATTTATTAGAACATCAGAAGTTCAAAGCAAACAATCCATGGATTAAGGATATGAAGCTTCTTGCTTTGAAGTTATGAACTTATGTTTACATATACTGAATTCATGGATTTTAAAAGATAAACTATTTCACGGCGTCGACCCTAACTCTACGTTCTCATCCCAACAAAAACTATTTATCTTTTGGTTTTTATTTTGTGTATAATTTTTTTCAATTTAAATGTTGCTGATAATATTTATAATTACATTATCGTTTTTTTGTATCCTCTGATGAAAAATAGTTTATCTTTGAAAATCCATAGATTAAGGATATGTAGCTCCTTGCTTTGAACTTCTGATGTTCTAATAAATATTGTACCTTTAGAATTTTCTATTCTCATCACTATCTCTTTCTCTCTCTCTCTCTCTCTCTCTCTCTATATATATAT